>CM029791.1:14096001-14834431 GCA_017562165.1 Ectropis grisescens
GAGCTCAAACGGATGGGCCGATTTCGATGCGGTTTCTTTTATTTAAAAGTTAATATCCGTGCAAATGTTCTTAGCTATGTTTGGTTAATATCGATTCAAGATGGCCGCCGCCACAAAATGGCGGACAAAATATTTCTTCACAACCTACCTCAATATGGATATCAAATGAAAGGGCTTGACTAGTAGAATACTATACACTATAAAAAAATCAAATCTAAGATGGCCGCCAACACAAAATGGCGAATTATATCATTTTTTTCACTACTACCTCAATATGGGTATCAAACGAAAGGGCTTGACTAGTAGAATACACCGCACTATGACAAATTTCAAATTCAAGATGGACGCTTCCGTAAAATGACGAAATGCATTTGTTTTTTCACAACTCCCTTAATATGGGTATCAAATGAAAGGGCTTGACTAGTAGAATGTTGTACAGAAAACAAATCTGAGGTAGTCGGGGGTTAATCAAAATTTTTAATTTTGTTCTTGTTTACGATTTCTTTGTTGACCAACGTTCAGCTTGTACCCGTTTAGTTCCTGGTCCCGTAATTTACAAGAAATAAAAGTTGGAGTATGTGTTATTCTAGACTGTTTTCTATTTATGTACCTTATTTCATCCAGATCCCTGTAGTCGTTTTTCCGTGAAAGAATGACACGATACACAATTTTTCACGTTTATGACATTAGTAAAATTATAGAAAAGAAATTATAAAATATTACAAGCTCGTAAACAGGACTATTTGTTAAAAATATCTCTCACAACACTATCTAGCTACAAATTAAGAAAAATTGGATTAAAAGAACCAAACAGTTGATATAATCCAATATATACTTATAAAAACATACGATAGAAAAATCCGTATTTATCACACAAATATTTGTCTTGCGTCGGAATCGAACCCACGAAATACGGCTTCGTGGGTTAATCTGATGTGATCTCATTGTCACCTGAGCCTTGTGATCTAATTAGTAATTTAATAACTATGAATACTTCATGTAAGCGATAAGACTGCCAATTAAAATACGTTAATAATAATTTCAGATGACCTCACAAAGGTCGCTGGAAACCGCTGGTTGCAGATTGCGCAGGACCGTTCGTTGTGGAAATCTAGGGGGGGGAGGCCTATGTTCAGCAGTGGACGTCTTGCGGCTGATGATGATGATGATGAATAATAATTTTAAGTTTGATTGTAGGTAGTTTATTTATTGTTATATTTTGTCACACATATAAAATGTTGTGGCAAAAACGGTCAATTTTTAGAGACCACGACGCGACGTCCCAAATTATATGTATTTATAAACAAACAAGTAAAAAGTAGACAAACATTTAACATTATCATACTCCTTTTTTTAGACCGAGAGCTAAAGTTTCCAATATAGAGACGTTACAAACAAGACATGCCCCTGATGGTAAGCATTTCTCCTGCCCATGACTGGTACATGTAGACTGGAAATCACTGCACAACACTGCCCTCTTAGATTACCATATTATCTCTTAGCCCTTTATTTTCTCTAGAAACGTCGTAAACCTTACATCAAACCGAAACACAGTTTAATTTTCACATTTCTGTTTAGCGGTGGATTACTCGTAACAAGCAAAAGTGTGATATTTCCCCAAGGAGACGCTGCAAAGAGTACTTCCACTACAAATAAAGATGATTCTTAAGTCAAAACAGCTGATGAATCTGATTATCTGTTAATCTTTTTTCAATTGGATCCAGACGCCTCCCTCGGCAGCGTACACTAGTGAGGTAGGGTTGATGCGCATCGGTACCGGCGTTCGCTTGTCTAAGTGGAGCTCATATTCGAAGAGCATCTTTATTAGTGCCATCTTTGATTGAATGTAGCCTTGGCGAATACCTGGAAATAATAATATTGAATGTTATAAATGGGTACTTCTTCAAAGACAACATTTTAGACGTCTATGGGCTTATTTCCGAGACTAACTAACCAAATGGCGTGTTTTTTTTAAATATAAAGTTTAGCTTTAACTCTAACTTGGACAAGTGATTTTTCAAATAATTACAGTCTAAGTATAATTTAAAAATATATGAAGTTTGTTCTTTTGATTCATGTGGCGCGTCCGCTTGCCATTTTCCGGAAGAAAAGATCGCATTTTCCCTTTGATAAATCATTATGAATTATAATTATATCACAAGAAAATGAATTGCCCTTTTATAAAAAAAAATGTATTAGTTATACCTACGTTAGTGTGTTTATAAGTAGGCAAATAAGAAGGGTCCGGCATATAATACTGATTAATCTGGCATAAGCTGCGCTTGACCGTGCTGGGTTGGGTGATAATAATAAGAGCCTGACAGCCCCCATGGGGGGAAGCCAGTTGTGTAACATGCACCAAAAGGTAGGCATGGGGCTGGTTCACTTGAATCCCGGAGTTACAAAGGTAAATCTGATTCATTTGCGCTTGGATCACCAAGCGCAGATGAATTAGATATATTTACCTTTGATCAATATCACACGATTTCGTCGAACGCAATCGTGATGGCTCTTGGGCAACTTAAAAATGGAAAAGCCGCGGCCGGGGACGGAATTACTACAGAGCTTTAAAGGCTGGTGGAGCCCCACTTATAAAAGAGCTCCAATCACTGTTTAATGACGTCCTCTTCACCGGGAGAACTAAGAGGCATGGCTTCAAAATTCTGACCTATACGGAAAAAAGAAGTGACCTGACGAAATAGGAATCTGACGGATGTGTTCTAAATCGCACAGAAGCGTGGTCGTGCTCTTCTTCAAAAAGGGCCAAAACAACAAACCCTTTTGAAGAATTATCGCCCCATTTCGCTCCTGAGCCATGTCTATAAGAATCCCGAACACGTTATCACGAACCGTCTCGCCTGAAGACTCGACGAGTTTCAGCCACCGGAACACGCTGGGTTTCGAAGTGGTTATAGCACCATAGACCACATCCATACGGTGCGGCAGATTGTACAGAAGACAAAGGAGTACAATCGCCCCCTTTGTTTAGCGTTTGTGGACTATGAAAAGGCGTTTGACTCCGTCGAGACCTGGGCTGTTTTGGAGTCTTTGCAGCGATGCCAAGTTGACTGGCGATACATCGAGGTGATGAGATGTATATATGAAGCCGCCACGATGACGGTCCAAGTTCAAAACCAGCAGACGAAACATATCCCTCTCCATCGAGGCGTGAGACAAGGGGATGTAATCTCCCCGAAATTGTTCTCCAATGCACTAGAGGATATGTTTAAGACGCTGGATTGGGCTGGACGTGGTATCAACATCAATGGCGAGTGCATCTCTCACCTAAGATTTGCAGACAATATCGTCATGATGGCTGAATCGCTGGAAGACTTGCAATGGATGCTGGACACCTTGGCCAACTCTTCTCAACGCATCGGTCTTCGGATGAACTTGGACAAAACCAAAGTCATGTGCAACGAGTTCGTTGCTCCGGGACCGATTGCCGTAAATGGAATCACTCTAGAGATTGTTCGAAGATATGTTTGCCTAGGGCAGACGCTCGAATCGGGTAAAAATAGATTTGAGAGTGAGGCCATAAGGAGAATTCAGCTGGGTCGGGCAGCATTCGGAAAACTTCGCCGAGTCTTCTCGTCACCCATCCCGCAATGTCTAAAGACAAAAGTGTATAATCAGTGCGTCCTACCAGTCATGGCCTACGGTGCTGAAAGGTGGACACTAACAGTAAAAGCAGTCTGACAATTCAAAGTCGCTCAGCGAGCTATGGAAAGAGCTATGCTTGGAGTTTCTCTGATTGTATTTGATTGTATTCGTAATGAAGCTGAATGAATAGCTGAAATGGCAGTGGGCTGGTCATATCTGTCGCAGAACCGATAACCGTTGGGGTAGACGAGTTCTGGAGTGGAGACCACGAATCAGCAAACGTAGTGTAGGATGCCCTGAGACTAGGTGGAATGACGATATACGTAAGGCAGCTGGTAGCGGTTGGAAACGTAAAGCCGAGGATGGGGCTGAGTGGCGTATTATTGGAGAGGCCTATGTCCAGCAGTGGACGAATGTGGGCTGATTATGATGATGATGATCAAGATCACAAATAATTGTTGTCATAAATAAAAAATACTTTATGTGGGTGAATATGATATTTTCGTCAATACAGAGCCAAATTACATAAAGTTTTTCATTTTTACTTAGGATTTTGAATAATCTGTTATACGAATTCTGATTCATCTGGGGACAAAATATTTGAACGTAGATATCTTGAAAACTAGTTTATAAAAACAAGTCCCTCATTGAAACATATGTTCTTTAGTAACCTTTTTTACATATGAACATGTGTGACAGAGCTGAAAGTGAAATAAAATTTTGGCCAGATGAATCAGTCGAAGATTGAAATTTCGAAGAAGTACCCAAATGCATTTTTGCTGTGTATACGCATTGCAAAAGCACTCGCAGGACTTCATAACACTACCATTTTTACAAAATATTAGCTGACCCTCGGAAGTTCTCCATCTGTTTACCGTCATATGTTTCTGTGCAACGAGCGCAGGCAGTGGACTTTTCACGTTCAAATTCCTGCATGGCATAATGCTGTTATAAGTAGGCGTGTTGCTTACAATTAGGCGCATGTCTTTCGTGTACACTGTACAGCCACTCTTTATTATTGATTTTTTTGTGAATAATTCAGCGTTCTTTCTTTAATGTAGAGTAACGGGAAGAGCAGGAGATGCGTCTGGTGTTACTAATCAGCACGCCTGCTGTAACAGCACAGTATCAGCCAGCTATGAACACTAACTGTCCAAATCACTGGCTATTTCTGCACTGCACTCATCACCGAGCGTGTTTCTTTTCCCGTGTACAATAGGAGGCAACACTGCCTCGACACGCACACGGGCTTATTAAGCTTTTGCTCTTTCCAAACCCGTGTCCAATACGAGCCACATGTCCTCCAATTGGGCATGGGAGTTAGGATATTTAGTAGGACTGGACCCCAGTATCTCCATAATTTATAGGTAAAATTCCACTCTAAGAAGGAGGATAAGTAGCATTTGAAAAAAGTCATATGGTAGGAAAATGCTACATGTTTAACGGTTACTCTTACCTAAACATTTCCGAGGTCCTTCTCCAAATGGCATCCAATGGCACGGATGCATTTTAGCCTTTTTCTCCGGTGCGAATCGTTCCGGGTCGAATTTCTCTGGCTCCGGGAATATATCCGGGTCCATGTGTATAGCGTGAATAGGCACAAACACTAGCGTTCCTTTTTCTATGATCAGATCTGTATCGGGGAGTTTGTAGTCCTTGTTGCAGCGGCGGAACAGTGAACGCATTGAGGGATGCATCCTCATCGTCTCTGAAATGTTCAATTGTTTTAGCATGAACAGGCCATTTTGTTCTCACTGCCCCAACTGAAGGCTATCACATGGAGAGTTTCAAATCTCAAATTGCTGGTCAAGTGCCGTTTGCAGATGAAACATGCCCGAAAAAGCAATTTCTTGGAGCACGATGGTTTTCTCATGATCAAAGAAATTATTCACAGCCACAGGCAAGATTCAAAACATCTAATCTGCGACTGTGATATACTCACGCAGTGAGTCAATAAAATAAAATGTTACCTAATTAGAAGTGATCATTAGGTATACATTTTCAATCTACAAAATTAATTAGTTATACATTTTTTTTTGACAAATCTGAGTGTTTCACACTAGATTAAAAAGTTAAACGTGCTCCATCCTAGGCTGTGATATTGCTTAACATCAGGCAATTCGTGATCAAACGCTAGTTTCCATTATATTCAATAAATTATACTAATTTCACGTTGAATAACTATTAAATTATTAATTATACACCCACCATCAAGGACCATGTTCAAATAAACCATTTCATTTTGTGCCTCGTACGTGCATTCGCCATCATATTTTTCCAACACTCTCACCACTTCCTCCCTTGCCTTAGCTTGGATGAGAGGGTTCAGAGCCAGTTGGTAAGCAGCAAACTGGCCTGTGGTTGCCGAGGTCTCGTAGCCAGCTATCATGTACAGCATAGCGTTCGCAGCAACATCGTTCATGGTAAATGGAAAGTCTTTTATATACTTCACATTACCTGAAAAACAATTTTGGTACTTAGTCGTCTAAATGGATTCGACAATGTTTTCGACCATCTGGACTTTGTGGTTTTGAAATAAAAGTATTATACTAGTCTAAGATGCTTACGTAAAGGCTGGTCAAGTCGGAATCGGAGAACGGCAACCCATGGGTTCAAATCCCACGCTGCTTCACTGTTTTCGAAATCAGTTGCGTAATGGCGGTAACTTGAAACGGTGAAGGAAAACATCCCGAGAAACCCGACATTTTACGAGAATCTTTGGAGGTCATGCGTCATCCACCAACCCGCACTGGGTCAGCATTGTGGGTAATGGCCTAGACTCTCTCCTTGTGAGAGAAGGGACTCCGGGGTCCGGCAATGGAAATATTTGGTGAGCTGCTTATGCTATGCATGTTTACTTAAATGAAATTTTCATACAAATGAACTGTGTGACTAACTAACATTATCAAACACAACGACAAACTTCAGCTGTAAAATTATTGAAAAACTTGTTTCCCTTTTTTTTTAAACAAAGAGACGGAACGAGCAACTCACTCTCCTATATTACAGTGCCACGCAGCCATTTTTACATGAAGAGTTCAAATCACTGCCTAGCGCTGCACTCGTCACCCGGTATAAAATGATATTTGTGCTATAATTTATCTGGAAATATTGTCCTTCAAATTGGAATACAGTAATGTTTACGCTTTAGGGTTTTAGTGAGAGAATAACTGGCAATCATAATATATACTACTAGCGGCCCGCCCCGGCTTCGCCCGTGGTACATATATATAACCTACAGCATTCAAGGATTACGTACATATGAAAGAACGGTGAACGATTTTTTTAAATCGGTCCAGTGGTTCCCGAGATTAACGTGTTCAAACTATATATATGCTATAGACTACTTTTGATCCCCAAATTATCGTGCTGTTTACTGGGTCAGAAGTGATACCTGTAGACATCTGGCGGGGATAACTAATTAAATGACGATTGATCAGTTTTCGACCGGAGAGGAAAAATGATTAAATTACTAAAATGGCTATTAAAAAATAAGGGTTGATCGTAGAAAAATGAAAATTGAGGATTGTATGTATTTTTGTATGTTGTATCATAAAAAAATAGAAATTAAAAATTTTGTCTACAAAATAAAAAATAAAATTTAGGGATGGACTACCCCTAACATTTAGGGGGATGAAAAATAGATGTTGGCCGATTCTCATAGATACCGGATAAGCACAAAAAATTTCATCAAAATCGGTCAAGCCGTTTCGGAGGAGTATGGCAACGAAAACTGTGACACGAGAATTTTATATATTAGATATCGTCGTTGCGCTTGCCAAATTCCATTTGTGCATTTTTTTCTTTTTCGTACTAATTTTATCTCTGATTTTTTTTCTATGTGTTGATAAAGTCCTTTTGTGATATTCCTACTAGAAACAATTTTAACAAATTCTTCAAGTGTTTTGACCGTTTGGAAAAAATCGTATGTGCAGAAATGCACATACGGGATTTGTGTTCCGTCTTCATTCGCGCGCCAACTGTGCTAGCAATGTGAGCGTTGTGGTGTGAACCACAACATAAAAACCCTTTTTGGCGGCAAAACGCAATAAAAGTGGTAAGTCTATAGTGAAATCACTCCGTAGTTGTTTCTAGTCTTTTTAACCCCCGACCAAAAAAAGGGGTGTTATAAGTTTGACGTCGATGTCTGTCTGTCTGTCTGTCTGTCTGTCTGTCTATCTATCTGTCTGTCTGTCTGTCTGTCTGTCTGTCTGTCTGTCTGTCTGTCTGTCTGTCTGTGGCACCGTAGAGCTCAAACGGATGGGCCGATTTCAATGCGGTTTTTTTTATTTGAAGGTTAATATCCGTGCGGATGTTCTTAGCTATGTTTGGTTAATATCGATTCAAGATGGCCGCCTCCACAAAATGGCGGACAAAATATTTCTTCACAATCTACCTCAATATGGGTATCAAATGAAAGGGCTTGACAAGTAGAATACTATACACTATAACAAATTTCAAATCCAAGATGGCCGCTACCACAAAATGGTGAATTATATTATTTTTTTTACTACTACCACAATATGGGTATCAAACGAAAGGGCTTGACTAGTAGAATACTTTGCACTATGCCAATTTTCAAATCCAAGATGGCCGCTACCACAAAATGGCGAAATACATTTCTTTTTTCACAATGCCCTTAATATGGGTATCAAATGAAAGGGCTTGACTAGTAGAATGTTGTACAGATAACAAATCCAAGGTAGTCGGGGGTTAATCAAAATGTTTAATTTTGTTCTTATTAATCATGAAATCCTCAATTTATTGATAAATAAGTTATTAATTTAAACAAATACATACCTAATGTACCTATATTTTTTGTAACGTGTTTTGCGTTAACTACCTAAAATAACAATAATAACACTGTACCTACATAATTTGTTGATGTACTATATTGATATTATCATACTTAGTACACTATAATATCAAGTGCGATAAATGGGAAAGTTTATTATTAGTGTGGACTGTGTGGGAATATTAATATGTTATTCCTTCACTTAACTTTTTAACCCCCGACCAAAACAAGGGGTGTTATAAGTTTGACGTCGATGTCTGTCTGTCTATCTGTCTGTCTGTCTGTCTGTCTGTCTGTGTATGTGTCTGTCTGTGGCACCGTAGAGCTCAAACGGGTGGGCCGATTTCGATGCGGTTTTTTTTTATTTGAAAGTTAATATCCGTGCGGGTGTTCTTAGCTATGTTTGGTTAATATCGATTCAAGATGGCCGCCTCCACAAAATGGCGGATAAAATATTTCTTCACAGCCTACCTCAATATGGGTATCAAATGAAAGGGCTTGACTAGTAAAATACTATACACTAAAAAAAATTCAAATCCAAGATGGCCGCCACCACAAAATGGTGAAATATATTATTTTTTTTCACTACTACCTCAATATGGGTATCAAACGAAAGGGCTTGACTCGTAGAATACTTTGCACTATGACAAATTTCAAATCCAAGATGGCCGCTACCACAAAACGCCGAAGTACATTTCTTTTTTCACGACTCCCTTAATATGGGTATCAAATGAAAGGACTTAACCAGTAGAATGTTGTACAGATAACAAACTCGATGTAGTCGGGGATTAATCAAAATTTTTAATTTTGTTCTTGTTAGCGTTACAAAGTCAACAGACCCAAGACAATGAACTGTTTTGTAGTTAATGTGTGTCTGTACGTTTGTGTGTGAGGGTGTATGTGTGTGTGTGGTTAAGATAGACAGGTTACAACAGCTAGTACTTTCCTATATGGAATTGAGGTACAGACAGCGTCAAAATTATCCTAACAGTCAAACTGTTCATAATTTTCGGAACATTTGAGAAAATCTTCTTAATGTCAACAGTAAAATTATAATCGCAGACTAGGTAGAGAGATACTCTATTATAATAAACAACTGAAAATGTAACGTTAAAGTATTTAAGTAAGATCTCTTCTCAAGTGCTCAGACATGTCTGAAAACTTCGAATTACCTATTATTCTGAAAGCTGGCACAACCTTTTGGGTACGTAGGTATTTGAGGCAAGCTGAAAATTTGTCACATACCTCTCCTATTATATCCCAACACGAAGATGTAGACCTGGCTGGTGAGTAGCGGGGCAAAATAAATCCATACGTGAGTTATGTGACAAGTTTATTGCTTGCCTCAAATACCTGTCCAAAATTTGGTTCTATCTCGGAATATTAGGAGGTTTTGATGCTAACCTGCAAAACCTTAAATCGTTGCCTATCTTTGTTTTTACTTTTACAGGCAGTATGACTTTCAACCCACATCCACGCAAACCACCTTAAAAACGACTGATTTATGAGTTAGTTTAGATTTACGAGATAGTTTTAGTAGTGCCTAATAATTTTATTCAAATTTGTTATGTAAGAAATCTAAAGAACACATAATACTAAACCTAAATTAACAACATTGTAACATTGCCAAACTCGTCATGTGTAATACTGCACATACTTCATTATTTTTACTATTCTAAACCAGTTATGTGCTGTTTTTTGCTTAAAAACATTCTTGTTTCTTAAATAACAAATACCTACATGTTGCAAATTTTGTATTTTTATATGTCTCAAATAAATGGCTATGATACTGCATTAATACTTTTTAAGTTTTTCTGATTGTTAATTAAATAACACGTTTTTTGTTGTTTCCCAAAACCTTACAAATTTTACATATGGAACTTGTCAGGCGCAGCGACGATATTCTCTTTGTTGGCAATAGTGCCGTACTTCTTCAGACGCTCGCTACAAAACAGACCAACTTTGGGCTAACGTAGGAAGGAGTGTTCGTTGCGCGTTATCACACCCCGGACACTCCACTAAAACTCCATACAACAGCCGCTGGGGAGCTGCCTACTCTTCACACAACTACGCAGATGTCGTTCGTACACACGCGTGAATGTGTGCGTTAGAGCTAGGGCTACTGAATTGTTTTATTGAATAGTTGTGCCCCTTGAGTTCACCTGGTGACGTAGTCTATAAACTTGCTATAATGTTGAGTTACATAAATAGAATGGAGCCAAATTATACTATTCTAATTAAAAGGGTATTTGCACAGATTTCTAAATTGTTTCAGAAATCTGTGGGTGTATTGCCGCGTAAAATTAAACGAAACCGATGATAGATTAGATCAGGTACCTAGATATCTATTTCTGTTAGTAGGTACGCATTCGCATTTTATTTTACACTTACCCACGAAGGAAACTTTATTCTGTAACTATAATAATTCCTCCAGGCATTAACAATCCAAGCTTGGGCACGTAAGTTACTGGCTGTGTAAGTTACGAAATTTGAGTTAAAAATGACTTCGTTATTATAAATAAATAAATATTGGTAGACAATTCACACACAACACCATCTGACCCCAAACTAAGCAAAGCTTGTAATAAAGCAACGTTATTGAAAAGTTTCTAATCTTACGTTATTTTATCATTAGGAAATTAAATAAAGCTTTTAATCTTGTCCCGTTTAGTTGACGGACAGCCGTAAACAGCACAACAACCCACCATGATGATATTTCGTTAGGAATTAGATGTTCGATACCAGCCCTTCGTTGAGTGCTCCTAGCGTATCCGAAACGGCCTGAGGGGTGAGGAAGCTTGAAATTGGCGGGGGGTGGGGAGTGTCCGTTCTATCTAAATTATCTATTCTATGGCGTTATGACCGAGCTACACGGTTTCAAACTAGGATAGCAATCTAGTGTTAGTAAGCTAGCAAGCTAAGTACTTCTAGCTTCGTGCAGACAAAACTAGCGTTGCGTAGCATTGTCTACACGAAGCTAGAAGTACTAGCTTGCTAGCACTTTCTGGAAAATCTAGTCACGTGTAGCTCGGACATAGCGTTGGTAATAAATAAATACTTCTTAAAAACTACAGAAGTATATAACCCTTGCGTGCATACAGTTTTTTTTTTTCAATCAAGTTACTTATTGGAATTTCTTGTTTTAATATATGTGTCCAATACCTTTTTCGTCGACGACTTGGCCATCTTTCAACTCTATTAGTGTTTGCAGGAAGTCGTTTCTCCTGTATGAGTGCACCGCTCGGTGTTCCACTGTCTTTCTCACTATGTTGGAGTAAAAATTCTCTATTGAAGCACTAATTCGTCTGATTTTAAGGGAATGGAAGACGTCCGGGGCAAAGAAAGCAAAAGCTCGGATAGCTCTCCTGGAAATACAGATGTGATATAAAAATGGTTATTTAATCTAAATAATTGCAACTAATGGTACATGTACCTATGACACACACAATTAAATTCCTGGTAGATATCCATTACACTGCGTACCTAGCAATCAAAATGTTTCAACTCTTTAGAGTTGCATAAAATGTTGTGTTGGAGCCCATAATATTTTATGGCATAACTCTCACAATTAAATAGCCGTGGTGACCTAGTGGCGAGAACATCCATTTTCACAATCGTGAGGTTGTAAATACGAATCCCGCCTGCACCTCTTTAAATTGCAGATGTACCTACTAGTTTGTCATATCTAAGGTTGACATCTGTCCGGGTTTTCCCAGGTTTGTCCTAGTTTAGATGGCTTCCGGGAACTCAGTGAGTGTCCTGGCCGGACTTAATTTGTATTCCGGATGTAAAGTTTAAGAGTTTAAAGTCTTGGGCCGCCTGCAACTCACACACTGGGCATGAACGTCGCGATCATCCAAAGAACCGATAATTATTTTTTTATGATGATGATGTTCAACTAAAATGATATTTATAACTAAATTTAATTTTTGAAAGTCTGAAAGTACATGAAAAGATGATCTAAAACATTTTCGATTGTTTTAATGGCACTTATGATAATAAGTATTTTTATGTTTAAAAAAAACCTGTTGTGTCCTGGTTCTGGGCCCTAAACTCCGGGGTTTTCACGAGTCGTGCCCTGGTTGCCAAACTTTACAGATGGCAAGCTATTGAACCCATGTATGTATATGCATCCATTAGCTTTAACGGAGAAGAAAAACATCGTAAAAACCGGCACGCCCCAGGAAAGACGTAGGTATTTCAAGGACATGTGTCGGCTTAGTCAGCGTGATACGTTAATGTCTTGACTCTCCCTCTTTATGACAGAAAGTCTCGAGTGGCAATATAGTCAGCCCACAGTCGTCCACTGCTGGGCATAGGCCTCTCCTATAACCCGTCACTCAAACTGATTCATGGCTTCACCCGATTCCACTTTACTCGACTTCCCCAAGTCAGTGGAATATAGTGGGCTGGTTATACCTATACTAATTATAATTGTGCAGATTATATTATTTGTTCTATTTGACACCTTTAAATCATTAAAATAAATACTCACCAGTAAAATGATTTGTGATCAAAATACTCATGACCCAACACATGGAAATCTGATTTCGGGTTATTGAAACCGTTGCACTCGACACCGAAACCAATATTACCAATTATTTCCATTGCGTACTTCGAGTAGAAATCGGAGAAGTTAACCACTTCCTTGTTGGAGTGTAGGACGGACGCATAGCTCAGAGCCTTGTTTGCGATGTCTTCTACTATGGGGTACATCGTTTTCAGCTTTCCAGGAGTAAAAGCAGGAGTCATCTTCAAACGTAAGCTCTTCCATCGCTTCCCGAAAACGTTGAATAGATTCTCCGCTAATCTATCCCCTATCCCACCAGCATACGTGCCCCGAGATTGAAAACTTTCAAAATCTTTAATCAACACTTGTTTTGCTATCTCCAGATCGTTTATCAGTAACACAGGACAGTGGAAGGAATACATCCCCACATACGGCAAATGCTTGTACTTGTAGTAGCTATCGATGTATGGTTGAAAGAATTGTTCTTTCTTCTTGATTACATTTTTGATATTCCCAAACGGGATGACTGGCTTCGGTCCTGTGACGCCTCTTCTGGACCAGTAGATAAACTTGTGTTGAAACCACAACCGTACAAAAATTATAATTGATATCACTGTTACTATTCTTTCATATGTTAACATTGATATTAAAAAGTAAGTCATTTTACACTTCGATTTGAACTTGTGTATGATAATTTCGCGTTTAAATTATTTAGTTTGAATCTTGGCAGATTCTGCGCAAAGGCAAGTGTGTTGACAACTGGTGAGCACTTTGGTGCATTTACTACTACGAGCCACAGCGCAATCTTGCGCCGGTTATTTCAAAACAAGCATGACAGATACATGGTCTTGAAATTGGCCTTATAACATATTGACCTATTACGTAGATACTTTGTGGCTACAGGTGTTAATAAATTGATGATTGGAATGGAACTTGACATTGATTTTAAGAAAATGGCATTCGGAACTGCGATTGAAAGTCTCTTTTGTTAAAATATTTCACGTAAACTAGCTGTGCCCCGTGGTGTAACCCGTTTGTTAACAATAATTAAATTTAACTAATAACAAAAAAACAAAAAAAATAAACCTAGTATTTAGGTCACGCGTCACGTATATCAAGCGCTCGGAAAAGCTTTTGACACGGGCACAATGTGACACCAAATATGTAACCATTTTCGAGGTTTGCCATTTTCGCTTACCAGCCCCAGCCCTGCCACGAATCTCAGGAAGATGTGATAGTGGCAGAGTATCAACGCTAGTATACGTCATATACGTGCTACCTACGTATTAATTTCATTCAAACCCATTCATCTGTCTAATTAAAGAATTTAACTAGTTGTGCCAGCGGTTTCGCCCGCGTTTTAAGGATTTAATTTTTTTCCACAGAACTCTAATTATTTATGTCAAGTAAAAGTAGCCTAAGTGGCCTTAGAAGATCAGCTATCCTTCCGTGAAAGTTTCATCCAGCATCGATCCAGCCGTTTCAGAGATTACCCGGAATAAAACATAAAAGAACAAAATTAAAAATTTTGATTAACCCCCGACTACCTTAGATTTGTTATCTGTAGAACATTCTACTAGTCAAGCCCTTTCATTTGATACCCATATTAAGGAAGTTGTGAAAAAAAATATGTTATTTGCCATTTTGTGGTAGCGGCCATCTTGGATTTGAAATTTGTCATAGTGCAAAGTATTCTACTAGTCAAGCCCTTTCGTTTGATACCCATATTGCGGTAGTAGTGAAAAAAATTATATAATTCGCCATTTTGTGGTGGCGGCCATCTTGGATTTCAAATTTGTTATAGCGTATAGTACTCTGCTAGTCAAGCCCTTTCATTTGATACCCATATTGAGGTAGGTTGTGAAGAAATATTTTATCCGCTATTTTGTGGAGGCGGCCATTTTGAATCGATATTAACCAAACATAGCTAAAAACACCCGCACGGATATTAACTTTCAAATAAAAAAAACCGCATCGAAATCGGCCCAACCGTTTGAGCTCTACGGTGCCACAGACAGACACACACACAGACAGACAGACAGACAGACAGACAGACAGACAGACAGACAGACAGACAGACAGACAGACAGACAGACAGACAGACAGACAGACAGACAGACAGACAGACAGACAGACATCGACGTCAAACTTATAACACCCCTTTTTTTGGTCGGGGGTTAAAAACAGACAGACAAAAGATTTGTTTTTAGACATACTCGAACATAGGTGCCGCATACACACATTTGAACTTAGTAAAAAACTGTTAGTTTGATATTCCATACAGACAGACACTCCAATTTTATTTATTTGTGTAGATGTATAGATAGGCGTGAGTTGAGATAACGGGAGAAGGAGAGGTTTGATTTTAATTTGCAGCCCTTATTACCACTTAAAGACACAGAAATATATTTCACTGCAAACATGCATAATCAAAATAATGTTTGAATGCCGTCATCAGATAGGTAGTATATTAGCTCTACATATCGGCTACAACTCTGCAAGTGCCATATCCTCTCTGCAAGGGCCTTAGTCCTCTTCGGAGAAGCTAGGTCGTTCCTTTATCTTCCCTAAGGCAGCTATCCAAACCGAGGTCGTAGCGTGTGAAGCAATCTACACACGCATAATCTAAGTATGTCGTAATAAAGTTAGGAAGTAAGTTGAGTTAATAAGACTAGGTTAATAGGGCCCTGCGCCTTCTGCACTACCCAAGCACTCAAGGTTCGGTAGATACTAGGTAGGTATAAGTCGCCGCGTTGACAAACAAACATTGGCAATGTAATAATCGACCATTACCGAACGACGACAACGAATGTATTAATTTTACCAACTTTAAACTTTACCAACCTACTGCAAATAGTATAAAACTCAGTAACCATTGTAGACTGCGCATTTACTACGAGTAGTACCTACATTCTTGCCCAGTTAGCATTCAAACTGTATTAGGTAGTTTAGTGCATGTTCTTCGTAACGAAGTATTGTGTAAGGAATTGCAGTCATCTACGTACATAGTTGGGTACCTGCTAGATTACCTATGCCTTGATTATTTACTGATTCGGTAGGCGTTTTCTTAGGTCATAGTAAAAGATTCTGAGTCAAACTGTGGTTTCTTACTTAATGTTTTAAATGAGATTACTTTCTTACTATACATACTTATTACCAGGCGCGGTCCCAGCCTCGAATTTTGGAGGGGGTCACCAGTACGAAGCCTCAGGTTTTGGGGGGTAGAAATACAAAAAATACTTTACTAGTAGCGCCCCAAGATTTTACCCGTGTAGTTCCCGTTCTAGTTGTTTTCCTGCGTTAAAAATAGTCTATGTACTTTTAGATATTTTTAATTTTCTTAGATTTTTGTTTAACATATACGACTTTGGGGGGTCATGTCCCCTGTGACCCCCCCTCGGACCGCGCATGCTTATTACTTATTTATATTTGGCTTATAACGAAAACAAATAGTTATAATGATCATAAAGGATGATTTAGTTATAGCAACAGTTTTAGAATAGCAACCTTGCTTGCAAAATGCATAAAAATCGACACTAAAGAGAGTTTCATCTTTTAATATGATTAGTACCTGGTTGACCGAGCTTTGCTCGGTTTTTTTAAATGATATTTAGGCAGGTACGAATTACGTAGTGATGACTTACTTAGATCTACTTAGATACGAATTAAATGCGTTTATAAAGGGATCTAAGTATAAAATTTTCTCAGAAAAAAAAGAACAAAAAGAAAAATTCCGAGTGTAACCATCAGGATTCGAACCGGGGCCTGTTGACTCCGAGGGCGAGCATATTCCGTCTGAGCCATTTAGACTTAAAGAACAGTGGCGAAATAAGTTATCGTATTCTAATGACATTGTAGGAGTTTTTCATTGTCTAAAAACGCGCATAAAATGATGTTTTTAAAAAATAAAACCTAGCTAGATCGATTTATCGTCCCCGAAACCCCCTGTATACATAATTTCATGAAAATCATTCGAGCCGTTTCCGAGATTCAGATTCTATATACCTACGTACATATACCTACAAGAATTGCTCGTTTATAGGTATAAGATTTAGTTAATGTACCATAGAATAACACAGAAAACTTACGTAACTCTTCTATCTAATTTAATATGAATTACTTTACCTAAATTTGGAATGTACTTACTATATAACTTAGCCAATAAAGCCGTGTCTTAATGATTTTAATGTTTTGGAACACCGGAACCATAGTAGTCATAGGAAGTGAGACAGGGCACGTACGTTCGACGTATTGTTGTACAACTGACCTTCTCAAACTACAAAAGCTACACTGAGCGCGATCGTACTCATGCATATGACATAACTATCTACAAAGCAATTGGCTTCTAACCTTTCATCTTTAGGTAATGTACTATTCAAGGTCATCGTGCCTCTCAATGTATTCAAGTTTAACAATCTGTGTTGAAACCTGACCGCCTTAACTTTACTTTCTTACAAGGGACAAACTGGTTTACTTAATAGCTATTTCTTTAGACATATCCATGGATTGTGTTAAGCTTGTGTTATTTCGCTGATTGACCTACATAAAATAGTTTTTTGCAATAATTGTTCAAATGTAAATAATTTTAAGCTATTTGAACTTATTCACATTACGTCACATGATCAGTACTAAACTGTGAAAAGGAAAAAGATAAACAAACAAATAAAATCACGTTATTTATTGTATTAAATAGGTGTGTAATTTACTTACGAGCTAAGAAGGTTAATGTTTAAATATATAGATTTAGATTAAGGCATTTTCTTTTTCTTAACTAGTACATATATTTGATCTCCTTCAAAATTAATCGCTAGTATCAATATCAGCTTTAACAACTTCTCTCCTCAATCTCACTAAATGCTGTAAATGCGCGGAGGGAGACCTTACAGAAGTATATTTTTTTATCTCCTCTCTTATTCTTGTAGCTACTCAAATAATGCTCATAGCTACGAGCAGTATTTTCTAGCTCGTTACAAGACTCAGTAATTTTTCTATTTACTCCATCAAACATATCTCGAGTATTTTCGATTTGCCTTCTTGAATATTCATTACTGACACTTCTAGATCGGTCTCTATAACCATGGTAAGCTTCTGCACTATCAGTAGAACTCTCGTTCATACTAAAACTTTCATTCAATGAATGTCTATTCATGTTCTCTTCATTTTCAAATCCCAGAAAATCTCTGTAAAATTTTGCTCTCAATGTTTTAGCTCGAGAACTGGTTTTATAAACAGGAACGTAATTCGATCTTCTAAATAAATTTGCTGTTTTATTTTCAGTGTTGCCATTTTTCCATATAAAAGAATCTGTCTCAAATTTACTTGATTCAGACGTGTCTGAATATGAAGTTTCGTTGATATTTTGTTCATTGTCTTCTGTGGTTATGTCAACATTGGAAGCCAGTTTAGGTTTATTATCATTTATGGTTTTACTATTACTGAAATTCCAATCAGTTTGTGAAGCAACGTTAATAGCCTGAACAGGATCGACATCTTTAAATGTGACAATTCTTTTACTATCCCTCTCTTTTGCAGGTGAAATAATGATGTTGTAAGGATATAGGTTTTCATTTCGACCAAGTATTAAATTTTTTATTTCAGTTTGATTAGTTTTTCTAACACAATCTATGGAAACTCTTGGTAATGAACAATCGTCGGTATCGGGAAATTCTTCACTTTGTTTTGTTGACTCTAAAGAATCTGTGCTATTAGACATATGGTCCACATTACTAATTTTGGGTTGATTAATTTCAATGCAAATTTCATTATCAGTTGAATTAATATCACAGTGGTTTGTAAGTAAATCTGGAGTTGTCATAGCTACTTTTGGTTTCACGCTCTCACTGAATATAAGACTATTATCGTCAGAACTTTGAGATTCAGAGTCAGCTGCGTAAGTTTGAGATATATTTATACTTATAACAGGAACCACGCTTTCTTCTGCACTGACACCATCTTCATTATTTAAGTACTTGACCATATTAAACGGTGTTTTTTTTCTTCTTGGAGGAGGTACTACTGGAGTTTGAGTATGTCTTTCGCATTTCACTAATCTATCAGTCATTGCATAAGAATTTTTACGTATTACTTCTTTATTCTCAGTACTGGTAGAACTATCGCTTAAATACAATGTTCCGTATTTTGATCCTACTGCAACTTCCTTGCATCGAGGAGTCATGGGCATAGTTTCAGTAGCAACATCCCGATGATATGCGTAAGAATTAGCAGTCTGATTTTTAACAATATATGATTCTAAATCAGTCTGCACGTCCACGCTTTGATCCTTGACTCGTATAACTGACATTCGAGTTTGTGTAAATGCTGGTATCCCAATTCTTCGTTTATGGCGTAAAGCTTTTTGGCTTAGTTCCATTAACCTTTGACGAGCATTCGTACAAATCCGCAATTCACTGAGTGGTTCCATAACTTTCTTTTCAACAGCTGTTTCAACTTTAGCAGCTACAGCTTCCTCTTTCTTTTTTAATTTTGTATATAATCTTTCTGTGACAGAAGCCACTATTTCTGCTCTTTGACTATCATGAAGAATAGTGATATTTGGAATTTTGAGTTTGTTATTTTTATCACTTGCTTCTGCTGTATTTGGACTCGGTAAGGAGGTAGCAGAATCTGGACTTATTGTTAACGCTTCATCTAATTGTAAAACTTCTTGAGATCTATACTGTCTTCTTTTGTGACGCAATGGTGCCACTACTTTTAGATCCGTACTACTGCTCGTTCTCTCTAAAGCAGGAACAAATAATTTGTCGACTTCTTTGTTTATTTCGTCTACAATTTTGATATTTTTGTCTATCGTGTTTATGACATCCGAACTCCCGCTAGCGACTGAGGATGCAGTCGATTCAGAATTAGCATCTAACTTCGGACGTGCCAAGTTCATTATGTTCCCTATGTTTGCTACCGAAGTCAAAACATTCTTAGGCGAATTCGTATTGCATTGGAGATTCCAATGATTTTCACCGTAAGATATATTTCCAGTCTCGGGAATCTGTAAAAACAGAAAAACATCTTTTAAGTCTATCTTTTAAGTCACGTCTAACTATAAACATCCAAGAGAATTAATTCCAAAATCTATTAGAATCAGTTGTTGCATATAGTACGAGATCCCGTTATTCAACGACCATCTAGCTAGTTATTGCATGAAAAGTATTTTATATTCAATTTAATTTGTTAATTTTATATTGCAAGTGGGTTGTCTAAAAAAAAATCAGTCCAGAATACGATTAACAAGCATTAAGCATTTAAATAATTAATTAAGCATTATGCATCACTCACCTTCGGTTTGCCGACGACATAGTCATTGTGGCGGAGTCGCTGGAGGACCTCGGTGCTATGCTCAGGGACTTCAGTAGAGTATCCCAACAGGTAGGTTTGAGGATGAATATGGACAAGACGAAGGTCATGTCTAATGTTCATGTCTCACCTGTACCGGTTATTGTTGAGGATACCACAGTCGAAGTTGTTGACGAATACGTCTACCTGGGTCAAAAGATCCAATTAGGTAGATCCAACTTCGACAAAGAGGTCCAGCGAAGGATCCAACTCGGATGGGCAGCGTTCGGGAAACTTCGGCACATCTTTGAGTACAAAATATCCCAATGCCTAAAGACGAAAGTCTTTAACCAGTGCGTGTTGGCAGTGATGTCTTATGGAACTGAGACGTGGTCCTTTACTGTGGGCCTCATAACGAAGCTCAAAGTCACACAGCGAGCTATGGAGAGAGCTATGCTCGGAGTCTCTTTGCGCGACAGAATCCGTAATGACGATATTCGCAAAAGAACGAAAGTGGCCGACATAGCTCAATGAGTAAGCAAGCTGAAGTGGCAATGGGCAGGCCACATCGCTCGCAGAACTGACAACCGATGGGGAAGAAAGGTTCTCGAGTGGCGACCACGAACCGGAAGACGCAGTGTTGGACGGCCTCCCACTAGATGGACAGATGACCTCACAAAGGTCGCTGGAAACCGCTGGTTACGGGTTGCGCAGGACCGTTCGTTGTGGAAATCTAGGGGGAAGGCCTATGTTCAGCAGTGGACGTCTTGCGGCTGATGATGATGATGATGAAGCATTTAAAATGATTTTATGTTTGAAAAAAACTGTATGACATAACTTATTATTTTGGCTTTATTCAATGCTTACGAAACGTAAGTACGTTGTATAGCGGGATCTTAGACTAATATATTGCTATAACTTTCAGTAATTTATAGGATTTCTATCACTTGGATCAGGCGTGTACAACGAATGTACAATGTACGAATAAAGCTACTTAGTTCGTTTACGTTTTGTGTGGCTTTTGCGCTATATCTAAGTTCAACTACTAAACTAGTACTTTGACTTTGTTTGTCGTATTATTAAAATAAGAAACTCACATAAGTAATGAAGTTCCTGGCGAGTTCAGATATCAGCTGATTGAACTGAGCCTGTAACACTGCCTTCGAGGTGGTGTTGGAAGCGAGGTTGGTACTCTTGGGGGTCGGCAGCCGCCGGGCACGCTCCGCCCAACGAAGCGTAGATGCTGACTCTCCGTAACAGGCGAAGCTTGGAGACACAGCTGTCAACATTACCGAATGGGAGCCATAAGAAAAAGTTGAACAAACGCAGCTGTCAGTCAATCAAATTAATAAGTAAGAGACTTTTAAAAGAGTTGCAAAGACCGACTGGAAAAGTACCACATCTTTGCCAGTTATTCTACCACCAAGCAGTAATGTGCAATCATCACTGTGTTCCGGTTTGAAGGACAAAGTTTCCGTAGGGTACTTTTAGGATAATTGCATAGGATACATAGGGGATCCATAACAGGTAGTATAGATCAGTAATAGGTAGTATTTGTACTCTTTCTTTATTTTCCAATAGCTGCGTGACACTGTGCTGTTATGGGCAGGCATGTTGCTTACCATCAGGCACATGTCACAGGCACAGCCACTGCTTGAAAACAGCCTTTTTTCTACACAGATACTTTATTGAATTTATTCACGTACGCGTAAATATAATGTATAAGATCTGTATTTGATATGATGACCTCTCGTTTATTGTATTACAAGCATTGAGTGCCAAACAAAGCTATTTGAATATGAAGAGTCAAAATTAGTACCTAGCGTTGCGCTGCGCTCATTACCCAGAGATATAAAATGTTTTATGTCTGTGCCCCGTAATTTCACTGAAAACATTTCCCTACAAACCAGAACACAGTGATGTTTTCACATTCCTACTTGGTGCTAGAATAGCTAGCAAAGATGTGGTGCTTCCCCAGGCGGACTCGGCAAAGAGTCCTACCACTGCAATTTGGTTGATAACTTACTTGCTATGATAAACGTGCAGGCGCCGCCCGTGAAACAATCTTTAAGAAGCCAGGTGAGGGCAGAGTCTCGGTACGGCACGAACCGGCCGCGCCCGCTCCCGCAATTCACTAGAATCACAGGCTGCGTTAGCGAAATGAAAATGATAAAACGCTTATTTTGACCAATAATGAGTTTCCAAAGGTTGACTGTCTTAGTGTCTAGTTATAACATCATTATCGAACGATACAAAGTTAAGCACTAAGAAGTACCAATTCACAAATTCCCGTCCTAAGTCCAGTCATGGGCTCATGGCTAGATCTAATTTCACAAAAAAGGCTGTCCGTTAAAAAAGAAAAAGTATACATATTTTTAAAACCAAAATGAAAATCGGTATTGGTTTGAACACAAAAAAAATAATCAAGATCAAGTAATCAAGAGTACAGCTCGGCCTCGGATCTTCAATATTTTTTAGGCGGAGCAAAATCTGATAATGGCGCCCTTGAGGGTATCGATGTATCTACTCTTATGTCCCTCTGACTTATTTCCCTTCGAATATTTAGCTCCCCTAACTTCACATGAGGAAGGAAGAATTCATGATAATAATATTGGATTGAATAATACGACGATGACTTGAAATACGTGATGAGTCGCTCAAAGCGCCCCCTGATGGCACCCCCTGAGGCGTGCCGCCCCCGCCCCCTAAATCCGGGGCTGCCGGTTACTAGCTTTCGCAGTGACCTCTGCATTCTGCGTTTCTTTTTCCACCAGTCCAACGATCAAAATATTGATAAACAAAAGCTAACACAAAAGAATGCATCATTAAAACATAATTAACTAACTATAATGTGGGTGGCTAAGTTCTAAAAGTCCAAAGTCAACCAAACAATTGTCATTAAACGAGTCAAATAGTTGCCTCTACCTTGACTGCCATTATAGTTAACTTTTCAAAACCCGGACACAAGAACGGAAAACTTCCATGTTAATAACTTGTGACACTGCCGGGTATCAAATCGTTAACCCCATCATGCCAACTGGTGATTAAAATGCTGACGATTCCGTAGTCATTACGTGGTTTTAAGGCCTTTATATCAAAACGGAACAATTACTCTTTCACCCTAAGTTGAAAACTAGAACTATTTTAATTACTAGAAAAGAATCGTCGACAACACTTAATTGTTGTATTGTTTTTTATGAAAAGCGAAAAGAAAAAAAAATATATTAATAATAATAGGTCTGCGCTTGCGACATTATTCCCGATGATACGGCCTACGATGGAAAGGATTCACAAAATACAACCATATGCAAAAGCAGCGGACTTTAGGCACGTATACCTTTAGCCGACTTTATTCCCACAGCTGGGGTTCAGGGCATTCTCTCACTAACTCTCTCTGAGTTAAAATTATTAATTATTTTGGATTATTATCCACCACACATGTGGATTGGCAGGTAAGTAACGCTTGTCTCGGAATATATCTACACTAGCGACCCGCCCCGGCTTCGCACGGGTGTTATGCTGATACTAAATATAAGTACCTACTAATAAAATTCCGGTACGGCGGCAAGACGTTTCGTTTTACGTAGTCATATAAGTCACAGTTTTTTGTGATGGATACTTTTTTGGCGCGACGGACGCCACGCAATGTATTGATTGATGGAACGAAACGTGCTTCACACCAAAGATGGCGACAGCGCAGTTTTTAATTTTTTATTAACTTATGGCAGCTGGCCTCGAGTCGCCTATACTAGCTAGCTTACTATTCGGGTTAGCGCCGAGGGCGCAGAACCCAGAAGGAACCTAACCTATGTAAAGCCTATTGATATGCTAGTGCTCTAGCATGTGATGATACCTGGAACGCGTTACGGCTGCTAGCACGAGAGCGCCTCAGACGGCTCGACCTCGGCTCGGCTAGTGTCGGAGGACAGAGTGTTTGGCACCTCCTGGTGCCCTAGCGGAGTGGGGGCGACAGCGCAGCGGTTCGTTTGTCACCGCCATCAGAATTTAACTAAATTCTCCATAATCCGAATTTTGTGGACATATGTTGTCGACTCAAAATCAATGTTTTTTTATGTTTTGTTATTCATTAAGGTTTCGATCAAGTCTACCGTACCCCATGACGAAATTATTAGTATAGATGTATATAATATATACCTATGGTACTAAGCCTCACAACACAGGCTCCCCCTAGTGTAAGACTTAGGGCTCATAATTTCATGAGATTGTTGAACAATTTGGTCGCCAGTTAGTTAAATAGTTAGTTTGATTAGTATAATCTGCATGCTAGATTATTTAAGTAAGTATATTAATTTAGCATAAGCCCAAATTGTTAAGAGGAAATAAAAAAAACCTATGGATTATAAATTCCGTGGTATAAATGGATCTTCGAAATGTATGTAATTATGAGGTTACATACATTTCGAAGAACTTTTGAATGATTACACTAAATTGAATGACTCTTTGTTTTATGTATTGTTTTTTGTTGGGACAATGTTTGTGTAGCAGAAAATTTAGAAAATGTGGAAGAAAAAAAGTATGGTGGTACGAAGTTCGCCGGGTCAGCTTAGTTCAGTATCAGCTAGTCTTTTTATACAATGCAGAGTGGCTAAATGACCCAGATGAGCCTAGTAGGGAAACACGCTTGCAGATACAAACACAATATCATACGAGTACATCCATTGGAACATCAAGAATCCAAACCATTATCTACTTATTTATCTCTATGCTCTGCAACTTTACTGGAAACATTGCCCTTCAATACGGAACACAGTGATGTGTCCACACTACTGCTTAGCGTTAGAATAACTGGAACAGGTATGGCGGACTCTGCAAAGAATCATACCACTACACACTACACTTACCTAGTGCTGATATGACGTTGCTAAGGGCTACCAACGACTTGTTGATGTTAGCGCCTTCCTTTTGTCTGCCGCCTCCGCACCCTTCCCAGCTCGCTTTCTCGCTTTCAACAAATCATATCATTATTTTATATTTCCAGTAAATTTTTAACGAAGATTGGCAGCATGCCACAGCCTACTACGAGTAATTTAATAAATGCGAAAATTTGTATGTTTGGTCAATCACGTTGCAACCGCTAAGCGAATTGGGTTGAAATTTGGAACACAATAGGGTAATTACGGGTAAGGTACCATTTCGGGTAAAACATCAAGCTGGTGCCAGTATAGAATATTAATGTTCATATCCTGAAATGTTGTGAAGCTTAAATAGAGAATAAGTAAATAGATCAGGTTTTCCGCACGGTTCCTTTGTACTAATCGTAAGCATATGACGTACATACTCGCTCTGGCAAGAGAGTGATGTGCCGCGACAAAAGTATGACACTTCCACAAGAGCGACAAGCCAAGAGCGATCAGACTTTCGGTGAGAGCTTTCGGTGTAAAGCGTTTGTTCCAACTCTATACATAGTAAGTACTAGCTGAACCCGCTACTTCGTTCGCGTAAGCAGATGTTACTGACTTATACATTAATTGGAAGTATCGTACGTCAAATATTTGGATAAGTAGTCATTGAAAACCTTTTGAGTTTGAGTGAATTTGTTTTCCACACAAAATGTATTTAATTTTATCTTTATTTTTCTTCTTTTTAAACAAAATCAAACATACTTAGTAAGATTTCGTAGTATCGAACATAGCCGTAAGTGTTAAGTTTGTAGGATTTTTATAGGATACATTATGAAAACTCTGAAGCTAATGTGCATGATCTGATACCTATTTTTTTACCTATTTCTTTTTATCCGCAAGCTGTTTTCTAGCTGTTACCCGCGACTTCGCCGTAGTAAAATTTTGAACGAAGCCTGTGTGGAATCAAAATAATTAAAATGTTGAGTTTTAATGATATTCAACCAAGTTGAACCCGTAAATCTAAGCAAAGTCCTAGTGAAATGTTAATGCATGAATTTAATTGTAGGTAACACAGAAAAAAATCAAGAACGAAAGAATCCAAATTTGGCATCATAATCCTTTTAGCAGCAAAAAACTTATTAGTACAATTTATAATACCAATAACGCCACCTAGTGATGAAAGAAAAAATACATACCACAATAGTAAAACATCGATTTAAATGGCCTTTAGTGCTTTAAGATTTAAACTGGCATTAGCGCCGTCTAATGAGAATATTATGTTGCTTGTTATTTTGATTGTGAACGCAAATCACCTATATTATCTACGCCAAAACGGGTGCATATTTTTTCATTTTTGGCTTTTACCTTACCATCACATCAAGTTCCTGACGAAAATATATGCTTATATTAATATGGAGTTAAATGAAAATGTAGACTTATTAGCCCATGTGAAATTTTAGACTCTAAACTATATGTGTTTCGTATGTCAACCCAATTCGTTGTGCCGTTTTGACGTGATAGTTAATATTTGTTTCCTTAGGGCCCATGCTTCTTTTCAGGTTGATAGGTAATAAATACATACTCGTAAATGTGATATTTCAGACTATGAGTTATTTCTGTTTCAATTTTCTACCAAATTTGCTTAGTCTTTCCTACGTCACAGTAACCTATAAGTAACCGATTTGCTATTACTGAGTTCAAACTACGTGTGTTTCGAATTCCATCCAAATATGTTCAGCCGTTCCAACGTTGTCCTGTAAATATTATGAATGTCACTGTTTGGATGTTTGTTACGTAATACATAGAGTACTTATACATAGGCAATGTGTTCTTCCAGACTGTAATCTAATTCTATTTCAAATTTCAACCCGATCACTTGATACGTTCCGCTATGATTAAAGCGGCAATAGAAATACATCATCTGCGAAAATTTCAACTATCTAGCTATCACCGTTCTTGAGATACAGCCTGGTGACAGACGAACGGACGGATAGCGAAGTCTCAGTAATAGGGTCCCGTTTTTACCCTTTGTGTACGGAACCCTAACAATGGTCTGCTTCTGTCACCGAAGCTTGTTGAACACTACCTTTAAATTTGAAGGAAAACACCGTGAAGAAACCGAAATCTACCTATAATCTAAGTTCTAAGTCATTTGTCATCCACCAACCGACACTGGGCCAGCGTGGTGGATTATAGCCTTGTCTCTCTCCTTGCGAGAGAAGGCCCCGACGCCCAGCAGTGGGAACATTTAATGGGTTGTTTATGCTGCTACTTATTATGCTGATATGTTTTCTCCAAAATACAAAAGTCTACTTCAATGACAGATAATTTAATTCTGTAATTCCACTAAATTTTATAAGAAGGTATAACTGGCGTACAGATAAATCTTAAGCTGATTTTAGTTTTTTGTTGATATTTGATATCTGTTTTCGATATCTAAGATCACCTCTGAAGTATTTTCTACCAAACAAAAAAGGAATTATCAAAATCAACTAACAATTAGCGGAGTTATCGCGTAAAATAAAACCAAATAAAAAAACATGCAACCCGATTGAGAATATCCTCCTTGTTTGAAGTCGATTATAACCGAATGATGTTTGTTTTTCCACACAAAAATATTTTTTTGATAATTATTTTGTCATCCAAGATGACGCGACGCGATCACGTGAGCACTTTCTAGAATCTAGAATCTAAATATTCTGTGGATCGTCTGTGATACACAGAATACTTAGAAGTTAGTATGTACCGAACGCGCCGCGCTTGTCGTTATTATTTAATGTTTGTGTAATTTCCGAACCAACAGACCGATATTGTTCAAATTTTAACGGGACAATATAAAAAATGTGTTCTTTCTAACAAAAAAGAATTAATGAAATTAAACAACGCAAACATGAGTTACAACAACCAATACACATTCTGACTTTCACCCCCTCCCGCAAGAAAACCGATCAGAATTTGGGGATCAAAAGTAGCCTACAGCAATGTCCTTAGTATAAATTAAAATCATGCCAAGTTTCAGCTGAATTGAATCAGTAGTTTCGGCGTGATGCGTGATCCCTATACAGAAAGACAGACAGACAGACAGACAGACAGACATGAAAGAAAAAAAATGCAGTTTCGCCATGAGTATCGACTATGGAGTGCCCCAAAAAAAAATTTTTCAAAATATCTTCAATGTACAGAATTCGACCCGTTACAGTTTTATTATAAGTATAGATATGTAAACGCTTTGTTGTGAAGCTTTTCGAACTCTATCAGTTGAAACAATGTCATGTTAAAATCATTTTTTTATAATGTAAAGTATAATATATTTTCCATCCTATGGTTGCCTGGAAGAGATCGCTCTTAGCGATAATGTCGCCAATTGCTACTTTGTTTTTAAAGTTTTGTATGTTTTTGTTTTTTGTGTTCTAACTAAGTGCAATAAAGAGTTTATCTATCTAATGAGTAGAGCAAGCCTAGCCTGATGGTAAGCAGCACAAGACGCTTGCCCATGACAACACAGTGCAACATAGACATTCGAACATGATTATGCCGAATCGATCCCTAGTACTGCACTGTGCTCTTCACTCATAGACATCCGGAAATTCCATTGTGGAGAAAATATTTCGATTCCTTTTATAATCTTTCAAGGTTATGCGTCAACCGCCAACCCGCACTGATTCAGCGTGGTGGATTATGGTGTTTACTCTATCTTTGTGAGAAAAGGCCCCAGTGGGTACATCTAGTTAAGAATTTAAACCTTTGTTTCGTATTGATGCTGATAAACAGATCTAAATGGGTTTATTTTTGGTAAGCGAACTTTATCGAAGATCGCTTAACATCAGGCGAGATGGTGGTCAAGTACGACCTTATTATAGTTAAAAAAAAAGATCGCATCAATGCTTACGCGAGGTGGCGGACATAAGTCTTTCAAAGATAGAAAAGCTGTTTTGTCTGTGTTTCGGCCGTGGTCACAAGAAAGCTAATCTTTCATTTATTCGGTATTCTCAAGATATTTTCTTTTACCGTTAAAGCCGGTGAGGGTGACAAATACATTTATCCATAAAGTTAATCATTACAGAACCTCTAAAATATATATAATTACTTTTCCTAACCAAATCGAAGATTTATTAGTGTCTGCCGTTGCCGTCTTTTCAGAATTAAAATATACCTCTCTGACTAGGCTTCGTAGATTATCTTTGTTTAATAGCTTGCATGTTGTTAACTATACAGTCAATATTATTCGTTGTTGCACAAACGTGATGGCATGCATTGCTGAGGATTCTACGCTTAACCTACATAAGGGTATGGGCTAAGGGCATTCGCACCTATCGATTGGGTTTTGAAGCTATTATAATTTAAATAATGACTAATTCCATTCCAATAGACAATGAATGGAAGTTTTAAATCTAACAATATTAGACAATAAACTCACCAAACTTAAATCACTGTATGTTTATAATTTAAGATAAGTTGTGACATAATATCCTATGGTGGTGACCAATCGCAATTGCTTAAAATAGTGACAGTTCTTATTCTCGACTCTAGATACTCTCTAGTTCTTAATCAAGTTACGGCTGGTCTAGTCAGGAGAACGACTGCCGATCCGGAGCCCACGGGCTCGGAAACCAAGCGCATGGCTGTCTTTTCGAAGCCATCTACGTAATGCCGCTAATTTAAACGTGAAAAAAAACATCGTTAGGAAACCAACATATATTTAGAATCTTTCGAGGTAATGTGTCGTCCACTAACCCGCATTTGGGCAGCGTGGTGGATCACCTTGACTCTCTCCTTGCGAGAGAAGGCCCCGAGTCCGAGCAGTGGGAACATTTTGTGGGCTGCTTATGGTTGTTTTCGAAGCTTACCTGCCAGCTAGATCAGCCAGGTGTAGAGTAGCGGTCGGGGTGGCCAGTTCCAGTAAGGCGTGGGAGCGGGAGGACGTAGAGTTCCGTCTGGTGGCCGCGGTGCGTCGTCTGCGAGTACCCTCGCTCACCAGCGCTAGGAGAGTTTCCACGTCCTGAACAGCCACGCGCCTAAGATCTGACGAATATGTATTGAAATGAGTAAATCTCCCGCTTTGACCATAAAATATATACTCATTATTAAATTAACTGGAGTAATAGAATCTTCACGTGTGTCGTGATACTGTTATATTATGTTATGTCCTGTTATGGATTGGCGTGTTGCTAACATCAAGCACATGTCCTGCTCATCTTGTAACTCTACATACTCATATGGACTACCGAGACAGTAAAAACGTATAACTACGAGTAAGAATTTTATACACGCTTTGGAAACTACGCGGGTGATACCGAAGGGCGCTGCTAGTCTGAAATAAAGCATCAAATCACTGCCGTCTAAATAAGTCGTCTAGTCTTCTAAACGGGGCCATCTTGACTAGATGGCCAGGGTTAAATGTGTAATGGTAACCATGGCAACACGCCATGATCATCTAGAAATGCGACAGCTTTTCTTGATGGCCGTGGTCTCAAGTTCATCCGAAGATTTCTTTCATATAGGTACGAGCGTGAGCAACTCAATTCACCGCCCAAGAAAAATCTGTGAGTGGTGTGCCAAAAAAAGTTACGCATAACCGATTAACAGTTCTCAGTAGTTTTGAAAATTTCCTATCACGTAAATAACTGGGTAATTCAGTACACACTTTGAACGTAGGGTCCTTTGGTGGGGTGCTCCCTCACTCGGAGGTCCTTGCGTGCGTTGCCTCGTCTCCGGGGTAGAGAGTGGCAGGTGGGAGCCGCCTCAACCAGGAGATCATGCACCCGCTCGTTGTAGATTTCCAGGAAACTAAGAACAATAACAATCAAATACAAATTATTTTGTTATTAAAACCATTGAAGCCCTTGATGTACTTTCAAAGCTGAAACCAGATTTCAGAAAAACAAATACTCTTTATTGAAACACAGAAAAAAACCAATTCTACTCTATACTATCCAGTGCTGGTTGTAGCACTACCAGTGTCTTGGGCGAGATTTATTTTTAACTTTTATATGTTTACACTTGACCGCTAACTCGTCTGATGTTGAGCGATGATGCGGTCAACGATGGATTGTGGTTACCTAAAAGAAACCGATTCTTTCTCGACTTGAAGACACCAAGATGTAATCATCGGTAAAAATATATCGGATATCACGGATATCGGGTAAAAACCCACTCAGACAATGCATGCCATAGTCAATCAACAAACCTCGTTCGAGCCTTTGGACATTGGAACGTCATTCTAGTGTTCTCAACATCATTTTTAGCCAACGAAATTTAGGTATTGTGGGAATTTTTATGGGAAAATTTGGACTTTTTATCACCGGAAAATAATGGGAACGGGAACTACGCGGGTAAATCCGCGGAAAGAGTGCGATAGTTGACGGCCTTATCACTGAAAGTTATCTCATCTAGACAACCATAGCATGGAAAAAGATAAATTAAAAATGGAAAAATCGCATATTATGTGTATAACTATAACAAAAAATACTTCAGTTTAAGCAAACAGGTAACAAACTCAGTTTGTGAGTTCGAAACTAAATAAAGAAAATACAAAACAGTGTGGGGTTGTTTTACTAAATTGAGCTGTTCTTATCCTGGTTAAATTTAGTTTTTTTTTTTTATAAAAAGTGACGAGACGAGCAGGACATGTGCCTGATGGTAAGCAACATGCCTGCCACATAACAGCACAGTGACACGCAGCTATTGGAACAAGAAGAGTCCACATCATTACCTAGCACTGCACTGCGCTCGTCACCCAGAGATCTAAGATGTTATATCTCTAAGCCCTGTAATTTCTCTGGACACATTGCCCTTCAAACCGGAACACAGTAATGTTTGCACATTGCTGCTTGGCGGTAGAATAACTGGCAAAGGTGTGGTACTTCCCCAGGCGGACTCTGCCAAGAGTCCTACCACTACAAAACTCAAGTTACTCAAAGATAACGCTTTATACAAATACAAAAATCTTTATTGCTGTTTGCAGGTAAGATAAGGTGATACAAAACATTTTAATAGTTGACCCATACAAACTGGCTTTTTCTTCTAGAGGCATGCAATATGTCTGGCAACACAGTTTCCATTGGTCTGAATTTATATAATGATAATATAATAGTCAACTGATAAAGTCTTCTTCTTCTTTTTAATTTTTAGCTTTTAATCGGTTGTATCATATTAAATGTCATCTGATTCATAATAGTACACTAATATTTATAAAGCAGCCAGAAATCAATAGACGATTTCTGGCTTCTTTATAAATATTAGTGTAGACTACTTACATCAACATATAAAGCTATGGCCTCGTAACATGGGGCACGGATGATCTTATCACCGTGCTGATGTGATCATTTCTTTTTAGCCGACTTACAAAAAGGAAAAGGTTTATTTTTGGTCGAAAGCATATCCATATACCAGCCAAGTCTAACCTTTTTTTTTGACGGGTGGGAAATCCTTTGCAGATACCCGGTTGTGCATTGGGGTGCAGCAGAGCTATGTAAGATCTTACTCACTAAAACCCCCTCGGTGGCCTTTATCTGTGCCTAAGAGGAGGACGCCGGGATCTCCGTTGGAACGCACCGGCGTCCTTTTGACACTTTGCCTAAGGCACCTTCCTTGGGTGATGGACTAAACGACACTGGCCGCACCATGCCGTAGCCTTTCCTTTGATGGGTTCGCTATTCATAGGACGATAGGCCCCCAAGCATATCCGTCTTCGAGCCCATAGGTACCCTTTTAATCGCCTCGTACGATAGGCAGGATATACCGAAGCCGAATTCTTGTTAAGACCGGTCAAGTGCGAACCTATTATAGTTAAAAAAAAAGTGTGCCTATTTGTGGTTTTGAAGTTGGTTTAGTTTTTTTTTTGTGTAAAAATTGTTTAATATTCGAATAACGAGTTTTCTTAATATGGGTAAAATTAATACCTAATTAAATCTATCAATTTGATACCTGTATACTTATTATTGTTATGAGTCTGACGTATTACAATGTTACACAAAGCGCATAGCCCCCTCTGAGTAGTAGGTACTTAGTGAACAATATTATTTTGGTCGACAATACGAAAACTGGTTGTTTTTATAGCCGCTATCGTGTAGGAACCAACACGTGAGCTCCGTCGCTGCCACTATCGCCGCAGACGACGCAAAATTTAGGCGCGATACCAACTAAAGCCATAACAAAGCCACTGAAATAAATCACACAAACAAAGCTCAAAATATTATCCGAATATACACTTTGAACTCAATTTGTTCGAAATAGAACTGAAATTTGCTGGTATAAACACTTTGAAAGTTTTGGTAAACTTTTTGGAATTTATTGTTTTAGGGTACATATGCTATGTTGTGATAATCTTGCAGTATTGTTCTGATGGTGTAACTGGTATAAAACCGCTTTAATAATTACTATTAATTCTAAGCTTTATAAAACATAAACACTCATTTACGATCTACTTTTCTAATGTCTAGGATACATTTTATCTATTTAACGGGCTGATATTCGTAGCTGGCAAACTAAGTATGTACTTTTAAATTACTAACCAACCGAATGAAAGTGTTGCAAGACTTAATGTAAACGACTTTAATTCAAATTAATTAGTTAAAGTTAAATTAGATTTATAGGTATCGTTCGCGCAAAAAATATTAAAATCGCGATCAAAACACAGATGAGAAGTGAAAAATAATTTACGACCTATGTGAAACCTACCAATTTCATTTAACTTATAAAGGTTGAACTTAAAACTTTACCGCCATCACACCTGACGTTAAGTTAAGCGACGATGCAGTCTAGGAGGGAGTGGTTTTTTCTAGGTAATTGCTTACCTAGAAAAACCACTCCCTCCTACCGACTCACTCACTAACTCACTAACCGATTCACTCGCGATTTGACGACAACAAGAACGAGAAAACGCTACTCAGGCAACGCGTTCCATAGCCTAAAGATGTATGTAGATGTTTTATCACAAATGTAGAGTCAAATCTCTTTCTTCAAACCTTTGGAACATCAACCATGAAATGGTGTCAGTTTTTCAAGCTACGGTGAGTACAATAGAAAAAAGGGCAAGGTGGTATCAGATCATGGAGATCAGTCACGCACTCGCCGAAACGTGTTATTATTTTTTTTGGAGCCATATCCGAGATTCAGATTGTATAATATTATGTATTATTCATAAATTACTCGTTTAAGGGAAATATTATTAGACAATACAAAGAAGAATACTTTTAAAAAACCTTCTTTAAATTTAAATACATACACAATTTAGCAGGACAGGCAGGACGGATTTAAGTTATTATTTTGGCTTGACCTCATACAAATTATGGCTCGAAGGGCTTGACTTCTTTATTTTTTGCACTAATTTACGTGTGCGTAAGACCTCCTTGATTTATATGTCTCATTTATTAACTCTAAAAGTGTAAGTTAGCGTATGTATCATGCTCTACATTATCTGTTAATTCAAATCGAAAGTGAATTACCCCACCAAAGTGATTGAAAATTCAGATGATTGTTCCGCAACTATTTCGGAGTAGTTAAACTGGTTAGTTAGAAATGTAGAACACAGATAGATACAGTTGAATATATTCTGGAAGCTAAAATATACTCCGGAAAAAATGCAGAACTCCTTTTCTAATTTCACAATATTCTACTAAAATGAATAATAAAACAATTACATCCATAAATAAACTTACCAGCTTAAACAAGTCTTCGGTCTTATGAAAACAAACAAAACGCTAATTAGCTTTGATTTTTCTTTGGGCGGACGGACGCGACACGTGTGGGCGGCGCAAGCTAGGGCGGCGAAACTATCGTAGTATTGCTAGCTGCCTTGTTGGAACTATACTGACTGAAACCTTACCAACGATATAGTTCAGCGAATTGGCTTGACAATAGGTAGGAATTTGCTTTTGTCTTAAGTAATCCGGTCAAGAGAGAGTTGGCCTCTCATTAGGCATGACAACTCATTTTTGATATAATGTGCCATCAAAAGATTACTCAATAACTGCACCATAGGTGAAAGAATTACTTTGTTATCTTAAAAAACTTCCCGTGAAATCACGATTTTAAAATCACAATTTTGAACTCTCCCAAAAACGCTTCATACAAATCACTACAGAAGCGTGACGTCACACTCGTATTTTCTATGCGTCGCGCGTAAAGTTTGTATGGTAGCTGTATTAAATATTTAAGAAACTGGTAACAAAAGTAACATAAAATAGAATGGGTTATCCAACGGTAAATACATTTTCTAATCATTTCGTACTTTTAAAATGGACTTGGCCATCTAGCTTGAATGATCATAAAGTAAATTTTTAAACTAAAAAAATATCAGAATTAAAATGGGTACATATTTTATTTTATGTAAACACTGTTATTATATCAAATAATTTAATATAATTACAGGACCTGTCGTCACGCCTATTGCTGATAAAATGTTACAATACAGAAATTCGTGTGGTGCGCTAAACTCGCACCTTTTTAAAATTTTAGTAAATGTTAATTTAAATTAAATGTAATACAATTTTTTTGTTTATAAGCCTAATACTACTAATATTCTAACTTTTTTTTTGTAGCATAGAGTGACGAGACGAGCAGGACATTTGCCTGATGGTAAGCAAAACGCCTGCCACATAACAGCACAGTGACACGCAGCTATCGGAGCACGAAGAGTCCAAATCATTACTTAGCACTGCACTGCGCTCGTCACCCAGAGATATAATATATTTTGTCTCCATGCCCTGTAATTTCGATATTGATTACTAGCAGCGTAGCAGGGCCCCGCGGGTTTACCCGCTTAGTTCCCGTTCTCTTTATTTTACCGGGTGAAAGTAGCATATATGTATTATTTCAGGCCATTATCTATCTATATACCAAATTTCATCCAAATTCCTGGAGTACTTTTTGCGTAAAAGAATAACAAACGTCCATCCATCCATCCTTACATTCTTACAAACTTCCGCGTTTATAATTTTTAACCGACTTCCAAAAAGGAGGAGGCTATCATTTATGTGTCTTACCGAGAACCCTCGCCTCGTACCGATTTTAAAATTTATTTTTATGTTCGGATGGGTATGCTTCCCGAATATTCTTCCCATATAAATCTTGTCAAAATCGGTCAAGTGGTTTTTGAAATATGAACTAAACTAAAATTTGGATACAATTTTCTGGATGACGTAATTGTAGATTTCACAAAAGTTATGAAACCCGAACCTGTCACTACGAAATTGGGTAAATGCCTTAATAAAAACTGGTTTTGCTCTAAAAATTAACTATTTTCGTACAAAAAATTAAACCGCCTTCAAAACCACAAATAGGCACTCAAAAGCGAAAAATAAATGAATATCATTATTACAAGTGCTACTTACTCATTTATTTGAAGTCGTATATCTAAGTTAATACATAAGTCAAAATGAATTATTAAAAGATTACTTATGAATTAGAAAAGACACATAAATCAAGGTAACTTTGACTTAAGTGCACTTTCTGTGACTCACTCCCAAGTTTGTAGTTATTTATCGTTCACCGATAGTAGGTAGGTAACATAATCATGATGTGTCAAATGATCACTTCGTTCCTCTACGTAAATAGTTAAACCTATGCAGTGAATCAAGGTATCGGATATTAGCGAAGATAAAGCTACGGAAGGGTGTAACGTGTAACTCGAATGACAGAACGCACTAAGGAGGGGGCCAAGAGCGCCTGTTTTGCATCAATACCGCAATCGAGTGCAACACAGTACTCCAATGTCACCTAGTGGTGATTTCCGTGCATCCGCGCTCTCAAAGATGTTTGGACACATTTCTTACCGGGCGCCAGGCGGCATGTTCGATTAGCACCGAAACGTCCCCAGTTATATCATTATAGTATTTCTCATCATCGCTTAACATCAGGCGAGATGGTGGTCAAGTGCAAACCTATTATAGTTAAAAAAAAAAAAGTCCATCGATATGCACTGCCTAGCTATACGACTGTTACCTATGCCTACAAATTTTCATAATTATTTTTGTTTTATATATGATGTCAAATAATAATGTGTGAGCTCTACCTTTTGGCAACATGTGGACAGTTGCCAAATCCTCCCCACTAGGACCGTAAGTTGCCCCCTTTGGGGAACCCAGGTTGGTCCATGAGTTCTATCCACGACACTCCAAGCCAAGGTTGTACCATCTGAGGCGTCCTTACGCTACTCGTCCTACAAGATGTAGTATTCGTTGAGTTCGGTAAGTGTTATAGAGTGTTTACAGGTAGACTATATGGATGTATGTAAATAATATATTTGATTTATAGGACCACTTTCAGCACTAGGCCAAAGTTTGGCAGACAGTAGTGTCATTTAAGGCCAACATTTATTTTCTTAGCTTCTTCGAATTTCGAATAGTGCAATATCATTATCGTAGTATATAATTTAAGGCATTTGAAGGTAACTCGGAAAATATTTCGTCTGTCTGAAGTCTGGAGAAATTATCTTATTAGAACATCTGCATCTTTATTCCCCTTTTCTTAACATGTTTTTGTCCCCCTTACCATTGCTTCTTAGATCCGCCCTCTCGCGTGATGATCCAACCTTGGCGTCAGGAAACCCTAGAGCCATCCATCGCCATTCAAAGTTAATCGAAACACCCCACAATATATTATTACACAAGTGTTGCGAACATAACCATAAAAACTTTGCCACGAAAACAAAGGGAAACTGATAAGGGGTTCTTTTTAAATTACCTCTTTTTGGGATTCATCGGAAGAGTTTTCGCAGTATGTTAGTTCAGTTCGATTCAAATCGTTACCCACAACTACCTTGAAAAACTAGTGTAACTATCAGGGTACTTTAAACTAATTAACCGTCAATACGAATAATTATTACAATAATAATAACTTTTTTTTTAACGGGGGTTAATAAATACGAGTAGGTATAGTTTTCATCTCGATGCATAACTCGCCCGATCTACGACAACCTAGTGCTTCTCAACTCCTCTAACACTGGTTCTATTCTTCTATTATCATCTCAGACTTCCTCTATACAGTAATTTCTATTTCTAGACATTCGTATCACATCACACATCTAACGTATAATAATAGCGATCTAACCATCAGGAGATAACTAAAAAACATTTAGATTACGATTAACTTCTGTATAGTTTTTTCATAAAACAATGTTAATAAATATCGAGTCAGCGCACTGCACAAATGCAAGAGTCCATTGATCGCTTTTTGTTTGTTTTTAATTTATGAAGTTGCAAAGTTCAAAGTATTCATTGGCACGTGGCGTGTGAAATAGTGAAAAACTCATTTTCTATTGAACACAGGATCGCGTGCGCGAGCACTATGGATTTTCCTCACGAAATGCATAAATGACATCAACAATTTGCACATGTATTTTCAATGCACCTATGTCGAAATTATCTTCTTCTTCGTACCTACCTACCTAAAATGAATGTTTTAGATTTACTTTCAGCTTTTCAGAGTTTTCAGATTCTTCTAAAAAAATAGCAACATCAGCAGTTTAAATCACTCTTGGACCCAAATATAAATAATAATCATAACCCAAAAATAAAACATAATGAATCATCATTTTCTTTGGTGTCCTTCATTTTGGTGGCAAACTGTCCGTTCAGCATCAAACATGTTGACTATTGAGATTATCATTTGGCTCTTTAGTCACACAAGACTACAAAAACCATGGCATACAATATGTTTAAGATCGTCAGCTATTTTTTTACGCTTTATGCCTTCCTGATCTTATATGCTGATCAATTTCCATAGGGCAGCCCAACATTTGTAGAACGAGACTATAGCCCAGTCTTGAGCTTGGCTGAGCTCCCGTACCGCCACGGTGTGCGTCTTGGCGATGGCAGTCTATTCGTAGTCACCACATACGCGAAATGCTGGGTGGTTGGACTTGATTAATGGCTCTATGTTGATTAACCTCACGATTCCGCCGGGATGGTTGTTATTCCTAACCTTTCCTATTCCTTCCGACGGGCTTCGTCCGGACACGTCCCAGCCCGCCTTGGTGTGCGTCTTGGCAATAGTAGTCTGACTTTCCGATGACGAAATTCGCCAGGAATTATTGTTGTTCCTAAGATACTAGAACAGCTATATCACATCACTTACCTGACTGTGACAAGGGAAGGCGCGAGCGCCCGACACAGCCGCGGCACGAGCCCAGGCTGCGCGTCCAAGCCCGCCATGGTGTGAGTCTTGCCGGTGGCGCTCTGCCCGTAAGCCATCACACACGCAGACTGTCCGCGGCAGACGCTGGCCAGAACCTCTCTACCGACGCTCTCGAATACCTAACAAGCATAAATACCATGCTAAATATGCTACATCCTCCAAACCATTCCACTCCTCTGTAAACTCGTCTAAAAAAGATAAGGGAATTTCTTTTTTAGATGAATTCTTAATGCCGTAACTATCCTACTGATAACAAGAATTTGATAAAGGATGTTTATTCTTCGATCGCATCGTAAGACATTAATGGATCAGTCTGAAATAGAAACATAGAAATATTATGCCCTGGATTAGAAAGGCTATCATGTAGATACCTAGATTGACAATATTGAGTAGAAGTGACAAAACTTTAAGACCTTGTCATTGACATCTAACATAACTTATTGACTTATTCTAGTTCTGAAGTCTGTATGATTAAGTTTCGGAAAATATATGACTCTTTGACATAGGTGCATGTTACATGTAATAATACATACCTAAAGCTGGACATGAATATCCTGCTTTTCGAAGTCTGTTGCAAAATAATTTACATTACAAACTGACCAAAGGTATGAAAGTACCTTCTCTTGAGACGCGTATGTGGGATGAGATGCGAGGCAGGAGCTGTCAAAGGTGTAGTCTGCATAGTACCGGCGCGTTCTCTCTCGGCTGTCGCCTGCTCCTGATGCACTCACCTAATAAATTTCGATTATTTTTATTATAGGCCAATAAATAGGCTACTGCAGACAGAGCTGCTGAAATTCTAGAAGAGGTTTAAGGTAAGAAAACTAGAAACTTTTCAAAAAAGGCTAACCTTCTATAATGTTTTCAGCGAAATTAAAGGGCGTAGATACACCAGATTACAACTCAGGTTCCCGAACGTAGTGTGGTAAGGACCCCATCAAAAAACTGACAATACGTATTTATATTAGGTATTCTATACTTAAATAAAAAGCTACCTATTGAGCAAGGCATATTATAATATAGACGACTTTGTTAAAGATAGTAACATATGGTAGAGAAATGTGTCGAAATTAGAATCTTGTAATAAGGTAATATAATAGATTTTTAAGACTTTTGATGTTACATTGTTCGTACTAACGTAGTATCTGTATACTGTGTGTATTGATTATTTGTTATTTTGTCTCCAACAAAGCCTTTTTCAGCTGCATGTAATTGACTTTACCCCTACACAGCTGCCCCTTTACAGCTGCTTTATTCTTTTTTGACATTGTTATTTTATCATATTATGTACACAGATTCTTTGCCTCTTTGTAAATGACGTTACCAAGTGTTCTTATGAATTTATGGTATGACTAAATGAATTGAATTGAATTGAAATCACGGCTGGTCTAGTCGCGAGAACGGTGACTGCCGATCAGAAAGCCCCAGGTTCAAATCCTACGCGCACCACAGTCTTTTCGAAGTCATGTGCGTAATGACGCTAACTTGGAAAGATGAAGGAAAACTTCAAAAAACGTTGTGAGGAAATCGACATGTAGCTAGAATCTTTCGAGGGCATGTGTCATCCACCCACCCGCACTGCCAACTTGGTGGATTATGGCCTTGACTCTCTCCTTGCGAGAGAAGGACCAGGGTCCCCGCAGTGGGAACATTTGCTGGGCTGTTTATATTATGTAAGTATTTACGCAAATGAGGTGCAGTCTTTGGGAAACCTATTTATTCTTCCAAATAATAACCAGCTCACAATAATATCAATCTACATAGGCGCTAACTTTGCATAGTTAAGGGCGTGTGGGCCGTAATTTTGAATTTTTAAAACAACTTTAAGACCTTTAAAATAGTGTATTAAACTCTGAAAAAAATATATGTATTAGTTAAGGATCTAATCTAGTGCAATTCGCAGTCAGTAACACGATTTAATGAATTTTACTTGATAGAAAAAAATCCCAAAGTTACCCCTTTTCAAAAAGTTTATTCAAGTTTATGACTAAACTAATGAATTTTTTTACTAAATTTTTGTACTCAACGAAAGCCACTAAAAAGTTATAGATGCATTCGCAGAGTTTGACTTGATAAAAAGTATCAGTTATTCACTATGTTTTAATATCTACCATATATATACCGCGCCGTTCGGCAAGCCTGATCAGTCGCGTTTCGGCGCTCACGGACGACGGGCCTGTGCTTGATTTTGCAATTTTGACAACCAATAAATTTTAAATATTACGATCATAGTGCCACAGTATAACAATATCAGTAGGTATTACTAGTGAAGCACGCTATGATCTTCATTTTTGATACCGTTTTCATTGGAATTGCAAATAGACGCTGATACTAATTAGTACGCTGTTTACTTTATCTTGTAGACCAATAGGGGAGTCTCAAAAAACTGACGTCGATAACACATCAGTAAAAAATTCAATGCGGATGCAATGGAAAATAGATAAGTATCGATACAATATTCGTCCGTCAAATCAGAGATCGGGATAAGGAAATAATAAGAGGAGAAATCTCCTGCGTAAATCCTAATATAAATGCAAGTTAGGTATCATTTGCATTTATACGCCATTTAGGTAAATTCTTTGGTAGTAAGGTACTTAATACTTGGAAGAAAACTCGTCACATACAGATTTTTAACCCCCGACAAAAAAAGGGGTGTTATAAGTTTGACGTCGATGTCTGTCTGTCTGTCTGTCTGTCTGTCGGTCTGTCTGTCTGTCTGTCTGTCTGTCTGTGTGTGTGTCTGTCTGTGCACCGTAGAGCTCAAACGGATGGGCCGATTTCGATGCGGTTTTTTTTATTTGAAAGTTAATATTTGTGCGGGTGTTCTTAGCTATGTTTGGTTAATATCGATTCAAAATGGCCGCCTCCACAAAATGGCGGACAAAATATTTCTTCACAACCTACCTCAATATGGGTATCAAATGAAAGGGCTTGACTAGTAGAGTACTAAACGCTATAACAAATTTCAAATTCAAGATGGCCGCCACCACAAAATGGCGAATTATATAATATTTTTCACTACTACCTCAATATGGGTATCAAATGAAAGGGCTTGATTAGTAGAATACTTTGCACTATGACAAATTTCAAATCCAAGATGGCCGCTACCACAAAATGGCGAATTACATTTCCTTTTTCACAATTCCCTTAATATGGGTATCAAATGAAAGGGCTTGACTAGTAGAATGTTGTACAGATAACAAATCTAAGGTAGTCGGGGGTTAATCAAAATTTTTAATTTTGTTCTTGTACCACTTTGGAAGAGACTCTTGCGCAAACTATTCAGTTTAGAAAAAAAATGTTAGGAACTTCAATACAATTTTGAACACCTATTCATAGATACACGTTTGGTTTTGATAGATTTTTTTTTATTTCTTTTCCAAGTTTGTTACACCACCAAAATTAATTGTTTTTTCTTTTTTGTATGAAAATGTTAATATTGTTCATAGAATACATGTACTTACCAAGTTTTAATAGTACACTTCTTATAGCTTCGGAGAAAATGGCTGTCACATACGGATGGACAGACATAACGTATATTTTAAAATTTGTCTACGAATCCCTAAAACCCAACTTCGTTCATTTAAAACTTATTGAAAACTTCTTATCAAATTTGGTCGAGTGTCTACACTCGACCAAATTTGATAAGAAGCCTTTTAGGCAGTAAAATTACTCGTAGAATTTAACTCTGCACTAAATTTCCGATTCGTATTTTTGATATAAGGTTTAGAATCATTTCCTGAGCATAAAATTACAAAATATAAACAAATCCAGGTGGAACTTCAAGCGCCAGCTCGAAAAACGTTTTGGCCGATATTTCGAAAAAGTTATAAAGCCTATTATTATTGTAGAAAATAAAATTTCCCATCTTTTGTTGCCAGTAAACTTTTTTTCCGAACTTACCGATTACGATTTATTATGTCCAATTTAATGATAACATTGTAAAAAATAAGATGTGAATTCTGTTCCCAGTAGCATAAACATGTCTCTTTTTTACCGGAATGGAAGAATGGTTATGTTTTTCGCGCGTATCTTTATGTTTGTAAAACTTTTATTTCCACATATCTTCCAAACGGCTGGATCGATTTTGGTAACTAAGATATTCTAAGACTAGTCTCATTCGCCAAAGGGTCCTTAGATAGTAGGTAATATTTTTTACGTGTAGATTTTTTTTTGTAGTCGGGGTTTTAAATTAAAGTTATTCTATCATATTGCTCGTTGCTCGAATAAACAGCACCGTTCATCATCAAGATTGAAGAGTTGAACGAAGAGTTTGGTCTCCACTTTTGTGATAAGAACAACTAAGCTGTGAAACGCATTGCCATAGTGGGTTTTGTCGAAGGTTCGAACCTTGGGGTTACGAGGTACACTGTGTTTGTTTCTATTAGAGAAGCAAGTTCCATCGTAGACCACATCATTTTCATCCACTATTATCGGCATCATCACAACCGTATCATTAAATGGCCTATAAATCGTAAACGGTAAGTTTTACAAAAAAAGTTTACAAGCAACAAAAGCTGCAAAATTTTATTTTCTACAATTGTTGTCAAAATATATAGTTTCAAAATATCGGCTAAAACAGTTTTTTTTTCAATTGGCGTTTGAAGCTCTACCTGGATATGTGAGCATTTTGTAATTTTATGCTCAGTAAGTAAGTGATCTTTACCTCATAGAAAAAAATTGGATTAGAAATTTAGTGCAAAGTTGGCCAAAACACCATCTATTTTTACTGGCCTTTCATTACGTTTCAGCACATTTTTTAAAATTTTTGACGAACTTGTGAATTATTAGGAAACATTTTAAAAAGATGCATGAAATTTTAAAAGCCGTTCTCAACTTATAGTGTGACCAAAAAAGAAAAGAAAAATTTAATATTTATTCGTTTATATAGTAACAAAACTCTTATCACTAGTATAAACAAGTCTTGAACAAAAAATGAGTTTAAATTACATAGTCCAATATTTTAATGTTATTTCTGCACTGTGGCACCGATTCCGCGGTCGGTGACAGTCGCGAGAACAAGACAGCGTTAAATGCCTACTTTGACAGAATTACCTGGCCTTAACGTAGGTACCTAGTTAACTAATGATAATGATGATTAGTTAGGTAGTGGTATATCTGATACTATTACTATCTCCGACACCGCAAACTCTGCAATTTCAAAATTATGAAATATTAACTTACTTTCATATTAGTGATGGTAACCGTATGTTCATCGATCACATTTACGACTGGTACTCGATCTTTTTCTGACTTTAACTCTCTGAAACAATTGTCTTTAAAAATAAAAGAACACAGAAAACTTACACACTTCATTGATAAATTATTGTAAGGTTAAGGTTATTGTAAGGTTGTTAAAATTTTTACACAGATTTCGTTTTTCTTCGCATCAACGGAAAAAAGGATAACCATTTTTTTACACTCGTTTGAAAACAAGACTTTGATTAAAATTTTGTTTTCAAACTAAGAGAAGAAAGGCTAATGAGTAAGATTAATAAATTACATTACTTAGCATAAGCAGTCCACTTTCTCACAGGTAGGACTCAGAGCCTTCTCTCAGTGAGAGAGTGAAGGCCATTATCCACCATCTGACATCGCCAGATGGTGGATAATGGCCTTCACTGTATGGCATATGTGTTGAAGGACATTACTTGGCTGAAGATACTTATTTGCTTAGTAAAAAAATACAAACAGTTACGTAGTAGGTAACTACTTCCGAAATTACCAAAATCATAAGTTGATATTACCGCTTACAAAAAGGTGTTGTGTCAAAAAGTTTACTCCGTGATACACGCTACCACTAACGATGTAAAAATATAAATACAATTTGTTTTGTTAGGATTGCTGGAAAAAATATGAACCTGAAATTCGTATTTCCGAAACTATTTAATCTCTATTTAACTCACCTATCAGTGAACGGTCGCACTCTAACAGCTAATTTTACGTTGGACATTATAAAAACACTACGCTTGAAACAAGTTGGATATACTAGTTGAATTTTGTCCTAAAACCGTTTCAAAATTTCTATGCGGTATTAAACTAGAAACGTTCGCTTTGTGAGAGCACTGATGCTGGACAAGTCTATTCTTGGAACAGCATTTCCTGATCTTCCTGTATGCGTTTTAGGGAAGTTAACGGGATCAGAAATAGATCAACTGGAGAAAAGGTCTATTTTTAAAAGTCTGAAGTTAAGAATATTGAATTTATAAAGAAATTACTTACCAATAATTTTCGTAAAATTAAACAGAGATAACTCTGGGTAATCAGCGCAGTGCAGTGCTAAATAATTGTTTGGACTTTTCATGCTCCAATAGCAGTGTGACACTGTAATGTTATGGACAGGCGTGTGGCTTACCACCAAGCACAAGCCCTGTTCGTCTTGTCTCTCTTTACCATAAAAAATAATGTACTATTTTACTAGCTCTTGCCCGAGACTTCGTCCACGTAGAGTCGAAAATGTAATCCCAAAGAGTTTACATACTTATTTTCTCTAAGTGTAAGGCTGTGTGGCAATCTGAAAACTTGACATATAACTCTCCTATTATATGTAACCTGTGCCTATTATACACCAGCACAGAGGTGCTTACATTTTTAATTATGAAGTAAAGACTACTTGTGGCGCACCACAGACAGATTTTTCGCGGGCTGTGAATGAGGCGTTTTCCAGACGCAAAAAGACTTGTCAAAGATAGTAAATATTGTTAAATATTGCCAAGTCTTTAGTTTTTGTGAAAATTCTCTAACACAATAAAACATTGGCGCCACCTACGGTGACATTGGGAACTGTTTTTGCCAAGCTTTTTGCATCTTGAAAACGCCCCATTGAGCTCAAGCGGCACATTCGTAAAAGAAAGAAATCTGCGGGTGAACTCGGGACCACGGCCATTGACCATCTAAAAGTGCGTCAGCATAGCATCAGTTTCTAGATCGGCTCGGTCATGGCCACGCCCCCCGGTTTCACCCGTGTAGTTTCCAAAGTAAGGTATCAAATTCTGAGTAATAAGTTTTCACTTCTATCGGCAGTTCCTATGACGTTAGTCCTTTTCGAGCTTGGAGTTAGATTTCATTTGTTGATTAGATCCGCTGTTTATTTATTATATGGGTTTTATTTATATTTCAGTTACCAAATGATATAAATATAAATAAATATTGGTGGATTTTGAAATAAGGAGGAAATTTTGCATGCCAATAGAACAGAAGAAAAGCAACTACAACTGTGGAACGACCCCATACATTCAAGGAAACAAAGGAAGTTATTAATGAAGAATCTGTAAAAGACTTAGAAAATAGAACCAAAACAACAAGACCTTATTAGATTAGGAGAGACTTGTAAAGGTTAATATTTTATGTACCTATGAAATCTCTAAAGATTAGGTATGTTATTGTTATTTATCAAGACCTTGGTCATAGAGGCGTCAAGAAGTGCTTTTAAAAATTGATTTATTCGTTCATAACTGTGATAGGTACCCTAACCTAATATGATTATTTTCTTGAAATTATTAAATGTATAGGTACTGCTGAACAAAAATCTTTGTTTGATGCGGTTACATGCTAAAAACTCCCAGCTTAATCGAATCCACTCTAGACAAATTAGAAGTAGGTACTTATTATTAGTCTTGATAAATCCTTGTTCCATCGCGATTGTTTGGTTTGGTCACACCAAAATAGGCAACTGGTCAATATGAATCACAAAATACTTCAAAATTCAGATAAAAAAACAAATATAAAGTTACGAAATTGTCGTTTACAGCACGTATATCTTGTATTTGGCGCGTGTTTTGTAGAGATGACGTCATTCGCCCTGATTGGCGTTTAACTTAAAATGGCGGATTCCTATATTTTGGGTATTTATTTTTTCAAAACAAAAATCAATCTCGTTTTTAAAATCAAATTAGATACGTTTTTCAGAATCCCTGAGTCCTGTTTCACTAGATAAATACATATTTTATGTGAATTTAGGCGGCCCCTAGATGATCAATCATTTTGCGCAATATTGCGAATTGTTCAATATATTTAATTGGCCGTTTAGGGTTAAAATTGAAGACTGCACAATGATTGAATGAAAGTTTGAGCTAGTGTAGGTACCTAATTTTTATTGCTCCATATTTTTTCATTGCGTCGTGTAAGGTCAGCATTGTACAATATTTATCAGTCTGTTACTCGTCTTGACGAGGAGTATGAGTACACGTATGACGAGAATGCAGAAGTTAAGGATACAGAGGCTATCTACGAATATGAGTATCCAATTGTACAGAAAATTGCCGTCTCTATGGAATATCTAGAGCAAATAATACGAAATGAAAGAAACGCGATAAATAAATGTTTAGTATTAGACATTGTTGTCTATATCATGCAAAGAGATGTTTCCTTTTTTTATAGTAGGTACCTATAAAGTGAGGAGACGAGCAGAGTATGTGCCTGATGGTAAGCAACATGCCTGCCTATAGCAGCCCAATGACACGTAGCTATTTAAACATTAATAATCCAAATCATTACCTAACAAAGCATTGCGCTCAGAGATAATTATGTATAATTTATTAATAATAAATGTTAGGCTAGTGTCATCATGCCTATTACACTTTTGAGAGTCTATGGTAGAGACAAATCTTTTTGAATCCACACTATCGCCATCTAGTGCGTCCGTTAGAACTATTTTTGTCTCGTCAGAAAACGGCTCATTTCGTGTCGAGAACAAACTGATTGCGTTGTGAATCTGAGTACTTGTTTCGGAACATTTGGACAATAAAATGAAAAAGAAAGTTGTCTAAATTGTCATGTTTGTCATCTGTCAAGCATCAACTTATTTCTTGTTTCTTGTCCACAGATTACTATAATTTCTCTAGTGATCTCTAGGCATATGAGATTGATGGAAAACAATCGATTAAATAAAAATCGATTTTTCTTTATTGAAAATTAATCAATTTCTCTAATTTCAATTTTAATTACAAAATCTATTTCTTCGAAAAACAAACGATTATTTGTGTTATTTAAAAGCACATACTTTTCATATGAAAATTACATATAAATAAACAAATATTGGTGAACAATCCACGGGGCATGTCTGCATGGGGCAATGCCAATCTCGTCAAGTTCAACGAGAGTAAGACGCAGGCGTGTCTGTTTTCCGCAAAAAGGAGTCCATTCCAACTGACTCCTACTTTTCGAGGTGTGTCCGTGCCGGTTTCTGACCGTCTTGAGCTTTTGGGCCTTACTTTAACATCTACGCTCAACTTTGGCTCATATATCGAGTCCAAGGCCAAATTAGCTGCCAAAAAACTAGGTGTCCTCTCAAAGGTGCGAAGGTATTTCAAGTCTGAACAGTTGCTCACTTTATATCAAGCACAGATTCGCTCCTGTATGGAGTACTGTTCGCACCTTTGGGATGGATCAGCTAAGTATCAGCTGGAGGCACTGGAATCGATCGAGAGACGTGCCAAAAGGCTCATAGGCAATGATACTCTTGTGCGAAAAATACTTCAAAGTCTTGAACATCGCCGAAAAATTGCTAGCCTATCGGTTTTTTATCGGATACACTTCGGAGAGTGTGCGATTGATTTGCATGAACTGATACCACCTTGCCCTTTTTTTTATCGGAATGCTCGTAGCTCGAAAAAGCGACATCATTTCATGGTTGATGTTCCAAAGACACGAACGAAGAGATTTGACTCTAATTTTTGTGATAAGAACGTCTAGGCTGTGGAATACGTTGCCTGAGTGGGTTTTCCCCGATGATTACAATCTTTGTGTCTTCAAATCGAGAGTGAATCGGTTATTTCTAGGTAAACACGCTCCATCGTAGACCGCATTGTCGTTTAACATCAGGCGAGATGGCGGTCAAGTGTAAACCTATAAAAGTTAAAAAAAAAAAAAACACACAACACCACCTGACCCCAAACTAAGCAAAACTTTAACTCTGGGGGCCAGAAAGCTGACGTAAAACTTGTGTAGTTGTAAACATATACTTATTATGCATAAAAACACCCAGACAGATTACAAATATTGGAATTCATCACACAAATATTTGCACTGGTGGGTTTTGAACCCACGGTTCAAGGTTTTTTTTAAATAAAGAGTGACGAGACGAGCAGGACACGTTCCTGATGGTGAACAACATATCTGCCACATAGCAGCACACACATAACAGCACAGTGACACGCAGCTATTGGAACATGAAGAATCATTACCTAGCACTGCGCTGTGCTCGTCACCCAAAGATCTAAGACGTTATATCTCTAAGCCCTGTAATTTCTCTAGAAACATTGCCCCTCAAACCGGGACATAAGAATAGAAGAATAACTGGCAAAAGTGTGGTACTTCCCCAGGCGAACTCTGCCAAGAGCCCTACCACTACAGAGACAGTTGGACAGGTATACAGTCTGTCTGTATACCTGACAGACTGTATATCTGTCTAACTGTCAGACAAAATTGACGTCAAACTTATGACACCCCTTATTTTGGCCGGGAGTAAAAAAAAGCTAAAATCAAATAACAAAATGCCCTAAATGTCCAGTCCTATTTAACATTATATGACTAGATTTTTCGAAATAATAATACAATTTTTAATAGTTACTGTTATTTCGCATTTCAGTTTTCACATCAATAAATATTTTATGTTTTAAAATAAAATACTTAAAAATATGAAAATTACAATGACTACTGTAGTCTCATAAATTATCTAAAATACATTTTTTTCGATAACCTTCATGTTTAAACAATAATATAAAAACTCATATCGCACATGCCGAGTCCTATGTTACATTTAATTAGTATTAAAATAATATTTTTAAAACAACCATTAAAAATCCTGAACAACTACAATATGGTCCTGAGAACTAAAATATAAAATAATAGTTCATTAATATTCTAATTAAAAATAAGTATTGCCACGAAACCAAAAATGTCTTATATAATATTTTATAAATATCAAAAAAATACTTAAAACAAGAATTTAAAATCTAAACGACTGCATTGTCTCAAAAACGAAAACATTCAACAAATTATACATTATTTGCAAAAATCGATTTGAACACGCAATTTACATAATAGATTCACTACGAATCGATTAATACTATCGATAATTAAATATAATTAAATACTGTCGATAATTACTTAAAATCGACAGTAAAAAATCGATTATTTTTTACATCCTTCCCTAGTGTGTCTGTTAATTTCTTGTTTTCTTGTCCGTCAGCAATGATATGCGATACGAATAACAAAAAATGATATTTTAAATACCTATTTAAATAGTTGCATTTTATTTTCCATTTGCGATCAAGTTAATATCGTATTGCTGCTCTCGGCTTCCCAAAGGTAACTTTTTATATTGTAACTATTGGCACCATCTTCTATTGTTATAACTGAAATGTCGGTGGCCGACAATTTTTACTTCACCCCTGTTATGTACACAATCTTCAAAACTTCTTTATAAAAAAGGCCTCTATATTTAATAATATAGAGGCTAAGCCTTTGTTCCATTATAGTTAAACACTGTGGTGAGATAAAGTTGAAGAAGACAAGAACAAAATCATTACTGTTTTATTCGTTTATGATCCTACGTTTTACAATCAACACTTGTTTACTAATATTATAATGGGAAAGTTTGAATGTGTGTTGCTCAATCACGTTTGAACGTCTGAACAAATTAACAAATTGGTTAGTAATACATATTACATAAAACATATGTAGATTGTAGTTTGGAATACTTTTTGTCACAGGACAGTAAGGGGAACTATGCGGGTAAAACCATGGAGTTCTACTTGTGTAAAATATGTTAAACATATTAAGTGCCTACCTATGATCTTGTCTCAAGAAGTTATAACACACCATTCAATATAGGTTTCTCAAAATTTGACTAGGTACTTGACATATATATGCGCTTATGTGTCTTCTTTTGTAACCAAAAACAACAATAAAAATATATGTATTAATAATTCAACCAAATTGAATTACATTTGTAAAAAATAAATATATCTGTGTACCATCAGTCATGAACAGTCTCTTGTATAACTAGAGGGTACGCACAGGATTATTTGCATAAGAATGGATTTATTTTCATGTAAATCGCTCAGTCCTTAACCACGCCTATAAAATATTTTTGTCCTCTTTTCATTGTGTTATTTCTAATCTGTCTTTGAAAGATGTTGGTGCGCAGCATAGTGAGGTCTCTGTGGAGAAATACCCACGTGCAAAAACGATTCTTAGCTTCGGAGCCTATTAAGCCTCAAACCGAAGAAAAGGATAAAGATGGGCTGGATCTACTACAGGTAATATAAGATATTCTGAAACTTACTAAAAAAAGATGTTTCTTTATTTACATGTAGAATGTTAAAAAATAATCAAATTGAAACAAGTGACCCCACTTGAGTGTTTTCATGTTTATCTCTCACAAGCAATCAGCATAGACTAATTGAAATCTGACAAGCAAGGATAATTTGTTTACCATAGCTAGTTTAATGAATAGTCAATATATTATGGACTTAAGATTATTATAATTAATTAAACTTGTGTAATTAAATACTGTTTATTGTGAGGCAATATTTGAAGCTATTTTGCCAACAAAATAGTATAACATATTTTGAGTATTATCAATTTTAACCTTGTCTTAACTGTATCACAAATAATTGTAGCACAGCTACCTAAATAATGTATTACTGTGTTTTTTAAACTATACATTATTAAAACTTACAATTAAAATTGGTCCTGAGTTAAAGCTTCAGCTTCAGAGTCAAGTTTCATTATCTGAACTTTAATACTTACATTTCTGCGATCTAGTCTTAGATTGGCTCTAAAGCCCACCAAACTTAAAAAGACTGCTCTGAATATATATATCAACCCTAATCAACATATTTTTGGGGCATATCACACCAAGTTTTTTTTAATAGTTAATTGATACAAATAAGAAGCATAGAAAATCATAATTTGAAAGCTCGTAACTTGGCAATAAAATATCACACGAAAACAAAATTGTGTGTACACACCCACAACTACTAGAAGTATAACTGACTAGAATATGAACATAATTCACGGCCTCATATTTTTTTGGTTGTCCGCTTGGCATGAAATGCCCCTTTTCCTGTAATGGGACAGCCAGATAGATATACCAGACTCAAAAGTATGCTAAAAAGTTAAACTTAATTATCAAATTTAGAAACTGGATTATTCTGAGCCTGTGTTTATGTGTTGGTAATCAGAGATCGTACAACTCAAGATTAGCCCTCCCAAACTTAAGGGCGCACGGAATCATGTTAACATTGGGAAGAGTGAGCTCACTCTTTCCGTTCTAGTCGGTTGTAGGAAACGTGGGACGCCGGTCCTTTTTACCTATCACTGATTTTGATCATTTTGAACATAAATATAAAAGAGTATGTCTTGCTGTGCGGTTAAAAAGTGTTCTAATTATCCTAGAAACTCAAATAAATGTAATGACATTACATTTCATGCGTAAGTACTGCATTTAAAATTATTTTAAATATTTTCTAATTACATAAATTAAAATTTTAAAATGGCTACCATCACCGTCACCGGTCACACATAATGACAGAGACTATATATATGACAGAGAGAGAATAATACCTAATTATAACTAGCGCGAGCGAGATAGATGTTTTAGACAGAGACATAGATGTCTTAGATAGAGACAGATGTCAGTGATGTCACAGATGAAGTTTATTATCAATGTCGAGATGTTCAGGGCTAATCTTGAGTTCAACCATCTTTGTTGGTAATGACAACATAGATGCCTTTAAGATAGAACTGCGTGTCTATCGCCTCATTAAATCTACTTTGGTTTGCTATTACTGTCTCTATGATTTCAAGCTAAAATAAAAGAGAGAGCAACATCAAAGCAAAGACAAGTTTTAGTTAGGCGGTAGACTCTCTGGACTGATTAATTAAACAAAACTCTTTCCTTATGATAGCACAATGAAAGTGTCATAGTCAAGATATGTGATCAAAAGTAAACATATTTTGAGAAATATACAAATTAAATTTATTTATTTTTGCAGGCAGAAGCTTTAGACAAAGATATCTGCCTCTTGGTAGATGAGAAAGACAACTTTCTCGGCACAGCCACCAAGAGGGAATGCCACAAGGTTGGATCTGATGGGAATGTGTTGCTACATCGTGCCTTTAGTGTGTTCCTCTTTAATAAGAGAGGAGACATGCTTATGCAGAGGAGATCTAGTAATAAAGTAAGTATAGTATTCAAGATGGCCGCCTCCACAAAATAGCAGACAAAATATTTCTTCACAACCTATCTCAATATGGGTATCAAATGAAAGGGTTTGACTAGTAGAATACTATACATTATGACAAAAATTTCAGCCGAGATGGCCTCCGCCACAATGTGGCAAATACATTTTTTTTTCACTGCTACCTCAATATGGGTATCAAATAAAAGGGCTTGACTAAAAGAATGTACTACAAATTACAAACCTCAGGTAGTCATGGGTAAATCATAATATTTAATTGTGTATTTGTTATAAGAATTTAAGTCACTACTATGATAAAATATAACTATAAATAATAAAAGAGTTAGGTCTAACAATCAACATTGAACTGTCTATCACAGACAATATGATTGAATATTCTATTCATCTCACCTGTATTAAAAATAGTCTCCAAATAAGATAACCAACACAATAGTGTAACATTGAGAACATTGAAATAATGTTTATATATAGTCTCCATTGAATTGTATAGCAAGATGTTATCAATATTGCCTGTTTATATTATTTAAAAATGTTCCATTGTATCTACTAAAAACATATAACATTGTAAATTCACAATGTAATCTGATAAGTTTCACAGTAACTTACAAAGCAAGATTTATTCATTTGTATGTATCTATGGAAATCAACTGACTAGATTAAACAAAATATGTATTTTTTTTTAAAGTAAAGAAGGGATTTGTTTTGAAACAACAAACAGATGGTATAGATTTTTCCAGATTGTTAAATACTTTATTAATTATTATATTAGTTGTTCGACATAAACAAGTTTTTAAACCCACCATGCACATCTTTCTATCGGCTTGGAGGTCGATCATTGAGGTATACTGTCTGATGGTGTTCACTCATTATGGCCCATTTAAGCATAAGACATCCACTAATTGCTACATGGGAGAGTCAAGACAATTCATCACGCTAGCAAATTTAAGTTTGGCGGATGATGCATATCCTCAAATGTTTCTAGAAACTGACGTGAATTCTTCACAATGTTTTCCTTCACTGTTAAAACGATAATGACAAACTTGTACAGCTGCACTTGAAGAAATACAACACACAGGATTCAATCCTGCGGCCTCATGATTGTTGAATCTGTCATTTTGCAACTGAGCAACCACAGCCACTGTTTTAAATTTTAATAAAGCATCATATAATTCTTTATGATGTTTCCAGGTAACATATCCTGATTACTACACAAACGCGTGCTGCAGCCACCCTCTATACATCGACGATAAACCAGAGGACATCATCACGGCTGCAAGGCGTAGAATTAACCATGAACTGGGCATTGCGCTCGATGCTGTGAGTGGAAAATAACATTTACATCTCAGGCATGAGCGCCAATCATTTCAGCTGTTCCACATCGCGATCGCAATCTAAATTATTATTTACTAGCGGCGCCCCGCGGTTTTACCCGTGTAGTTGTTCCCGTTATTTTTTTCGGAATAAAAAATAGCCAAGTATGTGTGTTAATCCAAGGTGTCAGCTAACTCAATACCAAATTTTACTAAAATCGTTTCAGCCATTTAGACGTGAAGAAGTAACAAATATACATAGGTACTCACAAACTTTCTCCTTTATTATATGTATTAGTAACATTGCCTCGACGTTTCGGCAGCGTTACAGAGGCCGCTCGGACGAACGGACAAATTATTAGTAGGAGTGTTTTTTTTATTTGAGGAAAGCTGTTAATTGTTATTAGGATTCCAATAACAAAGTCACTTCCCGCTTCTATCCGTCGCTATATCTGCTTAGATCTTTACAAACAGATTTTGATGCGGGTTTTTTAATTGGTAGAGCTGGTAGAGTGATCCAAGAGGAAGATTTATATGTATAATACGTAGATAAAATAGCAGATAAACATGGATAATTTTAAAGGTTTCTAATGTAATGTTATAAATTAACACATTTTTGCACACTGCAAACGCTGGCTGTACCCTATGAACTAGATCAAAATGATGTACAGCAAATTGTACCCCTTCAAAAGGTCTACAAAAAAGTCAAAGTAGTCACAGAAATCTAAATAATAAGGCAATAGAAATGCCATAGCTTTCAAATTACTTGCAAAACGCATGTCGCCACATTTCCCCTACCCCCGTGGTCACTACTACATGCGCATACTATTCGGATACATATCAACTCACACATAAACAGTTGCACATTAATAATCACGGTTTGTGATTGCACCGCATACATACATAAACACTTATCAGTGAACCTACTAATACATTGAAAATAAACAATTTTTCTCATATACACTAGTGCTTGACAAAAATTAAAATATATCGATATTTCAAATAACAGCCTAATATTAATTTTCGATAAAGGTTATAATTTTTTTCAGTAATTATATTACAATTTCATTATATTACACTACAACAAAGTCAATATGCCTATAAAATAAGTGAGTCACGCGGTTATACTACTATTGTTTCGAGAACTGAACTATGTAATTCTGCCACCACATGGATTTTGGTATAGTTCAAGAACAAAGGTTGTTGCTCTGCAATACATTTTGTTCTTATAATTTCGCCCAAACCCGATAGTGATAGCATTACAAAGTTGTTGCTAAAAGATAGTACTGTGTAACTTTGACACTATCGGCTTTGGGTGAAAAAATATTGGTTTTAGAATAAGAAAAAAATTAAAATATGTCGCTTATTTAGTAAATAATAAAACAAATACTTGTATGTTAATTTAAAATCATATTTCGTAATAATTCCAGACAAAACTCCCTTTTGTACATATTACTTAATAACATTTATTAATTTTAGTAATGAATGTAGGTGATTTTAGAGGTTCACTAATGTTTCACAAACATTTTTTGGCAAAATATACTTTAAAACCAAATAATCATAAAAATCGTTTAATATTCGTTGCAAAAACTTTACAAAATAAATTTAATAATAATTAAATTTCTGTGGTTCACGCCGACTTGTACTTTGACAGAGGGGAAACGCTGTGTATGCCTACTCCCTTCCGTGTTGCTCACTAATTTTGTATGAAGACTAATAAAGTCTTAAAAATAAAAGCTTACAATAGCTAAATACTGCCTCAGTTACCTTAATATTTATTTTGCACGGACGAACAATCGCGCGTTATAGCTAGTTTGTATATACTTTTGTTAATAATTTATGAATTATAAAGTAATGTTTACCGCTGATTAAAAGATTTTACGTTTGGGTGTTAACTGCTTAAATTTTTTTTATCGATATATTATGTTAATTTATCGATAAAAAATGTAAAATTTAAAATAAAATTTTCATCGTTTATTTTTGGCCAAGTAAAATTGTTGACCGTCACAGCACTAACTCACGATCGCTACCGATCGCTACCTGCGGTTGTACCAAGGAAGAAAGAGATTATGACGATATCTTTAATTTTTTGCTGTTTATGCTTGTACCACTTTAGATGTTAATTAATGTATGCAGAAAAGGTATGCAAAATGACGATAACACCAAAAATGAATAACTATCATAGTAAATCATTGGGCTCCGTTTATTTTATAAAAAAATACAATTAAAATAAAATAAAATACCTATCAGTTAAATATAATCTCATTATTGGTATAATTGCAAGTTGTGGAAGAACTTTCACAGTTGTTTATGCTGCATAACACAAGTTTTAAAGATGATTCACGCCTGCCGGTTCAAAGAAGACTAAACTACAACTCGAGCACTGGTGGCCTACAAGTCACCTGTTAGGCGACAATGTCACGCAGTCATGCGACTTCTAGTACCTTATTATTTAGATTTCTGTGGTAGTAGTATATGTCTATTTCTTAGGAATAACCTACAATAACCATTTTTATTAGTACTTATGTTTAGTATCAGCATTACACCCGTGCGAAGCCGGGACGGGTCGATAGTGATTCGATTAACACTAATCGCATTTCTATTTATTCCAGTTGGACCCAGAAGAGTTCACATACCTGACTCGCATCCACTACCACGACCCCGGCGACGGCATGTGGGGCGAGCACGAGATCGACCACGTTCTGTTCCTGCAGACCGACGCCAAGGTCAAGCCCAACTCGGACGAGATCTCAGAGTACTGCTTCGTGCCTAAAGCCGAGTTCAACTCGTGAGTACCGTTCACTTTGTCAACTTAGTAATATGGGGTTCAGATCCAGGGCAGGCGGGTTGCTTACCATCAGGCACATGTCCTGCTCATGACGTCACTGTACTACAATAACTATACTAAAAGAAAAAAAAAATTGGCTGTCATAAGAACTGCCGATAGAAGTGAAAACTAAAACTCAGAATTTGATAGCTCACTATGGAAACTACGCGGATGAAAAGGGGTTTGTGGCCATAAGCATGCGTCAGTATTTCTAGCCGACGCATTTCTAGACGGCCAATGGGAAATACTGACGTCCTACAGACAGATTTTTCGTGAGCTGTGAATGGAATTCTAGCGTCACGCTCGATAATTATGAGAAATCTTCGGGTAAAATCGGGACCATGGCCATGCTGATGACCACGCCCGCCGGTTTCACCCGCGTAGTTTTCAAAGTAAGCTATCAAATTCTGAGTTATAAGTTTTCACTTCTATCAGAAGTTCCTATGACTGTCAAGTTTCTTTTTTTTATTTGTGAGTTTCCCCACAGGTACATCCCTACACTGGAAGGCCCCATCACTCCCTGGTTCAACATGATCCGCCGCCACCGCTTGAAGCTCTGGTGGGACAACTTGCACCGGCTCAAAGAGCTCGCTGAACCAGACAAGATCCACAAATTCAAGACCGAAGAGAAATAATGACGATTCTTTATCGGAATACCACTACAGAGGCAGCTCCTTTATTTCATGCAAAAATATCTTTTATTTTTGTATAAATCTAAGTCAAATATAGTTTTTAACTATATTTTTAACTATATTTGACTTTGATTTAAAAACTATATTTGACTTTGAACATCATAAGTACTTTGTATGTCAGTCATGTTATCTTGAAGGTGTGCCTCTTGTAATTTTAATTAGTATCTCCTTTATCCCCAAATGGATGTGGACTGATATAAAGAACCCTCAGGACTATAACAATAGGTGTACTGTATAAACGGATTATAATTTAACCATTTTGTATTTAATTTATTCCAAATTATGTTTAAAGGCTGAAAGGTATTTATTTCTTTTGTGTCTATCGAAAATTTATTTTCATAATAATTATTTTACCATAATAACTTTAAAAATCTAAATATTTATAGGTATCATAATAATAAGTCATAATTACGTGAAAGGTAAAAAAACCTTTCTTTTTTCTTTCACACGATGGACCCGACACCCGCACGGTGAATCCATGGAATGCTAAGCAGATCGTCTCATTATTAATGCCCAAGTGACACAAGCCTAGTTTTTCAAGCTAGCTTCATGTAAACAACGCTACATAACGCTAGTTTTGTCTACACGAAGCTAGAAATATTAGCTTGCTAGCTTACTAACACTAGCTTGCTATCCTAGCTTGAAAAACTAGCCTCGTGTCGCTTGGGTATAAAAGTAGTTTTTGATACTACTTATCCAGCTTAATCTTTCTTTAAAGTAAATCTCGAGCCCACCCAATGTGTGGATTAAATAATCTACTTAATATTTAGGAAACAGTGTTTACATCCATATTTAGTTTTGTAATGTTAAGAATTATTACTTATTTTCACATATTATTTCAATTAGTTTTTTTTTTTTTATGGATTGTGTATTGTAAGAATGGGTGCTTTAGGTAAATATAAATTATGCAATTGAAATACTGATACTTTTATTTCAACGTTAACAAGTATACAGTGTCCTTTAGCACAATCTTGTAATGCATGCCTTTTTTGTGGTAGGATTCTTTGCAAAGACCTCCTGGGGAAGTAACAAGAACAGGGGGTTCTATTTCTTTGCCACTTATTATACCTCCCAGCAGTGATGTGTTAATGATAATCAATATGCCTGTCAATATGCCAATTACCCAAAGCATAATACATCACAGCTATTTGGACTTGCAAGTGCCAAAATCACTGTACTTCGTTCGTTGCTCAGAGATATTAGATAATTTGACTCTTAGCCCTGTAATGTCTGGAAATATTGCCTTCAAACTAGAAAATAGTAATATTTGCACATTACCTCTTGGTGACAGAAAAACTGGCAAAGTTGTAGTTCTTCAGTAGAGAACTGCAAGGATCCCTAGCATTACTACAAGTATGTTTTTAAAAGTAGTATTTGCAGATTAGTGATGCCCAGGTCACAGTAATAATATTAAATATTACTGTGCCCAGGTTCTATATAGTTCGTAGGTATCTACATAAATCGGTTAGCATCAACATAATATTATTATAGTACTTAGGTACCTACGGCATCGCATTATAATACGAAGAAAACAATTTGCAATCGTCAAATAGTAACTTAATATTAGCTCTTCGACAGGTTTGTATGCGGTAGGTATGGCTACTCCCATTTATGTTTACAAATCCTTTGTTTCAATAGTTGAACCATAGCGTCCCTAGATCATTCATCAATCCGTTTCAGCAGCTCTTCAGAACTGCCCGATTCCGATCCCATCTCTGACGTGTTAGACCTCCCGTCTCTCCGTCTCCTAGACCTGAGCTTCGTGGACACCCAATGCTGAGTCCTTGAGTCCTGGCGCCGCTTTCTGAACACCTTCCTTCGATCGATCTTGGGTAACTCGGTGTCCGTCAGGGAGCGTAGCAGGTACGCCCGGCAGGTTATTTGGTTCCCGTAGTGGAGACCATTCCTGTAGGCGGTGTGGAGGTATCGCACTGTTACTACTTGAAGAATCTGTATGAAAAAGAAATTAGGTAGTTAAAGTTTTAAACTTAACAAGCTACACAGGGTCCAAAAAAGTACTACGTAAATATATTCAAAATTTTGTAAAATCTGTACCTATTGAAAATAGAAAGCAAAATTGTTAAAATTATAGTTTTACCGACGACTCGTATAATAGTGGTAACTATATACATATTTTTGTTTCTCGAACTGTGTCCGCATATAGGTCGTGAAAAAGTGGATTTTGCTACATTCGGAGCCGGGGGTCGTGGGTTCGATGCCCACCTAGGGCAATTATTAATGTGATGAATACAAATATTTGTTCTATGCCTGAGTGTTTCTACACAATAATAAGTACCTAGGCATGTACATATTTGCAAATATATGAGTACTTACCTATTTATATACCTACTAAGTAATAAAGATATATACTAAATCAGCTATCCACCGAACAACCGTTCGGTTCTTCGAGAACCGGAGTAGGAAAGTCGCTAGACTTCCAGGGTACAGAATGCAATTAAACCTATCAGAGAAAGTTCTCGATTTTGCCAAAGGTGTCACTCATATTTCGTTATGCAAGATACGTTTTCAAAAATTAAACAAAGGCGCCGCCCTTCACGTGTTTCGCGAAATTTAATACTATTTTGAGCATCGATATAAACCATAAGATGTGCCCTGAGTAGCTTGAAATTGGTAATAAACTGCGTCTGAGTGTGTAGCGTAAGTGGTTTACACGTCACCAATCTACTTGACCCCTGGAATCGTTAGCGGCGAGGTATACTGTGGTTCTACTTATTTTGGTTGTTGACGACAAATACTTAGTGATGATAAAAACGTCCGGATTTGGTGGCACAATATTGGAAAGGCTTATGTCCAGCAGTGGACGACGGCATGGGCTGACAATGATGATGAAAAACGTCCACCGCTTCCTGCAACTGAATAGAACGGAAAGAGTGAGCTCACTCTTCCCAACGATGACATAATTCCGTACGTCTGAAGTTTGGCAGGATACATCTTATAGTTTATATCGATCATTTGCACTCATAAATATGCGTTTTGAAAACGTAATTAACATCTTTAAGGCAGATACCATTGCAACTATAAGAAGCGCCATAACTGCATTAAATCGCCAGGAAACTGTCATCATTTCTTTAATAAGTTTCTCTTCACACATCCTTCTTTCGATATCGTGAGGTGTTCCTGAAATATTATGGAGAACTTTTGAAACATTCAAGGTAAGTAATTGGAAATTACAGGGCTTAGAGATATAAGATCTTAGATCTCTGGGTGACGAGCGCAGTGCAGTGCTAGGTAAAGATTTGGACTCTTCATGTTCCAATAGCTGCGTGTTATTGTGCTGTTATGTGTCAGGCATGTTGCTTACCATCAGGCACATGTCCTGTTCGTCTCGTCACTCTTTATTAAAAAAAAAAAAAAAAGTAATTTTATTTTCGTTCAACTGGACACGTGACTCAGTCGGTCGTTAGTCTGCTCACTGAATGAACCTGAAGACCCCAAACCATTACCTAGCACTGCACTGAGCTCGTCACCCAGAGATACAAGATGTTTTATCTCTTAGCCCAGTAATGTATCTGGAAACATTGCCCTTCAAACCGGAACACAGTAATGTTTACACACTACTGCACATGCCGAGACCGCCCATGGGCGGTTGGATTACAAACTTCATTATCTTAGCCAAATAACAAAATAAAGTAATAATATATTAGGTACACTCCGCGAGGCATAAGCTGAGCTTTGCATTTGTGTGAGTGTACATGGATAGTGTAGGTGTGACAACCGGCCTTAGGCGCGGGGCCATTCTGTCTCGCCGCGCTCCTGCCTGATTGGTGATCACTCACACTAATGCAAAGCTCAGCCTATACCTCGCGGACAAAATTTCAAGCTCCTGCCTGATTGGTGATCACTCACACTAATGCAAAGCTCAGCTTATACCTCGCGGAGTGTACCTAATGATTCGTTTTATAATCAATTATTGATGCGCCACTAAAACGGCCTGCGGATATCTCAGATTTTTTTAGAAGCTACTTCTGACTTTTAACGCTTAACTCTTATGAAATACTTATCTAAAATAAAGCTCTTTTTAGATATATTCTAGTTATATTTACACAAATATAAGCATAAATTTAATTAATTGTTTAATTGACAGCCAATCACATCTTGAATCAATTCATTGACTGTTATGACTCACCTACACTCTCAATTACTAATTTGGTAATAACTAAAGTAAATTATACTAAAGCAAATTAAGCATAGACGCTTCTAACAAGGTACGAAATACACGAAAAACAGCTCATGTCAAAATCTATATGCTAACGCCGAAAACGCCGAAGGGCGGGCTAGAGCACTTTGTCGAGATGCCGGGCCCGCCGATGTCGATGTATAATACTAATGTATGGCGGCATGAGGGTGAGGTCGATACTTTTTTAGGAAGGTGATGAATCGGTTAATACTGTAACGGATTGAATTGTGGCATTGAAGTTATGTATTTAGAAAAAATATTAGAGAGACTTTTATCTAGACTTCAGCTAAAACGGAATTTTTTGTTCCAAGCTCTTAACTATGTACCAAATCTCTTCAGTAGTTTTTGCGTGAAAGTGCAAGTAGGTACATACTGACAAACTTTCACATTCATAGGATACTTAGCTACTTCAACAATGGGTACCTATTTCTGACTTTTTAACCGACTTCAAAAAAGGAGGTTTCTCAATTCGACCGTATGTATGTTCCTTTCTTTTTTTTTTATGTGTGTTCGCGGATAACTTCGTCGTTTATGAACCGATTTTGATGATTCTTTTTTTGTTGTAAAGGAGATATTCCAAGGGTGGTACCATGATAAGGAAACCAGGATCTGATGATGGTATCCTAGAGAAATCGAGGATAACTTTCGAAAATTGTAAAGATGACTAGTGCGTTAGTTAAGTTTTTTGCTTGAGCATTTTAAAGCAGTATAGTTTAAAGATGGTCTGGAGTCGATCTGATGAGGGAACGGGAAGACGGTCGAGGGAACTCCTCGACGGTACATAGTAGTTACCTTGTGTTTGGGCTCGATGAATTTGTATTGATGAGAACTTTTTACATAGATGGGTTGTGACTGTCATTAGTGGTCTGATGATGAAGATAAAGGACAGTCAAGGGAATTTCTTAACGGTTTACAGGAACTACCCAGTGTTTGAGTTTAATTCATGTATTGAGATCTCAACACGAAATCGTGTAAATGCATTAGTGAAAACTTGTTTAGCACTAAAAAGGGAAAAATAAACTATTTTTTACAAAAAATTAAACCGACTTCAACACCATAAATAGGCACTCAAAAGCGAAAAATAATTTAATATAGGTAATTATTATAACCTCTACTCACTCATCTATATGAAGTCGGTGCCAGCCAAATCTAACAGGTAGTAGATAGATACTACTTACCTATGCCTACTTACTTACTACCTCGTACATAGTATATCTACTAACTTTTTAACTAGCCTGGCACCGACTTCATATGGATGAGTGGGTAGAGGTTATAATAATTACCTATATTAAATTATTTTTCGCTTTTGAGTGCCTATTTATGGTGTTGAAGTCGGTTTAATTTTTTGTAAAAAATAGTTTATTGGAAGATGAACTCTTCAAAGTTTGCGTTGCTGTACCTAAATGTTGTAAATACACTTTTAACTTACTGACGGGTCATACTTGTATATTTTCCCGATTTGTGTAACTTTATGATGAATGCAGGGATAAAGAGCTTTCATAGAACAGCAACTGTAGGGCACGTTGTCAGCAACAAATTTGCGACTGTCTGTTCTAAAATTTAAAAACTCGAGTAAGCTGTAGTCGTTTTATTCCTAATCGTATAGGTAAAGGTCGTTTACACCAAACGAGCGAATGCTCATTCTATCTCCACTTATATATGGGGCAAACTTTCGTAGTTTTATCCACGTTCGCGAAGATTCTTTACCCCGGTTCTACTTCAATCCATGGTTTCGTTTGTTTAAATGTTCTAAGTCAACTCTAATTAGAGTAGTTAGGCTTAAAACATTTATACGTCAAACAATGTTAAAAGTAGAACCGGTGTAGGAAAGTCGCGAGTTTGTTTCGATATTACGTTTTTCGTAGAAAGAGAATAGACGTCCAGTACATAGTAGAGCGATGAGCATTCGTTCGATCTAAGCTTTCTTCAAGAAATAATTTTTGTTCTATCTCTATGTTCGTTGGGTTTAAATCCGCCTTTATAAAGTGTTCTCAAGATGCAAATATACCTGTCAAAGATAGTAGTTCTCAATTTCACCAAGTGTGGCGCCAATTTTGCAGTTTGTGAAATTTCTTTTTAAAGGGGTTTTTTAAAGGGGTTGAACATCTAGCTTCCCCAAATGTCAACCTCTCCTGCGCGTGGTACACCCTGCTGCCAACTAACGAGGCTCTGACGACCGAACCAATGGCGGTATATCCATTTAAAAGCCAGTCCTAAATGGACCAGGCCGATGACGGGCAGCGGCGTCATCGGTGCAAAGGACTGGCTCCGCGGTCACCAACCCGCTTGCCAAGCGTGGTGACTATGGCAAACACCCCCCCTATGAAAATCACAACCAGAAAACGGCCCCTAGTCCTCGGCGGCTCCGCTATTCCAGGCGCTGGTGGCAGCCTTGGTTCCGGCGGAGCATGGGGTGCGAAGAATCTCCGGCAGACGCCCCGCCACCAAACCCAACGACTCAACCTGGCAACATATATCGCACGGACGCTGAGTGCTGACGAAAAGATTGTGGAGCTGGAAGAAGAAGTGGACAAGTTGCGATGGGATATCATGGGGTTATCCGAAGTCCGTAGACAGGGCGAGGACAGGATAACCCTCGAATCCGGCAACTTGTTCTACTACCGGGAGGGAGATCAACAATCACAAGGGGGTGTCGGGTTTATCGTCCGCAAGTCTCTCGTCAACAACGTGATAATGGTCGAGAGTGTGTCGAACAGGGTGGTATACCTTGTAGGTACTTAAAATTAGCGACCGGTATTCATTGAAGGTCATACAAGTATACGCACCGACCTCGACACATCCCGACGAAGAGGTTGAGGCCATGTATGAGGACATCTCCAAAGCCATACATGTCTCGCCAACACATTTCACAGTTGTGATGGGAGACTTCAACGCGAAACTGGGCAAACGTAGCGGTGATGAGTTGAGAGTGGGGAATTTCGGATATGGGCAGCGGAACCCAAGAGGGCAACGTCTAGCGGATTTCTTGGAAAGGAGAGCCTCTTTATGATGAACTCCTTTTCAAGAAACAGCCACAAAGAAAGTGGACCTGGATTAGACCAGACGGTTCCACAAAAAAATGAGAGATCGACTTCATTATGACGACTAAACGGCAAATATTCAGCGACGTCTCTGTGATCAGCAGGGTTAAGACCGGCAGCGATCACCGTATTGTAAGAGACACGCTGAATCTAAACATTAAGCTCGAAAGATCACGTCGAATGAAGTCCACGCTCCGACCAAATTATGCTCAGATCGAAGATCCCGATAACTTTCAACTCGAATTTCAAAATCGCTTCGAATCCTTAGATGAGTGCGTAACGGCGGACGAAATAAACGACAGGCTAGTGGAAACTGTTCATGCTGTTGGCAGAAAATTTTATAAGAGCCGACGCCAAAACAGAACCCAAAAGCTCTCCGATCAAACTCTAGATCTTATGGCGGTCAGACGAGATATGCGATTACAGTCTTCGGTCGACATGACGGTATACAGACGGCTCAATAGACAGATCTCTACTTGTGTGCGACGCGACATACGCTGCTTCAATACTTCGAGTATTGAAGAAGCGATCAAGCAAAACAAAGGCTCAAAAGTGTTCGCAAGAAATCTGTCTCTTGGGCAAAGTCAGCTGACCAAACTGAAGACCGATAGTGGTAACGTTGTCTCGTCGAAGCCTGAGATTTTGAGGAGATTGAGAGGTTCTATGAACAGTTATACACCTCTACGCAAGCACAACCTGTCGTTAGCATGGCAAAGACCCCAGAGCCAAGCTGACCCGACACTTTACCGAAGATATACCAGAAGTCAGCCTGTATGAGATTAGGATGGCCTCAAACAACTTAAAAACAACAAAGCACCTGGCGACGACGGAATTACGACTGAGCTTCTGAGAGCGGGTGGAAAACCGGTACTTAAAGTCCTCCAGAAGCTGTTCGATTCCGTCATACTTGACGGTAGTACGCCAGAAGCGTGGAGCAGAAGTGTGGTGGTGCTCTTCTTCAAAAAGGTGACAACACCTTGTTGAAGAACTACAGACCCATCTCACTTCTGAGCCACGTTTATAAGTTGTTTTCGAGGGTAATCACGAATCGTCTCGCACGCAGGTTTGACGACTTCCAGCCACCCGAACAAGCCGGTTTCCGAAAAGGCTATAGTTAGTACCATAGACCACATCCATGCGCTTCGGCAGATTATACAGAAAACCGAGGAGTATAATCGGCCACTATGTACAGCGTATGTGGACTATGAGAAAGCCTTCGATTCCATCGAGACCTGGGCAGTGCTTCAGTCTCTCCAGCGATGCCGCATCGACTATCGCTATATCGAAGTGTTGAAGTGTATTTACAGCAAAGCCACAATGTCTGTCCGATTACAGGACCGGTGCACAAAACATATCCAGCTACAGAAAGGCGTGAGACAGGGAGATGTTATATCTCCGAAACTGTTCACTGCCGCGCTGGAAGATGTTTTCAAGCTACTGGACTGGAACGGATATGGCATCAATATCAACGGCGAATACATCACTCACCTTCGGTTTGCCGACGACATAGTCATTGTGGCGGAGTCGATGGAGGACCTCGGTGCTATGCTCAGGGACCTCAGTAGAGTATCCCAACAGGTAGGTTTGAGGATGAATATGGACAAGACGAAGGTCATGTCAAATGTTCATGTCTCACCTGTACCGGTTATTGTTGGGAATACCACACTCGAAGTTGTTGACGAATACGTCTACCTGGGTCAAAAGATCCAATTAGGTAGATCCAACTTCGACAAAGAGGTCCAGCGAAGGATCCAACTCGGATGGGCAGCGTTCGGGAAACTTCGGCACATCTTTGAGTCCAAAATACCCCAATGCCTAAAGACGAAAGTCTTTAACATCAGTGCGTGTTGCCAGTGATGACTTATGGAACTGAGACGTGGTCCTTCACTGTTGGTCTCATAACGAAGCTCAAAGTCACACAGCGAGCTATGGAGAGAGCTATGCTCGGAGTCTCTTTGCGCGACAGAATCCGTAATGAGGATATTCGCAAAAGAACGAAAGTGGCTGACATAGCTCAAAGAGTAAGCAAGCTGAAGTGGCAATGGGCAGAGCCACATCGCTCGCAGAACTGACAACCGATGGGGAAAAAAGGTTCTTGAGTGGCGACCACGAACCGGGAGACGCAGTGTTGGATGGGCTCCCACTAGATGGACAGATGACCTCACAAAGGTCGCTGGAAACCGCTGGTTGCAGGTTGCGCAGGACCGTTCGTTGTGGAAATCTAGGGGGGAGGCCTATGTTCAGCAGTGGACGTCTTGTGGCTGATGATGATGATGATGATGATGAAATTTCTTTTTAAAAGCTTTCTATTACAAATTTTTGAAATTTGAAGTAAGTAAATTTTTTTGTCTCGTTAAAATGACTCATTATGGTTTAAGCACCGTTTAATCGATTGAGCTATGCAACGAGTAGCATCCAAAAAGTTCAAATTACTAACAGTGCCTCCGAATCCTTGCTCTCGACCGTAGTAAACCAAGGAATGTAGAACCATTCTTGGTAGTTCACTCGACCACAGCAATGAAATCGAGTTTGCAGTCTGTCTATCGCCACTTTCGAGGGCAGATGAGTCGCGTATCTTAACATCGCCTTTGTTATTCCTCCTTTAATTTTTGCTGGTGACAGAATCATTAAAGATGAAAGAAAGATGAAACATAATATTCATTATTTAAATGATATATGCAAAGTTAAAGAGTCTAGGGTACTAACCTCGGATTATTGTAGACTGAAGTCCAGAATAAAATATAATCGAAAGGAAGATAATGATCATTATAATTAATGCCCAAACATAGTAGAATAGGCCATTAGTAACGTCGTATTCTCTTTTAGGTAAGCCGGCTTTGAATAATTGGTAAAGTCCATACAGCTGGTGAGCAAACAAAACACCTATAGTCGCAATAGTCCACTTACCTACCTACTACTGCTACCGGCACTAGTTGCTACTAAACGAGTCCCGTTGTTATAATTATATTTTGATCCAGTGTGTTGAGGTCATTAATCATTAATTGAATCAAAAGGTACATGTCAAAATCCAAAGCTCATCAAGCGAGTCACTAAATAATTACTTAGGATGATTGGAAGATTAGCACCACCAGGATTCAGAAGATTCGTAGAGCGTAGAGCAGATTAGAAGCAATGACACAATCTTAAAGATCTTAGAGAATCAGACCTCTATTACTACAGCAATTAAAGCCCCACATGCTATTAACACTGGGATTGCATTTCCATCGGGCCAACACACAAGATCCAAAAGTGTTCCTTCTTCACTGCGGATGCCCTCTGAAGTATTTATAAGCCAGATCAAATAAAATATAATTATGGGCATGCAGGCCATCAAAAGCATACGTATATTATTGAATGCAGCCCAAGATAAATACATAATTTCACTATCGCAACAATCAAATGATAAAAGAAAGCAAAAGTCAATTTTTTTTTTTTCGTATAAAAAGAACTACTTTAAACAACTTTTTGGTAAATAAGTTAATATTTTGCATTATGCTTATTTTCTAAAAAAAATATATATACAATGACAATGACATTGTATATAACTTGACTGTAAGATGATCAATTTTTAGAGTTCCGTGCCATGATGTTCCGTGTTATCAAATCCAATGGGGCGTTTTCAAGACGTAAAAAGACCTGTCAAATGAAAAATGAACAATGAAAAAACGTTTATTGTGCCAAAAACAAAATAAACGCAAAATTACAAACACACGAAAACAGATATACGACAAAATAAAGTAGGCATTGCGGATTCTGGGTGTGTTAGTGTGCACTGGACCCCACACTAGGGTGATCTGTGTTGTGGGAATCCACGCTCCTTCTACATTGTTTTGACCCAATAGGTACCTATTAAAGAAAATAAAATGAATACAATATTAGGTTACAATTTTCTTAATTAATGAGGGTAATCTAGATATAAATGCTCATACAGAGCGAGTGTGAAAGAGATGTCGTGAGAGAATGATTGTATGTAGGTATGATGTGTTCATTGTATGCGTGTTATATTGCTTTTAAATAAATAAATATCCTTTGTGTTACAAATTATCGTTCAACTCAATATATACATAATAAGCAACTCCGGAAAGAATAGTTAGACCTTCATTTATAAAACGGCACTATAAAGAACTAAACAAAAAAAATCACAATAGGTATTAAAAATATTCTTGTAATTTATAGTTCTCCAATTTCACCGTAGTGTTTATGTTTTACTTTTTAGAAATTTCACAAAAACCAACAGTGGTGCCACACTTGACAATATTTAGAACTATCTTTGACAAGTCTTTTTGCGTCTGGAAAACGCCTAACGCCTATTGCCATGCACAGAACATGGCCGTTTGGACTTGGACGTATGAAAAATGTTTTTCATACGTCCATGGCACAGAGTAAGTAATCACTACCATGTAGCAGTAAAAACTAAAAATTATTATTAAATTACTTGTAATAATTGTAGTGACTAATTGAGTAATCCTTCAGTTACAAGGTGAACAATTTAATTTCCCTCTATTGACAAGAACAAAATTAAAAATGTTGACTAACCCCCGACTACCCAATATTTGTTATCTGTACAACATACTACTAGTCAAGCGCGTTCATTTGATACCCATATTAAGGGAGTTGTAAAAAAAGAAATGTAATTCGCCATTTTGTGGTAGCGGCCATCTTGGATTTGAAATTTGTCATAGTGTAAAGTATTCTACTAATCAAGCCCTTTCGTTTGATACCCATATTGAGGTAGTAGTGAACAAAATTAAATAATTCGCCATTTTGTGGTGGCGGCCATCTTGGACTTGAAATTTGTTATAACGTATAGTACTCTACTAATTAAGCCCTTTCATTTGATACCCATATTGAGGTAGGTTGTGAAGAAATATTTTGTCCGCCATTTTGTGGAGGCGGCCATTATGAATTGATAATAACCAAACATAGCTAAGAACATCCGCACAGATATTAACTTTCAAATAAAAAAACAGCATCGAAATCGGCCCATCCGTTTGAGCTCTACAGTGCCAGACAGACAGACATCGACGTCAAACTTATAACGCCCCTTTTTTTGGTCGGGGATTAAAAACACAAAGATACAGAGATCAATTTGGCTCAAAATGAGAATAAATAAAGTAGGCGCACAACAACAACTACCCCAAAAATATATTCAATTAAAACTCGGTATTCCTATGGTGAATGAATTGACGGTTAGTTGGATGGAACCTTCAGAAAAATAACCTAACTCGCACTTGTCCGTTTATTTATTTCAGCTGTTCAGCTAGAGTTGTTGACTTGTGTGACTTTGACTTGTGTGGGTGTGACAGAATCACAGAGGTTGCAATGAAAATATCAAAATGAATTTTGATTTGAACAAAATAATTGATTTTTGTTTATTTAAATAATTGTATCAAACTTTGGATTATTGCAAATTGTGTATATTGAGTTACTATGAACGAAGATATATCTGTGAAATTATGGGTGTTGAAGTTCTGCATAAAGGTGGCCTATCCAAAGTACAACCACTATGCCTTTCTTGTTTTCCTCGCAATAAAGTTTAGAATCTGGTGCATGAAAACTCAGTACGGTACAAAGGGTATGGAGACATATAGTATCAAAACTGTCCCCTCACATCTAGCAAAATTACTCCTGAAAGACAAGGTAGAGGACAATTTGCAGGTAGTTGTGGAAAAATGCATAGTAATATCAAAGGAGCAATACATACAGCTTTGTGTCGAAAACTTGTTTTATAGAGATAATGGTGTACTGTGGCTTGCTTTAAAATTATCCCCCGAGTTTAAGAGAAAGCAAAAAGACCAGCAGAAGATTGACCGAATCCAAAACAATTTACTGAAGTACAATTTAAACTTTGTTACGTCCGAAATACACAAAAGGCTTTGGACGGACAGCGACAACAATACCTTGGAAAACATTAGAATAGTACCTGTGGTTGGTTCAAAATTAGTAGTTGACAATTCAGCATTTACAACAGAGACTGAATTATACAATATTTTTTCATCATTTGGCTTAAATACTGATGATGCTGAAGTAACATTCCATTCTATGCCCTCAATAGAATATTCTCCTAAAATAGCATCCACTGCCGAAGTAAGTCTGATTATAAATGAGCATGATATATCTAATGACTTCATAAAAGAACTCTTGAACAACTACTTTGAGTTACCTAAGTTATTGAGTGCAAATGATATATTTAGCATTGATCTAACACCTGAAACAACTGGGAAATATCACTACAAGTACCTAGACTTAATACAAACAGCGGGAAAGTTATATTTCAAATGTAATAAAGTAATTGCTGATATAGATGAAGGGGAAAATAAAGATCAGGAGAAGACCAATGTTGTTAGAACATACTTTATAGTGAGAGGGGTAACTCAACTATCTTTAGGGGACAACATCCACATCTTGAAACCGAAGGATGAATATTTTAAATTATCAGAATGTGAGAGCAAAACTCATAATGCACTGAAGCTATGTCCAACTGGCTTAAGACAAAAATTTGATCAACTTCAAGAAACTATAAGTCCATTTCTAACTGGAGATATAAGTAAGTATTAAGATTGCTTTTTTAAAAGTGGCACTTGGTCTCACTTGGTTTCTACTGCCCATCGAAGCATGCTTTGCTAAGGAAAATGGCCTTCTGCATTTGAACCTTGATTCAACCACATAGCATTAGCTTGAAAATGTTGATTGAGGCTTTTTGCTATAAGCCCAAAACGTCTATAGCTACTGTTACTAGTACTAGTAGTACTTGACTATGAGTCTAGGTATTTCCTGAGTATGTCCTTCTATACCTTCATGAGGTCTTCATGTGGTAAGGGCATTATTATTATTTTGGTTATTGATTAAAAACTCAGCCTCAGTGCAGTGACTATATAATGTTAAAATGATGTTTTATTTCAGATGAATTATCTTCATCTCTGTCTAGTCCAATAATTCCAATGGTGCTGCTCACAGGACCCCTGGGGTCAGGAAGGCATCTATTAGTCAAAACTTTAGCTAAATGTAATGGTAAGTGTACTTGAAAGATTTATGAAACTTCAATAGTTTGATACCTACTGGAGTTTTTGACGCGCGCGCAAATATACAAAATTGGCGGGAAAACGGCTATTGGGTTACATAAGTGCATTGTGTATGCTTCAGACTATACATTAAATCCTAGTAGGTATCAAAGTGGAAAAAAGAAAAACTGACAATTCATTCTTAACAGAGCAACTCTGTTAAAATTGAATCACAACAAAACTGTTTTGCAAAAAAAAACCCCCACTATTTGGAAAGTAACAAGTAGTAACTGAAGTTGAAGGAACTGAATTAATTTGTATAATTATGTATTAATTCAGTTCCTACAACATCCTAATAAATTCAGTTCCTAATATCAAACGAACAACTTGTTGTACCACGATTTAATAATACCTATGGTAAAAGAACCTCTAAATTTATCATACCCAGCCTAATTAATAAATTACCAGTCGAAATAAATAAAAAATAAACGAAAAAAATATTAAGATCATTTTAAAATCATACTTCTCCAAATTATAACAAAGGTGGGAGCAGCCTGTATGTTGAGTCTGCAGCGCGCGCTGACTGCGGCGGCTCGTATGGCCAAATTAGATAACAAACCGGTTTCTTACTAAACTAAAACGCATACGGCTGTCTTGGGTGCGCGCGCGCAGATATATGTTTTATTTAATTTGTATTTTCTTTAGTTTTTGGTGTTATATAGATATAATGTTCACTTTTTTAAGATACATATTGAGAACTGTTTGTCCTAGACAAACCTTGTTCAGGTTTTAAAGGCGAATTTATTTTTATATGTAATGATTATAGTATTCGAAATAAATAAAAAAAAATACAAATAACTTTCGACACCAACAAAATCTGCAATTGTTGATGTGATATGAAAAAATAATATTGGTGGATTTTTTTACCCAACACTACTCTTTCTGCTCTTTACTAAACAACACTCGTAATTATTCGAATTAGTTAATAAAACTTCAAATAATAAAAAATAAAATTTCATAAGTACATACTTATGAAGTTTGTGTATAAGCTTTATATTTTATATGGGTAATATTGGCAGATATGCCTATAATATGTACCTACATATGTGGGTAAAATCGTGGAAAGCTGCTAGTATGTATACATGAATATATAAATGCCCACATACAAAACACATTTCCGTATTGAGTAAAAATCACTACATCAACAATATAAATCAACTACATAAGATATTTTATTCTTTCAGGCATGAATTGTTTGCCGATAGACTGCAATGCTCTTCAGAGTTCCACAGCCAAGCAAACAGAAAGCAAAATCAATGCAACAATACAGAAGGCGAAGACATGTGCTCCTGTCATAGTGCTGTTAGACAACTTTGAGGTATTGTTTAGTCTTTTATGATATTGAGTGAATTTACTATTCAATTTGAATTTATGAGTTTTTTAATTCATATCCCCGGGGCTCCATGGTTTTTGTTGGGATTAGGAAATTCTACTTCTTAGGAAAGTTACATGCGGAAATGCGGAAATTTTAGAGGGAAAGCGCGAAATTACCCATTGAGTTCCAGTTTCTGTATTTTTCTCACAATAAAAAGTAGCCTACATACTATTTCAGATTTTTCTAGTGGTAGGACTCTTGGCACAGTCTGCCTGGGGAAGTACCACACCTTTGCCAGTTAATCTACCGTCAAGCAGAAATGTGCACACATTACTGTGTTCCGGTTTGAAGGGCAATGTTTCTAAAGAAATTACAGGGTTTAGAGGTATAACATCTTTGACTTGGATCTCTGGGTGACGAGCGCAGTGCAGTGCTAGGTAATGATTTGGACTCTTCATGTCATAGCTGCATGTCACTGTGTTGTTATGTGGCAGGTATGTTGCTTACCATCAGGCTCACGTACCGCTCGTCTTGTCACTCTTTATTTAAAAAAAAGATTCGTCTTTGTTCCAAATTTTAACCCAATCTGTTTAGTCGTTCTGACGTGATTGAGCAACAAACATCTAAACTTAATTGTTTATATTATTAGGAATATTAAAATAATGAAATATTGATGAGTATCGATAAAAATCTGTAACAAACAACTTTAGGCCCCATTTTATGACCAACATTACTTATCAGTGAGAGATAACATTAATTCTCCACTTAATTTATTTTAGGTATTCGCAGTCGACCCTGAAAACAACGAAGATTGCAGAGTGATCGAACATTTCATGAACGCAATAACAGACTTGTACCAAAACTATACTAAGTATCCTATCATATTCATAGCAGTGACTGAAAGACAAGATTTGAAACCAAATATACTTAGGCTATTTTTAGATAAAATCCATATACCAAAACTAAAACCGCAACAGAGATATGAAATGTTAGAATGGTTTTCAAGGGCCATGCAGCTAAACATAGATGGAGAAGAAAGTGTAGAAAGTCAAGAAATTAGCGAGGATTGTAATTTAAGTAAAGCTTCAAAAGATGTCTTGAAGAGGGTAGCAGCTAAAACTGAGACATTTCTGTATGGAGACTTGGATACGTTATTACATTTTGCTGTGAGGGAGTCTTATCTGAAGCAACACAATCAGTACAATCAGCCTCCCCCGGACCCTGATCTGAAATTGGTTAAAGAAGAGGACTTCAACTCAGCTCTAGGTATTATATATAGCACTAGCGGTCCGCCCTGGCTTCGCCAGTGGCACATAATATATAGCCTAACACCCAGGGATCACATACATATCCAACGGTGAATTAATCTTTGCAATTATTCCAGTTATTCCAGAGACTAGCGTGTTCCAATATAAAACCTCTTCAGCTATAATATTAGCTGAAGAGGTTTTATTAGCTTTATATGAGTAATATTAGTATACATAAGCATCCTGCTAAATACTGCTGGGTTTCGTGGCCTACTCTCACAAGGACAAAGGCAAGGCCAGCAAGCTGGCTAAGTGCAGGTTGGCGGATAAAATATGACCTCGAAAGATTCTTGGAACATGCCGGTTTCCTCACGATGTTTTCCTTCACTGTTTAAGCCAGTGGTGATGAAAAACTTGAATATCTGTAACTAGAAAAATATCAAATCATTTTTACTTCATTGTTCTTTAACACTGTTAATGATTTGTATTCCAGTGTATTCGCCATCACTTTTGTCCATTTCCGTGTGGAGCTGCCGTCGTATTCTCTTACTCGTAATCTGATTACTAAATAACTCTAGTTTGTAATTGCGTAGTTAAATTTTTTCGCCACCACAGTCTTTAACATTGCATATTTTTCTGTTGCAGAATCGATAAGAAGTTTACAAAGTCAACATTTGGATGCACCAAAAATACCTAAAGTATACTGGGATGATATCGGCGGGCTGGATCACTTGAAGAAAGAGCTCCTGAAGACTATAGAATTTCCTATCAAATACCCACATTTATTCAAGAATTCCAATTTGAAGAGATCAGGTAAATGTAAAAGATATTACTAAATCTTTAGTCACATAAGTCACAGTTTTTTGTGATGGATACTTTTTGACGCGACGGACGCACGCAATGTGTTGATTGATGGAACGAAACGTGCTTCACACCAAAGAAGGCGACAGCAGTTTGTTTGTCAGTGGCATCAGAATTTAACGAAATTTTCCATTATCCGAATTTTGTGGACATATGTTGTCGACACAAAATCAATATTTTTATGTTTTGTTATTCATATAAGGTTTCCATCCAGTCTACCGTACCCCCTTGACGAAATTATTAATATAGATATATTTGTATTAATTATTTAATTTCCAGGTATTCTATTGTACGGTCCACCAGGGTGTGGGAAGACACTGGTGGCAAAAGCCGTGAGCACCGAGCTCAATGTCAGTTTCCTGAGCGTCAAGGGACCAGAGCTGTTGAACATGTACATTGGCCAGTCTGAGGAAAATGTCCGGAAAGGTACATCAATGTCGATAATCATATAGATACTGAGACATTAATAGTTATTTGTTATGGAAGAGTGCAAAGTTGCTTTTTAACCGCGTGCTAAATTTTGATGACCTAGCAAGCGAAGGATCCTAAAAAGTAGAATCCTGAGCATTATTGAGGGAATCAAAAGAGCACAAGGTGAATAATCTTTGCACTCGAGAGCAAAACGTAACTTTTCACCCCACCTCAGCCAGGAAATGACTGAATGCTTTGCGCATTATTAATAACAGTTTCAGTTAATTCTGTTGGCGACAAATACACTTCTTCTTCGCTAGAATTACTAATTTTAGGGGGTTCGCTTCTTTTCAAGTTTCTTGTTTTTAACCTAAGAATAAGAATAAGAATAATTTATTTCCATAAAGATATATCTATACAGTTCACTTACAACTATGATTGCCATGTTCCTGTACATCGTATCGCTTCGAGTTATCGGTGGGCCCCAAACTAGGCAAGGCCTGTATCTTGGGCGTCCACTGTCTGTGGTTTACAAAAATGTCTTTTAAACACGACTAGCTGAAGATGACATAAGTGTGCAGTAGTAGTCTAATTTAATTTGTAGAAGAAAATACATTGAGAAAATAAAACAAAATAAAAACGAAATAAAAACAGAATAATTATGAGTAGGAACCTAAGGTTTTAACAACACGAATCCAACTCGGATGGGCAGTGTTTGGAAAATTGCGTCACATCTTCTCGTCAGAAATACCACAAACCCTCAAGACGAAAGTCTATAATCAGTGTGTGTTGCCAGTGATGACATATGGTACTGAGACGTGGTCGCTAACTATAGGCAACAATTGCTCAAAGTTGCGCAACGGGGAAAGGAGAGCTATGCTCGGAATTTCACTGCGTGACAAAATCCGAAACGAGGAAATCCGCAGAAGAACGAAAGTCACCGACATAGCTCTTAAAATTAGTAAGTTGAAGTGGCAATGGGCAGGCCATATAGCTCGCAGAACCGATAACCGCTGGGGAGTAAAGGTTCTCGAATGGCGACCACGAACCGGCAGACGCAGTGTAGGACGGCCGCCCACACGATGGACCGATGATATTGTCTCGGTCGCGGGAAGTCGGTGGATGGAGGCGGCACAAGATCGGTCATTGTGGAAATCATTGGGGGAGGCCTATGTCCAGTAGTGGATGTCTGCAGGCTGCAGATGAGATGATCTAACAATATGAAGTTAAAAGTAAATTGCGCGCAAAAAAAATTAAAAAAAAGTATAACAAGGGGGTTCCGACTCTTAACCGTCTCGCAGTAAATATATTATTTTGCTCCCTTATGATACAATCTATTTTTGAGAGATTGTTTTATAGTGTCATAATGTTTGTGTTTAGTGTTCGAGGCCGCCCGAGCTTCGTCTCCGTGCATCGTGTTCTTGGACGAGCTAGACGCGCTGGCGCCGGCGCGCGGTCCGGCCGCCAGCGACCGCGTCGTGGCGGCGCCAGCGACCGCGTCGTGAGCCAACTCCTGGCCGAGCTCGACGGCGTCACCTCCAGCGAAGGTAGATATACCGTGTGTAGCGACTCCGGCGGCGCCAGCGACCGCGGCGTGAGCCAACTCTGGCCGAGCTCGACGGCGTCACCTCCAGCGAAGGTGAGCCGCGGGCGAGAGACGAGTGGTGAACCGTAATACGGCGTCACCGGATATACCGTCTCCTTCCGCGGCTGTAGGGTCACCCAACATCGCGGTCCACTTCAATTGCGCCGGACTCGATAACCGACATCATACCGACAAGGCCGCATCGTCATCGCCTTGGAGGTCGCCAGCGACCGCGTCTGAGAACTCCTGAGTGGTCTAAGCACGGGTTCATCTTAGCTTCACCTCTGTGGGTGATCAGGCCGTGGCTACTGATCCCTTCTCATTCCTCGACAATCGACTGAACATGGAGTCATCGCCTTGGAGGCCATGCCTAGACGAGTGGTCTAAGCACGGGTTCATCTTAGCTTCGCTGTGGGTGATCAGGCCGTGGCTACTGAAACCCTTTCATTCCTCGACAATCGACTGAACCCCCCTCCATGGAGGGGGGGAGGTTTCAGGGACAGATTTTCTTCTTCTATTTCAAACCTTCATTGTTGCATGAAAAAGCAGCCTATGTCCTTTATCACGCTCTGGGCTATCGCTGTACCAAACTCCATTTAAATCGGTGCGATGGTTTAGGCGTGAAAACGCAACAAACAGACATTAAGGAAATTATTAATCATGTAGTAAATATATAGTGATTTAGATGAAATTAAACTCTTTCCAGCGGCGGATTCGTCGTCGTTCGTGTTCGTGATGGGTGCGACGAACCGGCCGGACCTGCTCGAGCAGTCCTTGCTCCGGCCCGGCAGACTCGACAAGATGATCTACGTGGGCCCCTACAGCGGGCTCCGGGAGAAGACCAGCGTACTCACTGCGTTGTGTAGGAAGTCAGTAATTTTCTATTTGACCGTTCTTGGAAATTCTTTGCTTATTACACAAACATGTGTATGTGTACCAACATGCTTAGTATTTGTGTGGTGAATACAAATATTTTTAAAGTGAAACCTTCTTTTGGCGCGCCACAGACATATTTGTCGTGGGCTGTGAATTTAATAGCGTCACGCTCGGGAATGGGAATCTAGAATATGACACGTCGTTGATTGTATTTAATGTGGCGACCTAAAATTTTGAACAATTGCGTTTTTTAAGTTGTCATACCTGCATATTACCACAGTCTTAATCATAATGTTTTTCGAAGAAGGCGTTTAGACGGGGCAATCACGCGGGGCGAGATCCCTCCTATCCCAAACTGCAAACCATGTTGCCAGTTTTGGAGCGTCGTTCAGGGTTGAATTTTGACGCATGTTTTCGATTTTACTTTGTTATTAATTATTATTACGGCAGTCCATATGACTGCCAAGTTTTTAAAGTGAAAACTTGTTTTGTTTGACGCGCCACAGACAGATTTTTCGTGGGCTGTGAATTAAATTCTAGCGTCACACATGGGGATGATAAAAAATCTTCGGGTAAACTCGGGACCATAGCCATTATGGTCAAGCTCATGCCCACGCCCTTCAGTTTCACCCGCATAGTTTCCAAAGCTATCAAATTCTGAGTTATTAGTTTTCGTTTCTATCGGCAGTTCCTGACTGTCAATTTTTTTCGTGATACTGTGTTTGTATAATGAAACCCTTGTCGCAGGTGTAACCTGCGCCCGGAGGTCCGGCTGTCGTCGGTGGCGGAGGCGCTGCCCGAGCGTTGCACGGGCGCCGACCTCATGTCGGTGGTGAGCGCCGCGCGCGCCGCCGCCGTGCGCGCCGTCGTCGGCAAGCTGCGCGCTGGTACAACACATACAACTATCTAATACAGCCTATCCCAAAGTGGACGATAAAGCCCCCTTGTAGACGCTAAAAAATAATTTATTTTCTAAGTGGGCAAAAGACAAAATTAGTTTGGGGACCCCTGATCTGATACCGAACAATAGGGATGACGATAGGGTCTAAAAATATACCAATCTAATTAGTTTGTCAGGGAGATAATGGAAAAATACAGGACAAATATTTTTGTTTGGTCAAATTATCAAAAAATTACGAAAAATAGAAGAGATAGATCGTCAAACTTCCGGAGACGGTGACGTTCGGTGACGTCACTCTATTGTAAAAATCGTACCATAACATGACGTCAATTTATCTTCGTCATTTTCTGTTTGTGAATCATAAGAAAAAATACGTGTACAAATATTTTTTTATAATGTAACTAACGAATTAATTACTTATTTTATTTTCAGGTCTGTTGAAAGAAAGCGAACTAAATCCAGATTCAGTGATACTCGGCGTGTCGGAATTGTGGCAGGGAGTGGAATCGTTCCGACCGTCTGTCAGTGAAGAAGAACTAGCCTACTACGAGTCATTACAGTCGCGCATGTGATTTGTTGGTGTGGTGCTAATCTAGTCGCTGTTGCAATGTATATAGTTTAAGTAATAAAATAATGTTGTTGGGAATTTAGAAGAGCGATGTGATTTTAAAAATATATGGATTCTGGTTAAACTGGAAATAAAAGTTTCATTCCTCCTCCTCCTAATATCAAAAATGTAACATAAATGGTTTGATTTATTATGTTGCTTAAATTTGATGCAATTTTATTACCCAGAAAAAATTTACACACAATTTTCCTAAAACACGTACCTAGGTACGTGTTTTAGGAAATATACACCAAAGCATATTGCAACCGTTTTTATTAGGTATCAAATATTTACATTACTTAGTATTTACTTAATGTATTGTGGCGTCGCTACGCCCTAACATGGTCACGTACCACATAAATTTAAGTATCAGTCAACTATGTACATGTTGCAATTAAAAATTATAAACAATAAACATGAAATAATAGATAATAACGCTGTTAGGTCTCTAAAATGTGTTCTAAATGTTTTTTATCGAGCGCTTTTTTAAAATAATTCAGCCGCCTTCATAGTAATTTACATTATCTTTGGCCTAAATTACAGTTTTCTTATCACATTCTCATTCTCCATCAAGTATCCGTATTGGATTTAAATACGGATACTGAATAATGAACATAATTCTTTTTCAGGAAACCTAATATCACAGTCTATTAAATCATACAGTCGTTCGACGTTCGACGAAGCTGGGCAATCGTGCGGGGCGTGCGGGGTGATACGCGGGAAGCGCGCTCCTGCATTGCATACATTACAATGTTAGTATCTCTTTAGTGTATTTAAGTGTTCTGTGGTTAGTATTGTAGGAACGCGGCTGGCTGACGTCCTCCGTATGTTTTAGTTTTATTTTGGTAATAAACATTTTTGTTTTTGTTTGCGACAACCCTATCCGTGTTTAAATATTATCGGCGTTTCTCCTAAGATCAAAGGTGATGAACTAAAAAAGGCAAACGCTATCTGTTGAAACGTAGTAAAATATTAAATACTACCGCCATCTAGCGGAATATGGTAAAACATTTTGTAATTTAACATGTAACCTTGGTAAAACATTGGCCATGGACAATTTGGCCCATATCCGGTTTCTACCACAGATGTCTGAAATGTCAAAATGACATAAACGCTTACCATAGACAAGACATTCGGTCTTTCAATTTCTTTCCGGTTTCAAGATGGTGAGTTCGTAGATGGATTTTTGTTAAAATTTTTACAAATTACAAGTTATTGTTGTTCAATATCACTGATGTTGTAAAATGTTTTGAGTTTAACGATAAATTAATATCTCTGTAAAATGAAACATGCCCGAATAGTGATGCCGTCGTTGCACCCATGGATGTTGTCATGGAGCCTCGTGGCGGGGAATACTCATCATTCCTTTTATAATTTTAGCCGCCCAAGAAGGACGCAAAGGCTTCGGCCAAGCAGCCCCAGAAGACCCAGAAAAAGAAGGAAGGATCCGGCGGCGGCAAAGCAAAGAAGAAGGTAAACAACTTGAGTGATGTGAAGTGAGGTTATGTGTGCGTGAACGAGTGTTATTTTCTCGGATACTGCCAGATGATTATAAATTGAGACTTGAAAACCGTGAGAGTAAATTAACTGATATATTGAGGCTGATGGCATTCGTATTTGTTCTTAAATGCCGGAGATATCGTGGAATTTTATTGACTCTTTATTATTTCATTTTGCAGAAGTGGTCCAAAGGAAAAGTCCGTGACAAGTTGAACAACCAGGTTTTGTTTGACAAAGCTACCTATGAGAAGCTGTACAAAGAAGTGCCTCAGTACAAGCTGATCACCCCCGCCGTCGTATCTGAAAGATTGAAGGTCCGTGGATCTCTCGCGAGGCGAGCGCTCATCGAGCTTAGGGAAAAAGGTGTGTATGATTTTCTCTCTGCTTTTAACCTAATTCCTCACCAGTGTCTGCTCATGTACACGCTATATCTTTATTCAGTATTTTCAATCAGATACAAATAATTGTCTGTAGCTTGACTGTTTTTGTGTCTTATATTTTCATATTCACATAATGCTACAGTGCCACTTGTAAATGATAAGTCATGGAAATAGATAAATAAACCCAAAACAAATTCCATCTCACATTTCTTTAGTGACAAGTGCAATGCTGTAGTACTGAACTTGTTGTCACTGTTGCTTGTACACTTGTTGCTGGCACAGTTGTTGACCTTTTTGTATTTATCACACTACTAGGTATGTTCTCCCTATAACATGTTGCATTAAAATACAACCACAATTATGTAGTACAGGGACATAAGCCAATTAGAAATATTTTGTTGTTAGTCATTAGAAATATTTTGTTTTAAAGTTAGTCCTTTCACAGACTCCTCCAGGGTCCGTGACCCTTTCCATTTGGAATCTAATTTATCAAAATAAATCTTGGATTAGATGTTAGCCTTGAGGAATGCTAAGTATTTAAGGGTGTGTTTTACTTCTCTCTCAAAAGACACCAATTATTATCAGTTGTTTCTTGTAAAATGACTGGATTTATATGGAACAGCTGCAATTTTATGAGAAGAATGTGACTTCTTCAGCTTGGTTGGTACACATGTTTGGCTTGTTTGTTGAATGAGTCTTAGGTTTTTGTCTCATTAGTCCGACCATGCAAATGCTAAGATTTCTCGTTTCGTCCTTGGTCAACAAGCACTGTATACTGGTGAATTTTGGAAAAGTATGTTTCACCTGTCTTACTTCCTTTACAGGCTGGCTCTAAATATTGAATGAATAAATGAAAATTCTTTATTATTCATACCATTTCAATGATACATACAATATAGGCAGCTTTATCACATTTTCACTTTGCTATAGTTTACGATCTTGTTGTCTTGAAATCTAAGAGTGCATAGGTTTCTTCTACTAATGGAATTAATACTATACATTAAATTACTTATGTCAATACAAATAATACAAAAAGTATTCGTCATTAATCTATTACTAATAGAACCCACCCCGAGCAGCACTCGGTGCAAAAATGCCCATTATACTGGCCGCATTGCCTTCCGCAGCCGCATTGGTTTCTTCTAGATAATATCATTTCATTGTAGGTCTATGCTTGCTTAATTTTCGCTTCGCATAAGGATCTCTTCCAAGCAACCTTGGGATGGACAAAAAGAAAACGACTGACTTCCCAATTTTACTGATGATCATTTTATCTGTATTTACTGTGACAGTAACAAACTGATATATTGAGTCTGAATATTCCCCAAATACCCCACTGAATTCCTCTACAGCATCCGTTCTTCTAAAAATGTCATCATTGTTCCAGGTCTAATCAAACAGGTAGTCCAGCACCACGGTCAGGTCATCTACACGAGGGCGACCAAGGGGGATGACCCCGTTGCATAAGTTAATGGATAAGGACAAAAAATAAAAAAAAACCAAAAAAGTTCTACATTTTTTCAATTTTAATACACCACTTAATTTGAATTTGTAACCATAGATTTCATTATTTCTTCAAATTACATCATAAGACAGGTTATGCACAACATCTACTTTACCAAACCCATAGGGTGCAAAATTTTTGTTAAGGATATTTGTTTCATGATTTCTGTGAAAGATATTTATCAAGATTACTAAGAGTAGTGAATATAATATCCCTCTTTTGGTTTAGTATAACCCTGTTGTATAACCCTGTACTTTAATTTCTAACATGATCACAGACGTAAGATTTTACCAGAACAAAGTTACAATACTCAACATATTCCATAAGACATTCTGAAAGGTACATTTTAAATTAACAAGTTTTCTGTTATCAGGTGTTTTCAGAAGATACTACATTACATTAGATGATAGCATTATATAGTGATTTTTTTACACTACAATGGCAGTGGTGGCAACGAATATGATATACCCAGGCTATTTATTTAATCTGTGGGTGGCAACAACACTTGTTTATTTTACTATGATAGACTATAAATACATTTACTTTCATGTGAACAACTGCTGTGGTTTTGGAGATTTAAAGTCAGAACTTGGATAAAAAAAAAAGATTCCGATCATGTTCAAGTACCAATAAGCAGCATTTAGAACTATTTATTTTTTGTTTCATTTGTTACCTTGTGAAAACACCTTTGACGAACTTATAAAACGCTACAAAGATAACACAATTTTTAAATTAATAATTGTGCTTTTAGAATTCAAATGCAGATTATCTGACAGAAAGCTTGTGTTTATCGTCGAGGTCGGCGACAGCGAAGCGCACTGAAGGGAAAATGCTGCGCAGGTGGTCCTTGATGTTCGTTGAGTGCTCTTCGTTCGCAGTCTCTACCACCACATTGGCCTGCAAAATGTATCATATATTATGGAAATAATCACTTGTAGACTGCAGGCCCGTGAACAAAATTTATGGGTCAAATGAACCACCAGGAGACCTATGTAGGATGATAGAAGGGTAAAGTAATAAGGTTCAGCACTAGGCCGTCACTTGTTAGCTGTCCAACTGAGTGCAATTAAAAGGTTGGGGGTTCTAACCCTCGACAATTTCTCCTTGTCCTTCTAATCCATTATTCCGCAACGCCGCGCCATACAAAAATCATGCGACAAGGAGAAATTATCGAGGGTTAGTCTATTCGGTTGATTGTGGCACCATCAATGTCACATGTCTAATGGTCAATTGATTTTGTCACATCACGTACCTAAATACAACGTGATGTAATTTTTTTGGGAAATGAATACAATACCTACTCTACTTCCCCCATGGCCACACCCCGGACACTACTAAAATTCCATACAGACGCCGTTGTGGAGCTATCTACTCTTCACACAACTACGCAGATGTTCGTACACACGGGTTAATTGGTTGCGTTAGAGCTAGGGCTACTGAATTGTTTTATTGAATAGTTGTGCCCCTTGAGTTAACCTGGTGACGTAAAGTAGTCTATAAACTTGCTATCATGTTGAGTTACATAAATAGTATGGGGCCAAATTATAATTTGCACAGATTTCTAAATAGTTTCAGAAATCTGTGGGTGTTTGTATTGCCGCGTAAATGAAACGAAACCGATGATAGATTAGATCAGGTACCTAGATATCTATTTCTGTGAGTAGGTACACATTCGCGTTTTATTTTACACTTACCCATGAAAGAAACTTTATTCTGTCACTATAATTATTCCTCCAGGCATTATCAATCCGTGCTTGGGCACATAAGTTACTGGCTGTGTAAGTTACGAACTTTGAGTTAAAAATGACTTCGTTATCTATACTTATAATAAAACTGTAACGGGTCGAATTCTGTACATTGAAGATATTTTGAAAAAAATTTTTTTGGAGCACTCCATAGTCGATACTGATGACGAATCTACATTTTTTTTCTTTCATGTCTGTCTGTCTGTCTGTCTGTCTGTCTGTCTGTCTGTCTGTCTGTCTGTCTGTCTTTCTGTATAGAGATCACGCATCACGCCGAAACTACTTATTCAATTCAGCTGAAACTTGGCATGATTTTAGTTTAAACTAAGGAGATTGCTGTAGGTTACTTTTGATCCCCAAATTCTGATCGGTTTTCTTGCGGGAGGGGGTGAAAGTCAGAATGTGTATTTGGTTGTAACTCATGTTTGCGTTGTTTAATTTCATTAATTCTTTTTTTGTTAGAAAGAACACATTTTTTACATTGTCCCATAAAAATTTGAACATTATCGGTTTGGTGGTTCGGAAATTACACAAACATTAAATAATAACGACACGCACGGCGCGTTCGGTACATACTAACTTCTAAGTATTCTGTGTATCACAGACGATCTAGATTCAAGAAGTGCCCACGTGATCGCGTCGCGTCGTCTTGAATGACAAAATAATTGTCAAAATATATTTTTTGTGGAAAAAGGAGGAGGATGAGAATATCCTCCTTCAAACAAGGAGGATGTTCTCAATCGGGTTGCATGTTTTTTTATTTGGTTTTATTTTACACGATAACTCCGCTAATTGTGAGTTGATTTTGATAATTCTTTTTGTTTGGTAGAAAATACTTCAGAGGTGATCTTATATATCGAAAACAGGAGGTAGTTTTTCAAATATCAACAAAAAACAAAAATCAGCTTAGATTTATCTGTATTTAGTTAGTCGAACGACAGAATTAAATTACCTGTCATTGAAGTAAATTTTTGTTCTTTTGGAGAAAACATATCAGCATAATAAGTAGCAGCATAAACAACCCATTAAATGTTCCCACTGCACGTTCCCACGTCGGGGCCTTCTCTCGCAAGGAGAGAGACAAGGCTATAATCCACCACGCTGGCCCAGTGTCGGTTGGTGGATGACATATGACATATGACTTAGAACTTAGATTCTAGGTACATTTCGGTTTCCTCACGATATTTTCCTTCACCGTTTAATTATCGGCATTACGAACATGACTCAGAAAAGGTGGTGCGCGTGGTTTTGAACCCTGGGTCTCCGGATCAACATTCGGCGTTCTCCCGACTAAGTCAGCTGTAGCTTACTAGACCAGCCGTAACTTAACGTATTATTTCAATTCAAATACTGTTTAAAATGTAAAGGTAGTGTTCAACAAGCTTCGGTAACCGAAGCAGACCGTTGTTAGGGTTCCGTACCTGACTTCGCTGTCCGTCCATCCTTCCGTCTGTCACCAGACTGTATCTCAAGAACGGTGATAGCTAGACAGTTGAAATTTTCACAGACGATGTATTTCTATTGCCCCTTTAACAAAAAGTACTAAAACTAAAATAAATATTTAAGAGGGGCTTATTTCCATACAACAAACTTGACTTTTTTACCGTTTCTTGCTCGATACTAATAACGTACCTGTCACAGGTTGACGCTTTCACTATTCACATAATATTAAGTTTTATGTTCTCTTTAAATGTAAGTAATTAAAATAAAATAATTTTTTAAGAGGGCTTCCATACAATAAAATCATTTTATTTGCTAATGGTTCAGAACCCTTCGCATGCGAGTCCCACTGGCATTTCACCGGTTTTATTTTTTAAAAATTTTTGTAATATCCTATCCTTTCCTAATATCATATAAATATGTCAATATTTAAATTTTTGCTGCTCAATTACGTTGGAATGGCTGAATGTATCGAGTTTAAATTTGAAACATATTCTTGGCTTAGCTTCAGTAACACATAGGGACATATAGATAAGTAACTATACATAGGCAATGTTTGGCCTTTGTGTTCTTCCAGACTATAATCTAATTGTATTTCAAATTTCAGCCCGATCACTTGATACGTTCCGCCATGATTAAGTAACAGACATCCAAACATTGACATTTATAATTTTTACAGTTACAGGACAACGTTGGAACGGCTGAACATATTTGGAAGGAATTCGAAACACATGTAGTTTGTAATCAGAAATAGCAAATCGGTTACTTATAGGTTACTGTGACGTCGGAGAGACTAAGCAAATTTGGTAGAAAATTGAAACAGAGATAACTTATAGTCTGAAATACCACATTTATGTATTATCTATCAACCTGAAAAGAAGCATGGGCCCTAAGGAAACAAATATTATCTAACTATCACGTCAAAACGGCACAACGAATTGGGTTGGCATACGAAACACAGATAGTTTAGAGTCTAAAATTTCACATGGGGTCTAAGTCTATATTTTCGTTTAACTCCATATTAATCTATAATAAGTATATATTTTCGTAAGGAACTTGATGTGATGGTAAGGTAAAAGCCAAAATGAAAAAAATACATGCACCCGTTTTGGCGTAGATAATACAAGTGATTTGCGTTCACAATCAAAATAACAAGCAACATTATATTATTCTCATTAGATGGCGCTAATGCCAGTTTAAATCTAAAACCACTAAAGGCCATTTAAATCAATGTTTTGCTATTGTGGTATGTATTTTTTTTCATCACTAGGTGGCGTTACTGGTATTGTAAATTGTACTAATAAGTTTTTGCTGCTAAAAGGAATTTGATGCCGAATTTGGATTCTTTCGTTCTTGGATATTTTTCTGTGTTACAATTAAATTCATACATTAACATTTCACTAAGACTCGGCTTAGATTTACGGGTTCAACTTGCTTGAGTACCTATCATTAAAACTCAAAATTTTAATCATTTTGATTCCACACAGGCTTCGTTCAAAATTTTACGCGAGCGAAGTCGCGGGTAACAACTAGAAAACAGCTTGCGGATAAAAAGAAAAAGTAGGTAATCAGATCATGCACATCAGCTTCAGACTTTTCGTAATGTATCCTATAAAAATCCTACAAACTTAACACTTGCGGCTATGTTCGATACTACGAAACCTTAATAAGTATGTTTGATTTTGTTTAAAAAAAGAAAAATAAAGATGATAAAATTAAACATTTTTTTGTGTGGGACAACAAATTCACTCGGTTTTTCAATGATTACATTATGCAAATATTTTGACGTACGATACTTCCAACTAATTTACACTATAAGTCAGTTACATCTGCTTACGCGAACGAAGTAGCGGGTTCAGCTAGTTATAAATAAATAAATATTGGTAGACAATTCACACACAACACCATCTGACCCCAAACTAAGCAAAGCTTGTAATATTATAAAGCAACATTATTGAAAAGTTTCTAATCTTACGTTATTTTATCATAAGGAAATTAAATAAAGCTTTTAATCTTGTCCCGTTTAGTTGACGGACAGCCGTAAACAGCACAACAACCCACCATGATGATATTTCTATATTATCTATTCTTCTATTCTATGCCATGGGCATAGAATAGACAATATAGATAGAACGGACACTCCCAACCCCCCGCCAATTTCAAGCTTCCTCACCCCTCAGGCCGTATCGGATACGCTAGGAGCACTCAACGAAGGGCTGGTATCGAACATCTAATTCTAACGAAATATCATCATGGTGGGTTGTTGTGTTGTTTACGGCTGTCCGTCAACTAAACGGGACAAGATTAAAAGCTTTATTTAATTTCCTAATGATAAAATAACGTAAGATTAGAAACTTCAATAACGTTGCTTTATAATATTACAAGCTTTGCTTAGTTTGGGGTCAGATGGTGTTGTGTGTGAATTGTCTACCAATATTTATTTATTTATAATAACGAAGTCGTTTTTAACTGAAAGTTCGTAACTCGTAACGGAAGAAAAATTGTAGTGACAGAATAAAGTTTCCTTCATTGGTAAGTGTAAAATAAAATGCGAATGTGTACCTACTAACAGAAATAGATATCTAGGTACCTGATCTAATCTATCATTGGTTTCGTTTCATTTTACGCGGCAATACAAAAACCCACAGATTTCTGAAACAATTTAGAAATCTGTGCAAACACCCTTTTAATTAGAATAGTATAATTTGGCTCCATTCTATTTATGTAACTCAACATTATAGCAAGTTTATAGACTACGTCACCAGGTGAACTCAAGGGGCACAACTATCCATTAAAACAATTCAGTAGCCCTAGCGCTAACGCACACATTCACGCGTGTGTACGAACGACATCTGCGTAGTTGTGTGAAGAGTAGGCAACTCCACAGCGGCGGTTGTATGGAGTTTTAGTGGAGTGTCCGGGGTGTGCCATGGGCACGAACGGACACTCCCAACCCCCCGCCAATTTCAAGCTTCCTCACCCCTCAGGCCGTTTCGGATACGCTAGGAGCACCCAACGAAGGGCTGGTATCGAACATCTTATTCCTAACGAAATATCATCATGGTGGGTTGTTGTGCTGTTTACGGCTGTCCGTCAACTAAACGGGACAAGATTAAAAGCTTTATTTAATTTCCTAATGATAAAATAACGCAAGATTAGAAACTTTTCAATAACGTTGCTTTATAATATTACAAGCTTTGCTTAGTTTGGGGTCAGATGGTGTTGTGTGTGAATTGTCTACCAATATTTATTTATTTATAATAACGAAGTCATTTTTAACTCAAAGTTCGTAACTTACACAGCCAGTCACTTATGTGCCCAAGCACGGATTGATAATGCCTGGAGGAATAATTATAGTGACAGAATAAAGTTTCTTTCATGGGTAAGTGTAAAATAAAACGCGAATGTGTACCTACTAACAGAAATAGATATCTAGGTACCTGATCTAATCTGTCATCGGTTTCGTTTCATTTACGCGGCAATACAAACACCCACAGATTTCTGAAACAATTTAGAAATCTGTGCAAATTATAATTTGGCCCCATACTATTTATGTAACTCAACATGATAGCAAGTTTATAGACTACTTTACGTCACCAGGTGAACTCAAGGGGCACAACTATTCAATAAAACAATTCAGTAGCCCTAGCTCTAACGCACACATTCACGCGTGTGTACGAACGACATCTGCGTAGTTGTGTGAAGAGTAGGTAGGTAGCTCCACAACGGCGTCTGTATGGAATTTTAGTAGAGTGTCCGGGGTGTGCCCATGGATTATGAAGCATCACACAAATACCGAAAAAGAACACGCATGTATCCTACTAATATTATAAATGCGTAATTTTAATGTTCATTGCTCATACACTTTATTGAACACACCCAATAAAAATAATTTACAAGTTGAAACGTTTAATACTATTAAGCCTAGTGCGACGGTCGGAGGCCTTATTGCTAAGAGCGATCTCTTCCAGGCAACGTTAGGGTGGTAGGTTTAACTATAGCTATATATTATACATGACGGATTAAACATATGAGTAGGTACCCAGGTGGTTCCAACGTCAGTGTGCAGCCAGCCACATCTGGTTGGGATGAGGTTTCGCAGTACGGCTAGGCCGTCGGCAACGCGCAATGCGAACCGCAGCAACTGGCCCAGGGCCCCCAGCCCGCGCTGCACCCACCCGCTTCGATTTATCAAAACATGCGTCTAGCGTTAGCCCCGAACCTCGCTCCCAAACTACTAACATTGCAATGTTGGCAATGGCGGGAGCGCGCTTCCCGCCCCCGCACGCCTCTCACGATTGCCCCGTCTAGACATATTCGTCGACTGTATGATTTGATAGACTGCTCTAATAACTATAGATAGGAGGCTATAAGCACAGTATGAAGAAGGACTAGGTACCAGTAGGTCATCACCTTTGGTCTTGTAAGAAACGCTGATACTGTCTAGATACGGGTCATGGACGACGGGTAGCTGTAACTAAACCGCGCTCACGAATTACTAACATTGTAATGTTGGCAACGGCGGGAGCGCGCTTCCCGCGTCACACTCCGTTTCGCCCCGTCTAGATGGCTTTGTTGAACGCCTGTATGAATTAATGATTTAACATACTAGACTATAAGTATATGAGTAGGTACCCAGGTGGTTCCAACGTCCGTGTGCAGCCACATCTGGTCGGTGACGAGGCTGCGCAGCACGGCGCTGCGGTCGGCGAGCGCGCGCGCCAGGCGGCCCAGGCCGGCGCGGCCGTCGGGCACGCGCACCGCGAACCGCAGCAGCCGGCCCAGCGCGCCCAGCCCGCGCTGCACCACGCGGCAGAGCCGGCCCGCCTCGATGTTGCCGCCGGTTATTATACACACCGCGCTACAAAACAAACAGTTGTAGTGTTAGGACTCTTGCCAGAGTCCGCCTGGGGAAGTACCACACCATTGCCAGTTATTCTACCGCCAAGCAGTAATGTGCCAACTTTACTGTGTTCCGGTTTGAAGGGCAATGTGTCCAGAGAAATTACAGGGCTTAGAGATATAACATCTTAGATCTCTGGGTGACGAGCACAGTACAGTGCTTGGTAATAATTTGGACTCTTCATGTTCCAATAGCTGCGTGTTACTGCTCTTACATGGCAGCTTACCATCAGGCACACTTACCTGTTAAACTTGGCTGGCACGCTGGCACCGACTTCAAATAGATCCGAGTCCCAAAAATGTTATATTGTATTACAGGCGTATTACATACAGGTTATAGGTACGTCCAAGTTAGCCTCCAAACCTATTCAATAGAATAAATACTCTGTAGCGAACACAAACCGTAACCGAGCCAACATAACCAGGGAGAGCTCTCCAACGTGTGAAATAACGAAATAACTTTGATCATGTGGGGCGTCTGCGTGGTCTGTCTGTCTGTCTGTCGTGCTACTCTAATTATGAACCTTCATCCAAGTAAGTACGGACCGTTTTCCCTTGAGCTCCGGCGCGAGTCCCTGCAGCAGAGCGGCGAGCGCGCAGACCCCCGCGCCGTCCGCCACCAGTCGCTCGCGCTCCACCGCCGCCACCGCGGCGCGCGCCACCGCGTCTTCCTCCACCACCAGCTGACGTCACAACAAAATAGAATAATTCCACCAGCTGTATCGGTGAAAAGTAACAATGTCACCTTTGATGTGAAAACTAAGAATATCACGTGATCAGTGTCGTATAGGTACTGTACCACCGGTGGCTAGGCACAGGGCGTAGATTCTGGGAAGTGCGAGATTGGTCAGACCAGGCAGGATTATATTTTTTTCGGATTGCGCTTGATAAGTTCGCGCTGCTCCTCTAGTGTTCATTCCCAACATACCTATACGTAACTACATACGTAGGTAAGCACATATCTATCAAACACGTGTGTTAAATTAGACAAAACATCGCGCTCACGCCTATTTTTGGCAGAGGATAATCGCGTCGCGCGGTCGTTAAGTAAAAAAATGAATTTAAAAAGTCAAGAGTTTCCACCACGGCTGGATTTTGTGCCTGATGAACATCAGTGTTTTATTGTAGAATTATTTTTAGGAGGCTCACTAGTTACGCTTTTTTCGATTTCAGAAAAAGTTCAATCCACGTTATTTACTAGGACAGAAGCTTACCTATCAGGAGCATGGCTACCGTTATATCAATTTATTATACGAGGCCCCCGGACTACAGAGGCCCTTAAAGCCGGGTCACACAGGGGCGGGAGCCGCGAGAAAGCGATCGCGATCCGGGACGGGATTTTTTGTAATATTCGAATTTGTATGCAACCTGACACATAGCAAGCGGGAGCGATCCGGCGCGATACGATTTCCCGCGCGACAAGATCGTGACGACAAACAAGAGATCGCTTCGCCATGCTTCGCGGGAAGGACGCGCGACGGACGGCCCGCGCGGGCGCTGTATTCTACGGTAGTCAGTACAAGCTGTCACACAGGACAGAGCGTTCGCGTAGCGATCGCGATCCGATCTCACGAGTTGTATTTTTTTTTACAACGTAAGGTCGTGAGCAATTTGATCGCTTTTGGTGTTACACCGGCTGTGTTCTCGCCATCTGCCCGTCGCGGGCTGCGGGCAGTAGCTCTGTGTGACATGATACGGACCGCTATCGCTTTGCACTCGATCGCTATCGGATCGCTATCGGATCACTCCCGCCTCTGTGTGGCCCGGCTTTTAGCGAGTGTAGGCAAAAATTTGTTAGAAATCTACAATGTTCACCCGTCATTGAGCCCCAACAAATTTTGATACAGGGAAAAGCACGCTATCCCACTGTTACCCTTGTAGTAGCCGCTAGTACTTTGTGATCAAGACTTAAGTACCTAGTAGCTACGAGTACTTACCATTCGATCAAGCCGGCCCTTGACCGTGGCGAAAGCGTTAGCACCGACGATGGAAGCGTTGAGTCCGTCTGCCAGATTCGGCAGTATGGGCACTTTCACCGGGTGTCCGGCTTGTAGCGCCTTCATCATCGTAGGCACCTTCGCGCATTCCACACCCTGTTATGAAGAAAACTAGCAACTTATTCGGCAAAGCAAGCAAGTATCGCGCCCAGCTCGTCTATAAAAGTATGAGATACAAAAGTTACGGGTAAAAAACTATCTTCGTCATCTTTTACCTTTTTTGGTTAACTAAAATATTGGTCTGTATGTGTTTCGGTAGCTCTTAAAGGGTGAGGATTGCAAGAGAAAAGTGTTTTGGATTTGACTAATGTTTAATAATATTAATAGAATGTTAATTGCTTTCGAATGCACCCGGTCGTGGCGGTTCCGTAAAGTGCATTAAAAATGTTTGCGTTTCATGCGCCGACAATGCTGACAACGCATGGCGCGCGTTGGTAAATTGTGTGTTTGGTGTTACACCGAACATCTTGCCGGGGGCAAACGAAAACATTAAGTACATAGTTTAAAGTTATAACTAATAATATGTTTGACAAAGAGCATGAACGCATAAAAATAGTAATTAGTTAAAAGATAATTTTCTAAAGGTCGGTGAGGTTCCGTGATCGGAGGTACTACACTTGACACTATTGTTTTGTTTAAAATCGCACACTTGCACTTTTTCACTAATAGCACTGTAAACGTCACTGGCGCGTGCGGCGGGCTGCGGCGGGGTGGGGGCGGCGGCGGCGCGGACCTCGCGCCGACCGCCCGCGGCCCCGGCGGCGGCGCGGGCCTCGCGCCTGCCGCCCGCGGGACCGTCGGCGTCACTCTCTGCACTCGCACTCGAATTACCAGCTGCTCTTCTTACTTGACAGTTACGCTTCGCTCTCCGATATACGAATGTTGTTATGATAAGTAATCCCAAACCCCAGAGACAGTATATAGCGGAATATTGATGGATATCGTGTATCGAAAAATCATCCGAGATAGGCTGACTCTCTTTCATCCTTTATTCGCTCACCGATGTTTTTTAGCTCTTCGTCATTGTTTAACGTTATGTTTTCTTCCAGAGCCTTGAAAGAAATATTCATTATATTGTTTATGGGGTCAATTTTTGGTGCTTGTATATCAAATGTTAGGTCCACGTTACTCTCCATCACCTGATGAGAATGTACAGTAAAGTTATCCGATTTTAAAATGCAGTTTTCTTCCAAGCTAATTATATTCGTTTCAGTTAAAGTATGTGAGGTAATCTGATCCTTACACATAATACGTAGTTGGCATGGATTGCAACAAAATAGAAATATTGGTTAAATTTTGATAAGCTAATCCATTTACTCTGGCAAGTATCTATGTTGGTTTTACATTGATTTTTTTCATTCTTTACGCATAAATCTCCATCGCCTGACATTTTGAATATAGGCACTTTTAGGTAGCACATATATGTCGTTGTGTCACATGATATGCATTGTTGCAAGTCCTTGCTTGAAATAGGAATATATGCATCCTTTTGTAAGTTTATTGCCAGATGGCTTTCTATCGGATTTATCCATATCATGTTTTCGCCGGCACGGCATGGAATAAACATTATGTTGAATAGATCGTAACTGTCTCTAGTTATTAGTGGGATACGAATCTCAAATATCATGTAATCGTCAGTTATTCGTGCCTTGATTTTCAAGAGATGGTATATACTTTCTAAGCCTTTCTGAATGTTTTCTATGGGAGAGTCAAGTCGCCTACTAAGTGTCTAGATATAGTATTCAGTTCGAGTTGCAGTTGTTGGGGTCTATAATGTGTATGTTCATTTTTTTCCATCATAAACATTGGTGATGGTATCTAGTAGAGCTTCTTGAATGTTTCTCAGGTGAGTAAGTAAGTTGTTGGCCGCCATAGCTACCATCATGAATTGAGATATACTTTCCGCGGTTGATAATTCCTTTGTCATAGTGTTTGTAGTCTTCTCTAGGGATAATAAATGTTGATGTATCATTTTGTGCTGTTTCTGGATGGCGTTCTCAGTTCTTTTTAATACATTATACTCAGATTCTACTATTGAAGTCTGGTTGTTCCATAAATTTACAAGATGTTTCTCGTTGTTTTAATTAAGTTAATGTCCTTTTGATATTGCTCTGCAAACCGGTCATCTAACACGCCAAACAATGAATTCGCAAGGTATCCGATTCCGTTTATTAGACCACGTCGTTTACGTGTCCTTTGTTTTAATTGATGTTTTAGTAAAATTGTATTATAGTGTTGGAGTTCATTGTACGACTGTCTTAATTGTAACATTATAACATTACAGTGCGCTAGGTTTTTAACTTCATTGCAAACACTTTCGAGCTGCTCGTTGTATTTTATGTATGCGGATGTTCCTTCCCAGTATGGCTTCATGTTATAGTATGCAACCAGTTTCCATTCATCTCTGATTATCTGTATTTTCCCCAATCTATCAAAGTATAATCCTTGTGTTTTGTTTAATGAAGTTACATCAATGCAGTTTCCAGTTGTCAAAATCATTATAAAAATAGTAACATGATCCAGAATGTTGTTAAATAGCTTCTCTTTCTTATATCACTCGTTTTATCGGCCTTGTCATGTTTATCGTTTCCAGGTTGCGTCTCGTTTTCTTGTCTCGATTTCTCTAGAGGTAAGACAGACAATTTTACTACCGGCCTTTTCAGCATTCCATTCTTCGTTTTTAAAGTCACTACTCTAACGTATCCATCGTGCCCCGGATGGACTTCCACAACTCTGCCCAACGCCCACTTTCCTGGTGGTAAATTCTCCTCCTGGATGACTACTACGTCTCCTGTTTCAATATTATGTTGTGGTGTTTGCCATTTGCGTCTAGCGGTCAATTGGCTTAAGTACTCCATTTTCCACCTCTTCCAGATATCTCCAAATATCTTTTGAGTTAGACTCCATCGTGTCCTCGCATCTTCTTCTGTGTCAATGATAGTTATACCTGATCTTCCTGTTAAAAATTGAGCTGGTGTTAGAACTTCAATGTCATCTATGTTTTCAGACAGCGAACAGAGAGGACGTGAATTGAGACAAGCTTCTAGTTGACACAAGATTGTCGCGTACTCTTCAAAGGTAAGTTTTTGTTCGCCTATAACTCTCTTAACACGTTCATTGCATTGTGAGGTCGAACAAACCACATGCGTGGCTTCTCGCAGGTGCGGCAGTCAAAATTGCGTTCTCTCACTCTATGCGGGAGGCGATCATTTTAACATTTCTATGAGTATAAAAGAGATAAATATATAAATTTGCTTCTCTTACAAAGCCTAGCCTAATAGCTATGTTAAAGTAACATGAGGTCAAAGAAGCCTCAACCGCACTGAGTATTAATTAGTTACGTACAGTGCGGAGTGAGGTATATCTGTCTCAAAAATTGTAGGCCTCATAGCCGCACGAAGTGAAACGCGGGCGGCGGGGCGCTCTCGCATCCTAGCTTAGTGACGTGATAAGTATCGATACGGAAGCACGCTGCTTACCCTCGACTATCTCGGATTTGTAATTTGTACAACATTCTACTAGTCAAGCTCGTTTATTGACTATTGTGGAATGTTTAGGTATTGAATATAAGTATATCGTATACCCATATTGAGGAATGACACACCCATACCTCAATATGGGTATCACATTTGATACCCATGTTGAGGGAGTAGTGAAAAAAGAAATGCAATTCGCCATTTTGTGGTGGCGGCCATCTTGGATTTGAATTTGTTATACTGTATAGTATTTTATTATTTCCCTTTCATTTGATACCCATATTGAGAATGGTTGTGAAGAAATGTTTTGTGGATGCGGCCATCTTGAATCGATATTAACCAAACATAGCTAAGAACATCCGCACGAATATTAACCTTCAAATAAAAAAAACCCTATCGAAATCAGGCCATCCGTTTGCGCTCTACAGTGCCACAGACAGACACACACACAGACAGACAGACAGACAGACGACATCGACGTCAAACTTATAACACCCATTTTTTTGTTAGGGTTTAAAAAAGTTGTTAAACGAAAGCGGTGCATAGGTTGCTGCGAGAATTTAAGACTGTAAAAAACTATTTTTTAATAACTGACGTTAAATAGCTCCCAGGCTGCAAAGAAACTAAAAAAATTGGTACTTTTTGTGTCCGATGTAATAAATCCTTCTGCCTGCCCTGTTTTAATCAAAAACATTTTGAGTAAATAAATTGGTTTAATATCGTAACTGCAATTCTCTTTTATTCCCAACTCTAGTTGAGGCGCTCATAGAACTGTCTTTCAGTGCGATGTGAGGCAGAATAGATGTCATTTATGTTTTTTTAATTTATTCAATATCTAAATGTCATAACTGTGGGCGAAGCAGGATTCAATTTTGATTCATCTTTAAGTTATTAATGGTAAAGTTTCAAGCAATTATTTTCACAATTATGTGTAAATATTGAAGGTGTTTTAGGAAACAATTTTGTGAGGCTTAAAAGATCCCAGACGCACTGGAAAGTTGGGCAACTTTGCCTCGAAAAGACCTCATACGCACTAGTTGAAAGCCTACGAAAAATGGCCTCGCAGTGACCGTGTTAAGATGGTATTTTAAACTCCGCACAGCTCGTTCCCACAAACCTCCGGCGCTTGGCCAGGAAGGAGCGTTCCAATGGCACTCTATTTTCATCTCTGTTATTTCCGTATAAAAACCATCGTTGAAAATGTTACAAAGTTGTCGCCATTCTTCTTGCAGTATTCGGTTAGCGCCAACGAAGTTGGTTCCATTGTCGCTGTATAAGTGTCGCGGGGCTCCTCTTCTCGCCGACATACGTCGCAGCGCAGCGAGAAATGCTGAACTTGTTAGATCCGTCACTAGCTCTAAATGTACGGCCTTAGTTACCATACAAATAAAAATGGCAATGTAGCCCTTTAGAGTTTTACTTCCGCGTCCCTTGTTGGCTTTTATGTTCACAAAACCGGTATAATCTACTCCGGTATGGTAAAATGGCATGGCTTCGTTGACTCTTGCAGAGGTAAATCTCCCATTAATTGTTTTTGTGTTCGTCCTTCACTCCTGCGGCACGTCACACACTGCCTTAGCTGTTTCTTCACTACATTGTTTCCTCCTACTATCCAATATTCTTGTCTCAGTTTGGCCAGTTTGGCCAAATGTTTCTTTATGGGCCTCAATGAGTAGGGTAGTTAAACTTAGCTCCTCCGTGAAATGTTTCTTTATGGGCCTTATCAATGAGTAGGGTAGTTAAACGACACTCCTTCGGGATTATTTTCGGATGTCTCATTTCAGCTGAAATGTTCGCTTCTCTTAAGCGACCTCCAACACGCAATATGTTTTCACCGTCAATAAATGGATTTAAATGCAGTAGCATACTTTTCGATTCAACTTTACCATGTTTACGTAAGAAATTTATTTCCGTTCCAAATCCATTTATTTGTACGTGTTTTATTATTACGGACTTTGATTTCTGTAATTCTCGTAATGTGAGATATGTTGTAGGCACTTTGCATTGTTTCGGGGTCAGCGCGCGCAAAACCCAAGAAATGATGCGTTGCACTTTTGTGAATGTGCTATGTTTTCTAACAAATGGTCAATTACGTTATCATTTTTATTTTGTTGAACTGGATGCGACGTGTATGATTGTTTCTCCTCCTCTTTTGTATAAAATGTTTGTTTTGCAGTTTGAGGTATAAATACGGGTAGCCACGACGGACCTTCCCACCACAGCGTATGTTCAACTAACTGAGATGCAGTCAAACCTCTGCTTGCAGCATCCGCCGGATTTTCCGACGATCTCACGTATCTCCACTCTTTACAGGCATCACCTCTTGTATATGTTTCACTCGGTTGGCAACGAAGGGTTTCCAGCGGCTCGGTTCACCTTGTAACCAACCGATAACTATCTTAGAATCAGTCCAGCCATACATCTCAATTTCATGTTGGTTTAATGACTGTTTAATTTTGTTCATAAGATTTGACAGTAAATATGCACCGCTCAACTCTAGTCTCGGCAATGTTAATGTTTTCTTGTGTGGTACAAGTTTGGATTTTGCGGCGATAAGAACAATATTGTTTGTTTTTCTCACTTTCGCGTATATTACACAGGCAAACGCTTCGATAGAAGCGTCACAGAATCCGTGTAGTTCAATGACGTCACGTTCATTCGATGATATCCATCTAGGTATTTTGCAATCATTTATTTTGTCAATGTCCGCTTGTAGTTTAGACCACTCGTTATAAATGTTATCTGACACCCGCTCGTCCCAATGCGTGTTTTCTTTCCAGACTTTTTGAAATATAATTTTTAATTTTGTGCTTAGGGGTGTCAACCAACCTAATGGGTCAAAGAGTTTGGATATTTCGGCCAGTAGATTTCTTTTTGTTGGTTTAGATGTTAACTTGGTTATTTTACATTTAAATGTGAACGTATCATTGGTTGGGTTCCAGCACAACCCTAGTGTTTTCGAGACAGTGTCGGTTTTAAATTTAAAAACGGTTTCTTCTTTCTTACTGTTCAGTTCTTTGTTAATGTTCTCTAAAATTTCTTCACTATTTGACGACCATTTTCGCAGGTTAAATCCTCCTGACTTCAAAAGATTAATTAAATCATCGATCAGTTTCTTTGCTTGTTCCATAGTATAAGTTCCGTGTACTAAGTCATCCATATAAAACGACTCCTCCACTACTTTCGCCGCGTCGGGGTAGTTTGCCCTTTCATCCGCTGCTAGCTTCCGTAATGTCATCATGGCCAAAAAGGGGGCAGCCCTAGTGCCATATGTTACTGTTGAAAGTTGAAATGATTGTAATGGTTGTTCGGGACTATCTCTCCATATAATTTTTGTAGTGGCTGATCAAGTTCGTTTATTAATATCTGTCGGTACATTTTCTCAATGTCAGCAGTAAAAGCATATTTGTATTGTCTCCACTTCATCAGCAAAGACATCAAATCTTGTTGTAGGTTAGGTCCAGTAAACATTAAATCATTCAATGAGCGCCCTGAAGATGTCTTGGCGGCATTAAATACAACCCTCCATTTTGTAGTGGTAGATTCGGCGCGCTCTACTCCGTGGTGAGGCAAATAACACTCTTGCTTCGAATAACTGTTGACTGGTGTCATATGTTTTAGATCACTATACTCTTGGATAAATGTTTTATAGGCTTTTGCTAACCTTTCTTGTCGTTCAAATTTTCTTTCCATGTTTCTAAATTGCGCTATAGCCTTCGTTTTTGATTCTCCTAGTTCTTCTTTAAAATTAGCCTTCATTGGAAGTCTTACTTCGTACCGTCCATCTATGTTTCGTTTCACGTTCTCCTGGTAATGTTTAATGCAATTGAGGTCTTCATGCGTTAATTCTCCCTGTTCCTCAATGTCTTCCACTTCCCAGAAATGTTTGATGTCCTCTAAGCAGTTGATTACCACGTTACAATGGTAAGTTCTCGCATTACCACACAAAAAGCCAGCCAAGTTGCGTATGTTGCGCTATTGGTTGTGATGCATCTTCTGTTTTAATTATCCCACTCAAAAGAATGTTACTGTATATGTCCGCCCCGAGTAGTAAGTCTACGGGACGACTGACGTAGAACTGGGGTCAGCTAGGTTAAGATTTTGTATAATAGGCCACGATGGTTTAGCAAATGTTTTGTTTGGTAGGCTTTTAATCAAATTATTCATAATTATTACCTCGGCCTTAAAGGTAAAGTTGTTGTAAATAGAACCGCAAGTAATGTTAAGTTTTCCCTTACAGTTATTCTCTCTTTGTCCTACTCCATATATAACTCCTTTGCAGTTTTCTCTCTTAATGTTAAGTATCTGAGCAGCTTGTTCCGTTATTAGAGAAATTTGAGAGCCCTGATCGATAAGAGCCCTTAAAGTATAAAATGTTCCATCCGCTTTTCGCACGTTTAATAAGGCAGTCGCTAACAAAACTTCCGTATCGTCGTTAGGTGATAGTTGAGACGTGTTTACCGCATTTTCTTATCGGTTGTTAAGGCTGTCGCCGTGTTAGTTAATGAAGCTGTTGTCTGGTTTGCTGACGTAGACTTTACAAAAGCCTCATGTATAAGTGTATTATGTTGATCACCGCACTTATGGCAAGTTTTTAGTGAATTGCATGCATTTCCATTATGTGTGAATAAACAGTTAACACATAATGCAAGTCGATTAATTGTATGATAGCGCTTTTCCACTGGCATTTGCAAAAATAATTTACAATTATAAATTCCGTGCGCATTGTTACATAGAGGACATTTGATACCGGAAACATGATGCAATTTTGCAACTGTGGGGTTTGCATTTGCATAACTTCGGTTAATTCCATGATTTTGGTTATTAAATTTGTTGTGGTTATTGAAATTTGGAAAAGATTTTCTCGGCGTGGGCGTTGGTTGTTGTGAATGGGCTTTCTGCGCCGTAGACTCTTGTTTGCGTCGGGATGACTCTAGCGTAGTGAATTTACTTTCCATAAAGTCTAAAAACTCCTGCAAAACCGGTATTTCTCTTGAATTTTAAGAGACTCAATATAGTTTTTGTGTGTCTCTGAATCCAGTTTTGGGATAAAACATAAACTAGCATGGGATCCCAAGTGCTAATATCTATTCCTAGATTCCTAATCGCATGTAGACATTCCGTAGTTGTGTCATACATTTTTTTAATTAGGCCTAATGACTGTTGCTGTATGTTAGGTAGCCCGAATAAAATGTTCATGTGAGAAGTAAATATCATTTTTTATTGTTATATCTGTTGTTTAAAATGCTCCAACATACTGAATAATTATCAGAGCTTATTTGCAAATGTTGGATGAGGCGCTCGGCTTCTCCCTTAACTTTGCTCTTCAGAAACTGCATCTTCTGTGCATTGGATAGAGCTGTGTTGTTATGAATAGCCTCAATGAACAAGTCTTTAAAAGACACCCATGAGTTATAATTTCCATAGAAGATTGAATGTCAAGTTTTGGAGTTGATTTGTCCCTGTGTGCGACCGACCATAGTTTTTGTTAATCTGTTTCTTTAAGTTATTATATGTGTTTTCCTCACGGTTAAATACTGCCTCATACATGATATCTCTTTCGTATGCTTCACTTTCAATCTCCCAATGCAACGAATCGATAACTGACCAACGATATTCAAGTGATTTGAGAGCATCGTCGAATTCCCACTTTTCTATCAATAATTCCACATCGATGTTGTTCACAGTCCGTGCAAAAGCTCTCATATTCACTTGTTGCTTGCGGTACATCTCATCAAGTTTGCTAGGCGAGCCTGCGTCCTGATTCTTTGGCGAGAAAAGGCAACATTTCTATCGGTCTTGTTAGACGGTGGCAGCAATGGCGGCTGCTCGTCATCTTCCTCGCCACCCGATTCAGGCTTGTTCTGACTGGATGTTCCCGCAAAGTCCATAGAAGCAGAATCTTTTGTTAATTTGTTATAGCCATCATTTAATAAGGTGGAAAGTTCTAAGAAAATATCACGCGTTTTCGCATAACATTGTGTTGAAAAATATGTATGTGTCCTACTTTCGGAAGTACATAATATTTTATCAATTGACTCAAACTCTGCCCATAGGTTAGTTAATGTTTCGGAACGTGTTTTAAAATATTCCAATCTTGACTTTCTCTCAGCACCATCTTTTTAAAGTTAGTAAATAGTGTTATAATCTTTTGTTTAATCTCCAGCTGCCTCTCGTAATGTTGTCCACCTTCCATGTTGACTTGATAATTTAGTAAGGAAAGATCTTACTTGAAGTCGTTGAAATTGTTAGATGTTGCGTCAAATCTTGAAACCTCTCCTTATGACACTGTAATCCACACTCTTTCACTAATGTTAATGTTCAAATGTTAATGTTAAAGTTCGTTTTGTCTCACAGTTCACAGTTCACACACGAATCGCGAGACCCTTTACGAAGGACGAAATGTTTCGCGTTTGCTCGAAGGACCAATGTTTCGCGTTTGCTCGAAGGACCAATGTTTCGGTAGCTCTTAAAGGGTGAGGATTGCAAGAGAAAAGTGTTTTGGATTTGACTAATGTTTAATAATATTAATAGAATGTTAATTGCTTTCGAATGCACCCGGTCGTGGCGGTTCCGTAAAGTGCATTAAAAATGTTTGCGTTTCATGCGCCGACAATGCTGACAACGCATGGCGCGCGTTGGTAAATTGTGTGTTTGGTGTTACACCGAACAGTATGCCTGTTTTAATTTAATTAAGAAAAAATGTTTTGCGTGTTTATGACCGCACGGGAGAAGGAAAACTTCTACTACATTCAATTGTAATTATAATGAATAATTACAATTGAATGTAGTAAACACAGCGATACAGCGAGCTGTGAAGGGTTGACTGTACCTTTCTCGCTCGGGTATATTCGGCAGTCACCCGAACGAATTCCCCGTCACTTCCGAACGTGACGGGGAATGACGATCAGCCTCATTCACAGCCTATGAAAAAATCTGTGTGTAGTGCCCCAAAAGAAGTTTTCACTTCAAAATTATAACGGCGCCCATGCGCGGTCCGAAGGTGGGGGGGTCACAGGGGACATGGCCCCCCTCCCAAAATCGTATACGTTAAACTAAAAATGTAAGAAAATAAAAAATATCTAATAGTACCTACATAGACTATTTTTTAGCGCGGGAAAACAACTGGAACTACGCGGGTAAAATCGTGGGGCGCTACTAGTAAAGTATTTTTTTACTCGATTTATTGTATTTCTACTGGTGACCAAATCTGAGGCTTCGTACTGGAGACCCCTCCAAAATTCGATGCTGGGACCGCGCCTGATGGCGCCGTTGCTATATGCTATATATTTATTGTATTTCTACGTGTGTCCCCACCCCTAAATCTGAAGCTTCGTACTGGTGACCCCCTCTAAAATTCGATGCTGGGACCGCGCCTGATGGCGCCATTGCTATATGCTGCAGATAAGTTGATCGCACTCTTTTCGGCAAATTGACAGATAGATGGGCAGACGAACGTATACAAGGCAGGAGGGTTTGAGCCGCTTGCAGGCGACGAGCACGGCGGCGAGCGTAGCGCCTGCCGCCGTCGGCACCAGAACAGCGTCCGTCTCCGGCAGCTGAGATAACACCTCCAGACCCGTCGTGCCCAGACCGGCCAGAGCGGCTGGCGAGTCATCACTACAAATCAATATATTATTCATGAAGTCCAATGATAAAAAAGACGACATTTTGTGATGGGTGCCATCGTGGATTTGAAATTTGTTATAGTGCAAAGTATTCTGCTAGTCAATCAAGCCTCATCTACATTACATTATATTTTATCCCCATATTGATGGAATTGTGAAACATATTCGCGATTTTGTGGTGAGCTCGAGAGCCTAGATGCCACAGATAGACACACGCACACACCCTGTCAAACTTATAACACTCACTCCGTCATTTTTGCGTCGGGGGTTAGTGATTAAATCAAAGGTCTAAAAAAGTCTGGTTTATGGTGATCTTCGCAACAACAACTTTTTGAAGTAAAGTAGTTTACAAGAACAAAATAAAAAATTTTGATTAACCCCCGACTACCTCGGATTTGTTATCTGTACAACATTCTACTAGTCAAGCCCTTTAATTTGATACCCATATTAAAGGAGTTGTGAAAATAGAAATTTATTTCGCCATTTTGTGGAAGCGGCCATCTTGGATTTGAAATTTGTCGTAGTGCAATGTATTCAACTAGTCAAGTCCTTTTGTTTGATACCCATATTGAAGTAGTAGTGAAAAAAATAATGTAACTCGCCATTTTGTGGTGGCGGCCATCTTGGATTTGAATTTTTCTACAGTGTATAGTATTCTGCTAGTCAATCTCTTTCATTTGATACCCATATTAAGGTAGGTTGAGAAGAAATATTTTATCTGCCATTTTGTGGAGGCGGCCATTTTGAATCGGTATTGACCAAACATAGCTAAGAACATCCGCACGGATATTAACCTTTAAATAAAAAAAACCGCATCGAAATCGGCCCATCCGTTTGAGCTCTACGGTGCCACAGACAGACAGACACACAGACAGACATCGACGTCAAACTTATAAAACCCCTTTTTTTGGTCGGGTGTTAAAAAATGTATTTTTAAAAGACTTCAAAAAAGGAGAAGAATGATAAATTCTTAATGATGCGCTTTCAGGATGCAAAGACCTCACACCACAGTTCATCCACATTATTGCTTTCCATTCTATGACCAGAGTCTAATATGATCTATCCTATGACCTGACTCTAAAATGATCTATTCTCTGACCTAAGTACGATCTGTCCGGTCTCCTCGCTGGCCTTGTGGGCGTACGTGACGGTGTCGTCGAGTGTGTCGCCGCAGATGATGACGTCAGCGCCGAGCTCGGAACAGCGCTGCGCAAGCGCCGGCGCTGTAAGCTCCGGGAGCACCACCGTCACCTGCGACAGTTTGATTATGTAACCCTGTATAGCAGTGTTTATGTAAACCCGTATAGCAGCAATGTAACCCTGTACGCTGTACAGCAGTGGCGTTTAAGTAAGACGTAAGTAAGCCTGTAATATTTGCGCACTGTTTAACAACAGGGTTTCACTAACACTGTTTGGATCGGAAATCGTGTGCTGTGAATGACGAATGACGATAGCTCCGTAATATTCCGAGAACTGGCGCCAAAGTTTAGGTTTGACACTGAAAACTTGTCACATATCTCTCCTATTAGTACCCCAACACGGAGATGCAGACCTGGCTGATGAGTAGCGGGACAAAATGAATCCCTCAATTGAGATCACCTGGCAGGTAGAAAGCCCCATCAAAATGATCTCTCTATTTGATAATCTTTTTTTTGTGATTATTAATATTAAGTATCAAAATTTCAAATTGCCTTAACACGTTCAGATCGGGACCTTATGAACTTATGTGGTATCCAACGGGGCAAATCTTCATATGGCCACCGATGGTACATCACCGCCCCATAAACCGAAAGACCTGAATTATTACTCTTTCTAACGATCTAATAATCCAATAATAGGTCAGTTGTTTTGTCTCATGCTATGGCTAGAAAAAAATCAAAACGCGTGAATACTTTTTGCTCTGCATGTGACAACAAACCAGTGTGTTTGGATTGTTTCAATATGATTCATTTACAATAATTTTCGTTTTGTAGCATCAATGTCTTTATAATTTTTTTTCATGTTTGATTTAGTTTTCCTATTAAACATTTTCTCAATGTGATCCAGCAGAAATAATTTACATTTCGTACCATTTATCGTGATTATGTCATATTTTGTTTCTAATAAATACAATTTTTCAATCCTGTTTTTTTCTTTACTTCCCGAAATAATATGTATCTCCTGAGCTACACTATGAAACTTTGTCGATTTTACATGGCGGGAACGGTAATTACAATACTCTCCTTCAAGGCGGCACGAATTTTTTAGTACCTACATTAAAAGTCAGGTGTAACTGGCCACCAGTGGTACACCCCGCCCTGTCAGCGAGAACTCCGTGCTCCACCGGTGGTACACCCCGGTCTGAACGTGTTAAATCATGTTTTTATATTTATTTGTATACCATTTTTGATCACCCAAAAAGTGATAAATTTTAATGTAAGTATTCACCGGGATCCCGAGTGAGTTCCCGTGGTAGGCGGCGGCGAGGGCCGTGTCCCCCAGCGAAGGCACGATGACGCCGCGAGCGCGCGCCTCCGCGCACAACACCAGAGCGTTGCGGACGCCGCGCTCTGCGCAGCTGTTTACAAAACACGCTATTCATTATCTACTTTTTTTTCTCTACACACAGATTGTTCGTGGACTGTGAAAGGAGTTCAAGCGTCACGCTCGTGAATAAAATAAATCATCGGATGAACTCGGGATCATGGCCGTCAACATTTCTAGAAGGCCATGGTGTATTACCATGGTTACCTTATTACAGATCTAACCATGGCCATGTAGTCTAGATGACCATGCTCAGATGACTTATTTAAACGACAATGCTATGAAGATTTATTTCAGACGAATAAAACATCAAATGCCCTTCACAGCTCGTATGTCGAAATTTTCCATGGCCATTCGAGTGCGTATTTGCAAAGGCGATGAAGGCCATTTACCCGTATATTCCATAAATAACCCTTAGCCTATGGAGTTTATGATTAAGCAAAAAAGTTACAATCGAAAGACTAAAACCTGTGTGTTTCTAAATTTGTCGTGCTGGCTTTATAGCTCGAGGGCGTTGATAAGTTGGTCCTAGGTTAGACTAATTTAAATTCTACGTCATTTTTACATTTCAGTAAATAATATTTTAAAACACTTACATACCTTCCAGTATATTGAAGATTTTCACATTTTAGATACACGTCGTAATCCATGTGTTTACTTAGTTTAGATTCCTGCAAAATGAATAGTTCGTCATCAATATGGTGGGCGAGTAGGTATGGGCTGATAATGATTTCAAAAATTACTTCCGTATTGTAGTAATTGGGATAATAACTGGGCCCAAGATATACCATTCTAATTAATCCGTCTGAAATCAATTATAAGCCCTATAATATGATGTTACCTACTCCAACAATTAGGTACATATGAGAGCGTTTCACTACATTGTATGTACATAAATTTATTTAGCACAAAGATAAACGTATTTTATTTATTTAAACAGAAATGATTGAATAAATATTTTACAATTCTGAAGTCGGTGCCAAGTAAAACGATTAGAGCTGAACAGCTGAAGCTAATATTAATATTAGTAGGTATTTTTTTGTTCTATTCCTACATTTGTAAGTACATTGAGAACATTCGTCATATATTTAGGTATTATAAAATATTTATGCATGTGATTTTCAGTGTGTTTTTCATAATTTATGTTCATTGACTAATAGCTATGCTTAATATAGTATATATGTAGTTACTTTGATAGTAATTCGGGAACTATTCATATATGTTTCACTGTTGCTGTAACATTTACCTACTTGGCACCACTTCTGAATTGTAAAATATTTATTGAGTCATTTCTGTTTAAATAAATAAATTTATTTTTACTTTTTAGTTTTCTGTTTGAAGTCGGTTCTTTTTTTTTGTTAAAATTATTTTATTTTACGATTTTAAGTTTTGTGTAGATCTAACAAGAACACTTCTTGAATAAAGAAAAACTAAATATATAATAGGGGAATAATAGCCAATACGACTGACGAAAGAAACAACGCGATTAGGATACTTTAACGCAGTCTCAAATTGACGCATCGTCATAACGTGGTTGTCCTTTTTGAACTTTGACGCAAAACGGCGGGGTATTAGAGGCACAGACACTTCAAACTTGACGTCTCTGTGTATCGCCGTGTCTCGGTCAGGGTCCCAGCCTCAGTTACTCTGTCTTCCTGTCTCTAAGTGTTTCTGTGTGTCTCTATCTCGTCTCCTTGACCCTCTGTTTCTCTGTCTCAGCCTCTCCGTCTCTTTTCTCTGACTCGTTTTCTTTGTCTCTTTGCGGGTACAGGCACTGGCATACAAAGGGCAAAGGGTTGACTCGTACAATACGTTTTAAATCCAAGATGGCTACCACAAAGTGATAAATTAAGTGTGTTATTTTCAAAACTCCTTCAATAATGGTACCTACCAAAAGAAAGAACTTGACGAGTAGAATAATATTCACTATGATAACATTCAAATCCACGATGGTCAGTGTACACAGACCTGTAATGGCGCTCAAAACTCATATGGGTGCAAAGTTTTTATTATTATCCAGCATCATCATCATCAGCCTATCTTAGTCCACTGCTGGAACTATCTCCATAGATCTATAGGTATATAGGTACCTCTTCCATGGCTGAAAGTTCTCAATACATGAGTTAAGCCCAAACACTGGGTAGTTCCTGTAAGCCGATAAGAAATTCCCTTGACTGTCCTTTGTCTTCATCATCAGACCCCTAAAGACAGTCACAACCCATCTATGTAAAAAGTTCTCATCAATACAAATTCATCGAGCCAAAACACAAGATAACTACTATGTGCCGTCGAGGAGTTCCTCGACCGTCTTTCGGTTCCCTCAGATCGACTCCAGATCTTCTTTAAATTATACTGCTTTAAAATGCTCAAGGAAAAACCTAACTAACGCACTACTCGACTTTAAAATTTTCGAAAGATATCCTAGATTTCTCTAGAATGCCATCATCAGATCCTGGTTTCCTTATCATGGTACCACCCTGGAAATATCTCCTTTACAACAAAAAAGAATTCATCAAAATCGGTGCATAAACGACGAAGTTATCCGCGAACACACATTAAAAAAACATATTTACGGTCGAATTGAGAAACCTCCTTTTTTGAAGTCGGTTAAAACAAGGGTACTTCCCGCCGTCTGTCTCTTTCAACAGGAACATTTATGTTTAATACGTGCTGAAATAGTAGGTAAACACTGATAATTTAAAAGGTCTCATGTTAAGATGTCATAAATAAACACATTTTTTCCTCATACATTACAAACGCTGGCTAATCCTATCAAAATAATGTACTACAGCATTATACCCCTTGAAAAGGTCTACAAAAAAGTCCACGCAAGCGCGGTTCCAGGGGGGGTCATGGGGTTATGACCCTGATGACCCTGAGCTGGGTCCAGCACCTAGGTGGACCACTGAGCATGCATGTACTTGTCACACAGTTTTGTGACTGTAATTTCCCCACGGAGCCTAAGAGCTGGATCCTTGTGTGGACTCAAGGACGGATCCAGCTTTTGCTCGGCCCAGGCGGGGCGGAGGGACCCCCAGGAACCCCCTAGATCCGCCATTGAGTTTTCACTTCTATCGGCAGTCACTATGACTGCCATTTTTTAATTTTTGCTATGGCGTCATCAACTAAAAATTATAAAAGTGTTTTCTTTCTTTAAAAAAGCCTATTTTACTTACACAGAGCGGAGTATGTATAATAGCACCCTCTAATCTGTGTGCTGCTTCTTTTATTTCACTGAACGTTAGGATATGAGGCTGCGGATTGTCGTGCTGGACATCAGGCTCCTAAAAAGTGTTATGAAGTAATAATACTCCACGAGTAGCTCGTACTCAATTTTCTAGGAACCTATAATATGTAATAGGGTAGCGAAAGTAGCGCAGTGAAGGAAAACCATCGTGAGGAAACCGAAGTGTTTCTAGAATCCTTCAAAGGTATGTGTCCTTCACCAACCCGCACTTGGCCAGCGTGGTGTATTATGACCTTGATTCTCTCCTTGCGAAAGAAGTCCCCGAGTCCCAGCTGTGTAAACATTCAGGCTGCTTATGCTGAAAGTAGCGCACGCCATGATGGCCTATGGGATCCATAGATCCATGGGGCTGGAACGTCCGATTTAACAATCGTAAGATCGAGGGTTCAAGCCCCAACAGCACTTCGTGACTATTTTTCCATGTATAGAAGAACAAGTTCGTCACGTTGTAAAAGAAAACATCCTGAGGAAATCTTCGTCAAGGTGTTGTGTAGAAGAGTCGGATTTTAGTGTCGACTCTTATTTGCTACTCCGTATAAAATATATTCTTATTAATATTCGTACCTAGTATGTACCTAACTATAAATTAATCCTTCAGTTCTTACCATTTTTATATCAATTTTTAAAAATATTGCAATTTTTTAACGTTTTGTTTACTACACAATTTTGAAGAATGACAACTGAAAGTGTAATTGACATTTAGCTCTAGATAAAGAGGAATTGTATATTCGTTATTCATATAAATTATAAGGTTCTATTCATTATATGTATTTCATAAAATTTTACAATTTGTTTTCGTTGGTTTTTATTTCCTTTTAGATGAGCAATATATGGAGGGCAGGGCTTCTCCACAGACTAAGTAGAGAGGGCTTTTCCATCGACTGTAGCTCAACCTCAACCCTCTATATTATCATGGAAGTAGTTCTTTTCAATAACATAATTATAGAGATTAGAAGACAGGAGGATCATCTGTGTAGGGCAAAGATTAAATAGCCTGTCGATCGGCGATGAAACGAATCTTGCTTAAATTCACAAGTCACCAGCGGGGGCGCAGGACGAAGTAAAAAGCCGTGCTGTGATAAGCCGAATATCCGTGTGATGTGCACTATTGTCCACCAATGATCGGACAAAACGAGATAGAGTTATGCAAACTTCTAAGGACAGAGTAGGATGCAAAGAAAGACATCAACGGGTTCCCATTTCGTTTTTTTTTTATTATGTTCGTTTTAATTTTGTAGATTGACGATGTTATGTTTTTCTAATTATGTATTTGGATTATACTCGTATTACTTACTTGTGAAATGAAATACCGTCCTACCGTCCGTAAAGCTGGATGTCCTGCTATTCTTTCCGCACCATTTCACTGAGCAGTAACCCACATTTTATATTTTATTACGTTTTTTGCCAGCACTCTTTCGGTCGAAATCAAAAGCCTGATTGACCGAACTCGCAACAGGTATAGTGCAATTATGCTTATAAAACGCTACGGAGGGGCAGTCGTACGATCACTCAAATAGGTATATTGTCTTTGGAAGTTCATCACTGTTGGAGATAAAACCATGAAATTTTGCAACTAGACTCTTGATATCCATATTATTATTTATGAAATTAACTCTGTCTGTCTGTTACACTTTAACGTCTAAGCCAGTGAACCGATTTTGATGCAATTTGTTACACAGACTAGACTCAAGAAAGGACAAGAAATAAGGAATGAAAGTTTACATGGAAGTTCGTCAATGTTGAAAATAAAACCGTAAAATTTTGAGACTAGACACTTGAAATCCATAATTAATAAACGTGAAAGTAACTCTGTACGTCTGTCTGTAACGTCTTAACGCCTAAAACACTGAAGCAATTTTGATGAATTTGTATAAAAATGTTTTAATATAAGCTATTTTTAGTAGGTAAACGTAAATTTGCATAGGCGTACAAGTAGGTACAAGTAGTAGTAGAACGAGGACGAAGTCGCGAACTATTTATTATTCGTGATTCACCTTCTGTTATAATACAGCCTTAATAAAGCTAAAGTAAAACGCGTTGCGTTTTATTTTCGTTTTACTCAAGAAATAATATCACGTCGAAAACTTTCATAAAAGATACAACTGTTTCTAAATTGAAAATTATATAATAAATCCTTAAGAAGAAAACAGAAAAAATACCGTCAAAGAAACAGAAACACTCTCAGGTACAGACAATTTTTCATTAGTTTTTGTTCGATTTTTTTGTTTTGGTGTCTATATCTATATCTATACCTACTAACTATATACTTCTAAAAGGTATGTACCAATCTACCAAATGTGGGCATTAACTCGTTAACTAATTAACGAAGTTAATAATCTACTACTGAAGTACTGAATGGAAAATTAACTCGGTTATCACAGATTTCTAATGTGTCGGTTATAATGAAACATATGCCTGCTACTGCAAGACGTTTGTTGACATGCTGTCATTTTGTTTGAATTACCTACGCACCACTCACCACTTTAAATAGGTAATTTGAGACAGGCAGACTTTCAATATTTATAATTTTCAATATTTATAATATGGTTACCTAATTCAATAATATATAAGTCAATGGGGATATAAATAATATCTTTATCCAATAATTTGTTTGTATATGTCTAATTATCTGGAAATTTACACATTCTTTTAAGCCATCAGCCATACAGGAAAGTTAATTTATATTCTTGCTAAGTAGGTGCGGTGAGTACGGTAAAGCTCTACATTTATGTGCGTAACTATAACTATCTACACTCCGGTCACGAAGCAGAAAGAATTTCGTATATTTAGTTATAATATTGTTATTTTTGCGTAAATATAGTGCCTTACGCTTAGAGAATAAATAACTAAAGTACTTATATATACTCTAAGGCCTTACGTCTCAAGGGATCCTAAACCTTTTATTTTTGCCCGTGCCCTTAAGATTTGTTCCTTTATGCATGGGTTTTTTAGTTGACCTTGGGATATGTCATGTTTTGTTTGATAGGAACCTAATATTAAACGATTTGGGATACGCAAAATTTTGGGATACGCGCAATCTCGTAATCTTTCACTTTTCCGTAAATCCCGTAAATTATGTGTACCAAAACCACTTATAATAAAACCTACATTTCATTATTTTTCAATAATCATGGTAATAATTTAAAAATAGGTTCGTATTGCATTTACAGTGCATTTTGCAGAAACACACTTTACAAAAATGTTTATGACCACTGTCAGTGAGCAGAGAGAAATTCTTTCTTCTCTGCAACCGTACTATAGTTGGCAAGACTAGATTAATAGTCCCCTGCGCCCTGCATCATCTGTGCTAGCCCTAAGTGCGGTAGGCTGTAGTGTTAACCATTTTGGACAAAATTGAAATGAAAACTGGGTCTATTATACATTAATCTAATTCGTACGTCAGGCAGCTTATGGAAAAATAAAGGACACACATTTTTGTTCTATCAAATGGTTATCGTTTTTTGTTTGTTGAAGCAAAGGAAAAAATACGTACACAACGTTCTTTAATAATATAACTGACGGACTGATTAGTTTTATTTAGTCTACATGCCTATTGTCATAGGTCCCACTATAAAAAAAAACAGATCTAAAGTTATTGAATTAAGAGTTGTGAGCCAGGATACTCCTTCACCAGCTTCTTTTCCAGGTCTTTGGCATGAGCTACGCCAGTGGTCTCTATGAGCATGTTCACCTGTTAAGAAACAAAACCGTTTTAATTACTGTTTTATATAACAGCTAACAACCAAACAAGCGATTTCAACTTCAACAAGTTAAGTATCTATTTTTAAAATTGGTCTATAAATTAATTAGTTGGTAACATAAATTAAGAAAAAACATGCCTTCCACGTTCCGACAGCTAGCTAGCACTAATTTACTCTGACAAGAAGATAATTAAGACATTAATCCACAACACTGGCCAAATGGAGGTTGCCGGATGAGACATTGACACAAACCTTCAAAATTGGTCCATATCGGTTTCCTCAAATGTTTTCCTTCACTGCAAGAGTCAGTGGTAATGAGAAGCATGCACGAGCGCATCTGCACAAGGCCGGGTTCGAAGAATTCAAGATTGTGAAATCGGATGTTCTCGCGATTAGACTACACAAGGTAAATGACAAACACATAATTATTATTATTTATACAGATTACTAGCAAAGTAGAGATTGGCTACATTTGATGTGGCAATTTCATTAAATTACTTTTTTGTTGAGTTTTCTTCTATAGCATAGAGTGACAAGACGAGCAGGACATGCGCCTGATAGTAATCAACATGCCTGCCCATAACAGCAAAGTGACACGAAGCTATTAGAACATGAAGAGTCCAAATTATTACCTAGCACTGCACTGCGCTCGTCACCTGGAGATATAAGGTGTTTTATCTCTTAGCCCAGTAATTTCTCTGGAAAAATTGTCCCTCAAACCGGAACACAGTATGTTTGCACGGTACTGCTTGGCAACAGAATAACGGGCAAAGGTGTAGTACTTCCCCAGGCATCAGAGTGGACAGCTATTATGCCACCACGGCTATTAGGGATGCCAGCGTACATAACATAGATAAACAGCCCACTAAATGTTCTCACTGCTGGGACTCGGGGCCTTCTCTCGCAAGGAGAGAGTCAATGCCATAATCCAGCCATAAAGACCAGCCGTAACTTACATGCCAGGGTCTCCGGATCGGCAGTCGCCGTTCTCCCGACTAGACCAGCCGTAACTTACATGCCAGAGTCTCCGGATCGCCAGTCGCCGTTCTCCCGACTGGTCCAGCCGTAACTTACATGCCAGGGTCTCCGGATCGGCAGTCGCCGTTCTCCCGACTAGACCAGCCGTAACTTACATGCCAGAGTCTCCGGATCGGCAGTCGCCGTTCTCCCGACTGGTCCAGCCGTAACTTACATGCCAGGGTCTCCGGATCGGCAGTCGCCGTTCTCCCGACTAGACCAGCCGTAACTTACATGCCAGAGTCTCCGGATCGGCAGTCGCCGTTCTCCCGACTGGTCCAGCCGTAACTTACATGCCAGGGTCTCCAGATCGGCAGTCGCCATTCTCCCGACTAGATCAACCGTAACTTACCTACATGCCAGGGTCTGCAGATCGGCAGCCGCCGTTCTCCCGTCTAGACCAGCCGTAACTTACATGCCAGGGTCTCCGGATCGGCAGTCGCCGTTCTCCCGACTGGTCCAGCCGTAACTTACATGCCAGGGTCTCCAGATCGGCAGTCGCCATTTTCCCGACTAGATCAACCGTAACTTACCTACATGCCAGGGTCTCCGGATCGGCAGTCGCCGTTCTCCCGACTAGACCAGCCGTAACTTACATGCCAGAGTCTCCGGATCGCCAGTCGCCGTTCTCCCGACTGGTCCAGCCGTAACTTACATGCCAGGGTCTCCGGATCGGCAGTCGCCGTTCTCCAGACTAGACCAGCCGTAACTTACATGCCAGGGTGTCCGGATCGGCAGTCGCCGTTCTCCCGACTGGTCCAGCCGTAACTTACATGCCAGGGTCTCCGGATCGGCAGTCGCCGTTCTCCCGACTAGACCAGCCGTAACTTACATGCCAGAGTCTCCGGATCGGCAGTCGCCGTTCTCCCGACTGGTCCAGCCGTAACTTACATGCCAGGGTCTCCGGATCGGCAGTCGCCGTTCTCCCGACTAGACCAGCCGTAACTTACATGCCAGAGTCTCCGGATCGCCAGTCGCCGTTCTCCCGACTGGTCCAGCCGTAACTTACATGCCAGGGTCTCCGGATCGGCAGTCGCCGTTCTCCCGACCAGACCAGCCGTAACTTACATGCCAGGGTCTCCGGATCGGCAGTCGCCGTTCTCCCGACTGGTCCAGCCGTAACTTACATGCCAGGGTCTCCGGATCGGCAGTCGCCGTTCTCCCGACTAGACCAGCCGTAACTTACATGCCAGGGTCTCCGGATCGGCAGTCGCCGTTCTCCCGACTGGTCCAGCCGTAACTTACATGCCAGGGTGTCCGGATCGGCAGTCGCCGTTCTCCCGACTGGTCCAGCCGTAACTTACATGCCAGGGTCTCCGGATCGGCAGTCGCCGTTCTCCCGACTAGACCAGCCGTAACTTACATGCCAGAGTCTCCGGATCGGCAGTCGCCGTTCTCCCGACTGGTCCAGCCGTAACTTACATGCCAGGGTCTCCAGATCGGCAGTCGCCATTCTCCCGACTAGATCAACCGTAACTTACCTACATGCCAGGGTCTGCAGATCGGCAGCCGCCGTTTTCCCGACTAGACCAGCCGTAACTTACATGCCAGGGTCTCCGGATCGGCAGTCGCCGTTCTCCCGACTGGTCCAGCCGTAACTTACATGCCAGGGTCTCCAGATCAGCAGTCGCCATTTTCCCGACTAGATCAACCGTAACTTACCTACATGCCAGGGTCTCCGGATCGGCAGTCGCCGTTCTCCCGACTAGACCAGCCGTAACCCTACATGCTAGGGCCTCCGGATCGACAGTCGCCGTTCTCCCGACTAGATCAACCGTAACTTACATGCCAGAGTCTCCGGATCGGCAGTCGCTGTTCTCCCGACTAGATCAACCGTAACTTACCTACATGCCAGGGTCTCCGGACCGGCAGTCGCCGTTCTCCCGACTAGATCAACCGTAACTTACATGCCAGGGTCTCCAGATCGGCAGTCGCCATTCTCCCGACTAGATCAACCGTAACTTACCTACATGCCAGGGTCTGCAGATCGGCAGCCGCCGTTCTCCCGACTAGACCAGCCGTAACTTACATGCCAGGGTCTCCGGATCGGCAGTCGCCGTTCTCCCGACTGGTCCAGCCGTAACTTACATGCCAGGGTCTCCAGATCGGCAGTCGCCATTTTCCCGACTAGATCAACCGTAACTTACCTACATGCCAGAGTCTCCGGATCGGCAGTCGCCGTTCTCCCGACTAGATCAACCGTAACTTACCTACATGCCAGGGTCTGCAGATCGGCAGCCGCCGTTCTCCCGACTAGACCAGCCGTAACTTACATGCCAGGGTCTCCGGATCGGCAGTCGCCGTTCTCCCGACTGGTCCAGCCGTAACTTACATGCGAGGGTCTCCAGATCGGCAGTCGCCATTTTCCCGACTAGATCAACCGTAACTTACCTACATGCCAGGGTCTCCGGATCGGCAGTCGCCGTTCTCCCGACTAGACCAGCCGTAACCCTACATGCTAGGGCCTCCGGATCGACAGTCGCCGTTCTCCCGACTAGATCAACCGTAACTTACATGCCAGAGTCTCCGGATCGGCAGTCGCTGTTCTCCCGACTAGATCAACCGTAACTTACCTACATGCCAGGGTCTCCGGACCGGCAGTCGCCGTTCTCCCGACTAGATCAACCGTAACTTACATGCCAGGGTCTCCAGATCGGCAGTCGCCATTCTCCCGACTAGATCAACCGTAACTTACCTACATGCCAGGGTCTGCAGATCGGCAGCCGCCGATCTCCCGACTAGACCAGCCGTAACTTACATGCCAGGGTCTCCGGATCGGCAGTCGCCGTTCTCCCGACTGGTCCAGCCGTAACTTACATGCCAGGGTCTCCAGATCGGCAGTCGCCATTTTCCCGACTAGATCAACCGTAACTTACCTACATGCCAGGGTCTCCGGATCGGCAGTCGCCGTTCTCCCGACTAGACCAGCCGTAACCCTACATGCTAGGGCCTCCGGATCGACAGTCGCCGTTCTCCCGACTAGATCAACCGTAACTTACATGCCAGAGTCTCCGGATCGGCAGTCGCTGTTCTCCCGACTAGATCAACCGTAACTTACCTACATGCCAGGGTCTCCGGACCGGCAGTCGCCGTTCTCCCGACTAGATCAACCGTAACTTACATGCCAGGGTCTCCGGATCGGCAGTCGCCGTTCTCCCGACTAGATCAACCGTAACTTACATGCCAGAGTCTCCGGATCGGCAGTCGCTGTTCTCCCGACTAGATCAACCGTAACTTACCTACATGCCAGGGTCTCCGGACCGGCAGTCGCCGTTCTCCCGACTAGATCAACCGTAACTTACATGCCAGGGTCTCCAGATCGGCAGTCGCCATTCTCCCGACTAGATCAACCGTAACTTACCTACATGCCAGGGTCTCCGGATCGGCTGTCGCCGTTCTCCCGACTAGACCAGCCGTAACCCTACATGCCAGGGCCTCCGGATCGGCAGTCGCCGTTCTCCCGACTGGATCAACCGTAACTTACATGCCAGAGTCTCCGGATCGCCAGTCGCCGTTCTCCCGACTGGTCCAGCCGTAACTTACATGCCAGGGTCTCCGGATCGGCAGTCGCCGTTCTCCCGACTAGACCAGCCGTAACTTACATGGCAGGGTCTCCGGATCGGCAGTCGCCGTTCTCCCGGCTTGTCCAGCCGTAGCTTTCATGCCAGCGTACACTGACCGAGAATATGAGTAGGTCTCGCCGCATCCAGGAGTGGTCTGGCGCGAGGTTGCGGACCTCCGCGCCGCAGTCGGCGACGCGCGCCAGTAGCCGCTGCAGCGCGGCCGCGTCCGGCAGCGGCGCCGACAGCCGCACCAGGCGCCCGGCCGCGGCCAGACCCCGCTCTGCCCACGACGGCAGCTGGGCGACGGTCGTGTTTCCGCCCGATATAACGCACACCACGCTACACAAACAACGGGAACTGTTTCATTTTATTGTTTAACCAAGCGCGCGGATCCAGGGGGGGAGTGATATGATCCTCTGATCCTCCTCTGAGTTGAGCTGGGTCCAGTACCCAATGTGACACCCTGGAGGAACGCTGGATCCGTCCTTGTTATTTAACACCATGCAAACGTGAGCTAATAGCCATAACTGTCGGACTAAAGAGAACATTAATTAATAATTTCCATTCATTCATTCAAGTAATATCATATAATAAGACTTATAAGAAAGTCAAGGTCAATGGAATGCCATGCACGAACGCACGAAGTCTCCTTGCGTAATAGAATCAGAAATGAGGAAATCCGCAGGAGACCCAAAGTAACTCATTAAGCTCAACGAGTTGGCGTTGGGGCGGAAAGGTTCTTGAGTGTCAACCACGTACCGGAAGAAGCAGCGTTGTCAGGTTTGTACAAGACGGACCGACGCGACGCGACGATCTGGTGAAGGTCGCCGGTAGTCATTAGATACCGGCGGACGTCATTCGGCTGAGTTAATGGTATGAAAGACACTTACTTCATGTCCTTCAGCTCGGCCACCTTCCCGGCCATGATAGCCGCGAGTGGGCACGCGGCTGCTCCCTCCACCACCAGCTTCTCTCTCTCGTACAAGCTCACCATGGCGCGCGACACCCACTCCTCGTCCACTGTGATCTGGAACGTTCAGGACATTCAAAAGACCACTTACTCATCATGATCCTAACATTTTTTTTGCGGCCGTTGTGGAGGCTCTGGGCCGGGAGGAGGCAGCTTAGGCAAACACTCGATGCCGAGTCGATTAGTAGCGGAATCCCAACCGGTAGTGATCGGCTCTACAGACGAGCACTAGAATTAGATTTTAAATGTACCCAACTCCCTCCTACAACCTCTTCTTCTCCTTATCCAAGAATTGTGTAAAAAAAAGATAAATTGTAATGTCAAAAATCACGGACCCCGGAGTCTGTGGAGTGGCTAATTCAAATAATAAGAAAAATAATCTTTTTTTTTAAGTATTTTTAACACAACTTAACAACAATTACCTAAAGTACCGTACTAATATTATAAATGCGAAAGTTTTGATGATTGTTACTCAATCACGTCGAAACGGCTTAACGAATTGAAATTTCGAACGCATATAGTGGATGTTTGTAGGTCATTCACATCGGAACGTCTGAACGGATCGGGTTGAAACTTGAAACATAGATTATGTTCTGGAATAATATACAATACAATAACTCTTTATTAAAAAGCCACAAAGCACAAAAAAAACATCAAATAATACAAAACATTAAAAAAACCTCTTAGCAATTTAATTGGCGGCCTTATCGCTTAAAGCGATCTCTACCAGGAAACCGCATATATGCAATTATTTTAAAACAAACGTGGATGATGAACACATTGGTTCCTTTTTATTGCGGGAAATTTACCAGAGCGCTGCTAGGGATGTAACAATAGGGATGATCCTACCAATAAGTAGGATTATTTTCCTTACCATCCTGTCGAGGTATCTCCTGACGATGTGGTACGCGTTTGTGCCGGCGATGATGGCACTGAGGCTGTCGGTGGTGGTGGCGGTCACAGGAACCATCACGGGCTTCCTCTCCTGGAGAGCTCGCGTCATCGTCGGGACCGCGGTGCACTCCACGCCCTAAAGGAACGTGGTTCAGTACCCTGATTCACAATGCAATACCTTAAGCACGAAATATCTTCAAATCGAGAGTGAATCGCTATGAATGATGAATGAGAGTAAATGAGCGAGGGGTTGTAACGCTGCCCAAACGTCGAGGTATTCAAACAATGACTTATTCGTGATTAAGCCCCGTACTATATAAACATTATATCGTCTTACATTAGAGTGAATCGGTATTTTCTAGGTAAGCGCGCTCCATCCTAGACCACATTGTCGCTTAACATCTGGCGAGATGGCGGTCAAGTACGAACCTATAAAAGTTAAACAAGAACAAAATTAAAAATTTTGATTAACCCCCGTCTGCCTCGGATTTGTTATCTGTAGGTACAACATTCTACTAGTCAAGCCCTTTCATTTGATACCCATATTAAGGGAGTTGTGAAAAAATAAATGTTCATCACCATTTTGTGGTGGCGGCCATCTTGGATTTGAAATTTGTCATAGTGCAAAGTAGTCTACTTGTCAAGCCCTTTCGTTTGATACCCATATTGAGGTAGTAGTGAAAAAAATAATATAATTCGCCATTTTGTGAAGGCGGCCATCTTGGATTTGATTTTTTTAATAATTTATAGTATTCTACTTGTCAAGCCCTTTCATTTGATACCCATATTGAGGTAAGTTGTGAAGAAATATTTTGTCCGCCATTTTGTGGAGGCGGCCATTTTGAATCGATATTAACCAAACATAGCTAAGAGCACGGATATTAACCTTCAAATAAAAAAAACCGCATCGAAATCGGCCCATCCGTTTGAGCTCTACGGTGCCACAGACAAACACACACACAGACAGACAGACAGACAGACAGACATCGACGTCAAACTTATAACACCCCTTTTTTTGGTCGGGGGTTAAAAATATAATAATAATGTAAGCAGCCCTCTAAATGTTCCCACAGTTGGGACTCGCGGCTTTCTCTCGCATAATTAACCACGCTGACTCTGTGCGGTTTGGTGGATGACACATTATCTCGATTTCGTGAGGAAACCGACTCGTATCTAGGTACGAGTCGGTTTCCTCACGACGTTTTCCTTCACCGTTTTTAACTTAGCGGCACTAGCACATGACTTCGAAAAGGCAGTGACTGCGCGTGGGATTTGAACCCGGAGCTCTAGATTAGCAGTCGCCATTCTCCCGACTAGACCAACTAGGGGGACGGCCTATGTTCAGCAGTGGTTGTCTTGCGGCTGACGATGATGATGATAGAAAATGTTCGTACATAAATCAAACACTTGGGTTTGAGGCTCTTGACGGCGAGGATGAGGCTCGCGGCGAGGCCGCCGCTGCCGACGGGGCACAGCACGGCGTCCAGCCGGTCCAGCTGGCTCAGGATCTCCAGCCCCAGCGTGCCGTAGCCAGCCAGCAAGTCCAGCCGGTCCGAACTGAACACACATTCATTATTCACTTTTTTGTGTTGTATAGAAGCTTATCCTATAGAAGAGGGCCTATCCACGCTACGGCCCGCATGACATGTTTCCAGCGAAATTGCTGAGCTAAGAGATAAAACACCTTATATCTGAGGGTGACGAGCACAGTGCGGTGCCACGCTGCCACCTGAAATTATCATGTCGATGACGCAAGCCTATAAGACTTTCTTGTACCAAAAACTGTTGTGGTGTTGGAGAAATCATCATTTCAAAATTTAAAAAAACTCACCCATAGATATATTTCGATCCAATGGCTTCGGAGTGCGTAATAGCGTGAAGCGTAGCCTCATTACTGTCATTGCCGTAAACTTTAATGAGGGCAAAGTTCTCTCTGTAACGCTCCTTGTCTGCGAGAGGACAGTCCCTAGGGATCACCACGTTGATAGGCACGGACTGCGTGAACCCGCAATAGGTCATAGCGTAGAGGAAGTTACGTCCCCCCGAGACAGTGCAGCCTCGGCTCTTCTCCGGAGCAGTCAGACTGGATATGACGTTACTTGCACCGCGCGCTTTAAAACTGTCAGTGAAAAATCTAGCTGGTAACTATTGGATTAAGTCTTAGAGAGTGCGGGGTCGAAAATATGTATACTTTCAATATACCAAGCCATCAGGAATTATTAAATAAAATATTAATGAATTTTTTTATTTTCCGCATGATGTTAACGATCAGACGAGATGGGGGTCCAGCGATAGCCTATCAACGATTAAAGAACAAGACGAACAAAAAAATCTAACCCATGAATATTGTGTAGGTAGGTACCTACCTACTCTTAATTCCACATGCTTATAAGATTCCGCAAATGTAAAATGTAATACGAATAATGGAAGTACGTAGGTAGCGAAAATATTCATAACTGCACAGTTAATTGAACATTTAGCCATGAGAACATGATCTGTCACATAAAGATTTAGGGATATTCACACAAATATGTTACATAGTACATAGGCAGATAGGCACGCTTCGAGAAATAATCATTTACAATACAAACCTTCCCGTAATTTGAAGATTTTCACATTTGAAGTAAAGCTTACAGAAGTTTTTTCCAAGATATTTTGCTTCCTGCAAAAGGAATGGACCAAAGAAGATGCATAAAGTGGTTGGACCTAAAAGTATTAAAACATTTTTCATCATGTTTGTGTTCTTACAATGAGCGGCGTTACAGTGATGGAGTCTTTGATCCTTTTGTGTGCAGCTTGAATGTCTTCAAGCTTTAGTTTTATTCTCGTGAAAGAAGGTGAACTGCAACCGTTGGGTTTGCTAGAAACCTGAAATATTAGTGGCTCTCAAAAAGTAATACAATAACTATTATACACATATGTTATATGAGCTAGAAGTTACGGCTGGTCTAGCCGGGAGAACCGCGACAGTAGATCTGGAGCCCCTGGTTCGAATCCTACGCACACCATTCTCTTTTCGAAGCATGTGCATTGCGTAAAACATCGTGAAATAAACGGTATGTTTAAAAAAAATCGAAGTCATGCATCATCAACCCACCCTCACTGGGCCAGTGTGGTGGATTATGGCCTTGACTTTCTCTTTGTGAGGAAAGGCCATAGTCCCAGCAGTGTGTTCAAAATTCAGTGGGCTGCTTATGATATGGTAGAAGGCTAGATTAAGGAAATTAAGTACCAATAAGAACATGAAGCATTGTGGATAGAACGTCAAGGCCGTCTGGTCCCACAAGTAAAGTTGTAAGTTCAAACCCTATCTACACTTCAAGAGTAGGTACCTAGGTATGTTTTAAATTGCAAATGTACAAGTTTCCAATTACTACTGGTTTTAACAGAGAAGAAACAGACATGTTCTTAGAACAACATCTTTTCAAAATGTCTTCTGCTAAAATCAACACTTGGCCAGAGCGTATTATGTATTTGATCCTCTAAGTCCTGAATCGGGGGCCGTTCAAGTATTACGTAAGCAGATTTATTTCAATTATTGACCCCCCTTCACCTTTGTCATCAAAAGTAAGCAAAGTTATTACCCCCTCCCATGCTTACGTTAACATTAGTACTTTGCTTTGGTACCAATTCCCCCGAAAATGCGTTCCGTTTTCAAGTCTAGATAATGTGTGGGTTCCATTTGCGTAAAAAACAAATCAATTGCTGAAGTAAGCACCATCTTAGATGGATTTCAAGTGTCTAGTTACAAAATTTAACGGCTTTATCTTCAACATCGATGAACTTCCATGTAAAATTTAATAAATAATATGTGCTTATACTAGAAATGTAATTCCTCGTTTCCACTCTTTTAACTTTTATTCTGTGATAAAAAGTTGCCCTTGTCCTTAGTTCTATCTGTGCGCCAAGTTTCATAAAAATTGGTGCAGTGGAGTGGAGATTTACTTGCATATTTATAATATTAGTATGGATATCAAATGTCTAGTTGTAAAATTTCATGGTTTTATTTTCAACAATGACGAACTTCCATATAAACTTTCATCCCCCATTTTACCACTGTTTCATCCCCATACAACTCGAAATTGCAAAATTGCCAGAACGATCATTTATTTGTTTCATGTCAAGTGTCTGGTCTAGATATAAAGTTTCATGGTTGTATCTTCAACAATGACGAACAGCACCATAACATTTTCAACCCCCATTTCATCCCCGTACAGTTTGAAATTACAAAATTTCTACCACAAACATATATTTGCTTCGCGTCATCTGTCTAGATACAAAGTTTTTAGGTTTAGGTTTTATCTTGAATAACGACGAACTGCCACATAAAACTTTCATCCCCCATTTGCAAATCGCAAAATTCCTTGAACAACCATATTTATATTTGTTTCGCGTCAATGGCCTAGATACAAAGTTTTATGGTTGTATCTTCAACAATAACGACTGCCACATATGAACCCCCAATTCATCCCCAGAAATTACACAATTGCTAAAACATTTATTTGCTTCCTGTCTATGTCTAGATACATATGAATTAAATCGTGATTAAGTCCTGTATATTATAAACATTATGTGTTCAAATCGCGAAAGTTTAAAAACAATATAGTTTTATCTTCAACAATTACGCACTTCCAGGCTTTCCAACTTTCAGGCCCATCTCAACCCCTTCAACCCTATTTCCGTAATAAAAAGCGGCATTTGTTCTTTCTTGGGATCTAGTCTATCTGTGTACCAAATTTAATTTATATTGGTTCAGTGGATTTCATACATAAAACTTTGGAAATTACGGAATTTTCATACAACCATCCATCACTTGTTTCACCCTCTTAGGAGTTGGTAAAACACACCTCCGTGCAAAATTCAGACTCCTAGCATTTGTAGTTTCTGAGATTTCGTGATTTATATAAATAGGTAGCCGAACAATGGGCATACCTAGGGTTGCCATTTCTAAAATTTGGCAACCAGGTCAAGACTCGTGATAACCCCGGATGTCAATAGAGTTTATAAGCCTAATAATAAATGTGATTAAAACAATTGTTTAATGCAAAAATGTTTTGAATAATCTGAAAAGACACAAAAGTATGTATTTTCAGACCTTTAAAATTAAATTTCGTCATCATCATCAGCCGTAAGACGTCCACTGCTGAACGTAGGCCTCCCCCTAGATTTCCACAATGAACGGTCCTGCACAACCTGCAACCAGCGGTTCCCAGCGACCTTTGAAAAATTAAATTTAGTTACTATCTATTACCATAATTTTAGTGAGTCAGTTCGCCTGTTGATCATGCTGTGCAGGCCCAGTGTGAGTTACAGGCAGTCAAAGATTTTAAATCTGGACTAGAAATTTAAATGAAGTCAGGCCAGGAGTAAAAATGACGGACACCTGCCCCGGATGCCCTCTAAACTAGAACCAATGCAGGGCAACCTGGACGGATGGCAACCCTATGCATACCTTACAAACAGGAACACTTTTTAAAGGTGCATATATAACATCTTGCTTTGGCAGACCATCTCCAAGGTCTCCAGGGAGACGAGCAGTGGCTTTTATCTTCTGAAGCATGGTCTTAAGATGTGCCTTGTCAGTGTCAAGGTGAAAAATAATGTGAAAATTATATAATGTCTAATGCTGCATTTAAGCATTTGTATATTTTTTTATTTACTTGCTTTAATTTAGATTGTAGTTTTTTGATCACATCTTTTCTTAGGATCACATGTTTGTGTGTTTACCAAATTTATGACGTTTTAAAATCAATCAGCTAAGTTGACAGATTTTTGGCTTCAGTCTATTTTGTTTAAATTCCTAAGTTTTTATGTAAGAGAAAAGAGACCCAATTGACCAGATTATAATATGTGCAAGGTACTTAGACAAAATGGCTGTATTCTCTAAGGCAAGGTACAATAATTTCCAAACGTTTCTGAGCTTGCATAAAGAATTTTACCTTTACAAATGTATTATAAATAAAATCTATTATAAAACTTTCGTTTCATATGCACTCAATACCAAAAGTGAGAAAAGTGATGAATTCTGCCAAGGATTACTCCATGAAAATACCATTATACATCACCTGTATTTGCCTCCCCTATAATACATCATTCAGCCCAATCCTCGGTCTTACGTTTCTAACAGTTCAAACATGTGATCATTATACAAAATTATGTAATCCAATCCATTGAAATTGATCCATTCCAGTCAATTTTGTATAAAAGTATTCTATGCATTATATATAAGATTATACCAGACTATAATTTACCTCAGTTCTAAATATCAGCTTAAACAATTCAGTTCTTACAACATAATTTACCAACAGGCATATTATGAACTTTCACATTTACTTTGGTAAAATTTGATATGACAAGAAATTTGAAGATTTGTAAATAAAGGCATAGGAAGTTCTCAGGATTTGTTTGATTTTCACCTCAACATTTATTAATTTTTATAGACTATTTCATAATTATAGAAATTTTCCTTCCAGGTCCGTGTAGGTCATCAACTTTCACTTGAAGCCTATCATTACATCCAGTTGCACAACTGGTTTTATAACTGAGTGTCAGTCGTAGTTTGCACAGCTCACTGATCAGTCTAGTTTTTACACGAGTAATCAACTCATTAGTTTTGTGTTGTGATGCAGAGTTACAAACATGCTAAGGTACTTAAATATACATAATATAAGTAAATAAAAATATCTTGAATACTTAATAACATTTATTTCATTGACTTAATTGATTGCCAGTGCATCATTTTGAGCTTCTTGTGCCAATTGCACCTGGAGATTTAATAGCTTGTTCTTTAGCACTACAATACCCATGCAAACAATATTCTCAGGTTTCAATGCTCCCGCAGATTCCACATTAAAGAAATATTTATTAGGTTTTGCCTCCCAGTTGAACTCTGCTTCAAACTGGTCCTCATCAAGCTCAGTGTGTTCACTCTTCGGCCACTCATCGGGTTTTGGATACAGTGTGTGCCTCATGGAGTTGTCTGGATCATACTCAAACGATACACCCGCTGTAGGATTCCATTTAGCATGCTCTTTCCCAAACCCCTTCTTGGCATATGCACGGAGCTTCAATTCCTGCCCTTTTCGCAATTTAATTATCAATATTTCATCAGTCTCACCGTAATCGGCCTGGTCTTCATCTCTGTGTCTCGAGGTGACTGGAACAACCCTGGGGTCGCTCGATTTCAAGTCTGCTGTGGTGACATGTCTCGTTTGTTCGTCAGTGCATTTTACGTCCAAGGTAAACTCAACACTGCACTCTGAACAGAAATCAGCACACATACAGTCACGGGAATAGCGGATTTTATCAACAACGTCGTCTGATATTAGAGGAATCAGGCCGATTCGGTGAGCTAAGAACTCGTCACTGAGTACGGTGGAGTTGGCTTCCAGTTGAACCCAGTCGATAGCCATCGTCGGAGTCTCCGCAATGAATACTCGTCTCATGCTGTTGGCGACGCTGAGTTCCGTGTCTTCGACGACGAACTTCACATTATCATCAGTGAGTTCTGTGATGTGAACGGAGGGTTGGTTAGCGTACGGCATTTTAACCAAAAGTTCGTAAAAATATGTAGAAGTTTGTCTTTTTTATCACTTCGCTGATATTTATAAGCTAAAACGGAAGAGAAACATGAAATTGAATGTCAATAAATAAGCAAAACGAATGAACGAATAAAGCCAATAAAGGAATGAACAATGAACTCAATCTCAAAGAGAATGTAAACAGCGTTGCCGATGCCCGATTTGCTAATTCCCCAAAATTTGAAGGAAAATTCCCCAATTCGGGGAGAAACTTATGCCGATTCCCCACAAATTCCCCACATAATTAATTAAACGGAAAATTTAGTATGTTTTCATATTTATTGGGGCATTTGCCGTATCTTACAGTTTAACATTGTTTTGAGTGATAAAAACCTAACAATACCGTTCTGTATTTTTAATGTTTGAGTATTTTTTACTTTTCCCAGTGTCAAATAAATGTCACTGTGGTTAATGTGTAATTTATTCTTTAAAAGGAATGAAAACAATCTAAAAACTAGAACATGACCAAATATACAATAGTACAAGAATTACTTTTCTTTTCAAAAATTCAAGAATTTTGGCTTGTGGTAAAGTGTCTGCTCCAAGCATTACTGTTACTGATGTTAAAAGTCAAACACAAATCGAAAATAAACGCAGTTTCAAACACACACAAAAATCTGCTTTCGAAACAATAACTTTAAAAAACTTTTCTGTGTTTATTTTTTACTATGTCTTCTTATTTGACCAGGTATCCGTATCCATTCATCCGTATTTGTCTTTCATTCACGCTGAGCTTCATTCACAGCCCACGAAAAATCTGTGTGTGGTACGTCAAAAGAAGTTTTCACTTCAAAAAGATTCTAACTACTCATTCAATCAAATTAGTTTAATTATTTAGCTTGAAATCAGCGGGTTATTTTTAACTTTTTTGCATTTAGCAAAAACCATTCATACATTATTCAGATAAGATTTTAAAATTGTGAGTACTCAAAACTATTCTTAATGCATAATAAATTTACAAGCTGAGCATGGTAGTATCTTAACTAGAGACGTGCTTTATTGTAGCTATTTTCGGTGACATGAGTAATAATTTACTGGTAAAGTGACTGAAGTTTCATAAATTGGTAGTGCAGTATAAGCAACAATACGAAATTGAAATTCCCCACGTTTTCCCCACACAGAACCAATCCCCACACCATTCCCCAATCGAGTTCCATTTCCCCGCAATTTGGGGAATTCCCCACAAATCGGCAACGCTGAATGTAAAACACACCAAAGAGAATGTAAAATACTACGTAAACGTTATGTAAAATAAAATCCACAATCCACAGATCACTAATCGACCTATTCGTCTAACCTTATTAATATTAACCACAAATATTCTTTGGTTATGATTTCGTTTCGGTTTTTGGTTAGACTCTAACCAAAAACCTAAACCAGAGCCGACAAACGTCACGTATTTTCTGATGGATGAAAAGTGGACGATTGAATAGAGTTAGTACGTAGGTACTAAGAACACATGCTTACCCGCTAACTTGCTTAGACGGCCAATTTTGAAATATGGGGTCCAGAAGATACATTACTTCACGTATTTTCTGATAACTGATTTTCACGTTATAGGCAATATATTTAAAAATACGGCCCCAATACTCCCAGACACTTTCCATCGGCCGTTTTGCTTAACAGACGCTTTAAAACTCCCAAAATAATAGAGTTTTAAAAGCGTCTGTTAAGCAAAACAGCTGACGGAAAGTATCTGGGAGTATTGGGGGCTTATTTTTAAAGATATTGCCTATAACATACGTGAATATCAGTTGTCAGAAAATACGTTTTTTTTTTAAATAAATGGTGACGAGACGATCCGGACATGTGCCTGATGGTAAGAAACATGCCTGACACATAACAGCACAGTGACACGCAGCTATTGGAACATGGAGAGTCCAAATCATTACCTAGCACTGCACTGCGCTCGTCACCCAGAGATCTAAGATCTTATATCTCTAAGCCCTGTAATTTCTCTGGAAACATTGCCCTTCAAACCGGAACACAGTAATGTTTGCACATTACTGCTTGGCGGTAGAATAAATGGCAAAGGTGTGGTACTTCCCCAGGCGGACTCTGCCAAGAGTCCTACCACTACAATGAGGTAAGTAATTTATCTTCCGGACTCCATATCTCAAAATGGGCCGTCTAAGGAAGTTAGCGGGTAGGTAAGCATGTGTTCTTAGTACGTACTAACTCTACTCAATCGTCCACTTTTCATCCATCAGAAAATACGTGACGTCTGGCGGCTCTGGGATCTTGGACTATTACAAGCTATATAGCCAGTTTTTATTTTATTTTTTACTGTTTGAGATAGCACTCCTTAGCTTTACCTTCCATACTTAAAATTTAGAATGGCGGGATATTCAAAGTTGGCAAAGCTTCGCCTCTTGCTCTCTTGGACCTTAGACGCCGTTCGTTGTAAACCAAAAGATCTTTTGTTCTTTGGATGATCGATGCATTCCACACTTTCCGTGTAGGAGATTTGTATTACTCTAAAACAACTGTATTAGGCCAGTAAAAATAGAATTTACCATTGCACTAAACTTCCGATCCATTTTTTTTTATGTCAGGTTTAGGACCACTTACTGAGTAAAAAATCACAAAAAGCTGACAGATCCAGATGGAGCTTCGAGCGCCATCTTCAAAAAAACGGTTACGACCGGTACCTATATCAGATACTTTGTACTTTAGGGCAATAATCATAGAGACCATTAGTCCATTTCCATTACATCTCTATAAATAAAAACGTTATGTTGGTTTGTGTACGCTTCAAAAACTCAAAAAGTTCTGCACCAATCGAGCTGAAATTTTAGAATGATATATAATCTGCATCAAGGATTGTTTTTATCTAATTTTTGTATCACAATATGCTACCGCGAAGCGTGGCAGGGTACAGCTAGTATACTATAAAATAAAATTTCGCACCTTTTATTTTCATCAAACTTTTTTGTGAAACTTACTGTTTATTTTTATTATAGAATTTCGGATTGTTTAAAAGTGTAAAAGCGTTTCCCTTATGCTGGGGCCACACTAACGACAAATACCATTAATTATCGCGATAATGGACCTTAACCGTAGGTGTAAAATACACCTACGGCTAACGTCAATTATCACGATAATTAATGGCATTTCTCGTTAGTGTGACCTCAGCATTAGGGTATTTTTACCTTGCTTTAGTAGCATAGGGATAGGTGAAAACCAAACCGAAACTATTCAGTCTTATTTGCACAATAGAATAAAAATAGCTGTTCAATCCAGTTGCAACACGACATAACATTAGCAACATTGTTATCAAAACTTAAACTGTAGTATGTTTACGGAGGATTGTAGAGTAACACAAAACATCGCATTAGGTAACTTTATTTATCTAAGAGGCTTGTGGTTGAGTGGTCGTTTAAAATATTACTTTTAATTTTATTATTATGGAACGATATACTTTTGATCCACCAGTGAGTATATAAATTTACTTAGACACACCTAGGTTATCTTTGCTAGTTATTCCGATACCCTTTTGACCCTTATAAGCATATTAGTGAGATGATCTAACGAGATAGCTCATTCCTTCGCTGGAGTCCCATGAAAGTGCCGATAAAGTCAAATTATGATTAATATTTAAAAGAAATTTAGAACCATGGTGTTTCACCAGACGATCGAGTTTGACCCCATGTGTGACAAGGAACACCCGCAGAAGATATCTTTTGAAGATGTGTCTGCAGCATGCTTTAGAATACAGAGTGGGATTGTGAAAACGCCATGCGTGGTAAGTTGTCAAAATTATTTTTTTATTGATTTAATTTGTGTATTTTGAGATTTTGACTTTAATAATAATTTCCAGTATTCGTAAATCTACAACTAAGAAAGTGTTTTTTATAAAGACTACTGAAACTATACGCCTTTTTTGGGAGGTAATTAAAAGTATTTACGCATCGTCCGCCACGCAGGGAGACGGCAGGCCATGTCGAGCTCGTGACCAGGAAGCGTTGGTGCCCCTAATGACTAAAATTCCCACAAGTTTCTCCAGCGAAATGTGAAGCGCCTGAAATCATCCTCCTCGGGAAGGCCTATCCCTCCACCCCGGACGCCCCTAAAAATCCGACGCTCTATGCCCTTCAGTGGAGACGGGATGTAAGCCAGAGTGCTCCTCCGGGCTCACACCCATGTCCACTTCAGCCTCAGTGGATGAGCAAGAGGTTACGGCCTCCTCCGCCTCACACGATCTCACACTATCAAGCATCTTGGCTAAGATTTTCGGCAGCGAGGTCCGCCCTCACGATCGCGACTAGGGGATAGACATGATTCTCCTCCATGCCCACATCGGTTCCGCCTACGTGGCCACATCGCTCTTGTCCTTCCATTGTCCACTCTACTAATCAGAGAGCTCGCGGAGGACTTTCATCAGGAAGACTGAGGAATTTTACTTGGCCAATAAGAGTACCTTCCCACCTTCCCAGTTCGGCCAGTCCCTTTCCTCAAAATTCAAAACGAAAAAAAATGTATGTAGGTTATAGGTACATATTTTAATACCTAAAAATATTTTTTTCCGATGATCTTTTAGTTAAAGCAGTAAAGTAAAGATTGAGTTATGAACATTAATACCCGTGACATTAATTAAACAGTTAGTTACGAAACGTAATTGACTGTTTTAACTCCAACTCTTTTTGAATTTTGAATCGTCAAATTTCGAAATTTAATTTTGGCCTTTGACTCGGTTGTATAAATATCTTATAAGGTAAATGAGAGGTATGTATCTCCCTTTGAGGATTTACAAAATAGTTCGTGGATATAGAGTCCATGCAACGCGTCTATAGGTTTAGTATAGCTGTGCATTTTGTACGAATACTTATTTATACGCATATTTATTGGGTAAACAAACTGATGACTCACATGTAATATGGTCGGTCAATCCGACTCGAGTTTCGGCCGCGTCCGGCGGCCTTTTTCAAGGAGGGTGCACGCGCGCGATGGCTTCCTGTTTAGCACTCAATACTAAAATACTAATACTTTATCATACTAAAATACAACAATGTTAATAGTAAAAAAAATGTTTATACGCGTTCATAACTTTAACGTTCTTTGTTGAGTTGAAAATTTGTATAAATGGAACCAACTTGCAGCACCTTCGAGTAGAACCGGTTCGAATATCGAAAAGAAATCGAGGAAACTTGCAGGGCATGTATAAATAAAAATCCGCCGAACATTTCACATCCTCCTTTTTCGACGTCGCGTCGGGCCACAATTCTTTTTTTAGATAATAGTGATATACTAACAATACGATGCACAAACTTGGTTTTTAACTAGGGATCCAATAACTGTACTTGGGTTACCCAACGTCCGATGAAGCGCAGTACCTATTCTTGCAATCAGATAAACAGACTAAATGATATACTACGCTCCAAAACCAAAATCGTCTACATTGGTCTGATTCGCCGCGGAGCCCGAGCATAGAATGATGCATCCGTCCGCCTGCCTGTGGTAAGAGCCTACTGACAAAACTGACTGATGGTGGTTAAACTATCACAGTAAAGGCGCAACTTAAATCTCGGCCGGCGATGGACAGTGTCACTGGAGCAAGAAGTTGTGCCCCTGCGGTCACCAGCCCGCATGCTGAGCGTGGCGACTATGGGCAATATCCTCCCATGATAGGTCCCTAGTTCCCGGCCACCCTGCTATTCCTGGCCAAGGCGGCGGTCATGGTAATGGCAGGGCAAGAGGTGCAAAGAATCCCCGGGGTACGGTACCTAGGCCGCCAAACCCAACTGACCGTAGCTATATACGAAAGGCAGCTGGTGGTGGCGGTTGGAAACGTAAGACCGAGGATCGGGCTGAGTGACTTACTACGAGAGAGGCCTATGTGTAGACGAATACAGGCTGATATGATTCTGATTCGGGGCATTTCATTTGGGTGGAACGTTTTTCCGGATGTCGGTTTACGACTTAGGTACCTAAGGTAGGTATCTCTAAAACAAACTGGCCCACCAAAACTATAGATTAGTCTATCAGGGAGGAAGGAAGAGAAGCGTTTGCACAGCTGTGTGACAGTCTGGGCTGATTATAATAATTGTGACATGGGTTTCAGAAATCTCACATGACTTCAGTGTTTGGGATGGAGATCTATCTCAAAAACGATTTCCTTCAGCACACTGGGAGGTAAGCTCAGAATAGTTGTCCGTTTAGAACTAATATACCGGAATCATTACTTGAGTAAATATTGAAATTCGAACAAGGGAACACGAATAATTCAAATAATTTAGTTTTTGTGCAATTCGGAGTAAAAGGAAAGTTGCGCAATTCTTGTAAATACGTAATGTATCATGATGTAATGTTTTATCATCATTTCATGACCATGGCTTATTTTTAATGGGATGTTACTTAGTTAGAGTAGAGGACTTTCAGAAAATATTTGTAAATTGTGCACGAAAACAAATTTGCTCAAATGCAAAAAAATAAACTTATACATACATTTTACGAGTAGAGCTGTGTACGAGTAATATGTTTTAATAACATAGATATACAAGATGACCAAGACGTGGACCTGATGGAAAGCGACATGTCTGGCCTTAGCACAGTGTCACGCAGCTATTAGAATATTAAGAATTTAAACCACTGACTGCCATCTACTGCACTCTTCACTTAAAAAGAATAAGCATACCTTATTTTATAATTTGTTTGTATGTACCTATGCTGGTCTAGTCGGGAGAACGGTGACTGCCGATCCGGGATCTGGTACACACATATCACCTTCTTTTCAAAATCATGTGCAAAGTGCCGCTAACTTAAATACGATAAAGGAAAACATACTGAGGATGTTCCAAGAATCTTTCGAGGTCATCCATCGACCCGCACTTGGTCACCGTGGCGTATTATGGTCTTGGCTTTTATACGAGAGAAGGCCCAGAGTCCCAGCTGTAGGAACATTTAATGGCTGGTTATGCTTATAAATAATATTTGTTTGCATTACGAATTAACCTCTGAAATTGTACCTACAGCTTCAAAGAGCGCGGTGCTCGGAACGCCCTACTACTCCTATCGAAGGAAGCCAAGGAACGGGGCGTGATTTCAGCATCTCTCGGGAACCACTCCCAAGGTCTCAGCTACCACGCCAACCTACTCAAAGTCCCCACCACGGTCGTGATGCCGAACGTCGCGCCCATCATGAAGATACAGAAGTGCCAGTCCTATGGAGCTGATGTCGTGGTCCACGGAGACGATATGAAGGAAGCCAAGCATCACGCCATGATGCTCGCCAAGGAGAGGGGACTCACTTACATTAATGGGTAAGTGTTGTTTTTATTCAATTTACAAGTCCACAGACTCACAGACTCCAGGGTCCGTAACCTTTCTCATTTGGGTTATTTTTTTAACACATATCTTGGATTGGGAGAAGAAAAGAAAAATAGGGGGAGTATGGAAAATGTTTAACCCAATTCTAGTGCTATTAGTCCTATGTCGCCCCCTCCCAGCTCAGAGCTTCCATCCACGACGGTCGCATTTCTGTCTCTGATGGCCATCTGTGAATTGTCTTCGCCGTACGAACCCATCGATGGCGATAAGTATCGGTCTTTCAGGAGTTGACTTCAGTTAATTGCGTCCGGCCAATTCTATCCGAATTCCCTGTTGTAGACTAGAAGATTACGTAAACTCAGTTTGAACGGAATCGGTCATTGACGTATAAAACAGTAATGGCTGAAACCACCGGACGATTCTATTCATTCACTGATAATTCTATTATAGTACGATGTCGTTTGTTTAGAAATAGTTGTGGTAGTGCAATTGTCAGGTCAATTTAGCTGAAATTGTATGTGGATTGAATTCACAATAGTACTAGAATCAAATTAGTACTCGTAAATCCCAAATCCTCCAAATCCCAAATCCCAAAAATCGTACTCCCGCTCTGGATCGTTTCTGAGGCAAGGATTGCCATCGCTATTCAGCGAGGCAATGCGGCCAGCGTTTTGGGCATGTTTGCACCAGGAACGGTTCGAGGCGGGTTATTCTAATTGACATTGACTTTGTGGACGTCTATTTTTGTAAATAGGTAACTGAATTAAATATGCATTACTCGTAACTACAATATTGTTTTTATATTTGTTTTCTTACTTTCTTAGGTACGATCACCCTCACATAATGGCAGGCCAGGGCACAATGGGGCTCGAAATCATCGAGCAAGTACCGGACGTGGACGCGATCCTGGTGCCTGTGGGTGGAGGGGGGCTGCTTGCTGGAGTAGCCACGGCCGTCAAACATCTCAAACCGCACGTGCTTATCTACGTAAGTCACATTTTAGGGTTCCGTAGCAAAATGGCAAAATACGGCACCCTTATAGATTTGTCATGTCTGTCTGTCCGTCCGTATGTCAGAGCCACTTTTCTCCTAAGATATAAGAACTATATACTATTGAAACTTGGTAAGTAGATGTATTCTGTCAACCGCATTAAGATTTTCTTACAAAAAAAAAATACAATAAATTTTGGGGGTGTCCCACACTTAGAACTGAAACACAACAATTTTTTCCCCATCAAAACCATACTTGTGCGTTTATCTATGGATAGGGCTTCAAAAATGATATTGAAGTTTCAAACTTTTTTTTTCTAAACTGAATAGTTTGCACGTGATACTCTTCCAAAGTGATAAAATGTATGTGTGTGTGTGTCCCCTGTAACTTAAAACCCTAAAATAAGAGAATTACAAAACTAAAAAAAATGTATGGTGTAGGTACATGTCAACTTTCAACGAATATTGGTTTGACTGAGATCTACGAGTAGTACCTACCTAAGTAGTTTTATTTTTATACGTCATAAATTAACTAGTGTTAATAAAATACTGATTAAAGTAACAACGAACTACAAGAACTTTTATATTATGCTACTTGCTGCTACGGAAGCCTTCAAGCGCGAGTGCGACTCGCACTTTACCACTTTTCTTAGAAGACTTTATTTCCATGAAATACCATGAAATAATAGAACTGTACAATTAGGCATGGTTCTGAAAAAAATTACTAGTCCGTCGGATAGATCATTAAAAAATAGTGTAAGTACACGTATGTTATCTTTTGATTCACAAAAACAAAAATTCACGAAGATAGAGTGCTTAGAAATTTCAAGTGACGTCACGTCTATGTACGATTTTTATGTAGATGTGACGTCACAACCGGTAAACTTGATGTCTCTATGATGTCTTTGTCGATTTTTCGATTCGACTTTGAAGATTTGTTTTCATAATAATCTACATGACGTACTAATAATAAGAATGGTTTATTTTTGACCTTGTCATCAATTATCAATTAATTGTCAGTTGCAGTACAATAGAAAGTTATAGTACAATGGAGCGGTTAACAAAACGTTTGTCAAGTCTCAGATATAGCTAAGCTGAAAGCGTATGAAAAATTGTTCATGGTAGTAAACTAGTCATAATTCTACTTACCCTACTAATCTGTAATGCTTAATGCGACCTACTTCTACCTATCTGTTGGTTACAAAATCATAATATCTTTATCCACTCAGGCCTTTTACTCGTATTTTTGTCATTTTGTGGAGGTATATCCGTAGTGCGAACTCCCACTTATTACTATACTATTTTAAATACTGCTACTTTTTCACACACCTGTTAGCCCCCAATTTTAAGTAGGTACATTTAATATCTTCATTTGAGTTCCCTCCCGGTCAAGAAGTTCGCTCACCTTTTTACGATTCCACGCCTCCAAAGATAACTGTTGCCTAACGCGTTCCATCGTAATAGGATGTGATGTAGTGAGTACAAAGACTGAGTGACAGTATAGAGGTCTTAATGAATTATCAGAGGTCAAAAGATTATGGTACACAACGACGTTATACCGCTTATCTGCCTCATATATAGGTACAGTGGGTGACACACGTGTCTTTATAATTGGATCACTCTGATCGCACTGTGCTCTCATGATATATCGATTTACTCTTAATTAGGTGTTTTGTCTATAATATTATTAAGAACAAAAGTATGCTGATAAACTTTGCAACTATGAACTGGTTTTGATACTTCTTCCGTCATTAGAAGATTATCTATAGTGTTTTACATCAGAGAGATTGGGGGCACTACTACGCAGTTTTTAGCACTTGATCCGACTTTTACGCCTCTACCATATTATTATCGATAATAGGGTTGCTCTTCACCGCTATGTCGCCTGATGTTAAGCGACGACGCGGTCATTGATAAGAAACCAATTCCCTCTTTTCAGTTCAACTTAATTTAAGGCGCCCGGATTATTTCCATTACGGAATATCTACCCACTTAGACATCGCATTTTTAAGTTTAGATGTTTTTATCACAAAATTAGAGTCAAACCATTGCGTTCGTCGTCTTTCGAATGTCAATCGAATCGGTTTCTTCTAGGTAACTGTAAGCACGCTCTATCGACAGCATAATTGCTTAGCAGCAGACAAGATGAAGGTCAAGTGTAAACTTGTAAACCCTTACATGGAAATAATGGCACGTGGCCCAACTTTTATGGGCCACCAACGCCCAACGCCTAACTAACGTTGCCATCAAGCCAACCAAGGTTGCCGATGCCCGATTACCCGATCCCCACGCTCTCCTGCTAATGTCATCGAAGTGCATATTTCGTGGTACGCCTTTATCTAGTTAAATAAAACAAAGAACCGTTGCTGTCCAGGGTGTGGAAACGGAGAAATGTCCGAGCATGAAGCAGGCGATTCACTCTGGCGAGCCGGTGAGCGTCGACGTGCGTTCAACGCTGGCCGACGGCCTCGCCGTGCCCACTGTCGGGTACAACGCCTTCCTCACCGTCAAACACCTCATCGATAAACTGGTAACTATTTTATTCGTTATCATATTATTTCTAACTGGTTCAACATATTCAACGGCAACATATTATTTTCCTAATATTAATGGTTGCCTGGAAGAGATCGCTTTCAGGGAAAAGGATGTCAACATTCGCACTACTAAGGTAGTGCAAACACACAAAAAAAAAGTGTGCGCTTAAGACCGCACGCCAAAAGTGAAAACTAAAATAAGAAATACTTAACTATTTGAAGACCACTAAATAATTTTAATCAATTTTAAGCTATTGATTGTTTTTTGTGTGTGTGTGTGTGTATATATTAAACTATTTACATTGTTGTGTCTTACTTTGAAGAGAAGAGGCAAAAAAATATATTGTCTGTCCTCGAAACCCAAAGAAACCTAAAGAGACACAGAGCACAGTGCCGTGCAAGATAGTGATTGAATCAATGAATATAATCAGTGGGATTTCAATACTACTTAATAAAAAATATTAAAATCGGTTCAATTTACAAATAAAACACTAATGTGTCCAAAACTATTTAGATTTTATGAATACCCCTGTGACGCTAACTTTTATCGTCGTGTATAACTTATCCGATGCTGGGCAGGCTCGCCTACTTATGCTAAAAACGGAGCGAAACTTGTTGAAAGTTGTTTTTTACAGTATTTAGTGACGAGACGAGCAGGACATGTGCCTAATGGTAAGCAACATGCCTGTCACATAACACGACAGTGACACGCAGCTATTGGAACATGAAGAGTCCAAATCATTACCTAGCACTGCACTGCCCTCGTCATCCAGAGATGTAGGATGTTTTATCTCTATGCCCTGTAATTTCACTGGAAACGTTGCCCTTCGAAACGGAACACAGTAATGTTTGCTCATTACTGCTTGCCGGTAGAATAACTAACAAAGGTATGGTGCTTCCCCAGACGAACACTGCAAATAGTCTTAAAGCGTCCACATAAGAGTCCTTAAATCAGAGGAAATGACGTAAAAAGTAGTGGGGGCGGAGCCTACATCGAACCATAAATCACCCATCATATGGTGCGATGTAGGATATGATTGGTGATTTATGGTTCGATGTAGGCTCCGCCCCACTACTTTTACGTTATTTCCTTTGATTTTAGGACTCGTGTGTAGTCGTTTTACCACTACAATTTGCAACAAACTAAATTTGCGTGATGGCAGATAACAGTGAACGAGGACTGGCTGGCGCGCGCGATCCTTCGGCTGGTAGAGCAAGAAAAATACGTGGTGGAGGGCGGCGGCGCCGTGGGGGTCGCTGCCATCATGGCGGGGCTCGTGCCTGAGCTACAGGGGATGAAGTGAGTGACCCCCTTCTCCCCTCTCAACTATGTAATAAATAAATTTTGGTGGACTTTTCATACATCACTATCTAGCTCCAAAGTAAGCGAATTTTTATGGGAGTCCTAATAAATATTATAAACGTGAAAGTTTATAACAATGTATGTTTGTTACTCTATCACGCAAAAACTACTGAAGATTTTTTTTTTATTTAACCTCAGTTGTCCCACTGCTGGGCAAAGGTCTCCCTCAAATCCCTCCACTTTATCCGGTCCTGAGCTGCCATCGTCCATTCATTTTTAAACGCTCCGAGCTCGTCCTTCCATCGCGTTGGAGGTATATGGATAAAATTTGGTACATAAATAAATAATGGTCAAAAATAACACACACACATTTTTTTCGTGAGCAAATAACGGGATCGGGAACTACCTAACTACTACTCGGGTGAAACCGCGGGTACTGCTATTAACAGATTTTTATATTTATCACACAAATATTTGTACTGAGAGGGGAATTGAACCCACTAAATAACAGCTTCGGAAGAAGACTCACTACCATCACATTAGCTAGAATCTCACAAACACACACCTCGGCTTTGTGGTAGCCGGCTTCCTTCGCCATGTTTGCCCGCGTAGCTCACATTCCCGTAATTATCTCGTGTTAAAAAGTAGCCTATGCACTATTCTCCAATAAAATCTAATCTGTTTCAACGTGATTGAGCAACAAATATCGATTTTGACGTTTATAACATTAGTAGAATTAGTCAGATGAGATTTTGTTGTTTTGCCATTGTACTAGAGAGATTTTATATTTTGTTACTTCAAAGTTATGTCTGTCGAGCAATTTTTAAACGACTTCAAAAAAGAAGGAGGTTTAATTTTTTTGTACGTACAAATTACGTAATGCGACTGAATGTCATCTATTTTCAGAGTTGTGTGCATTCTATCGGGTGGTAACATCGACACCACGATACTGGGCCGGTGCCTCGAGCGAGGGTTGGCTGCTGAACAGCGCCTCGTCAAATTCAAGGTACTTAAAAAAAAAAGTATTTATTTTATTATTGACTAACTGTGCCCGCGGCTGACCTAAACCATGTCATGTTTATTTATTCCTTCCTTCCACTCGACACCACCAAAACGACACCATCGGTGGTGTCGTATGGAATCTCTAGTCCATACGACACCACCCTAGTGATGTGCTGTTCCGCCATTAGTTTTTGTGTATTTTATGTCGTCAGTATTAGTATCCATGTCCATTGTAAAAATAAAATATTCGGACGGAAAGACAATAATGTGCAAATTGCAATGAACAAAGTCAAGATGACCATTTGAGTGACAGATAAATATAAACTTTATCAAATGACATACCTCATTAATGAAACTGCTTGAACTTAATTGGAGTTTTCATTTCAACAACTTTGTATGTAGGTAACCTCACTATTAGTCGGTGGTGTCGTATAGACTAGTGATTCCATACGACACCACCGGTGGTGTCGAGTGGAAGGAAGGTATTTATTTATCTTGTTTTTTTTTTGAAGTATTATTTTCCTAAATATAAGACAATGAGCCTAAGATATACCTGCATTTTACTAGTCAAGTTCTTTCATTTGATATTGAGAGCGTTGTGAAAAAATATATTTATGTAATTCGTTATTTTGTGGCGGCCATCTTGGATCGATTTTTAACAAACATAGCTAAAAATACACTCTCAGCTAATTCACATTTCAAACAAAAAATAACTATATCAAAATTTATCGATCCATCTGTTTGATACCTACGATGCCACAGACCACAGACAGATGGACACACATACATAATTATAAGTACGTCAAATTAAGGTTCGCCGCACACAGGCCACAGAACGCGGCTACCGACCGACCCTATATACCCTATTTGTATATTCCCTACAGTTTTCATACATTTTATATGAACCCGCCACGCATGGTGACGCCAGACCGCCAGACCTCGCCACTTGCTGCGATACGTCGCGTCACTTCTCGTTTCTTGTGGCGGAAACCATCTTCTAAATTCAGTTGTCTGTCTGTCAGCTGTGTCTAAAATCTTGTCGATTACTTCAGCTTCTGTTTTAGCCGCTTCTAGCTTCTTGTGGCGGAGTGGCTGTCGCGTGTGACGCGTCTGCGGCGACACTTGTAACAATTTAACAACCCCGTCGTTTTTGCGTAAGGGGTTGAAAAATAATCATAATTCTGGTTTTGTAGGTAACAGTGAGTGACCGTCCCGGCGGGATCGCGGAGCTGTGCAAGCTGATAGCCAGCATCGGAGTCTCCATCAAGGACATCATTCAGGAGCGCGCCTGGGTTCATGGAGACATTTTCAGTGTTAGGGTATGTTGATCAATATTTTACGTAAATAGGATTAGCAAACCGAAAGAATAGATATCTATCTAACTCCTAGATAACCACTTTATTGCACTGAAAAAAATGAAAGTAAAAATAAGATGAGCTGTTGCAAACGCAAAGTTTTGCTAGCACTTTTACGTTTTGCCTGTCTGATTTTAATTTAGATTTGGCTAGATTAGGGGCTAGATAGTATTATGTGAGAATGTCCACCAATATTTATTCATTGTATTGGGTTTTAACGTTATATGCAATTATGGGATTGGGCAGGACAGTCTGTCGTATAGAAAAACAATATTGGGCAAAAACGAATGCTGACTCGATTATGGTGGGTAAACGGCCACAAAGGGGTGGAAAGATGAGTTTAACTTTCACAACAAGAATTGGCTCACAATAGCTCTCGATAAAGGCCAGGAAAGAGAGACCTTTGCTCAAAAGTGGATCAAAATAGGGTCCTATAATAGTAGTACCCTTAGACTTTGACTTTAGTAGCCTACCTAATAATATTAAATTGGTAACAGAAGTTTAGTATTATTTTTAACATAATTTCTACTCTAATGTTTAACTTTAATTATTTTATCTTTTGGACAAGTTATCGACGAAAACGCTAGCCTATGATTGGTATGTTAAACCGTTAAAGTAATTATACGGTTGGTGCGTTTGAGTAAATACAGTTTACCCTGATTGAAGAGTTTTGACTTTGAGACGGCTATTTCCAGCCGTCTTAAGTCGAACGAGTGACGAGAATACTCGATAGAATTGATAAAATTCAGTAAACCCCAAAATATTATGCGAAAATAAAATATTATCGGACAGAACTCGTGCCACTGCGACCCCAATGAAAACAAAAGATTAGACAGATAAGCAATCAAATACTCGTAACAGAAGATATTGAAACAATAAAACAAGTTTTATAAGAAAACAGAATAACATTCAGCAAAATTGAGATATAAAAATAGTAACAAGCTCATTATTGTGATATCGCATGATTCAAGAATCAGAGTTATTTACGTGACATAATATTTTAAAGAGTTTAAAGATGTATAACTATACGACGCACATCATACTTAAAAAGTGCGCATGTGGAAGTACTACACCTCTGCCAGTTAGTTATTCTTCTGTATCACTGTGTTCTGGTTTGAGTGGTTCTAGTTTTCAGTTAAATTACAGGGAATAGAGATACATCATGTTATATTTAACGAACGCAGTGCAGTGCAGTGATTCGGTCTCGTCATGCTTACCATCAGGCATATGTCCCTATCCCTCTAACTTATTTGGAAACATTTCCCTTCGAACCGGAAGATAGTGATGTTGTAACATTATTATTGTTTTTGAAGTGAAAGCTTCTTCTGACGCACTACAGACAGATTTTTCGTACGCTGTGTATTGACCTCACGACGTCACATCACGCTCGCGAAGGAAAGAAATCTTCGGGTAAACTCAGGACCATGACCATGGTCATGGCCACGCCGTCCGGTTTCACCCGCGTAGTTTTCACTTTAAGTTTTGACTTCTAACGGCAGTTCCTATGACTGCCAATTTTTTATTCCTTTTCTATTTCTATCAGTGATATTTATATGTATTTACAAACTAAAGCAGCGCTTCGCAGCGCACTACGCGTAAGCACCCGCGTTTCCATCCATCCGTCCCATTCCCGTTTTTTCTGGGATAAAAAGTAGCCTATGTGTTATTCCAGACTAACTGTATTTCAAATTGCAACCGGCGAGTGTACTGCCTAACTAAATTTGCTTTGGCTTTGCTGTTGCTGTTTCTATTATTTGATACGAAAAGAAAAGAGAGAAAAAATATTAAAGCTTAGACAGTTTTAGTTAGGCGGTAGACTATCCGATGCGTTTAGAAGTTCCGACGTGATTGAGCAACACGGGTATTGAATGAGGATGTGGTTTTGTGGCAGGTGAAGGTGGTGTGCGAGACTCGCGGGCCGGAGCACCTGGCGTCCTTGAAGGAAGTGATCGCGGCCGCGTACCGCGAGTGGGAGTTCGCGCGGGACCTCGACACGCGCCGCTGCAGCCTCCGCTCGGAAGACGACGTGTCGCATTAACTGTATTCATAATAAATTAAGACCACACAGTAAAGAAAAAACATAACAAAAATTAACTTAGTATCTGCTATTAGCAGATGTAGTTATCTGGTTTCATCGGCGTTACGTTGACTTTCTACCTCCTGTCTATGTCTGCCCCCAACCATACTGCTCATGTTCATAAGTTCATATTTCCTTGCAACTACCTATAGCGAAATCTAGCGACAGTGTTACTAAGTGGTATTTACAAACTTAACCTTACCTTTGTGTTACTACGTGGCACTTTTGTTGCCTGATCGTATTGTCTGGCTTCAGTCATAAGAAAATTAATTACCAATTATTATTATTTGTTAAATTACATGTTAATTAGGGCTGTAGCAGAAATTAAGATAAAACACTGACTCACAGACGAGCCCAACGTATAGTAAACCATCATTCTAGTTTATGTCCACTTCAAAAATATTTTCAAAGGATTCTTTTATTTTATTAATGATACAATGCGTCTAATATTATATGTATAAGTAGGTATTTACTCGTTTACCTTATGTTGATTGTACATTTCACTTGGGTTTGGAAGGCTGTATTACAATTATTTAAATTAATGTTACTTTGTATTCGCTTTTATGTATTATAATCAATATATTAATTTTAATTGTATCTTTAGAATTAGTTAACTTAAGTAATAGATATGTCTGTGATAGATGCTTACAAGAATATAAAATTAAATCATTGCAGCGAGTTTTCATTATTTTTATTTACTTTTTCATTGATAATAATAGGTTTGCACTTAAATGCCATCTCGCCTGATGTTAAGTAACAATGCGATCTATGATGGAGCATGCTAACCTAGAAGAAACTGATTCACTTACAAAAAAAATATTCTCCGGAAAATTCGAAATATTCATTTGTTATTTTGAGAGTCCTGGGGTAGAAGCCACCTGACGAAGTTAACCACCTCGGCGGGGACAGTCGTTACATTCAAAGCAAGTATTCTTTCGGAAGTAGAAGACTTTTACGGCCAGCTGTACGCATCACATGCTCCTCATCTCCCACAAAACGAGGACAAAAGAGCCACTCTGACACGCCACTACACAGAAGACCTGCCTGAGATAAGTCTAGACGAAATTGTGATGGCTCTTTGGCAACTTAAAAATGAAAAAGCCGCGGGCGAGGACGGGATTACAACAGAGCTCTTAAAGGCTGGTGGAGCACCATTTATAAAAGAGCTCCAAGAACTGTTTAATGCCGTCCTCTTCACCGGGAGGACTCCACAGGCGTGACACAGAAGTGTAGTCATCCTTTTCTTTAAAAAGGGAGATAAGACCCTTTTAAAGAACTACAGGCCAATATTGCTTCTGGGCCACGTCTATAAGTTGTTCTCAAGAGTTATCACAAATCGCCTCGCCCTCGACTCGACGAGTTCCAACTTCCTGAACAGGCCGGGTTTCGAAGTGGGTACAGTACCATAGACCACATTCACACGGTACGGCAGACTGTACAGAAGACAAAAGAGTACAATCGGCCTCTTTGCTTAGCGTTTGTGGACTATGAAAAGGCGTTTGACTCGGTCGAAACTTGGGCTGTTCTGGAGTCCTTAGAGCGATGCCAAGTCGATTGGCGATACATCGAGGTGATGAGATGTTTGTAGGACGCCGCTACGATGACGGTCCAAATTCAAGACCAGCAGTCGAAGCATATTCCTCTGCAGCGAGGCGTGAGACAAGGGGACGTAATTTCCCCGAAATTGTTCTCAAACGCACTAGAGTATATGTTTAAGACTCTGGATTGGGTTGGAAATGGCCTAAACATCAATGGCGAGTACATCTCTCATCTACGATTTGCCGACGACATCGTTATCATGGCAGAGTCGCTGGAGGACTTGCAGTGTATGTTGGACAGCCTGGCTGACGCTTCTCAACGCATCGGCCTCCAGATGAATTTGGATAAAACCAAAGTCATGTGCGACGAATTCGTTGCTCCGGGGCCGATTGCCGTAAATGAAATCACTCTTGAAATTGTACAGAAATACGTTTACCTAGGGCAGATGCTCGAACTAGGTAGAAGTAACTTTGAGAGTGAAGCTATGAGAAGAATCCAGTTGGGCTGGGCAGCATTTGGAAAACTTCGTCGAGTCTTCTCGTCACCCATCCCACAAAGTCTCAAGACAAAAATGTATAACCAGTGCGTCTTACCCGTTATAACCTACGGTGCTGAAACTTGGACACTGACAGTGAAAATGGTCCGTAAGCTCAAAGTCGCTCAGCGAGCTATGGAAAGGGCTATGCTTGGGGTTTCTCTGAGGGATTGCATCCGGAACGAAGTAATTCACCAGAAAACTAGAGTCACCGACATAGCTCAGCGTATTAGCAAACTGAAGTGGCAGTGGGCCGGTTCTGGAGTGGAGACCGCGAATCGGCAAACGTAGTGTAGGACGTCCTGAGACTAGATGGAGTGACGATATTCGAAAGGCAGCTGGTGGCGGTTGGAGAAGTAAGACCGAGGATCGGGCTGAGTGGCGTATCATAGGGGAGGCCTATGTCCAGCAGTGGACGAATACAGGCTGATGATGATGATGATGATGATGGGGATAAATCATAGGATTAATGTCTCAATAGTACAAATTATATGTATACTCTCATTGTTTATACTACAATGGCGGTTACAATTAATTTATACATGTGTCACAAGGCCCCTTTGAAGTTTCGTTCAAATTGTTAAGCATTTCAGCGTTATTTAGCACGTTACAACGTACATAAATTAATATGTATTTCAAAAGGGCGTCGAAAACGACAAAAGCCAGAATATGACGCTATCTCTCAAGAACACAGACTAAGTAGAGTGATATTTTAGTATGAAAACTAACGTGGTTATTACACATTTTACATAAATACACGGGTAACTCACGTATAATGTAGTCAGTCCAGTCCGACTCAAGTTTCGATCGCGTCCGGCGATCTTTTTCAAGGAGAGTGCGTGCGCGGGTTCGCAGCTCGTTTAGCACTGACCAGTGCTAAACGAGCTGCGGACAGTAAACTTGAGTCGGACTGGACTGACTACATTATACGTGAGTTACCCGTGTATTTATGTAAAAAGTAGAGTGATACTCTCTCAAGAATAATTCAACTCTTGGTTTATGGCTTTTGTTGTGGTTTAGCCTCACAATTTCGCCAATGTCAAATATAAATATAATGTAATATAAACCTAATCTAATTTTTTAAAGAAAAAAACGGACGACGCGTACAGCTCTCCTCTCAAGAATACAGAACATAAAGAACGCACATTTTTTAAAATTTTGTACACCATCTGACACTATCGTTGACGGTTTAGCTGTGAACTTAGTCGGTGTCAACTAAAGAGCTATATTATTATTAGAGATTAAGAACAAATACAGTAGAACCTCGATAAGTTAAAGTCCAAGGGAAACAAAAAACATTTTAAGTTATAGAGGTTTTAAGTTATCAAGTGTCTTGGGTTGAGGCTCTGATGGGAAGGGAACAAATATTTTTTTGAAGTTATAGAGGTTTTTAAGTTACCAAGGTTTGAGTTATCGAGGTTCTACTGTATTGCGCATAGAGTTGGCACAAATGCTTTACACCGAAAGCACGAGTAGCATTTGGAAAAAAAGTTCCTTGCTAGTTTGCTACAAAAAAAAATAGATAAAAAGCGGCTACGCGTCCCGTTGACAGATGTAGACGGAGAATGTAGAATAGGAGTGTCTACGGTTGCACTGCACGTCAACTGTCTACGACGTCAATTTTCGCAATAAATACAGACGCCAAAAAGAAAATCAAAAAAAACATGGCACGCTTTCATAGCAGAATAACTTTATTTATTCCTTAGATTTATATTTCCCCACAATGACAGAGATAAAACAATGAATCAAATCTATTTCTAATCAATTCATTCACATTCAAATAAATAGTACCAAAATGAAGTCCACAGTAAGTGTTTACTCATCTATTTTATAAGCAACGTGTTTTTAGTGTGATTACGATCATGTATTATTTTTATCGATTACTAGCTCTGCCCTGCGGTTTTTCCCTCGTAATTTTCCCGCGATAAAAAGCCTAAACGTTCCAAATTTTAACCCGTTCAATAGTTCTGATGTGTTTGAGCAAAAAACATCAAAACTTTCGCAATTATAAGATTATAAGGATTTTTGCACTTGTACTTGCCACTGAATCGTTTTTTTTTAACTTTTATAGGTTTACACTTGACCGCCATCTCGCCTGTTGTTAAGCGACGATGCGGTCTACGATGAAGCGTGTTAACCTAGAAGAAACCGATTCACACTCGATTTGAAGACACCTAGATTATAACTATCGAGAAAACCCCACTCAGGCAACTCATTCTACAGCCTAGACGTTCTTATCACAAACATAGAGTCAAACCTCTTCGTCCGTGTCTTTGGAATATCCACCATGAACCGATGCCGTTTCTTCCAGTTACGAGAAGTAAGATAGAAAAAAGAGCAAGGTGGTATTAGATCATGTAAATCAGTTGCACACTCTCCGAAGTGTATCCCATAAAAACCCGATAAGCTAGCAATTTTGCGGCGATGTTCTTTTGAACTCGCCAACATTGAACGTTCTTTAAAGTCTTTTTCGCACTAGAGTGTCTTTGCCTATGAGCCTTTTGGCACGCCTCTCGATCGATTCCAGAGCCTCAAGCTGATACTTAACCGATCCATCCCAAAGATGCGAACAGTACACATACAAGAGCGAATCTTTCCTTTGTATAATTGTTCAGATTTAAAATATTTTCGCACCTTTGAGAGGACACCTAGTTTTTTGGCAGCTATTATTGCTTTGGACTAGATATCTCGATATACGAGATAGGTATACGATGACGTCGAAGGTTCTCTTCTAACAATTATTCAGAAATATTAATATTAAGTTTATGTTTCTAGGACATAGAGTACGATGAGTATTGCGATCCAAACAACCCCAGAAAAATAAAATTCGAAGATATCAAGGCAGCACAAAGAAGAATTGCTGGTTACGTTGTAAAAACTAATTGTCCGGTAACTTTCATTAAATTTGTAGTATATGTATTTGTGGCTTTTGATTCTAATATGAAATAGTATTTTATGTTATAGTAGTCATAATAAAATGCTTTAATACAAAGTGAGGGTGCGAGTAAGCCACAGGCTTGATGGTAAGCAACAAGCCTTCCCATTACAGCACAGTGCCACACAGCTTCTTGATAATAATGAACATTCTTAACAACTACGTTTACTAGGTACTTGGCTAGGCACTGGTTTCCCTGGAAACATAGTCCTTCTCACTGGAACAGAGTAATGTTTGCACATTTCAGTTTTTTTTTAAATAAAGAGTGACGAGACGATTAGGACATGTGCAAGCAACATGCCTTACACATAACAGCACAGTGACATGCAGCTATTGGAACATGAAGAGTCCAAATCATTACCTAGCACTGCACTGTGCTCGTCACCCAGAGGTCTAAGATATTATATCTCTAAGCCCTGTAATTTCTCTGGAAACATTGCCCTTCACACCGGAACACAGTAATGTTTGCACATTACTGCTTGGCGGTAGAATAACAGGCAAAGGTGTGGTACTTCCCCAGGTAGACTCTGCAAAGTTGTCTTTTCTACCACTACAAAATGTAGGCACATTGAGGTTGTAGCTTATTAGGTTGGTAAAAATAAAATTTAGAGAAATTTGACCAAATTTTATCTCCATTGAGACATAACAATTGCAGCAGTAATTTTGCTAATTTAAACATGATGAAATTTATTCGTCTTCGTCTATTTTGCAGAGATCTAAGTTATCGGACATGTTGGGAGTGGAGATATATATGAAACAGGAATTTCTCCAGTACACAGGAAGGTGAGCTAGTTGATACGAATACGAACCGAATCTTAATTACCGCAATATTGTATTTACATTAACTTTAATTTATTTCGGTTTAGTTTCCTAATAGGGAAAGATTTTTTAAATCGGTCCAGTACCTAGTTTTAGTGTTTATGAAATGCAAAGAAACAATCAAATCCTCTTTGCAATATTACTGCAGATCTGTAGATTATATTGGTGTAAATAAAAAATGAATACCCCTGGGACTAATACTTTTGAATACTTGTAGTAAGTAGTACTTTTGTAGTGGTAGGACTCTTGGCAGAGTCCGCCTGGGGAAGTACCACACCTTTGCCAGTTATTCTACCGCCAAGCAGTAATGTGCAAACATCACTGTGTTCCGGTTTGAAGGGCAATGTTTCCAGAGAAAATACAGGGCTTAGAGATATAAGATTAAGATCTCTGGGTGACGAGCGCAGTGCAGTGCTAGGTAATGATTTGGACTCTTCATGTTCCAATAGCTGCGTGTCACTGTGCTGTTATGTGTTAGGCATGTTGCTTACCATCAGGCACATGTCCTGATCGTCTCGTCACTCTTTATTTAAAAAAAAAAAAGTAAATTTTTCAGAACCCGTAAATGCTTAAGAAGGTTTTTACTTTTTACATGAAATGATTTGTATAAGCTTGTGAGAAAATACGTAGGTACTTATTTGTTTATGAGAAACTAATAAGTTCTGTTCACCCGTGAATGGACAACGCAGCGACACGCAAAGATACGAGTAACTTCTTGTATACAAATTACATTATTCGAACCATTTGAACTCAAACATGTACTTTGACATACCTCAGTTTCAAAGAACGCGGTCTTCGAAATACTCTCTTGAACCTGAGTGAAGAACAGAAAAAAGCCGGCGTCATCGCAGCGTCTTACGGGAACCATGGTATGGCGTTGAGTCACCACTCTACCAAGATGGGAATTCCTGGGATCGTGGTCGTGCCAGCTTACTGCCCTCTCGGTAAAGTGTCCAAGTGCGAGGGATATGGAGCGAAGGTCATACTACACGGAAGCAACTTTGCAGAGTGTAAACTCCACGCTATGACGATTTCTAAGCAAAGGAATATGACTTACATCAATGGGTACGTAATAGTCTCGAAACAGTAAAAGAATCGTTCTGACACATAAGTGCTCGTAATACGAATATATGCTACTCACACCACCCCGTGTTTTAACCGCATAGTTCCCGTTCCCTTAAAGAAAAGTAGCCTATTATGCTATTCCAGACGGTAAATATATTAGGTTACATATAAAATTGGTGTTTTATCATACTGGTCAACTTTGGCCTCAAATATCTGCTTTTTGGTTAGGTTAGGTTTAATTCCAATTTCAAATTTATTCATTATTTTTGCTTATCTATTCAAATTGATACCTACTCTTGCTTTTGTGTGTTGAAAATCATAAATCATTTCTTTTTCTCTATTGGTTTTTTCTTTCGGTCACTCAGCTTACAAAATGGAGGACTTAAAATTTCGCTTGGGGTAGGGTTTGGCTGGTTCGCCAGGGTTCAGCAGGGATTATTGTACAGAACCTACATTTCATGATTCGATTTAAAATCTCTTCATTATTGTGCCGGTTGAGTAAAGTAAGCAGTCGACGTGCGCTTATTGGTTTGCTGCACTCATCACTGAATTCATAAGTTACCAATGTTTCAAGATTTTTTCACCTCCCCAATTCGTTTTAAGTGGATTAACAGTTTTATCACTAGCACTACAGCTTGCAGCTAACTTGGACGTGGTTTGTGATGAATCCGCTTGCACAATAGTCTTTCATATCTTCGTTATCAATTGAATTTGAATTTGACTCCGGCGTTCACGGGGTTTGTTCTCCAGGGCGAAATTTCACAAACGATAACGTCGGAACCAAAGATATACTGTGTTTTCTGCTACGAGACCGCCAACATAGCACCATGCACATAATTAATCCTTCAAGCCGTTTCTGCTGCACTGGTGCCACGACCATTGTGTAAACCTGTAAACTAAGCGACCAAAACAAAAAAACAAACGAATTACGGTTTACACAAGAACAAAATTAAAAAATTTTAATTTAACCCCCGACTACCTCGGATTTGTTATCTGTATAACATTCTACTAGTCAAGCCCTTTCATTTGATACCCATATTGTGGTAGCAGTGAAAAAAATATATAATTCGCCATTTTGTGGTGGCGGCCATCTTGGATTTGAAATTTGTTATTATGTATTGTATTCTACTAGTCAAGCCCTTTCATTTGATACCCATATTGAGGTAGGTTGTGAAGAAATATTTTGTCCGCCATTTTGTGGAGGCGACCGTTTTGAATCGATATTAACCAAACATAGCTAAGAACACCCGCACGGTAATTAACTTTCAAATAAAAAAAAACCGCATCGAAATCGGCCCATCCGTTTGAGCTCTACGGTGCCACAGACAGACACACACACAGACAGACAGACAGACATCGCCGTCAAACTTATAACACCCTTTTTGGTCGGGGGTTAAAAACACAAAAGCATGAGTAAATTGCTATATAAATTTTGAAATTGGAATTTCTGACCAAAGAGGAGACATTTGAGATCAAAGTAGCCAGTACCACAAAACACCAATTTCATATTACGTAAGGACCTAATGTTCCGAAATTCAACCCGACCCGTTCAGCCATTGCGTCGTGATTGTGCAACAAATATCCAAACTTTCATATTTTTAATATTAGTAGGATTGTATTTTTTTAACCCCCGACCAAAAAAGGGGTGTTATAAGTTTGACGTCGATGTCTGTCTGTCTGTCTGTCTGTCTGTCTGTCTGTCTATCTGTATGTCTGTCTGTCTGTCTGTCTGTCTGTCTGTCTGTCTGTCTGTCTGTGTGTGTGTCTGTCTGTGGCACCGTAGAGCTCAAACGGATGGGCCGATTTCAATGCGGTTTTTTTTATTCGAAGGTTGATATTCGTGCGGATGTTCTTAGCTATGTTTGGTTAATATCGATTTAAGATGGCCGCCTCCACAAAATGGCGGACAACATATTTCTTCACAATCTACCTCAATATGGGTATCAAATGAAAGGGCTTGACTCGTAGAATACAATACATAATAACAAATTTCAAATCCAAGATGGCCGCCACCACAAAATGGCAAATTATATAATTTTTTCACCACTACCACAATATGGGTATTAAATGAAAGGGCTTGACTAGTAGAATACTTTGCACTATGACAAATTTCAAATCCAAGATGGCCGCTACCACAAAATGGCGAAATACATTTATTTTTTCACAACTCCCTTAATATGGGTATCAAATGAAAGGGCTAGCAAAATGTTGTACAGATAACAAATCCGAGGTAGTCGGGGGTTAGTCAAAATTTTTAATTTTGTTCTTGTTAATGCGCCAAAACTATGAATGTAATTTTAAACACTTTTTTTTATAAATATTGTAGAGTGACAAGACAAACACGACGTGTGCCTGATGGTAAGCAACATGGCTGTAACAGCACAGTGACGCATAGCTATTGGAACATGAAGAGCTCAAATCATTATAGGTATAGCACCGCACTGCGCTCTGCGCTCATCATTCGGAGATACCTATAAGGTGTTTTATCTCTTAGCGGAGCAATTTCTCTCGAAACATTGCCCTTCAAACTGAAACACAGCAATGTTTGCACAGTATTGCTTGGCGGGAGAATAACTGGCTAAGGTGTGATACTGCCCCAGGCGGACTCTGTAATGTAATTAATTATTTTTGCTTTATGTTATACATTATTGCTTTATATTATAAGGTATTATGTTATTGTTTCAATAAGTTTCGTTCCAAGACACATTCTAGGATCCTTCTCAAAAGTCAAAATGGGCCTTTTATTTTTGGAGTAATATTGTAGCAAACAATTATAGGCGATTTGAGTATAGGCAAGTTGAAGTAATTATTAGGCCTTTTTCAGATTTGACCACCCCAACGTGGTGGAAGGGCAAGGAACTGTCGCGCTCGAGATCTTGGAGCAAGTGCCGGATGTCCAGGCCGTGTTGCTGCCTTGTGGAGGAGGCAGCCTCCTGGCTGGTTGCGCCACTGCAATTAAGTATCTAAAACCAGAGGTGGAAGTCTACGTAAGAAACGTCTTAAATTCGGAACAAGCTTTTGTCCGCGGCAGAAGCAGCCCGCTAAATGTTCTCAATGCTAGAACTCCGGTCCTTCTCTCACTAGGAGAGAGTCAAGGCCATAATCCACCTAGCCTAGTGCGGATGGTGGATGACGGATGAAAAGATTCTTGGAATATCCCGATTTTGTCACAATATTTTTTTTCATCGTCAAAGACAGTGGTGATAACAACCTTGTTGGAAGAGAATTGAAATGACAAAGGTCACGGACTCCGGAGTCTGTGGAGTGGCTAAATTTAATTTAAAAAACCTTGTCAGATGGAACATTTATATACAGTGGACTGCTTATAATATGATATGATACGATAACAATAATTTCGAATTAAATTATTTTCAGGGCATCGAAACTGACAAAACCAATGGGATGGCAACGTCTCTCAAGAACAACGAGCGCACCTACATAGACATTCAGTATACCATCGTTGACGGTTTAGCTGTGAACTTGGTGGGCGTTAATACATTCCATAGCGTTAAAGGGATAGTCGACAAAATGGTAAATATAAAGTACTGATAGGAAAATCTGCGGTAAATTTAGAAAAGGATTACGTTACCTACCTATCCATTCCCTAAGAAAGTCTGCATTTAATTCAGGACTAGCCGTACCCTACGCGCGTTGCAACGCAACTTAACGATGATAAATCGTCGTACCTCAGAAACCTTTTTGGATCATACAAAACAAAAAGTTGCCGTGGGCGAGCCTTAGAGCAGAACTGCCACAAACAGACTGTAACGTCTAATCTTGTGTTACAGATTGTCGTGAGTGAAGACTGGGTGACGCGCGCGGTTACTGCAATCTTTGAGAACGAAAGATACATCGTCGAAGGAGCTGGTACAGTGGGCATAGCAGCCATGATGGCTGGATTGCTACCTAATTTGAAAGGAAAGAAGTAGGTTTAATTTTGTGTAGACTTTTATCCCATTTTACATTATTTGTTTGTGATAGGATTTAAATATCCAACATAAACGCTCATGATAAGTTATGGCTCGTGTAATTGTGAGAACGGTGACTGCCGATACAGAGCTCCTGGTTCGAACCTCACGCGCAACACTGTCTTTTCGAAGTCATGTTCGCAACGCCACAAATTTAAAACAGCGAAGGCAAACATCGTGAGGAATCCAACATATTCCAAGAATCTTTCTAGGTAATACGACATTCACCAGCCCGCACTGGGCCAGGTGTGGTGGATTGTGTGGCCTAGGCTCTCTCCTTGCGAGAGAACGCCCCGAATTTCAGCAGTGAGAACATTTACCTTAGTGGTGGGCTAGTTCTTGAAAATAAAAATAATAATAAAAAATAATGTATTGTTCCCAAATAAAGTACAGTTACATTTACAAATTGCATTTCATGACAAGTTATACAGATAAATTGCGGTACAGCGGGCCACAAACTAGGCAAGGCCTATATTTTGGGCACCCTACATCGGTTTACAATTTCGTTGTACGCAGTTCCTAGTACACAAAAATATAACGCAGGGTTATTACAATAATTTTATAATTTAAAATGAATAATTAAACAATATTTCAATCGAGATATAATTTCCTATTATTAGATACAGACATACAAATTGAAATTCGATTTTCGGTTTAACTACAGTTCTTTGGGCAAAGAGTAGAAAATAGTGGCACTATTATTACACTATCTGTTCTAGCTTTTTGTCAATTGCTGTGTAATCAAATAAAACCAACGATCCACATCAAAACTGCATTGCCAAGATGCAAACCTTTCTTTTTTTAGCAGAAATAATGTAGAGATTCCGAATAATTCCATTAAGCCTGCGTGGATTGAGGTGTTATGTATGCGGATGTGTTGAAAAGAGTGTTATTGTGAGTGTGTGTTTGTGCGTCTGTGAGTGAGATAGTATTATAGTGACCAATTGAGATGGATGGTGTTTAGGTATGTGGCAGAGTATGGATATGTTTATGTGAGAGAGGGCGCATGCCAGTTTGATATCACGATAGCCGGTGCAAGCTCTAAAAGTAATTTCCATTCGTGAGAATGATTCCCTAAATATTCACTCATTAAAATTTACCAATCTTTCCGTTTGCTTATACGATAGTGTAAATAGCCATTTGCGAATTTTAGCGCAAGATTCAAAAGCCATATCTTCGCTTAGGATCAGGCGTGAAGACGGTCCAATACAATAGTCATGACGACTCATTTTTTATTTTATGTGCCATCAAAAGGCTACCTGAATAACTGAGACATAGGTCAAAGAATTACTTCGTTATCATAAAAACTGTTAACCCGTGATATCACGATTTTAAAATCACAATTTCGGACTTTCCTAAAAACGATTCATACAAAAACACTACTAAAGCATGACGTCAATGTCTGGTATTTTCTGTGCGTCGCTCGTAAAGTTTGTATGTTAGCTATGTTAAATATTGCGTTTAGGACACTGGTTTCGTAACAAAAGCAACTTTAAATTGAATGGGTTATCCAATGAGAAATACATTTTCTAATAATTTCGTACTTTTAAAATGGGCTTCCCCATCCAGCTTGGAATGATCATAAAGTTAGTTAAAGAACAAAATCCCTTTAAAAATATTTGGTTGCCTGTAAAGTCGGTATACGGGCGAAAGTTTTACGTGACAACGACTTTGAGTGGTAAAATAATTTTACGGAAGGGACGCGTGCCTTTCACTTTTTATGTCTGTCTCTCTCGCTCTTAGGTGGGCTAACCATGCCCGAGTGGAAGGGACGCGTGCCTCTCACTCGCTCTCGTTGTGAGCGCATAACGTGAGCGGAGCGTAACGCAGTTTCTTGAAGTGTCACCCGGCAAACCAATTTATAAGACGTTGTCACGTCAAAATATCAAAGATGTTTCAAAATTAAAGTTGGTACATATTTTATTATATTTAAATTGTGTCATTATATCAAATAATGAAATATAATTCCAGGATCAATCGTCATGCCTACTCTATTATCGATAAAAGGAAAACAAAAAACGCTTAATTATTTTTACTTTAACAGTAATTAATGGTTAATAATTTACATATTTGTATAGTGCGGTTAGATAAGTCTCATTTATAATAATTATTGTTGTGCAGGGTTGTGTGCGTCTGCACTGGAGGTAACATCGTACCATCAGTCCTGAGTCGAGTGTTAGAGCGCGGTTTATCGGGCGAAGGCCGCCTGCTCAGGTTCCGCGTGGTGATCAGTGACCGCCCGGGAGGCATAGCTGAGCTGATGGCCTTACTCGTCAGCATCAACGTTACCCCGCGAGATATCGTCCCGGAAAGGATTTGGGTTAAAGGAGATATTACTAGTGTTGAGGTAAGTTAGTGTTGAGAAAGGTCATCTTTGCCAGTTATTCTACCGCCAAACAGTAATGTGCAAATATATCTGTGTTCTTGTTTGAAGGGCAATGTTTCCAGGGAAATACTGGGCTTATAGATATAACATCTTAGATCTTCTGGGTGACGAGCGCAGTGCAGTGCTAGGTAATGATTTGGACTCTTCATTTTTCAATAGCTGCGTGTCACTGTGCTGTTATGTGGCAGGCATGTTGCTTACCATCAGGCACATGTCCTGCTCGTCCCGTCACTCTTTATTAAAAAAAAAGAACATCTCAAGGTAAAACAATATCTAATCTTATCTATTTCCTACTAATATTATAAATGTCAATGTTTGGATGTTTGTTGCTCAATCACGTCGTAACGTCTGAACGGATCAGGCTGAAATTTGGAACATTTGTATATAAATATGTAGATTATAGTCTGGAAAACACATAGGCTACTTTTATCCCGGAAAAATAACGGAACGGGAACTACACGGCTGAAACCGCGGGGCGCTGCTAACATGTGTAATAAAGTGTGGATGTTCGTTGCTTAGCCACATCGGAATGGTGGAACGGATCGGGTTGAAATTTGACAAATTATTCGATTTCTAGCAAGGATGAGAGAGGAGCGAGAACTACGCGAGTGAAACCGCGGAGCGCTGCTAATTAAATATATAAAACGAATAATAATACCTATCTGATGCAGATCTGATGACGCAATCTCACGCAGTTTTAGTTACGTATATGAAATTTAGTTAAAGAACTGAGTAACTTGGCTCAGCGATCCAAAGTCCAGAATCCGATCGATGCCGCTAAAATATGCCACTTCTATTTGTTGAGCTGGCTTGAATAAGAATTAGTAAAGTTGGGCTTTGTAAAACCTTTCCCTACTTTAAAAATACGTTTTATTATTAATTATGTATGATTAGTTCCTAGAAACGTATATAAATTGTAAATTACAGGTCAAAGTTCTTGTCGAAACTAAAGGATGGGACCATACTAAAGAAATGATTGAAGGTATCAAGAAGAACTTTAAGGAATACTATTTCGCGGATACCAGAGCTCGCTGCACTGATAAACCTACCACTCGTCGGGGTCCATGCCTGGCTCCTCACCCTGTCTGTATGAAGAAATAAACTCTTATATTTTCGTGGACTGAAAACAAACTAATATGCCGAACAACAACACTAGGGGGAGGGTGTCGATCTGAAAGCTCCTTCACCAAAAGGATAATGATTAATGATTCAATGAATCAAGAACTTGCCAGATCCAAGCGAATAACGTTTAATAATTCAGTGAACCAAGAGCTCACCAGATACAAGCGGATAACGTTTAATGATTCGGTGTACCAAAAGCTTTCTAAATCCTTCACTAAACGGATAACATTAAATGATTCAGTAAACCATGAGCTCACCAGATCTTTTACGAAGCGTATAACGTTTAATGGTTCAGTGAACCAAGGGGCCGCCAGATCTTTTACCAAAAGAATAACGTTTAATGATTCCGTGAACTATGAGCTCGTCAGGTCTTTCACCAAACGGATAACGTTTAATGATTCAGTGAACCAAAAGCTTATCAGATCCAAGCGGATAACGTTTAATGATTCATCCTACCAACAGCTTGCTAGATCTTTCACTAAACGGATAACATTTAATCATTCAGTAAATCAAGAGCTCGCCGGATCTTTCACCAAACGGATAACGTTTAGTGATTCTATGAGCCAAGAGGCTTCCAGATCCTTCACCAAAAAGACAACGTTTGACGATTCAGTGAACCAAGAGCTCGTCAAACCCTCCACCAAAAGGATAAGATTCAATGATTCAATTAACCAAGAGCTCCCCGGATCCAAGCGGATAACGTTTAATGATTTAGTAGACCAACAGCTCCCCAGATCCAAATGCATAAAAACTAATGATCCAATTAACCAAGAGCTCACCAGATCCAAGCGGATAACTTTTTATGATGATTTAGTGGATCAACATCTTCCCAGATCCAAATGCATAAAAGCTAATGATCCAATTAACCAAGGGATCACCAGATCCAAATGCATTTAAAAAAAACAGTAAACCAAGATCTCACCAGATCCTTCACCAAACTGATAACGTTTAAGGAATCAGTGAACCAAGAGCTCTACAGATCAACTTAAAGTTGATTAGGATGAGCCAACATTTCTGGACTATTCCTCCCAATATGTTATCGAAAAAAAAACATGATGCTGTTAGTCTAAAGTCCAATGTGCATAGTAATAAAATAGTTTATACTGAATTACCTGCATATAAACAAAATTAAAAATATCTACGTTCATTACTGAACTACAGGTGCTGATTTTAATTTTGACTCATCATCATCATATCAGCCGAATGACGTCCACTGCTGGACGAAGGCCTCCCCCAAGTATCTCCTCAAAGACTGGTCTTGCGCCGCCGGCATCTAACTATTTGCGGCGACCTTCACCTTGCCTACTTTGTTACAATCATAAAGTTTTGAGTTATGAAGATCGTTATAATTTGAACCTAGGAACTATGTACCTTTACTTCTTATATCCCTGAAAAAACTTCTACGTGTTTTTAAACTCTTAACAACGCAGCGTAAATAATTATACATAGTGAATAAGGTTCTTCAAATAATACCAAAGATTCAACACCAAAGTCCTATTGTGTAGAAAAAACGAGTCTAGTTCGGTATTGGCACAGTAGGCACGACGACTCATTTTTTATTTAATGTGCCATCAAAAGACTACTCAATAACTGAAACATAGGTGAAAGAATTACTTTGTTATCTTAAAAACTTCCAGTAATTTCACGTTTTTAAAATTACAATTTTGGACTTTCCTAAAAACGCTTCGTACAAAAACACTATTAAAGCGTGACATCACTGCCTGGTATTTTCTATACGTCGGGCGTAAAGTTTGTATGTCAGCTATAATAAATATTGCGTTTAGGAAACTTAAAATGACTCGCCCATCCAGCTTTGAATGATCATAAAGTAGATAAGTTAAACAAAAAGATATCAAAATTAAAGTTGGTACATATTTTATTCTATTTAAATACTGTCATTAAATCAAATAGTTCAATATAATTTCAGTATCAGTCGTTATGCCTATCACAAAGAGAGTTTATAACGTTTATTTCCTTTGACACACTTGGGACTAATAGTAGATTGATGGGAAATTTTACTTTCCCGTGGCACTACTTATTTATTTATTTACTACTGGTAGTGGTACGGGTTAACGTATAGAGCACAGGCCCGTGAACAAAATTTATGGGTCATATGATACAGCAAGAGACCTATGTAGGATGATGGAAGGTTATAAAATAATAATATTCAGCACCATAAATAATGGATTAGAACAGGTATCAAAACTATAAAAATGGAAAAATTTATATTTTTAATTATTAGTTTTGTCGGAAAAAATCATGATTTTCCGACGATGTTCAGGGTAAATTTGGTGATTTGTTGTACGGCATTGGTTCCATACAGTTTCAATACCTGTTCTAATCCATTATTCCGCAATGCCGTACAAAAATCATGCGACAAGAAGAAAAGAGGGAGGGTCGCAACCCCCCTCTTCAATTTGCTTTCAGTTGGACAGCTTTCAAATGCTGGCATAATGCTGAATCCTATTATTTTATACCCTTTTATCATTCTACATAGGTTTCCTGCCGTATCATATGACCCATAAATTTTGTTCACGGGCCTGCCAAGTACATTTCCTGTGACACTATATTATACACATTCGCTAGTAGTGTCACGGGAAAGAGAAAGGATTTTACCCGTAGATATGTGCATTTGCAGTTGAACTGCTTAGTACTAGTGATCCGGAGTGAAGAAACCTATTTAGTACAAACTACAGTTACTGGCTTTGTCAAAGTTATTACATTCTCTTTGTCAAAGTACACAATCTCTAGTTGGCAGGTAGGTAGAGTGCGCGCAAGTTAACTCTGCGCGCGACTGGTGGCGTACTTAATGTTGCCAGGTCAAGCAAAAAAATGGTTCCCCGTGCTTTGAGATATTTCGTCATCATAAAATAGGTAAGGGAAAGGATAATTCAGGGAAGCAATAAAACTACACCGATAAGTTTAGTAACGTTTATATTTCCCACTTTTGACTCCTATTCAATTACATGTTTACCGCGAAGCAGTGGCGTGCCAGTGCGCAGTGGTCCGGTTGAAAAGGTATTGTGTTCTAGTATAATATAATTACTGAACAAGCGAGACTCAAGAACTAATGTCTCGAAGTAATGGACGCCGGTGCAGAGCTACTTTGGTTCAATATGACCAAGTATCATTAGTACTGGTTATTAGCTGGCGGAGTCTCTTACCATCAGGAGAACTATGTTACAGTTTTTTACATGATCATTTTATACGGTCATTTTCAACCTACATCAACAGCAAAGTAACAAAAATATAATATAACTTCGTAAATCTTTTATTGAGTATACAGCACTACTTGAAAAATGAATGGTCTTTCAATGGGTCGATGCCTTCCATGGGATCATCTTCGCTAGAACACCAGCTAGATTCTTCATCAGAAGATTCGGATGTTTCACCCGTAACATTGATTATGAATTTGTCCATTTCCATATCCATTAGTCTGTCCGACTCAAAATATTTATCCTCAATTTTTTCTAAGAGCAGGCACACATTAAGCCATTCCTCTGCTGTTACTATGCGGAATGCTTCCTCAGTAAGCGTCTTTATTTCAGAAGGCGCTTGACCCACATTTTTTTCTGCAATGCGCCTTTTCACTTTTTCGATGGGGTTAAGATCACAATGGTAGAGCGGTAATCGCAAAACCTCATGTCCATGTTCCTTTAACAAAAGAAGTTTTCGCCTCAAAAAAAAATTACTTGTTTCTCACATTCGGTCTTTAGCACACACAGTTTTTTCTCCACGTGTTATTGTTATTGGCAACGACAACAATCAAACCTCAAAAAATAAAGCCTCTTAAAAATACGCTGATAAATAAGATTTGTGGACATTTCATTGCTATGGTATCCCTAAATATTACCTATCAAAAGCTCTGCCTTTGGAAAACTGCACTTTTGGCCCGTTATTGTCTCGTTGTTCTTCACAAACACGATTGATTTTCACGGTTTAGGATCAGGGCCAGCACTTTTAATCAATTTCGGCATAATTAAAACAATTAATTACTTTAGAAATGAATAAAAACACCGAACGTAAACAAACTCTTGTCACCTGACGTAGACAAGAAGATGACGGCACGTCAATTAGTTCCGTTCTCTGCCGCGCGCAGACTTAAATTGCGTGGACTCTATATTACATTCTCTTCGGTTGGCAGTTTGACATTTGTCATGAAATTGGCGTCGATATCAAAATAATTTTACTTATATAAAAATTAAAATAATCATGTTTGTAATGTATATTTATTTAACTTTTCAATAGACCGAAAATGCAATAAAATTATGTTTTATTTATATTATTTGTAATGTTACTTTATTAACTATCGAATATAAAACTCCATACATCCACAATGAATCCAAAAGATGTAAGTACCTATCTATATTTATTTCCTTTTGTAATTAAGAGCTGCTTATATGGTATAGAAAGTATAAAATTGGCGACACAAAAATCAATAACTATTATAGCTTATAGCATGTGTCAAAAAACTTTTACATATCACAGGCATAGATCGTAGAACATGATCATAGGACGAAGTATATAAATTACGGTACGATAAGACAATACGGTACGATGGTTTTGTTTTAATCCTGTTACCTCATTCTACTACAGTTTTAATCGAATTTTCTCGCGCACTTACCTAATTTACATGTTTTACACATTATAATAAAACTTAAAAGTTCTTGAGAATTCTCCGAGTATCCGTGTGGGAAATTTTAATTTGTACCAAATGAATATATATAGATAAGCAAGCCACTTTGAAAACAGTATTACATTACAATAACATTGAAAAGAAAATGGACTGGTGAACTGTGACAGTGGACTGCACTAACCCTAAGAAGAACGCCAAGTCACAAACAAAGATTTAACAAAGATTTTAGCAAGGTCGGACATATTGTGACCTACGGATCGGTAAAATTGTAAATCTTCAAAACAAGTTAAACTTTTAAAGCCGAAACTTCATTAGATCAATATAATACTTAGCCAGTAATACCTAAATCTCATAATCCTCTATTCCTTTCCTAAAGAGAATCGAAATCAGAAGTACAGCGTTTATAGTAAGCACATAACTAAAAACGTTGTACTTGTAGTCCTGGTTTCGGCTCTGTTTTTTCATCACACGGTATCATTATGGTGATGATGCGTTTGTAATCTCCAACAATTATCTCGATTTTTTCACGTAGGACATAGAGTTCGACGAGTTCTGCGATCCAGCTAATCCTAGGAAGATTTATTATGATGATATCGTAGCTGCTGCTAAACGAATCGTGGGAACAGTCGTTAAGACACCATGTCCGGTAAACATACTGCTTCATGTATTTTTCTTTTTAAGCTCTGTCATCAAAGCTCGCTTAAATGTTTTTGTTTGGCGTAGTTTTAATCGGTTTCATTTTGGAGAATGTGCAACTGACGATCTCATGTAATCACTGTAATTGCCATTAAGTGATGATCTAATACAATGATGTTATAGCAATTTTGGTACAAACTCGAAAAAGCGACGTTCAAAAGAGCGTCAACCATGAGATGATGTCGAGCAAAGCGATTTTTACAGAACGTCTAAATTGGAGTAAAAATTGGAATACCAGTACCGATGTCAGTTTATTTTCATCGGGGAGCATTCTCTGATAGATATAAACTGGGTGTTTTCATTTCAAGTGGCAAACGCATTCCATCGTAGACCTTAGCGCTTGACTTCAGGCGATTTGGCAGTCAAGTGAAAATCTATAAATAATAATCGATAAGAGGTGAGATAACTCGCGAGCGGCCGACGACATCCGAGTTAAGTTTCGCACGTTAATAACTCGTTTAGGTGCTATTTAAAAAAGTAACGGCTATGTTACTTCCCATAGTAGAATAACTCTTCATTTTATTATAGAGAGCTCACTTATCCGAAAGGCTGGGGATGGAAATTTACATGAAACAAGAATTTCTTCAATACACGGGAAGGTACCGTATCTTTATTATCTTCTACAACGTTGTGCTCATTTTAATTAAAAAATAACATTGATACAATTAGTCATTAGAGTTGCTTTTCACTTGATGCGGTTCTGACATTATCCGATTCATGTTGCTTTAAATACCTCAACATGGTTGATTTGTTTGCAAAAATAAACTCTTTTTAATATTCTACGACAGTTTTAAAGAACGCGGCTGCAGAAATGCTCTCATGTGCCTCTCGGAAGAGCAGAAGAAATACGGTGTAATCGCAGCGACATGTGGCAACCACGGTACTGCCCTGAGCCACCATGCTACACAAATGGGCATGCCTTGCATTGTGGTGATGCCGGCCCACGCGCCATTGGGGAAATCATTCAAGTGCGAGAAACTGGGAGCCAAAGTTATTCTGCATGGGAATGGCATAATAGAGGCTAAACGACATGCAATGACCATTGGAAAAGAAAAGAGAATGACCTACATTAACGGGTACGTTAAAGTGAACGGAACTGGAACTTTCTACTTATACGAACGGCTATTGAAATAGTGAATTAAACTGTTTCGACAGTTATTTTATTTAAATAGTTTCCTGCTACACCATAAGAACTGAATTGTATACCAATGAAATCATTACCGTTCGATAGTTGCTTAAGATTTTGATATATTTTTTAGATTTGATCATCCAAAAGTTATAGAAGGCCAAGGCACGATCGGATTAGAAATTTTAGAGCAAGTCCCGAACTTGGATGCTTTGTTGGTCCCTGTGGGTGGAGGATCGTTGCTATGCGGCGTGGCTGTAGCTGTAAAACATCTCAAACCAGATACTGAAATATACGTAAGTATTCTAATTCCATGTAGACTACAGGCATGCGCGGTCCGAGGGGGGGGGTCACAGGGGACATGACCCCTTCCCCAAAATCGTATAAGTTAAACAAAAAATCTAAGAAAATTAAAAATATCTAATAGTAGGTACATAGACTATTTTTTTACGCGGGAAAACAATTAGAACGAGAACTACGCGAGTAAAATCTTGGGGGGTTACTAGTAAAGTATTTTTTGCTCGATTTGTTGTATTACTACTTGTGACCCCCCCCCCCCAAAACCTGAGGCTGCGTACTGGTGACCCCCCAATACCTAATCTACCAAATTCGAAGCTGGGACCGCGCCTGACTACAGGTCTCTTTACAAAATTGATGGGTCATCTGAACCACTAGCAGACATATATAGAAAGATAGAAGGGTATAAAATAATAATATTCAGCACTATGCCGTCACTTGTAAGCTGTCCAGCTGAGTGCAGGTGTGAATTTAAAAGCACAGATAGAGAGGTACATTTAGGTTATATGTTTTTGTACGGAATTCTTACCATCAATAGACCCATGAAATGTAATAAAGAAAACGTGACGTACAAAAATAGTGCGCCACAAAGTCGGAAACATTTTTGATTTTCCGGCGATTTTCAGGGCAAATTTGGTCATTTGATTATGTACGGCATCGATTCTATACAGTTTCAATAGTTCTTCTAATCCATGATTCCGCAACGCCGTACAAAAATCATACACAAGAAGAAAAAATATCGAGGGCTGCAACTTCCTCGCTTCCGTGGTGTCGGTCTGGGGAGGTTATTAGAAAAAGTACGGCATCGGTTCGGCAAGTGACGACATAGTGCTAAATCTTATTATTTTATACCCTTCTATCTTTCTACATAGGTCTCCAGGTGGTTCACATGACCCATCAATTTTGTACACGAACCTGTAGTCTAATGGCGTGTGTCCTGAAATGCCACAACCGAATGCCCATCATTTTTTTATCATTGGACAACAATAACACTTATTTTTAAAAGCGCCCAAAACTGAACTTGGCATATCTCTCTTTGGTTTAACCCGTTAATTAACTTAAACTAACTTGCAAAAAATTCAAGAAATATAAACTCTGTCCTATTAGAATTTCGGTTAAACGTGGCCCTAACCCAGATAGTTACGGCGCCGGTATACGGGTTTTAAGAGCGTGATCACGGTAATATTTTATTACCGTGGCGTGATGGTTGACTAAAAGAAGTAGTAGACAGTCTGGATAAAATCTAATACGTTGTATTGTATGCCTGCTCATCTTGACACTATCTTCTTTAAATATGTAATTCTACTATACGTGTACTACTTCTTTAAATATGTACTTATTCACTGTACGGCTAAACGGCTGGATCGATTTGAATGTTTTTTTTGTATGCGTTTGGGTGGCACCCTAGATAGGCTAAAATCAGAAATCAGCCCAGCAGATGGCGCCACAGGCTATATCTAGGTTATTATTGTTAATAATAATACCTACTGTTTATTGCTTTATGTATTAATCTGATTATTTCTAGGGCATCGAAACAGACAAAACGTGTAGTATGGTAGAATCACTGAGGAAAAACGAGCGAGTCAACTTACCTATAGACACCACCCTAGCGGATGGATTAGCTGTGAACATGGTGGGGGTCAATACCTTTTATAACGTCAAGCAAGGCGGGCTGGTGGACAAAATGGTATGACATAAATATAAACTCTAATCCAAAATATACGAAGGTGTAGAAACTAGACCTTTGTTTTTGGTATTTTTCCGAAATTACTTTTATTACTTACTACAAGCTGTAGGTTAATTTCAATCTTTGGCTAAGAACTTATGGAGCGGTTTCCAACTGAGCCCGCGCGCGGCCGCGAACCGCGACGGGCGGCGGTTTTGTTTCAAAACTCACGAGACCGCTGATTTTTGCGGTTTCGCAGCCACCGCGGATTTTCGCTCGCGAACGTGGCGGGTGACGGGCGGGCGGCGACCGGGAGCGGAAGCCGCGTGGCAGCCGCGCGCACCGCGAGCGTAAACCGCCTCGTGAGTTTTGATTTAAATGTTTACATATAAATCTGCATTCTACAGAAGCCGCGGGCCCGCACCCGCACGCGGGCGCGAGTTGGCTACCGTTCTATGAGTTCTGAGCCTTAATCTCCCGACAGAGAGACTTACGGAATTGTTAGTGTGCCTGAAGCGTGTGTTTTTCATCTAAAATAGGCCGTTTTTAAGAGTTCAGTGATAAAACGATAAAAGGTTGGCACTTGACTGCCTCCTCGCCATATTTTATGCGACAGCGTGGTCTACGATGGAACGTGCTTACCGAGTGAGAAGAGTGTTTCTCTCGGTACTTGCTCCCTAGCCTTTCACATAATCTGTGTTCCGATTTGAAGGGCACTGTTTCCAGTAAAATTACAGGGAATAGAGAGATACATCATCTTATATCTCTGGGTGACGAGCGCAATGCAGTGCTAGGTAATGATCTAAATATTCGGACTCTTCATGCGTGGCGCTGTGCTGTTATGGGTACCTAAACACGTTGCTTACCATCAGGCACATGGCCTGCTCATCTTGACACTATCTTCTTTAAATATGTAATTCTACTATACGTGTGTGCCACTGTACGGCTAAACGGCTGGACCAATTGGAATCTTTTTTTTGTATGCGTTTGAGTGGCACCCTGTTTAAATTCACAAATTAGCCCAGCAGATGGCGCCACAGTCAGTATCTAGGTTATTATTATTAATCATGCAGGACAACGCCTGTCGGGTGCTCTAGTAGGTACGATAGGTACTTTAAAAAATATTCTGGACCTTAACATATGAATAATACCAAAAAGTACAAGTAATATTAAAGGTGATATTCGCAAATGCAAGAATATAAACTTGAAGAATATAAATGTATGTCTGTGCCAGGTGGTAGTAAAGGAAGACATAGTCACTCGCGCCATCATGCATGTCTGTGAAGTAGAAAAGTTAGTTGTGGAAGGCGCAGGGTGCACAGCAATAGCAGCCATCATCGCAGGTCTATTCCCCAACTTGAAAGGAAAAAGGTATTTTGAACACACTTTTATTAGGTCGACCTGTATGCATATATTGTTTTTAAACTTTCGCGATTTGAACACATAATGTTTATAATGTATCTACAGGACTTAATCACGATTTAATTCATTGTTTAAATACCTCGACGTTTCGGCAGCGTTACAACCGCCGTGGTCACGAGAAGACTGAAGAAATTGCGGGTCGTCTCATTGCGAAATGAGGGGATCTAGATCTACCCTCATTTGGTCTTCAAAAATCGCAGGGTTACCACCACGACACACAACACTAACCGTATCACCAGGCTTCTCCGAACTCACTCCGTGATGCGTACATTTATTAATGACTGGATTCCACGACGTCGATAACCGAAAACCATCCTCCCGGTTGAAATTACGATGTTTTTTAATTTCTAAGGCTTCCCGAACTATTCTTGCGTAGTAATGACGTTCGGTGGAGAGAATCTTCGGGTCGTGGAGCTCGATCCAATGACCAGTTCCCGCATCAATCAAATGCTCGGCAATCGCAGATTTCTGTGTCTGGCGATTTTTTACAGCGGCGATGTGTTCTTTGATCCTTTCAGCAATTGTACGCTTAGTTTGACCAATATAAGAACTACCACAGCTGCAGTCGACCTTATACACACCTGGAGTCTGAAATGGAATGACGTCTTTCGGCGTCCTAATATGCCTCGTCATCCTTGATAAGGGAGTATACACAGTTTTAATAGAATATTCTTTTAGTAATGTCCCCACCTTATCCGTGATGCCTTTGACGTAAGGCATAAAAGCCGGCTGCCTCTCGACATTCATCACTTTCCTTTTCTGCCCTTTTCTGTGTTCCACTAACTTTGTCACACTATAGCCATTACTTTGAAGTACCTCCTGAACGTGTCTTTTTTCCGCTTCTAAATGTTCAGGGTCACAGAGGGCGTCCGCTCTATCTAAAAGAGATCTGGACACCGACTGTAGTTGACGAGGGTGATGATGTGACGTCGCGTGCAAATACCGGTCAGTGTGCGTGGGTTTTCTATAGACAGAGTGAGACAACGAACCATCAGATTTAACTGTCACTCGGACGTCCAAGAACGGCAGAGATCTATCCACCTCAATTCAAATGTGAACCTAATGTTGACATGTATCGAGTTGAGATGCTCCAAGAAACGGTTTACTGCTTCTCTATCTCCTTTTAAAATGCAGAAAACGTCGTCCACGTATCTAATCCACATTCTTACCGCTGCTGATTGAAAGTCAACTAATTTTTCGAAATGCTCCATCCAGATGTTGGCTAACACTGGTGCCACAGGACTCCCCATAGCTACGCCATCTATCTGTAGGTAATGCTGCCCACGGTAAAGAAAATAGTTTCCGTCTAAGCAATTTCTCAACAACACCATCAGGTTTTCCGGTAAGTGGTTCTCCCTTAACAGCTCTCTAACGACTTCGAGACACTCTTTTACTGGAACTTTGGTGAAAAGAGATTCCACATCAAAACTCACCATGATCTCATCCGGTTCCAATCTGATGTTTCTTACAATTTCCACAAAGTGTCGGGAATCTTTCACAAAAGACTGAGTTCTACCCACCAAAGGTTGTAACACCGAAGCAACGTACTTTGCCAGATAGTAAGTGGGAGAGTCTATCTGACTCACAATAGGTCGCAGAGGTACATTATTTTTATGTACTTTCGGTAGACCGTACAATTTCGGCGGTTGGACAACCCTAGGTCTGTGCAAATTTTCGAACATTTCATGAACAATGAATTAAATCGTGATTAAGTCCTGTAGATACATTATAAACGACCTGTATGCTACTAACTATGGCTATGTAATAAAATCAAAGGTAACTAATGTAACCATCTTCCAAGGATCGCAGCGTCGTGAAAATTGGTATGTAATTCTTACACGCTTGCAACTAAAAAGTTTTCGTTATTTTTAGTAAGACGGATCTTTTGTATAAGCGTGTTTTTTTATCAATAACTTTTTTATATTAGGTAGTATTATGAGGTTCGGATTGAGCCGGGTGGCTCCATGGCTATCACAAGCCCGGGCTCGAGATCTTAGCTTACGGTTGCCGCTTGCCTCGCAGGGCAGCCAGTGGGGTCCCGCGCAGGCTGGGGCCCAGCTGGCAAATGCCACCTCGACTATACGGTCAGTCCGACGCTGAGTATTATTAATATCCAAGTTTGGATATTTGTTACTTAATCGTGTCGTAACGGATCAGGTCGAAATTTGAAAGAAATAAACTATAATCTGAAAGAATACGTAGACTATTTTTTTTATCCTAGGAAAACAACGGGGAAGTTAAACTACGCGGGTTACACCGCGGGATGCTGCTAGAAAAAAGACAGTAAAATAGTAGTTTTGTTAATAGTTTTATTCTTTTATTTATATTATAGCCCAAGCTGTTTTAACACCATAGCGCGACTCTGCAATCCATAGGAAACAGACAGACCGTACCTATACTTATTTAATGTTTGTGATTATTTCATTTCAGAGTCGTCTGCATATTTAGTGGTGGTAACATACAGCCGATCATATACTCTCGAGCGTTAGAGCGAGGAATGTCGGAAGAAGGCCGTCTGTACAAGTTCAAGGTGACTGTGATGGATAAGCCTGGGGCAATGGCGGAACTATGCTCTCTTTTAGGCGGTATAGGAGTTGCCATGCGAGACTGTATGCCAGCAAGGGCGTGGTTAAAAGGACACATAAATCTAGTCGATGTAAGTTATCCGAATGGTAAACTGGTAAGACAAATGTTTCGAGTTCCAGAAATAATGAGGTTGTATACCAATATAACCTCATTATTTCCATTTCATTAGCATATTTTAAAATACGCTTAATGCATAAAAACTTTCACCAACTTACGATACGTTCTACGATTTGGAGAGAAATTAAGAGAAATTTTAAAAATGTGCCGCTAATCTACATGATCTGCCATCTTGTTTCTTATCGCATTGTTCATGGCTCGAAGAAGTGACATCGTTATATGGTTGATATTCCAAAGACAAACCAAACATAGTGACTCCTCTCTCCTCTTTTGTAATGAGAACACTCAATACGTTGCCTGAATGATAGATCAATGTTTTTCTAGGTAGACTCCATCGTAGACTGCAGCGCTGAACATCAGGCGAGATGACGGTCAAGTGCAAACCTTTTATCGACAAAAATATGAATGCAGTGAGGGGGTTCTGTAATTTCAATCCATTCGTGCTGTAGGAATGCTGGACACTCGAGCCTAGTTTATGAAAGTGACACTTTATTATTTGTTCCAGTTGAAAATAATAGCCGAGACTAGAGGGTGGGATCAGACAAAGGATATGATAGAACTGATCAAGAAAAATTACAAAGAGTGTTACTTTCCTCCGATCAACGACGGCAAAGAGAAGCCTACCGGCTCCCGGCGAGGGCCCTGCTTGGCCCCAAACCCTGTCTGTATGCAGAAATAGACCGCCTACTCAGCTTACCTTGTAATAATCTGAATTTACAATACGTGATGAAATAAAAATAGTAAAAGTTTTCAATTAGATTGTTTTTCATATTTTGTAGTTCCTGTTCCAGCATCCCCATCATGAAATTTTATAATAGGTCAGATATTATCTGATTGTGTATTTTTTGTGTAGGTATTGTATTGCAGCTACCTACTTAATAAGAAGCTAGAATACGAAACACCAAAACTTATTTTAAATTTCAGTAAAACTTGAGCTTAATTCAACAGTCATTCAGACAGTTTGAGCTTAATTCGTTTGTGTATAATATGTACAAGAACAAAATTAAAAATTTTAATGAACTCCCGACTACCTCGGATCTCGGACTATCTGTATAACGTTCTACTAGTCAAGCCCTTCATTTGATACCCATATTAAGGGAGTTGTGAAAAAAGAAATGTATTTCGCCATTTTGTGGTAGCGGCCATCTTGGATTTTAATTATTAATTTAACAAATAATTGAAATCGGTCCATCCGTTTGAGTTCTACGGTATACATACATACATAAGCAGCCCACTAAATGTTCCCACTGCTGGGACTCAGGGCCTTCTCTCGCAAGGAGAGAGTTAAGGCCATAATCCACCACGCTGGCCAAGTGCGGGTTGGTGGATGACACATGACCTCGAAAGATTCTAGGTACATGTCGGTTTCCTCACGATGTTTTCCTTCATCGTTTTTAAGTTAGCGGCATTACGCACATGACCTCTAAAAGACAGTGATGCGCGTGGTGGGATTCGAACCCGGGGGCTCCGGATCGGCAGTCGCCGTTCTCCCAACTAGACCAGCCGTAACTTCAAAATAGTTCTACGGTGCCACAGACACACACATACAGACAGACAGACATCGACGTCAAACTTATAACACCCCTTTTTTTGATCGGGGGTTAAAAAATAAATCCTCTCTAAAACTCTAAAAGAAAATGAACGACCATAAATGAAAACATGGTACGAGGGTCATTTGAAAAGTTCTTAAATAGTGATCAGACGACACGATTCATCGTGCCCCAAGTCCCTAAGTCCCGATGAATCGTGTCGTCTGATCGCGGTTAGGGTGCTCAGTGGCCGCGCGGCGTTCGACGTTCGACGTGAAAAGATGTGTGAAGTGAGAATGGCTAGACATCTATGTATAACAAAGAAATTGGAAAAGAAATGTATAGCTTTGCACGTATCAGGTATCATTTCTGACAAAAGGGGTTCCGATATTAACGAGCTATATTTTAAGTCATGATAGGCGTTCCCCATCCCCGTCCCCAAAAATCTTAGTGTGACAGCTCATCGTTGTTTAACACTTATACTTTTGTATGTATACCTATTTATACGTGTTGGTAAGTATGTGTTAGATTTCGAAAAAGCTGCTATATGTACTGAGTCTTCGATCAAACAAGAAATTCATTTACACATTTTCATTTCATTTTAGAAATCTGTGGTAATCTATACTAATATTATAAAGCTGAAGAGTTTGTTTGTTTGTTTGTTTGTTTGTTTGTTTGTTTGCTTGAACGCTAGGATCTCGGGAAGTACTGGTCCGAATTGAAAGATTCTTTTTCTATTGGATAGTCCATTTATCGAGGAAGGCTTTAGGCTATAGAAAATAACTCTACTATTAATTGAAGCGGAACATGAAACAAGAATGTAACAAAATCGGGAAAAAATATTCCCCTTTTGAGAGTTTTCGTACGTTTCGTGCTTTGACATGATACATGACAGCATGTGTCAAAGATTGCGTCATTGAATTTCAGTAATCTGTGCCTTGAATGTAAACCTTTGCTAAATTTTTTTTCTAAATCTGAGTTGGTACGACCAATTTCCGACAGGTGGCGTAGCAGGTTGCTGAAGAGGTTTTTTGTTTGAAATCGATATTCTCAGGAATGAGTGAACCGATTTCAGTCATTCTTTCACCGTTGGATATGTACGGGATCCCGATGAGTGCTATATAATATACCACGGGCGAAGCCGGGGCGGGCATCTAGTAGGTAATAAAACATTTGATTTCTTGCAGGAACATTCAGTGTCAAACTTATAGAAGCGTCATTTTATCATTTCAGAAAAGTCATCTATAACCTATATATCTCACATAAAAGTTACACTATAATAAGAATAAAAAATTATCTAAGGAAGTAAACATTTAAAACACGATGAGAAAGCAATTTGAATAACCTTGTCCCTAATTACTTATAAGTACCTATGTTTAAAATGATTTCAATAGCATTTAATCTTCTCTTCTCATGAAATCATAACAATTTTTACCCCTTGAAGTAATGAAGTCGGGAAATTTATAGTTTCTGACGATATAATAAAATGCCTAAGCACTACGTTGAAAAATATGTCCCCCCTGACTGTCCTAACCGGGAGTCGATGGGCTCGGCACCAGCTCTCTTGGCTAAGCGTTCACATGTGAAACCACGTACTTGGTGTCCAGTAAGTATTTTGTTTGCTGATTAAGTTTAGATACTGTTGTGCTCGTACTATGAAATCTAACATGATTGTTACCTAATTAATATTTTTAAGAACCCTTTAATTTGATACATAAATTAATTCCCCCGTAATAATCAAAATTAGTTCAATATTATTGTTTTCTTTTCACATGTTAAATGTCTAGGTACATAGGTAAGTGGGAATCGTGCGATACATATTATGTGTAGAGAAGTTCTCTACTCTGGATTCTAGTCGAAACTTTAGTCTTCTAGCATATCGTGTTCAGTATAAATTCCTACATTATTTGAGTTACTGAAGTGTGCCAAGAACTGAAAATGAGAAACAGCTTTATTTGGTAAAATCTTGAGTTTCTGATGCTTGACTGATAATTAAAATTATTATCATAGGATCCAGGAATTAGCACTCATTAAGTACCAATTCCATCAGTCATTGTCATGTTCAAGCACCCACTTTAGGTTTATTATTGCTCTCTCTTTTATTTTTCCTTAAAATTATAGCAATAGCAAGCGCAAGCTTAAAATAATAGCAATGCCGAAGCCAATTAGGTTAGGCAGCAGAAGGGCAGGTGGGCAATGTCCTATCGGTGTGCACTGAATGCCACTTTAGGGACTACCTATGTTGTGGGAACGAGGTCCTCTTTTATATGTACCAACTTTACCTACATAACAATACTAGCGACCCACCCCGGCTGTGCACAGGTGCAATGCTGATACTAAATAGGTATATTGTGGGTTAACTGGGTTATTCCTATGAGATAAACATCCACTATTGCAGATTTTTGCTAGACCTTTTGAAGAGGTACAATATTGCTGTATATTATTTTGATCTAGATCATAGGGTTCAACCAGCGTTTGGATTGTAAGCGCAAAAAATGTGTTTATTTATGACATTACATTTAAAATTATCCGTGTTTATCTGCTATTTTATGCACGTGCCTATTATAGATATAAAATTTCCTCTTGAATCACTATATCTATTAGAAACCCCGCAGCAAAATCTGTTTGGTGGTTTTAAAGATCTAAGCATAATATATAGAGACGGACAGACGCCGGAAGTGGCTTTGTTTTATACTATGTAGTGATACACGCGTACCTAACAATATGCATTAAGTCTTTCAGTACCATAACAATTTCTTAAACATGAAATCAAATATTCAAGGAACTACAATAGGCGTGACGACAGGTCTTGTAATTATATTAAATTATTTGATATAATGACAGTTTTTAAATAAAAATAAATAATATGCCCCAACTTTGATTTAGATATCTTTTTGTTTAACTTAATTTATGATCATTCAAAGTTGGTTAGTTTACTATTGGATAACCCATTCAATTTAAAGTGACTCTTGTTATAAAACCAGTTTCCTAAACGCAATATTTAATATAGCTAACATACCTACAAACTTTACGCGCGACGCATACAAAATACCCGACAGTGACGTCACGCTTTAGTAGTGTTGTATGAAGTGTTTTCGGGAAAGTCCAAAATTGTGATTTTGAAATCATGCTATCACGGGAAGTTTTTAAGATATCACAGTAATACTTCCACCTATGTTTCAGTTATTGAGTAGCCTTTTGATGGCACATTATATCAAAAATGAGTTGTCATGCCTATTTTACTAAATATTTCAATGTCTTAAATTACAGAAAGATTTAGAATACGATCCTTGGTGCGATCCTGATAACCCTAAAACTATTTTACCTAGAGATGTCTACAAAGCTGCTACCGAGATTGGTGACGATATCCCTGTCACCCCCCTTATCGTTCGTATACCTAGTTCTTCAACCTACATACATATGATTATTTTCTTAAATAATTTTGAGTAAATTTAACGTGATATGGATTTTTGTTCATGATTATATATTCATTGCATTTCATCTCAAAAGGGTTGAAATATTTGAAGCCGTTGTAATCCTACTGTAAATGCGAAATTTAGATATTTGGACATTTGTTACTCAATCATGGCGGAAAGCCTAAATGGTTCTGGTTGAAATTTGAAACACAGGTAGACCATGGTCTGGAATAACACATAGGCTTATTTTCATACCGGGACAAAAAATGGGAACGGGAACTACTCGGGCAAAACCGCGGGGCGCTGCTTGTATCTTATAAACTAATAAGAGTGTGCAATAAGTATTTCTGAACATTGTGATTCCCGATAGCACGATTAGATAGACTAACCCAAACAGTTTACATAAATATACTACGTTTAAAAAAGTATGACACTTCCACAAGAGCGACAAGGCAAGAAAGAGGCTACCCGTGCTTTCGGTTTAAAACGTTTGTGACAACTCTATACGTAGTATATGTAAACTCTTTGGACTAACCCTATCAATGCAACGACACGAAATAGACCAATCGCTTTTGTAAATTTTCTAACCAATCAAACAACTGTTACAGAAATCCAAACATACTTTTGAGTTGGGATACCAAGTCTATTACAAGTTAGAGTGCTTCAACCGATGTCACAGGTACGAATACAGATTTCATAAGCAAATAGGCAAATGAGTGATAAGTCTTGTATAAAAATATTGATATGTATTACATTACTATTATAGGACTCTTTGTAGAATCCGCCTGGGAAGTACGACACCTCTCGCAGTTAGTTATTCTAGCGCCAAGCAGTAATGTGGAAAGACCACTGTGTTCCGGGTTGAAGTGTAATATTTCCATAGAAATTACAGGACATAGATATAAATAATCTTATATCTTTGGGTAACAAGCGCAGTGCTAGGTAACGACTTGGACGCCTTATTTTTTTTTTAATAATAAGTGACCAGACGAGCAGTGCATGTACTTAATGGTAAGCAACAAGCCTGCCACACAACAGCACAGTGACACGCAGCTATTGGAACATGAAGAGTCCAAATCATTACCTAGCACTGCACTGCGCTCATCACCCAGAGATCTAAGATGTTATACCTCTAAGTCATGTAATTTCTCTGGAAACATTGCCCTTCAAACCGGAACACAGTAATGTTTTCACATTACTGTTTGGCGGTAGAATAACTGGCAAATGTGTGGTACTTCCCCAGGCGGACTCTGCTCCTACCACTGAGTCCTACCACTACAATGTTCCAATAGCTACGACGTGACGTCATGACACTGCTACTCGTATGTGGTCTAAGGGCAGACGTGTTGATTACCATCAGGCACATGTCCTGCTCGTCTCGTCACTCTATAATATAAAAAAATTTGCTGCCCTAATATTTATCTTTCTTCTATTTGTCTATCATTTTTGTTTAATAAACCCTACTGACAACAGAAAGAGAGGCTTGGCTTCTAGCTATGGCTATGGTGTAGCCGATACTAAACCTGAACAAAGTATTTTGCACGTTTAAATGAAATTTTTTTTTTTTTTAAATGATGAGATTAATATTGATTGATTGTAGTGCCTCTGAAAGAGGAGCACATTATGTCCTAAAAAAGTTACCTCACGAGCAAGGCCAGGATGGCGTCTACACCGCATCTACAGGGGAATGGGGCAAGGTAAGTAATCCAAAGACGTATTTTAATAGTGATTTCACTATTAAAAAACTATAGCGTATTTACGAGGTTAAATTACACTAATAAACGAGATATGTCTAATATACAATCTAATTCGAAATGGTTAAAGCTGTTGGTGAGTTAAAATTAATTAGGTTATACTAATTATTAAACTTAAATTGTTTGAAGTTTAAGTTTTCCACTTTCTAAACTGAGCGACCGAAAAAAACACCAATAGAGAAAAAACAAATGAATTACGGTTTACAAAACCCAAAAGCATGAGTAAATAGCTGTTGTAAATTTGAAATTGGAATTCGTAACCAAAGAGGAGATATTTGAGAACAAAGCACAAAACACCAATTTCATAAAATGTAACGACCTAATATATCATTTGTAATTATTGATATTCCAACTTTACCTAACAAATAGCTCTGATAAAAGTATAAATATAATATGTAGAAAATATAACTTCACATTTTTGAAGTGAAACCCTCTTTAGCAGAGTTGGACACTGTATTGTAGCAAAAATCGTACGGGCTTGAGCCGCTTGAGTCATCGACGAGTTAATATCGGGCAGCGCGGCGGCGGCGATGGCTTAGTGGTTACCGGCGTAGTATCTGAGCTCCGGGGTCTACGGCATAACTAACTAAAACTGTATTACCTTTGAGATTGCTATCTCTTTTGTTTTCGCTTGAAACGATAGAGACAGCAAAAGCAACGCCAAAACCGATTTAGTTATGCGATAGAAGTGCGGGACGTGCGCGTTTTTCGGATTGGTGAAATCTTGTAAATTCGCGTTACAGGCATGCGTAATAGTAGTATTTCTGTAGCTATACAAGTAACGTACTGGGCAATAATGCTGTTTAATACTAAAATGCGAAGTTTTCTGCGACTCCACTTATTTTTTCTTTCAGGCATTAGCTTTAAAAGCACGTCAGTTTAAAGTACCGCTGACGGTAGTACTACCAATAGGTGTCTCAAATGAGATTTGTGATCAAATCCGAGCATGGGGAGCTACAGCTATAAAGTACGGTAGAAATTTGGCAGAAGCAAAAAGACAAGCCTTTATTCTTAAGAACGAAAATGGATGTGGAACTTACTTAAATGGGTAAGTAAAGTAGGTATATCTAGCCGAAGGTATTAGTTTGCGATTTACAGTTACAGTCTTAATTTATTAACAAAATTAGATTCCAATGATACGCTACATTTAAGACGTTGGTACACTAAGCACATCTGAGTTATCTATAGACTGATCAAGGTCTAGAGATAAATGTAAGTAGTTGACAAAAGGCATAAGAAGGTGTTAGTTTCCAAGGCGATCTGTGCAAAGATAGATCTGTCGTATAACTGAAAAAGATTGTAGAGAAAATATCATTTCAAAATTACGAGATGAAACTTAGGAATTTTTTAAGTAGGTAGAGAAAAATATATGCCTACCTACCATTGATGTAAATCATTTTTAAGAGTTCTAGTCTGCTACCTACTCGTATCTACTAAACATTGCGCCCATAACCCTTGCACCTATGTACATTCTAAACTGCTGTGTTTCAGCTACGACCACCCCCATTCGATAGCTGCATCAGGTATTATCGGCAAAGAGATATTGGAACAATTGCCTGAAACGGATGCCATCCTGATACCGGTTGGAGGGGGCGGCCTTATTGCCGGCATATCGACTCTGGTCAAGCAACGCAAGCCCGAAATCTTGATTTATGTAAGATTTAAAATTTGAAGTATCCCCAAAATAAGCATATAACACAATGGGCTTGCTCCGGCCTACGCACGGGTTTAGATTAATAAAAGAATAAGATAATAATGTAAAATCCCCGTGATTTTGTATTTCATGTTTCTCTCCATCCTTCGGTTGTCTGCAAGAGATATAATATATCTTAGCAAAAAAGGTCGCCATTTACATCTCTAGTTAAAAAATGTGTTATTTTGTTTATTTATGACTCTTTTTTGTTTGGTACATTATACGAGTACTTACTTCAGGGTTGATCCCGTATTTATAACGAATTCGAAATACCTGTTTTTGAAAAATCTAAAAATTGCTTACTTATCTACATAGTTGATACTTACATGTCCGTTTACTCCGAAACCACACTGTGTTGCTCGTTGTTGGTTCCACAAAATTTATGAAATTAAGGCGAGTGTTTGAGTTTAATTTTAAATAATAGTCGGTGTTTGTTTTTTCTGTGTAAGTAAATCTTTTTTTGGTTTTAGGGAATTGAACCAGACCAGTGCTGCAGCTTCTTCAAAGCCATGGAAAATGAGAGACCTTATAAAACTGAATGTGCGTTCAGTATAGCCGACTCTTTGGCTGTTCCGCTGGTTGGCTATAACGCCTATCACACTGCAATTTCTTTGATTGATAAAATGGTAGGTTTTGTAAATGTTATGTAATTGATAGACGTTTTGATAAATTATTGTATGTAACCAGGCGCGGCCCTAGCCTCAGATTTTAGGGGGTCACCAGTAGAAATACAATAAATCGAGTAAAAATACTTTACTAGTAACGCCCCACGTATTTATTCGCGTAGTAGCCGTTCTAGTTGTTTTTCAGCGTTAAAAGATATTACTACTACTATAGTACTATACTAGTACTATATTTTTTTTTATTTAACACAAACAATTTTCGTCATGGAGGTCATGACAATGTCCCCTGTGACCCCTGTGACCATGACGATGTCAATGTTTGGATATTTGTTGCTCAATCACGTCGTAACGTATGAACGAATGGATCAGGGATCAGGTTGCAATTCGGAACACAGATTATAGTCTGGAAGACCACATACTTTTATCCCGCGAAAATAATAGGATCGACGGCAATGGGAACTACGTGGGTAAAACCGCGGAACGCTGATAGTAGGTTTATATGTGTAAAATATCCTGATCATGGCACTGTGCAGTATGATATAAATGTGACCTATGTATTATTCTAGACTATTATCCATCTATAATAGGTATACCAAATTTCATCCAGAACCTTGCAGTAAGTTTTTTGCGTGAAAGAGTAGCTAAGTAGATTGTTGTAATTTTGGTGTCTTCAATTCGAGAGTTTCTTCCAGGTAAGCACGGTCCATCGTAGACCGCATCGTCGCTTAACATCAGGCGAGATGGTGGTCAAGTGTATACCTATAAAAGTTTAAAAAATCTACACAAATTTTCGCTGTTATAATATTAGTAGGAAGTAGGACATTGCCATTGTTTCTTTTCCTAACAAAAATGCATGGTGGACATGGTGCGTGTAATATATCGACATGACATGTCGTAGGTACTCACAGAAGACGATTGGATACCCCGGGCTATACTGCATCTAGCTGAGATAGAGAAGATGGTGGTTGATGGGACGGGAGGAATAACTCTTAGTGCACTTTTGACCAAGCCGGATAGGCTCCCGGAACTGGAGGGGAAAAAGTATTTTTTTATATTTTTTAAGCGACTTCCAAAAAGGAGGAGGTTATCAATTCGACCCCTATGTTTTTAATTTTTATGTATCTTACCTGATGGGTATGCTTCCCGAATGGTCCCATATAAATCTTATTAAAATCGATCGGGTTCCTTTTGAAATATGAACCATATACATATATTTTGCGTACAATTTTCTGGATGACGGAGTTGTAGATTTCACAAAAGTTATGTTAATAAAAACTTGTTTTGCACTAAAAAGGGTAATATAAACTATTCTCGTACAAAAAATTAAACCGACTTCAAAACCACAAATAGGCAGTCAAAAGCGAAAAATAAACTAAAATCATTATTATAAACACTACTCACTCATCTATTTGAAGTCGGTGCCAGTCAGGTCAAAAAGTTAGTAGATTGATGCTATGTCGGCACATGGTACTTAAGTAGGCACAGGTAAGTAATAGTATCTATCCACTACCTGTTAAATTTGTGGTTTTGAAGACGGTTTAATTTTTTGTACGAAAATAGTTTTTTAATATAGGTTTAAACTTTTGTTATTTGATTGATGATTCAAATTGCAAACATTACACAGTTCTTAATCGCAATCTATATTATTACATACTAGCGGTCCGCCCCGGCTGCGCCTAACATAGTGGTCCAGAAGGGCCTGTGGTACACATATAGCCTATAGAACTCAGGGATGATGTAAATATCTAACGATGAAGGATTTTTTGAAATCGGTCCAAAGAGAGAGTCAAGGTTATAATCCACCACGCTGGCCCAGAGCCGGTTGATGGATGACACATGACCGCGAAAGATTCTACGAGTAGGTGGTGCCTACATGTCGATTTCATCACGATGTTTTCCTTCACCGTTTTATCTTAAAGGCATTACGCACATGACTTCGAAAACACTTCTTATCCATATTAACAACAGTTATCATGATTTTGAGTTGGTGGTCAAAGGGTCAAACGCGTCAACGTTTGACATCCATTTTTGGTCACATTATAGAGTACATTGTTCTTGTTGCAAAACGAACGTTTATAAGGCGTGAAACAGGATTATATCCAACATAATTTCTTCCAAATATGCTTTTTGTAAAGTTTCTTATGAGTCAGTAATGGTAGGACTCTTTGCAGAGTCCGTCTGGGGAACTTGGGGAAGTACCACACCTTTGCCAGTTATTCTACCGCCAAGCAGTAATGTGCAAACATTACTGTGTTCCGGTTTGAAAGGTAACGTTTCCAGTGAAATTACAGGGCATAGAGACAATAGTAGATTATTCACCAAGGGAGTAAAGCACTGTCTTGTTTCATGGGCGTCATATTGGATCCTGAGCGCACCGAGGGACTCGAGTTAACTCCCGAGCGAAGCGAGGGAGTTGTAGTGTCCCGAGTGAAGCGATCCAAGCCGCCTATGACACAAGACAGTTTTTTACTTCAGAGGTGAATAATCTACTTTTCATATCTTCTGCGAGGCAATTTAAAGAAAGGGCCATGTAAAATATTTTAGGTGTTTATCTTTCGATTTTTCCGGAAGTAGATTATTAATAATCCCTAAAGCATCCAATTTGATGAACTCCGGGGTCAATTCACTATCGCTTGAAGACATGTTGGTGTTTTTTAAGAATTAAAGTGATACAATTCAAAACTAACGAAATTCGACTCAATGGCGCCTTTTTATATTTTCTTTTTTTGTGTTTTGTTTCTGTGCGTGCGGGTGGCCAGTTCGATATTTGGAAAAAAAATCGAGTTTTTAATAAAGTCTTTTTACAATGGTACTATGGGTAAGAATTTTCATACGAATTTTAACATTCCAAATTCAAATCCCTAGGGAATCTTCTCAATATTACTTACCTCTGAATTTTGAAAAGTCACAATCACTTGCTTTGTTTTGACCTTTCATGACATATAATTCGACTTTGTCGAGCAGGAGATATGAAAAACATCCTATATCTCTGAGTGACGAGCGGCAGGTAATGATTTGGACTGTTCATGTTCCAATAGCTGGCGTGCCACTATGCTGTTATGTGGCAGGCATGTTGCTTGCCATTAGGCGCATGTCCTGCTAGTCTCGTCACACTATACTATTATAAAAAATCTCGTACGTCGCAAATGCTTATTACGTAGGTACTATAGATATCTGTTCTGTATCAAAATTCGATAATATTATGAGGTGAGGAAGCTAAGAAGAACAAAATCAGAAGCACTTGACTCACGAGAATACCTACTTAGAGCTCTGAATATCCGTTCTCGATATTCATGTCGAAAAGGAAGAAAACCACATCAAGAAGCATCGCTAGATTGTACGACCAAAGAGTAAATTTGATAGAAGACTGTTAAATTCTATAATTTTGGTAGTCTAGCTTTTCGTCTTGCTCGTCATCACTATCTTACAAGTAAGATTCTCTCACTCCATTAAAAAGTGCATATTTTTTTATCAACAAATATTTTTTCCATTCCAGAATCGTATGTGTAATTACAAGTAGCAGTATAGAAAATTACAGATTGTCTCATTCTTTACAAAGAGCGTTAGTAATCGAAGGCCGATTAATTTATCTTAGCGTGAGTTTTCATATGTCTCTTATTATTTATTGTAGATACCTACAAGTGTACTTTCAATTCTTTTTTATCGGTTTTTTATTCGGAGAGTGTGCAACTGATCTGCATGATCTAATACCGCCTTGCCTTTTCTTATATCGGACTTCTCGTTTCTCAAAAAAGCGACATCGTTTCATGGTTGATGTTCCAAAAACACGAACGAAAAGATTTGACTCCACGTAATGTGTTAAATACGTCTAGGTTGTGGAATACGTTGCCTGAGTGGGCTTTCCCCGATAGTTACAATCTTGGTGTCTTCAAATCGAGAGTAAATCGGTTGTTTCTAGGTGCACACGCTGCATCGTAGATCGCATCGTCGCCTACCTAACATCAGGCGAGATGGTGGTAAAGTGCGAACCTATAGTAGTTATCTTTTTTTCCGCTTGAAATTTTAGAGAAAGCATAGCCAACGCCAATTTAATTAGGTTGTAGGAGGGTGGGTCCTCATTTTTGACCACAATAGTCAGCTGACACTGGAATAAGTACTTTCGCAGTGGCTCTTTACAACGTCGAACTTCGCCGAATAACAAGTCATCTCAATGTTTTTTTTACCATTAAAGCAAGCAAAACTAAACTGCATTAAGACAAATATTCAGATTATGTCAACACTTTACAGGACTTCACAATCAATCACGATCAAAACTATCATTTAAAGTCCTATAAAGTGTTTACATTATGTGTTCAAAACGCGGAAGTTTAAAAACAATATATATTCAGATGTCCTGGGCGGGAATCGAATCCTTTCCTTGGGTTCCCGCATGAAAGGTGAGCGATTGTACAGTATGATCTAACATTTTACTAATTACTGGAAATACTTATCGCGTTCAGGTAAAAGTCAGAGCTGAAGATATGAAGAAAAAGCTACTACTATTCAACGTTATAGCAAATTTAGGAGCTAACATCAATTACATGGAAACGGAAAAAATGACCTTTGCAAGCGAAACCGACATCGAAAGTGTTTATGTAAGACGTCAACAAATAATTTACTTAGTCATATTATGTACCTACATTAGATTTCAGGTAGAATTACAAATCAATAAAAAATGGTATTGTGTATCCCTCACAGATCTCTACAAAGCCCTAAAATAAGCAATGTTTTTAATACTCGTATTTGAACCATATCACCTACTGATACTACGAGTACTTACATAATTGGAACTGCTTCAACTTTGCCTGAGGGGGCTTATCCAAAATCCTAAAGCTTTATAACATTATTTATAATATTAGGATACTACTAGTCTATAGTAGCATCCCGTGGCTTCCCTCGCTTAGTTACCTGTACACTTTGAGAGTAAATTATTTTTAGCGCCCCCTTTTTTCATATGCCTAGCTAGGTACTTAAAATCACCTATAATTTAAAAAAAAATTAATTGAATATTGTAAGCTATACCTATTCAAATGGCAAGGCAAACACTCGATGTCGATGTCGAGTCGATTACTAGCGGAATCCCAACCGAAAATAGAATTAGATTTTAAATGTACCCAACTCCCTCCTATTTTCATTTTCTTCTCCTTATCCAAGATATGTGTAAAAAACGATAATTGTAATGACAAAGATCACGGACCCCGGAGTCTGTGGAGTGGCTAATTTAAAAAAAAAAAAAAAAAGCTATACCTATTAGCGGAGATTAAACATTCATTCTAATCGAGACTTTTACTATAACTCGCAAGAGTTATCTTGATATAGTGACATTTATATTGATTATGATTGATCTAATTTGTAGATTTATGCTACATTAAGGTACAATTTTATATACCAACAATGTTTAAGGAATTTATTATATGACGTGTAACAATGGTTATGAATAAAGGATTATGATTATGATATCTGAGTTCAGTAGGAAATTAAATTGAAATGAAATTCATTCAACACCCACAAGGGGGCGCTATCGCCCACTTTGGGAAAGGCTGGCTTAGAATGACAGAGACAAGGATTGTTATTCCGAGCCGGAATCATTCGCATTGAGTTGTGATTCAGTACCCTGATCCTTTCAGTAGTTTTTTTACTAATTAATATTGGTGGAATGGTATTGAATATTGGTGGGTTATGGTATATTGGTGCTTGCAAGCAAAGCTTGTGTTATGGCGGCCAAATAGCTGATACAAATACTGCTTGAAAGAGTGACAAATATCCATACAAATTTTAGCAACTAGAATATTTAGACCTTCCGACCCTTTTACTCTTTTTTTCAGATAAACCTGGAATGTGAGACACGGATTTGCTGCACGCATGTAGCTTGAAACGCATCCTGACGAGGCTGTTCCCTGGAGCGTGCCAGTTCCGTGAGGGGCCTTTCAGCCCGATACCAATTTGCGTCTGTTCCCCCAAACGACGTCTCATGTAGTTTCGTGCATTCATATAAATAAATCCTAAAAAAACAGTAATATATGCAAAATACGCAAACAACTTTTATTTTTTTTCGTACTTTTCACTCTACGACAATATAAAAAAATAGTAATGTAGTGTTTTCAAATATATTTAGGGGCTAGTGGGCCGCCCCGGCTTCGCCCGTGTTACATAATATATAGCCTAGATATAGCACTCAGGGATCACGTGTATATCCAACGAAGAAAGAATTTTGGCAATCTGTCCAGTAGTTACTGAGATTAGCGCTTTCAAACAAAACACCTGTTCAGTTTTTAACCCCCGACCAAAAAAAGGGGTGTTATAAGTTTGACGTCGATGTCTGTCTGTCTGCGGCACCGTAGAGCTTAAACGGATGGGCCGATTTCGATGCAGTTTTTTTTTATTTGAGGGTTAATATCCGTGCGGATGTTCTTAGCTATGTTTGGTTAATATCGATTCAAGATGGCCGCCTCCACAAAATGGCGGTCAAAGTATTTCTGCAGAACCTACCTCAACATGGGTATCAAATGAAAGGGCAAGACTAGTAGAACACTATATATACACTATAAACAAATTCAAATCCAAGATGCCCCTCAACCGCCTAACTAAATCGGCTATGGCTTTGCTATTGCTGTCTCTATCATTTCAAGCGAAAAGAAAAGAGAGAACAATATCAAAGCTAAGACAGTTTTAGTTAGGCGGTAGACCCTCTGATTGGCTCGTCAATCTGCTACTCATAGCAGAGCAAAATGATTCCATACATTTTTTGTTCAATAAATATGTTTAAGACAATATGCAATGTGTATACTGTAAAAATGTTGTAGTTACACTAAAAATAAAAATGGCGGTCTTTCCAAAATGGGGGGCTGGGAACCGGGGTTCCCAGATATCCCTATCAGGGATATGGGGATGATTTGTCGATGAAATTGATTGTTGTAAGATACTGTTCTGTGGTTCTGTATGGCGTTCAAATATCGCTAGTCGGAACTCAAACAGACTGTATAGGGACGGATAGACGCGGGAAACTGCTTTTTTTTACTATGTAGTGATTCTTAATTTTGTACTATAATTTATGTACTCTGAATACATATTTTAAATCCTCAAGATCTAATTTTATAGGCATGTTGCATGTTTGTAATGATCCTCATTTATGTTATTTAGGTATATATTTTAAAATCTAACTGAAAAAAAAACATTTTCAGACGACGTGACGTAGACAGCAAAATGACTTTTTCTAGTTCCAAACTTTTAGATTTGAATAAAATACTCAAATGTGATGAATTTTACGCTCCTTGAGTAAACATGTTCTTTAAAATCCGCTAAACTTTAATTTCAACTATCTTTTCATAAAAAGGAAAGGAAAAATGGGCCCGTTTACAACGAGTTTATCCCTGTAAATCATCCCAATATCAAAGACATAACCAATGTACTAAAATCCAACCAAAAAAACTCCTCCCTATCTTCCCAGGATGTCTCGCAAAAATGTAAGTAGGGTAGGGTAACTTATAGTAAAACGTAGGCAGCATTGTAGGGAATTTCATCCGTCTGCTGTTCAGTTATGTCCAGTCTCCCCATACCACTATAATCCTACTAATCTTATACCTTTAAACGAGCAATTCTTGTATATATCTATACATATATAGAATCTGAATCTCGGAAACGGCTCGAACGATTTTCATGAAATTATGTATACAGGGGGTTTCGGGGACGATAAATCATCATTTTATGCGCGTTTTTAGACAATGAAAAACTCCTACAATGTCATTAGAATACGATAACTTATTTCGCATCTGTTCTTTAAGTCTAAATGGCTCAGACGGAATATGCTCGCCCTCGGAGACAACAGGCCCCGGGTCGAATCCTGGTGGTTACTTTTCTTTTTGTTCCTTTTTTTGCTCGCCCTCGGAGTCAAATAGGCTCCGGTTCGAATCCTGGTGGTCCTTTTCTTTTTGTTATTTTTTTTTCTGAGAAAATCTTATACTTAGCTCCTTTTAGTAGGTCTAAGTTAGTCACCACTTCGTAATTCGTGCCTGCCTAAATATCATTTAAAAAAACCGAGCAAAGCTTGGTCAACCAGGTACTATTATAAATGTGAATGAATGGATGTTTCGATGTTTGGATATTTGTTGCTCGATCTCGTCGTAACGTATGAACGGATCGAGCTGAAATTTGGAATACAGGTAGATTATAGCCTGGAAGAACACATGGGCTAGGTATATTATGTTATATAAGATTTTATCCCGGCAAAATAACGGGAACGGGAACTACGCGGGTAACACCGCGGAGAACTATTAGTCAACTATATTCATATTACATGTAGTTAGTCCAATACACCAACTAGATTTAAACTATCCATATCATGAGTCAAAATGCATGTAATCACATAAAAATAAATTTAATACAGAAAAGGTGTCATAAATCACAAACATTGGCTTTGGTCCTTTCTAAAATATGAGTAATCTAGTAATATTGTTATTATGATAGTTAGCTTAAGCGTAAGTAGGTACATGTTTAAGCAGCCTACTGAATGTTCCACTGCTGGCACTCGGGGAGCCTTCTCCCTCAAGGTCAGACCATAATCCACCACATTGCCCAAGTACGGGTTGATGGATGACGCATAACCTCGAAGGATTCTAGAAATGTGTCAGTTTTCCCCTCGATGTTTTCCTTCACAGTTTTTTTTATAGTGAGCTACGCTCGCAGAACTGACAACCGGTGGGGGAGAAAAGTTCTCGAGTGGCGACCACGAACCGGAAGACCGTCTTGGACGCAGTGTTGGACGTCGTTGGCCTCCCACTAGATGTACAGATGACCTCACAAAGGTCGCTGGAAACCGCTGGTTGCAGGTTGCGCAGGACCGTTCGTTGTGGAAATGTAGGGGGAGGCCTCTGTTCAGCAGTGGACGTCTTGCGGCTGATGATGATGATGAGCTACATTACGCACATGACTTCGAATAGACAGAGGAGCGCGTGGAATTCGGTACCAGGGGTACCGGGTCGGCGTTCTTACGACTATACAAGCTATAAGTTATGTTTTAAATATAAACTAAGTATAAGTACTCGCAGGCGCAATTAACCGCCCACCCTGTATTTGTCCTAGTTCGCAAAAACTGTTAATTGTAAAGCATATATAGGATATAGGTTTGTTTTGCGTAGTTGTATATAAAAATGGGTCTGCAAAATGTATGTATGCTTATAACTTTTGAATCATCATCATTAACACTAAATGTTCCCACTGCTGCGACTTAGGGCCTTCTCTCGCTACGACCGAGTTAAGGCCATAATCCACCACGCTGCCCCAGTGCAGGTTGGTGGATGACACATGACTTCGAAAGATTCTTGGTGCATGTTGATTTCCTCAAGATGTTTCCCCTTCACCGTTTTAAGTTAGCGGCATTACGCACATGACTTCGAAAAGACAGTGGTGATTGTGGGATTTGAACCCGGGGTCTCCGCATCGGCAGGCGCCGTTCTCCCGACTAGACCAGCCGTAACTTTTGAATACTGTACTAAATTGGATCATTATTTGTTTAACGTATTTGTTATTGTTGGGACAATGTTTGTATGGCAGAAAATTTAGGAAATTTTGACGAAAAAATATGGTGGGAAGAAGTTCGCCGGGTCAGCTAGCATTAAAAAAAAAAAGCATAAAAACACATTAAATAAAATAAGACACACTTGTACCATTTGACACACACGCTTAATTACTCTGTTGTTTATTGTTAACGTCTTTGGTCAAATTGAGAAAAGAATAATATTACTTTAAGGAATTTCGACCACTTGGCGACCACTAGTATTATAAATAGTTATATAACTGAAGGTACTGACATGTGTATCTGCCCAGTTCCCGTTGAAGGGTCCCTGATGGAAAGTATCGTCGTCTCCCGCCTCACGCTCCATTCTATCCAATCCGGCCTCGTCTTCGTCCCCAGACCCCGCCCACTCGTCCTCTGACGTCAGTTCCGCTTCGTTCTCGAAGAATTCGGCCATCTTGCGTTTCTTCTTCGGATTCGCGGGGGCTGCACTTCAATCTGGAATTGGGATTAAACAATAGTAAGCAAAGCGCTTGTCATAATATTTTATGTATTACAATTTTTAGGGTTCCATAGCCAAATGGCAAAATACGGGAACCTTATAGATTCGTCATGTCTGTCTGTCTGTCCGTATGTCATAGGCACTTTTCTCCGAAACTTTAAGAGCTATACTATTAAAGCTAGGTAAGTAGATGTATTCTGTGAACAGCATTAAGATTTTCATACAAAAAAACAATATATTTTGGGGGTGTCCCATACTTAGAACTGAAACTAAAACATTTTTTTTTTGCTAAAACCATACCTGTTGGTTATCTATGGATAGGTCTTTAAAAATGATATTGAGCTTTCTAACATTTTTAACTGTTTAGTTTGCGCGAGAGACTCTTCCAAAGGGGTAAAATGTGCCCCCCTGAACTTCTAAAATTAGAGTGACAAAAATAAAAAAGGACGTAATGTACATTACCATGTAAACTATCAACGAAAATTGGGTTGAATGATATCTAGTAAGTAGTTTTATTTAAATATGTCATAAATTCACTATTGTTAAAACACTGATTAAAGTAACAACGAACTACAAGAACTTTTATATTATATTACTTGCTGCTTCGGAAGCCTTCATGGGCGAGTCCGACTCGCACTTGACTACTTTTTTTTGCACTTGACCGGTATTTCGCCTGATCTTAAGGGGTTAAGCGACAATACGGCATTTGATAACACAAGTAATCCAATAAATATGGTATTTGACTAAATGTAGAATACTATATTCTTTATTTCATAATATACATCATGTAGCTAGCCGTAATGTAATACGGCGAATTATACAATCCGACTACGATTGACTACTACATGAATATTTCTGAGAGAACATTAGAAATAAATGTTTAAAGTTCAAAATGCCCGCAAAAAACCTGGATTCTATGATGACCCCGATCACGTAACGTCACACGCGAGTAAAAAAATATTGTTCTATACAAAATCGTTCAGCTATACCTAGATGGAATGTTTAATCGCGTGCGACATCACCAGCGTTGACGGCGTTTCACTGCGTTGGAGATAAACTATTAAGAGACGATTTTCTTAGCATTCCATGGATTCACCGTGCGGGTGCCGGGTCCATCGTGTGGCAGAGAGAGAAAAACTCGAGTAGTTCCCGAGACTTGTGACTCGGGCGTAGGTTCCATCGTGTGGCAGAGAGAGAAAACCCGAGTAGACCCCGAGACTTGTGACTCGGGCGTAGGTTTAAGGGGCCCCTTTCTAACGTACATCAACACTCACCTTCACTACTCGTCTTTCTCTCCCTGCCCAGCCAAATCTGATATGAGCCTACTAGTGCAGCTTTAGATACTCGTTCTAGTATAGAACTTACTGCACATCTGGATAAGCCAAGGTCTTTCAGTAGGTTATAGAGAGATTTTGCTGGTATACCTCTCGCTCCCACTTCTACAGCGTATAAACTAACTACATAGCCATTTTTTGTTAATTCGTTTAGGAGGTCGTAATACTTTTGTTTCATCGCGTGGTCTTTAGGTATATTAGTTTCCCACGGTACGGTAAGTTCTACAAGGACTATGCGTTTCGCAGCTCTAGAAAAAAGGAAAATGTCCGGTCTGGATGACGAAACACCCACATCCTCTGGGATCTTGTAGTGCCTTTCATACGTGTCCATTAAAATAGTCCAATCAGGTGCTGTACCCAGGATTGAGTAAGGCTTGTGCCTGGAGTTTGAAGTCGAGCCTTCTTTTACAAAGTTAATTTGTCTTTTGTTTGTCGTCAATCCCTTTTGGGCTCTAGCTACTGAAAGGCTCATGGCCTCACGTATGATTTCAAGTACTCTGTCATGGCGCCGCGAGTAATGACTCTCATTAAGGAGCACCTTGCATCCCACCAATATGTGCCTTGTAAAAAATGTTCATTGGCGTATTTAACACAAAACGAAAAAAAACGTACAGCCGAATAGAGAACCTCCTCTTTTTTTTAAGTTGGTCAAAAACTAGCACAATATTTTACAAAATAGAGTCAAACATGTTTATTCAATTTATGATGATCATAATTTACATTGGTATATTTGTAATATTGTGGAATACCGTATCTAGAATAAACCAATTCACTCTTAGACCAATAAGAAGCCGTGATAAATGAGCCGAAATAACGAGAAGCCCTGGTGGCCAAGAGCGAAAGTGGAAATATCCGATCCACAATCGTAAGGTCGTAGGTGGATTCGCTCCTGCAATGTAATGCTCCGTACCTCGTTTTCTTCTGAATCATACTCCACGAGTCTCTCCACATTCTCTTCTTCAATATCTGATTCATACTCTGCAATGTCTTCTACGTCGGATTGTTCCTCTTCGTCATCTGAAAGACACAACACACATGCAATATATTGGACTAAGCTATTATCTATATATAGTTGAGGTTGAATTAACTTACAGCCGTCGCTCGACTATAAGAAAACTTTTCATTTATTTTTGGTAATTTTTCAAAGATGCTTAAAATAGATCTCGAAAGAGACCTTTAGAGGGTAGAAAAAGAATCTTTGCTCAACATTGACACAAAATAAGCCAATTCAAGAATAAGTATACTATTATTACCTGAAATCTGCAGTGCTCGTTTTTCTGCTTTCTTTTTCTTCAGCTTTTTAACTTTCTTAGGATCGACAATACCATTTTCATTAGGTTCTTCATCAGAGTCGATTACTAACTTTCTTTTCATCTGAATATCAGTATGTGATCTATCACCACGTGTATTACTTTCAAAGAATTTGTTTGGTTTAGGTGCATCAAAATCAGGATCTGCTAACTCATCAAGGATTGATTTCAAATTATCATCAACTGCTTGGTCTTTATTGCTTTCTGTTTTGTTTAATTCTATGAAATCATCTGTTTCTTTTGTTTCTATTAAAGTTTTACTGTTTTTCATACCTTTATTTGTATCTTGTGTGTTTAATTCTACAAAATTTTCTGCATTTGTAATGTCTGTATCGTTTTGATCAATGCTTGTATTTGCAGATACACCATTGTTGTCCTGGCTCTGGTAGTTATCAAACGCATCGTACGCTTGTGATTCGCTTAAAGGCTTTTCTTCAACTTGTGATACAAACTGGTTATCATAGAACTGTCCTGTGCACAGTGCGAGGATGTCTTCGCCAATAGGTTGAGATTGAGACATTTGTGTTGTCGGTATTTGAGATGGAAATGATACCCTCTGAGTATCAGTTACTGGGTAAAGGCTATCCTGCAAGTTATTCTGAAAGGGATAAAAACAGTAGTGATCATAGAGCATAGAGCATAGAGGCATAATTTTTATTAGTGAAAATGAAGACATGATGGAGAATATTAGCTATACTGACTAACTTTAATTACATAAGTGCAGGAAAATAATTATATGGGGTTGATTTTTTAATGGCATGAACTGTTATACAATGCCTTTCAAATATTGGTTTATCCCAATCAGACTGTATATAAGATAAATAAATGCAGAATCAATCATTTATACTCACCAATTCCAAAGATTGTGTGGATTCAACAGCTGTTATTCTACCAGAACTGTTTAGATCTAGCCCTACAGTTTGTGGCTTGGAAGAATCTAGAATCGAAAATGTCTGTGTGAACATTTCTTCACTTTCTGTGTTATCTTCCTGTTCTTTAGTTTCCGATGCTAGTAAAACACTTTCCTGACTAAATAAATCATCTGATGTAGATTTTGGTCTTTGGGCCAACTGTATCTCATCATCTGAAAGAAACATCCACTATCTGTTACAACAGTGCAGTTGAAAGACTTCCATTCCTGGGTCAATTTTTAAATATGTTTATACTAATATTTATGTATATTAAGAAAACCCCATGAAACATTATCAGAACGAATTTTAGGTAATTTGTTAAGCAAATATTTGAAACCTTATCAATACTGCTTGCTTTTACAAGTTCAGTTAAAGTTGGCAAAAATAATGACGAAAAATATCAGATGGAAACTTTTTGTAATGGTACACCAAAGGAAGTATCACACATCTAGAAACATTATCCTCACAAAGGATTTTGATAATTTAGCAGGGAATATTTCAAAGCTTGGATTAAAAAGTTTTATTCCTGATATATGACTAATAATACAGTGTGTGTTGATTTAAATTAAGAAATAATAGCATGCCTGATATTAATGTTAAATGTACCTTCTGTAGCAATTTGACTAGTTAAGATGTTTGCAGTAATACTGGAATCACTTTTTGATTCCACTCTAACTTTTGAATCCTTTATATCTGCAATGGGTTCTTTGGTTTGACTAGCGTCTTCGTCGTCCGAATCTTCAAAAGCTTTTAATATCCTCCCTTTCTTCACAACTGTTTGCTCTGCCTCTGACTCTGATGATTCATCACTATCATCACTTTCAGACTCTTCATCATCATCACCTTCGATTCCATCGTCTTCATTTTTTTCAGTATTTTCTTCATCATCATCAACTTCATCATTTTCGTTTCTTTTATCTTCATTGTCTTCAATTTCATCACAATCTGATTCCTCTGCTTCATCATCAACCATAGCATTCTTTGCTCTTGGCTTGTCTTTAATTTCTATGTCATCTTCAATTGGTTCTTCTTCTCCACTAGAAGATTCTGTAAACACCATTAATTTTATTGAATATACAATACCTAAGTGAGGAGAGACTGAAGTGTCTGCAGTAGATGTTTCGAGTTAGTACAGATTTTAAACTTTTGGGTTTTGACCTCATAGTGAAATTGTTAATGGCAATGTAAATGTTTTTAAAAGACGTTTTCAGAATGACAGATGGGTAAAAAATAAGTCAAAGTATGGCATATCAAAATTTGTATGCTTAACAATTTTCCCTACAAAACAAGACATTTACGACATACGTGTGACGTAAATGAGAACATTTTAGACAGGTTTTAGCATTAATCTGTACTTTTTAAAAGGCTTCCTTCCGTTCTTTCGACCTTCCGAACCTGAATGCACGTCTTGTCGTGATCACGACCGTTGTAATAGGATCGTCTAAATTTAGTTAAAAAAATATTCAGATTGCGATCGACATTTTCGATATGAAAATACATTTGTTGCTTTTACATGATGTAATACGTTTTAAATATCAGCTTCTTATTGTAGTAAAATTACAGAATAGGCATCAGAATCACCAGAATGTGGAAATTCTTGTTTACCTCCATCCCCATCTTTTATTTCATCTTTCTCTTCTAGCGCTGCTTCAATTTTGTCAATGTCGTCTCCATCAGATTCCTCTCCTCTTAGCTCTTTTAATTCTTTTTGCTGTTGTTTTTCTTCTTCCAAACGCTTTGCCCATTCAAGTGAACGTTGTTCAGCGATCTTTTCCTCAAGTTCTTGTTTTAATTTATTTAGCTGTGTGCCTGGTTTTATCCTAAAAAAAAATTTTTTTTCATAGTATTATATCTATGCATAAGCAGCCCAGTTTAGACTCTGACAGCCGGAATTCTGTCTGGAGGCCTTTTCTCACAAGGAGACAGTTAAGACCATAATCCACCACGCTCGTCAAGTGCGGGTTGGCGGATGACAAATGTCCTCGAAAATATATTTCTTGGAACATTCCTGTTTCTTCACGACGTTTTCCATAGCTATTTAAGCAAGTAGTGATAACAAACTCGTACATCTTCAGAAAACCACTCACAGGTGCATTCGGGATTCGAACCTTTGACTTAATGATATTTATAGGCAAACTATGGATCATTGTGATAGATAACAAATACATGACGCAACTAAAAATATATAGATCAGGGCATGTATTGTCCTACAAAAATTATAAATGTAATTGTATGGATGTTTGTTGCTCAATCACGTCGTAACCTATGAACAGATCGGGTTGAAATTTGGAACTTGATCGTAATCTGGAAGAACACATAGGCTTTTTACTTTCTATAACAAATGGTTTTAAGGAAAATTACGGGTCCGGGAACTATGCAGGTAAAACCGCGGGTCGCTGCTAGTATAGAATAATTAATACCACGGTGTGCTCTTACTTTCTCTCTCTCTCTTTTTCCTTCTCTTCTGGAGTCTTCAGCTTGGAGAAGTAAATGTATCTTTCCTTTAGTAACTCTACTCCAGATTTTTTTGGTGCAGCATCACTGTCATTCAAGTCTATTACCATACCTGGAGCACCTGTCAGTATAGGATTCAGGTTCAACGGCTTGTCTCTTACCAGGAATTGAGAGTTCACTCTATCTTCTATATCTGAAATCAAAACAAATGGTATAATTATAGTGAGAATTTATTTATTTACTCATAACAAGTCAATGTATCTGAAAAATATTTCCTCTCTCACACAAGTGGTAAACTGGAATATATATTATATAATATATTACAGGAAATCGTAATGTTATTGATGATCATCCCAGATACCAAAATTAACCCTTCTATGACTATCTATTTGTTTCTCAAATATAAATCTGAATTTCTTCTCATTTCTGAAATAATCTGTTTCATTGTGGAAATCTTAATCTTAACTATAACAAGAACAGTATTTTTATCAGTTTTACACTAGCATTAAATTGTTTCCAATAAATATCATATTTGAATGCAATGATGTCTTCTACTTTTCAAACAAATAGATAATCTTTACCTTTAATGATCTCAGCATTTTCAATTATATTGTCTATATCTTCCAGCATAAGTTCATCATCAGAAAATTCATTGTCAACTTCCATTGCGTCTTTTTCCCCAATTTCTTCCATATATTCATTGCTTTTATCTTTTGAACTGTCATGAATGGATTCATTTGGTTGTTTATGTTTATTGTCATTTGTTATTGTAATCTCTCCATGATCTTGGTCTGTATTTTGATAACTCACTGTAGAATCACCTGTATTTGCTGTTTTAGTAATATCTGAGATTTCTTTATTAAAACTTTCAGTATTTTCTGTATCTAAATGTAATGATATTAATTGACTGTCTCTCTCAGTTTCTCCTTTTTTACTATCTTCATTTAAACTATTGTTAGCTTTAGTAAGTTTTACTTCATTACTATTTAAAATTTTATCATTATTAATTGTTACTATCTGTTCATTTATCTTTTCCATTTCTATTGATGTATTGTTGTCAATAATAGAGTCTGCAGAAACATTGTAAACTAATTTCATACTGTTTTCGGAATCTTGTTCTTCTTGAATATGATTTGCATCTTGAACATTTGAAACATCAACTTCATTTATATTTGAAGTAATTTCAGTATCATTCACCAAATGTTGTGCATTGTTAATGTTATTTTTTACATTTGATGTTTCATTTGTATTTTCTGTATGGATTTTGTCAACAGCATCTCCACTATCCAAATTATTTTCTGTAGCAATCTTATCAACTGTTTCAGGATTATGACTAGTGTCTTTCAGAACTTCTTCTGAGTTTTCTATAGTGTTAGCTGATTCTTCTGCAGGATCTTCTTCCTCTGATTCACTTTTACACAGTTCAATTATTTCTTTTTGCCTTTCTTCCAACATTTTACTATAAAGGAATTTAATTTATAATAAAAGTTATATTTTACAAAGAATTTTCAAAGAATTTTCGAGTCCAAATTATCTAGTAGTCCTAATTATATGATGTCTATTCTACATAATTTTTGTTTTACTACAATTTTCAATCTTTTTGTTTAGAAGTTGAAAAGGGAATAAAAAGCCTTTTGACTACTCACCTCAAAAGACTTTTGATCTGTTTGAAACATAATCTTTAGATCCTAACATTTAAAAAGCATTTCTAATATTAAAACAAATGTTTCATTGTACATTTTTAATGTCATTGTTAATAACAATTATAACGCAGATTGACAAACATAATATATGATTGTAACTTACGCATAATGCTTAAGCTGATCTTCATTCATTTTGATAGGTAGTGCTTTTCCATCAGCACTTACAGCCAGTTTTCTTCTACTCATAATGTCTTTTAGAGATAAAGCCTTTGGCCTATGGTATGGCAGTGATACTTCCTTTTCACGCAGCATCCTGTTTGATTCACTTTTAATTTTTTGCATGTTTTCCATTGCTTGCTTTGCAGACATCTGAATCAAAAGAATGAATGTTCAAAGTTAATGTGTTTAGAAGACATATTAAAGCTATGGGTAATAATGTAATAATTACTTCTAATAATGTTTATCTATAATCTTATGTTGGTTTACAAACAATGAGTCATTAAATATTTTTATTTGGATATTCAACATAAACTCTGTCAATATAGGTAATCAAAATTTTCTAATGACTACACTTTATTTTTTTTTCTAATCTACATATTATGACCAGAAAATGATAGATTTATTTTAAAAAATCAACATAGACTTAATTATCAAATGTTTGGATTAATTCATCTAATCCACTGAAACCTTTTTAAACATAAATTAAGTGCTTTATCGGCTAAATAGTTGATTGTCTATACACTTATGTCAATATTAGTTATACCCTTGATTTTGTTGACAACTTCTTGCTATTTAAGATATTTGAAGAAAATTCAGTAGCTTTTGGACGAAAGAGTACATCTATCCATTCTGACACTCTTTCCCATTTATAACATTAGTAGAATTCTATGTACTTACTCTTTGAGGTTTAGGTGAAGTTAATTTGATTTTTCTTTCCTTTTTCTTTTTGTATATTGATTTCTGTTGATTGCTCTCTTCATCTGATGTGTCCGGATCACAGATGGTAGACTTGAATGACATCCTTTCTTTAATTTTCTGTAACAATATTAACAAATGAGTATTCAATATTTTTAATATTAAATTTATTAATATTAAACTATAATTTTTACACAACATAATAATCACAGTGGTTATATGTTGTAACCATGGAATAATAAGAAACCTCTGAGGCAAATCACAGTGAGCCATATTGACTCAGTCTGTTCGAAACTACCATCACTTGTCAAGATCAAGCGCTAGTGCATGCGTCTCCAACAATTGAAATCATTATAGGTAATAGTTTGTGTGGTTCTTCACTATCTATACTCCACAACATTAGTTTTTTGGTGAACATCGGTACATAGGTACTGCTGATGCCAAAATCAATCTGCTTTTTACCTCACTTTAGATGAAGCCTTTATTTGAAGATTATAGATCTACGTGTTACTAATCTATGGTTGTAACTAATTGTGAACTTGAGTCCCAATTCTTTTGAGAATATAAGAATACTAAGCTCTATGCTGTGATAACACCTTTATGCTTAACGTCAAGCAACTTGTAGAAAAGTAAAAAATTGTTAAATGAATAATGTAACTAACCTGTTTGATTTTGTCAATAGATGCCACATCATCTCCAGACTCACTTGAACTACCGGTATCACTTTTTTCTTTAACTACTTCATCCTTGTTCCCTGTTTCTAGCAATTTTTTTCCTTTTGTTTTTAACAGATCTTTGAACTTGTTCTTCAGCTTGTTCGTTTTATTTTTCATTCGTAATTGTTGCTCTTCATTTTTAACAGCATTATCACTATCTCCATCACTTATTTGATCTTCATTGTCTTTAAGGTTGTTTTTACTGAGATCGTGGTGCCTCTCATTGTCTTCAGATTCAGAAGAATTCGAAATATTACCTAATATACGTGACTTATGTGGTAGGCTCTTATATATGTTATTATCACTCTCACTGCCATCACTGGCTTGTAGGTTGGATTTCCTAGATGCAGAAGATTTGTTGGCCGTAAATATTGTATCATCTTTGGTGCGTAGGTTACTATCATCGCTATCAGAATCAGAAAACTTTTTTATTCGTTTGGAAGACTTTTTTCTGTGTACTTCTTCGTCGCTGCTGGATGCATCAGAACCTTTGAGGTTACTTGTAAAACCAGAAGCTGGAGAGCAGGTTTCTGAGAACTCACTTGATCTTCTCGACAATTTTGCCATTTGATAGGACTTTAAGTTTTGTTCTTGAAAAGGTTCTTCCATGTTATTCTTGTCCTAATACATACTACGCGGTGAATGAGTTCGAGAAGATTTATAACATTCCGGCACGCTTCTAAATGAATAAATATATGAATAAAAACAAAACCATTAAATACATCAGGAGCGCAAATTGAATATTATCATATAAATACAAATACAGTCATAAAATTGATAAAATAAAACTTTGTTTTGTTTCCTTTTCGCGGGAAATCATCAAAGATGTATCATGTACATCAAACCAAAATCAAAGGCTACGGCTATTTGTATGCAGTAGACAGATAAAAAATAATACAGATAATAAACTTATCGTTCATTCATTCGTTCAATGTTGCCATGCAAAACGTTCAATAAACAACACTAATGTGACAATGTGTATAACGAAAAAGTCATGAATAGGATCTTAATGGATGAAATGTCACTGTCATATGTCATTGAGCAAATCAGAGTAGATGACGGTTCTATCGAGGTTTTCCCAGTGTTGCCTACTGAACGAAATTTTCGTCATACCTAGCGAATTTGAGTACGTTGAGAGAGGGCGAATAACTTTCTAACGGCTAAGGATATAAATGTATAACGGAAATAAAACTACACATTTTCATCCATCAGCGTTTATTGCGTTTTTCAAACCGTAAGGTAGGTAAGTACCTAATAGGAACGAATTATTTTAAATTATGATAACTACGTCGATTAAAGACTTCTTTTGTAGTCCAGGCGCAAACATTTCTTTAATTGGATAACGGGACACTCATGTATGTACGTACGTATGCACGCGCCCGCCTTGGGCCAAACGGGCAGCCATCGCGCGCGTTCACTCTCCTGAAAAAAGGCCGCCAGATGCGGCCGAAACTCGAGTCGGATTGACCGATCATATTATACGTGAGTGTCCCGATATCCAATAAAATATATGTAACAACCACGTTAATTTTAATACTAACATTTCTTTATTTATGAGTGGGACTTACCTCTACTGACTACTGCTAAACAGTGGAGCCTGATCACGCGATTTTAACACCCATGTTAAAGGTCACGTCCGTAAGACGCGGCTCGACAATTTCAACTTGCAGATTGCTATCAAGGATAGAAATGCGGCTGTGGTGGAGGCTCTGGGCCGGTAGGAGGCGGCTTAGGCAAAAGGCGATGTCGAGTCAATTACTATTGGTATCCCAACCGGTAGTGATCGGCTCAACAGACGAAATCCGACTAAAATGTTCACAACACCCCCCTGTTTTCTCCTTCTTCTCCTAATCCAAGAAATATGTAAAAAAAAATGAAACGTAATGGCAATGGTCACGGTCTGTGGAGTGGCTAAAATTAATAAAAAAAAATCGTGTGGTATGACTTCACTGCTGCTAAATAATTGGAAACCAATATATATCTAGCACCGCCTTGCTATATTACCTGCGTAGTTCACATTTCCTTTGTTTTCCTGGGATAAAATGTAGCATATGTGTTCTTCCAAACTATAATCGGTGTTTCAAATATTATGATTATTAAATAAATGGACAGTCATAGGAACTCCCGATAGAACTGAAAACTTATTATTCAGAATTTGATAGCTTACTTTGGAAACTACTCGGCTGAAACTGGAGGACGTGACCATAAGCATGACCATCTAGAAATTCTGACGCATTTTCAGATGGCCAATGGCCATAAACCCGCGATTGCCCGAAGATTTCAAATCAAACTCGAACGTGACGGTAGAATTCCATCCACATCCCACGAAAATTCTATCTGTGGCGTGCCAAAACAAGTTTTCATTACAAAAATGCCAACATTAGAGCCATTGAAAGCATTCATACATGCTAGAGTAAAATACAGCAAGGATAATGATGATGATGATAGTGAAAGCCGGTACTGACTGCTTGATCTTATTGTTTTCACAAACTGGCAATTTTTTTTCGAGAGAGAATATTATCGAAAGTTTAATTTGAAATGCAGAAAAAGAATATGATTTAAAAATTTCAGACGCTGCCGCTGATGCACTCTCTTCACTCATATATTCATCAGTCACCAATTTCATTTTATAAAAATAATTATTATTATCTTATTCTCACTTTTAGGGGTGGGTTATTCGGAGATTAGTTTTTTATTTCTCTTTTCCATTTTATTTTCACTTCTTAATTATTTTCTTTTGTTTTATTTATTGGTAGTAGCTCTGCCTGCGAAGCCGAGGGTCGTGGGTTCGATCCCCACCCAGTGCAAATATTTGTGTGATGAATTCAAATGTTTGCACTGTGTCTGGGTGTTTCTATGTATAATAAGTATGTATTTAAAACTATATAAGTATTGTATAAGCTATCTGGCTGCCATCACACAAGCTTTGCTTAGTTTGGGGTCAGATGGTGTTGTGTGTGAATTGTCCACCAATATTTATTTATTTATATTTATTTATTTATTTATTGAAGGCCTTATCTTACCTGCAAACAGCAATAAAGATTTTTGTATTTGTATTTGACAAACTATAGAGAATAGCGGACTTTGTACTAAAATCCGTTATTATACCTACCTACTTAATAGTTATACCTATATGGTGCAAACAAACATACAGGTAATACTCGGTAAAAAAATATTTGCAGATGCTACAAATTCACAAATTTTAATATAGAAATCTTGAATTGTAGATATATATTGTATATTGTACGTACTCGTATATATTATTATTATTTGTATATCTCAGGTTCACTAGTTGTTTATACAAAATATAAATTTTGGAAGTATGACAACTAATAAAGAAATTAAAATTCATAAATATGTAGTATGTAGTGTAAATAAAATTCATAAAACGCACATACGCGCGCATTTACAGGACCAAATTTTTGCGATATTTCGATATACGTTTGACTTAATGCATCAATTTTATTGTAAATTAACAATAATTTACAAATAGCGGGCAAGTGCTCAAATACTCAACGATTTCTGCAAGTCAATACAACTAATATTCTATTCTATCAACTTTTTGTACCTTTCCAGTAAAAAATGAAAAGGTAATTTCTTAAACAACAAGAACAAAATTAAAAAATTGACTAGCCCCGACTACCTCAGATTTGTTATCCGTACAATATTCTACTAGTCAAGTCCTTTCATTTGATACCCATAAGGAGTTGTGAAAAAAAAAATGTATTTCGCCATTTTGTGGAAGCGGCCATCTTGGATTTGAAATTTGTTATAGTGCAATGTATTCTACTAGTCAAGCCCTTTTGTTTGATACCCATATTGAGGTAGTAGTGAAAAATAATATAATTCGCCATTTTGTAGTGGCGGCCATCTTGGATTAGATTTTTTATAGTGTATAGTATTCTATGAGTCAAGCCCTTTCATTTGATACCCATATTGAGGTAGGTTGTGAAGAAATATTTTGTCTACCATTTTGAGGAGGCGGGCATCTAGAATCTATGTTAACCAAACATAGCTAAGAACATCCGCACGGATATTAACTTTCAAATATAAAAAACCGCATCGAAATCGGCTCATCCGTTTGAGCTCTACGGTGACAGACAGACAGACAGACATTGACGTCAAACTTATAACTTTTGGTCGGGGTTAAAAAATTACATTTTTATATTTCAGCAAATTTTGACAAGACCCGACTGGCAGCACTGGTCTTGTTTCTTGTTTTTGTTTGCTTACATTTACAATTTTCAAATTCAAATACATTTAAGATCTGTTTTAGTGGTAAACTTTGTAATAAATGGAAACATGTCATATTATTCAACAAGAGAACGAGCTCGGTGGCAAGAAGTATGAGAATCCTGCCCCGGAAAGGTTCAAGAATAGCAATGCGAAACTAACCTCTCCTAGCCGTGTAATCAATACAGTAAAACAGAACCTCTTGTATAATTTGAAACGGACATTCTCTTTGCAATGCAAGCAAAGTAAGATTTGGGATGTATTATGTCATACTGCAAAGACGACTGATGGATATACAAAGTGACCAAACCACGAAGACGATAATTCAGACCATAACAATACAATACATGAAAGTAATGCCCCAACATAGTGTCTGTATAGTTAAATACAAAGGTTAATTGAAAGTAATGAAATATATAACTGCTATCAAAAGTTTTGTAATTGAAAGTGATACAGAGTTCATTGAATCTAGACTAATATTATAAAATTGAAGAAAATTTATTGGAAAACACTTATCTCAGGAATCACAAAGTAAGATAAATTGCAACTTTGAAATGTATGTGGTCTCCGAGCATCGATATAAACCAATCAATGTGCCCTGAGTACTTTGGAATTGGTAATAAACTGTCTCTTTGTGTAGCGGAAGTGGCTTACACACAACCAATCTACTTGATCCCTAGAATCGCTAGCGGTGAGATATGCTGTGATTCTACTTATTTTGGTTGTTGACAACAACGAATAGTGTTGAGTAAAAATAGGGTACACCGCTTCCTGCAACCGACTAGAATGGAAATAGTGAGCTCACTCTTCCCAATGATGACATAAATCCATGCACCTGAAATTTTAAAGGGCATATCTAGTGGTTTTATAGACGTCTCCGAGTGCTATAGGATATATTTTATATGTACCATGGGTGAAGCAGGGCAGACCTAAGTTTTGTAATAATTTAAGAATGGATATGAAGTATTATGCAAACTGGCGGAATGTCATAAGTCATTGTCTACCTATACATCACAATCAAGGTGTAAATTTAATGTTTGCTTCGTGCTTTCGACTTGGCGAGGCACTACCGTGCCCCAGATTAAATAAATTATTTCCTTCAATAATAAATACTAAATGCAGCCGTAAATTGTGTTTTTATTTTGTACCCCATTCTCTGATGTTATGACATACGTTTAAACGAAAATGAATTGTAATGTAATTTACCTACTTGATCTTTTAAAATCTCATGTTTGGTCTTAGGACTCTTTAATTAAATCCAGTATACAGAATGCTAGTACTATGACATTTAAATCTTTGTATGGATTAAATAGATCATAGTTTACTTGAAAAATCTTAATTCCACTGTAGTCTTGGGAGGCTCACTTTCTGGTGAAATTATGGATTGATATTATAATATGGATACATAGACAAGAAAGGAGAAGACAATTATGTTTGATGATCTTCATCCCAATTAAACCTCTCAACCATAAACTTGAATTTGTACACTACATATTTATGTTTTGTTTAAGATAGTGTTAATTAACTTTTATATCATAGGTAGGTACTCTTTCTCTCTAAACTAGTACAAATTTGTATTTTATTGACATCCTGATTTCTCGAGGATTGATTGTTGTCATAGAGAGGTAGCTGTAAAATCCGTTTAATGTACAGCAAACTAATTAATTATTGACTAATAATGACAGTTTTCTGAAGGTAGTGTGCAATGTACACACAGATTAAACACCTTAATGTACATTTTGAATTACAATGAGTGACAAAACGAAGTTATGTAAATATAGTAGGTACTTATCAATTCGTATTAAGTATTTTATATTTGTACTGTTCATATGATTAGACTTTTTAGGTAAGATCTCAATTCAATTAAAAATGAAATACAATTATTTACTATTACCAACTTAATTTTTATTTGTTGAATTCTGATACCTTGCTACAACATACTTATGTGCCAAACCATTATCTTAGTATTAAATAAATAACAAACCAATTTCTCATCCAAGTATCGCAAGAATAGTTCGACTTTTCTCATACAACACAAGTATTGTTTATTAAAGTATTATAATATATAAGTATATAACATAAATATGACAATACTGTACACATTGCAATATAAAATCAAATACTGTAGTATGTGGGAACCGTCAACATACATAATAAATTGATACTAACCACATACCTACCTAGTAAGTTACTAACAATGTAAATACTTGTTTTGAGTTAACAGTCAACAGGGTTGTCCTGATTTTAACAGACACTTATTATTGCTGGAGACATTTTCTCAATAATTAATTAGATGATTAACATCAAAGAGTTGTGATGTATCTACATAGTAACATTTTAAATTGTGATTGTAGTGACACAATATAAATATGACAACAGATTATCTTACAAATTGATTGGTTCATATAAATATAGAAACTCTGAAGTCTCTGTGGATTTTGTCCTCGTAGAGATCTCCGTTGATTATAATTAGAATCATAGAATGCCACTTTACTTAACATTTTTTGTGTTTGTTTCATTGGATGAGCTCGTAACTTCCTGGTATGATTGAGTACTTGTTGGGATAGTACAATTTTTAAGTCTCAGGTTTTCATCAATATTCAAGGCAGCAGCTAGTTTTCAACACTATTCTGTGTAGGTATATCTAGATTATTTGTTTGTTCGCCTTGAAAATGACCAGGAAACCCTAATTTCCAATCATTATTTGGTACCATTGGAACAAAGCAGACAATTAACTAGAGCGATAAGCTTTTAGGTTCGGATTCTATTCTAAGTACTAACTACTACTACTAACTGTTTACCACAAATGCAAATATCCTAGTGTTAATTTAATTACTATCGTGTAAATCAGTCGGCGATCACAGCGTATGGCGGAAGAATGCGAAGGCCGAGGTAGGTAACGTGTGGAAGAGCTCCTTTTCACACTGTGGATGCGGCAGTGTTGATTTCTTGGAATCCTTTATTTCGACGGTGTTGGTGCTGTTTGATAAGACGACGATTCAAAGTTAGGCTCCGAGTAATTACTGCTTTTTGAAATCCCAATATTTATCCAAGATGAAATAACTGCTGCAACCATGGCGATTTTAACAATAATGGCGATTGGCACCTCACGCTCCTCACGACAGTTGGACAGTCCTCAATATTGTTGTTGAACAATTGTTGAAATACAACAGCCTGACAGTTATCACAGTGGCGTTTATTTCCAACTTGAGAAATTTCGGTATTTCTCATACCTAATTCATGTTCGAATTCAATGATTTCTGATTTGTGATTTCACTACTCGTCCTTTAACCTAGTATTACCGTACACTTTATAGCATCGAAAAGCCAGTTTCTGCGTATTATGGAACGTTAAATGTGTCTTTACACAGCAGCTCTCAGAAACGTTTATGTCGTGCTCACGCAGTAGGATTACCAAGCACAATTACAGTTATACACGGGAAAGTGTGCTCTATTTCATGACCAAAGGGTCAAATCGCATGCACTACCCGACGTGGTACTGCGTGCAAATAGCCACAAAGAGCCGATTGAGGTTGACCTATCTTTGTGGTTATAATGATCGCGACTTGTCAAAAGCACTCGCACCTAGGAAGAAGTGGCCAGCGGAGTGAGTGAGACCAAACATAATCATGTCTGGTTACACCTCCATGAACAAATCCTCTTGACATACATGCGCAGTTTCCATATTAACGATTGCCAGTGTGGGCAACAGTTCTTTAATTTTTTATACGTAACTTACGAAAGTCATTAAATCCTAATTAATTGTTGAGTCAAAACACGAATTCGCTAACAATATATACAGGGTTACTGGTAATCGGCCTGCATCCATTTAGGGTATGTTCTGTATGTTTAAAAAATTGGCAGTCATAGGAACTGCGGATATAATGAAATGCGGTTATAAGTGAAAACTTATAACTCAGAATTAGATAGTTCACTTTGGAAACTACGGGGGTGAAACCAGAGGGCGAGGTTATGACTGAATGAATGCTGACGCATTTTTAGATGTCCATAGCCATGCTCTCCGGTTTCACCCGCGTAATTTCCAAAGAAGTTTTCACTTTACCGGCAATTCCTATGACTGCCAATTTTGAAGTGAAAATTCATTTGGAGCGGCTCAGACAGATCTTTCGTGGGCTGTGAATTAAATTCTAGCGTCATGCTCGAATGATAAGAATTCTTCGGGTAAACTCGGGACCATGGCCACACCCTCCGGTTTCCGTAGTTTCCGAAGTAAGCTATCAAATTCGGAGTTAGATAGATAGATAGTCTTTATTGCGACACAAACAAATTGAGATATTACAAATAAATACAAATAATATAGTTTATAAGTTTTCACTTCTATCGGCAATTCCTATGACTGCCAATTTTTTACTATGTACGGTGAATGCGCGAATATCGCGATCCCCAAGTTAATCTTACACGTAAAATCCAACAGACAAATTCATAAGCAGGAAAAAGAATAGGAGGAAATGGGACTCACGAAATCTAGGTCGTAGCTCGGGAACATCCAGTAGGCGGCTGCCCAAGTATAGGCTAGCAAGCATGGTCTCCTCAAATACGTCACAAATAGCACAGAACAATGCAGTTTCTGCAGTTTTTCAATTAAATAACATAGAGCACGTCACACCCCGTAACAAATCTCAACACACACCTTCTTCAAGTAAAGTTCTTCGCACAATGCTCGTGCGACGGGTCAATTCGTCAATGAGATATGGACGGATAGGGGTGAAATATGGTAGGAAAAGGAGACGGAACATATGAAATGTCTGCTCATTCAATAATAGCTATTTAGCGCTAGCATACGGGGAAAAATACGAATTTATATAAACTGTCGAGTTGGTGTAGATATTTAATTTAACCTAACATCCCATAAATAGGATGGAGGCTGATTACCAATAACGATGTATAATGCAAAGAAAGAAGATATAAAATATATTTCAAAAGTAATCTAAAAGAAATACTGATATACAAATGCTATGTATGATATAATAAATTAATTTTTAAATAATACCTAAAGAAATTAATTGGAATATTGATATTAAAGATATTGCTTAACATGAAATTTGACATTCCATTAATGTCTATTATTCATTATGATATTTGATATTTAACTAACATAACACCAAGTAGTATAAAAAATATTGTAACTGACATGTTGAATTAGATAGCACTGTATACATTCTATGACTTTGACATGATCAAACAAAAACAGCATCCTGCTGAAACACAAGACATTGGTGTAATTCAAGAAGGGAAGAAGCTATTACATTAATCAGCTATTTTATTTTTCATTGTATAAATTAAGACTAAAACAAATTTGTCCTGCCAGACATATTGCATGCCTCTCGAAGAGGCCAGTTTGTCTGGGTCAACTTTTGTTGGGTGGAACAACAGGTGTTGTATCATCTTATTATACCTGCAGTAATAAAGATTTTTGTATGAATGCATGTGTATTTGTAAAACTTGGTTAAAGGAATATTTGTTTGTACGGTTGTAATTATTGTAACAAATCACAGTTCATGTTTTGGAAAGAGCCTTTATTAACAAAACTAAAATACAATGAGAACTACTACACTACACTACAAACCTACCTAACTATTTACACTAAGCACACCTGAATTATCCATAGACTGCTGTAGGTCTACAGATAATCAAGATGTTCAAGCCCACTACCAATCGGAAGCGTACCCAGCATGCTGGCGGCATTACCACGCTGAATGGCAAAGGCTCTGCCCAGATTAAGAAAAAATGTTTTGGAACCATTTGATTTCAAAACTACTTTTAAGTTGGTGCTGTCGAGTTACATTTTCTGTTGAGATTAGTCCAACACAATAACGTGACGCACGTGGAAGACTACTCTCTTCGGACGCGGACACAGCCCGAACGGTCTAACTTTTGGTACACTATTAGATATTAAGCATGTTAGCGACGCCGTACCCTTGTTGTCCCTTTAGATTTTTAACTTTAGGTTACAAAGACTGTTTGAATATCTAATGATATAATAGGGCCCTAAAACGTAGAATTGTATAAAGCTTGCTGTTCAAGGAAACGGCTTTTTATACTCCACAGAATATAAAACAATTACTGTACTGTCAAATACCATTTACTGTCACTGTCAATGTCATTTAAATATTACTGTCAGATTATCAAAAACTGCGTGAAAATAACTGTTCCGCAAAACATTGACGTTTGACGTTGAGAGGTTGAGACGGTACAATTTATGACACTAACTCATTATCGCTTGACAGTATTTTTTTTAAATATTCTTGGCCGTGGTTATTATTCTTTCAGCCGCAATGACAGTGAAAATAAAGTGCTAAAAAATCTCTGCACGTTGGAAACAACCGTTTTCACTGTTGCTTAGCTGAGATATAACAGTCATATCATCTTGTTGTGTGATAATAAATCCCGCCCCGGAACTTCTACTCCCACTGTCGCACTTCTTTCCCCGATGAGTAGAAGTGGGTGTAAAAGTTGGGGGAAGGGACTGAAAGACTTAGGAAGGTTACTCGTCTGACACTCCAATCGGCTAAGTAAAATTCTTAAGTGTTCCAGGTGTTGGTCCTCCGTGACGAGCACGATTAGCAGAGGCTAATCAGAGTGCTCAGTGGAAGGATAAATACTGTGGTGCAGCCATAGAGATGGAACTGTGACTATCTCTAGCCGGAGTCGTAAAGGTGGGCCTCTCGCTGTCGACCATCTTGGCCAAGATGCTCGTTAGTGAGAGGTCATGTGATGTCTCACACTTAACCACTGAGGTGTTAGTGGATACTGGGGCGAGCCTGGAGACCTGCCACTCTGGCTCGCATCCCGTATCATCCGTCCCGTCGCATCTCAGCTTGGGGTGTCGGACGTTTAGGGCGTCTTAAGCGGCACCCCACCTAGATATAGGCCTTCCTGAGGAGGTAATGCACCTACAACCAGCGGTGCGTCACCTCCTCGTGAATCCAAATGTGGGATACGGACGCCCCTGGCAAGACGGACCTGCAAGTGCGGTGGGTCAGGGTCGTTGGTGAGAGCGAGAATTGACCTCGCCTGGTTCTGTTGAGAAGCCTGTTGAGGTTTTAGTCGGTAGTCACCATGTCCCTGCATTACAGGCATGCGAAGATGCATTTACCCGCCAAAAAAACAAAAATAGGTAGATAATCTTAATATATATAAATCTCGTGTCACAATGTTTGTCCTCAATGGACTCCTAAACCACTTATCCGATTTCAATCAAATTTGGACACCGTGTGTAGATGGATCCAACTTAAAAGATAGGATAGTTTTTATTTCGATTAATAGGCTTTATGGTCACATATCCGAGCGAAGCCGGAACGGGCCGCTAGTTATATTAAAAATAGTGGCTCTTTTTGAAACATTTCGGGGGACGGGATTTGTTACCGGTGTCTAAAGGTGGAGATACCAGTTCCGTAAATGTATAAACGTGTATATCATAATACGTGCTTTTACCTGCAGCTTTGCTCGCTTGTAAGTTCCGTATGGTAGATTCTCACTTTGGTATGTGTTTATGTTCTTCGTTTCGGCTGCCATCGTTTGGTTCACGGGTCACGGGTGTATTTAGTAAAACCCACGTGTATGGAACATATTTTTATTTCTTGCACATGTGCAGTTACATTTACGCTTATGACATGACGCCATCAGGATCTAAGTGATCTCCTACATTTCCGGCCGCCAGAGGGCGGGTCGCCGGTGTTGCCTTTACTGATTCACTCTCTTATCTATAAACATCCCCCTTTTCTTAATCTAAGTTAATTAATATTGTAATCAAGGAAATAAGTAAGTACTTAACTACTAAGGTACATAATCTTTAAATTTCTTAGGTAATACCACTCGGCGTCCACGGCGTGTTACTTTCGCCTCATTGGGAAGGCCAGTTTGAGATGTACTCTCATCATTACCTATTTCATTAGGTGCTGGTTCTTCAGACACATTTTGGTTTGTATCTAACTCAACAATGTTATTATCCAAAGACGGTGGAGAGTTATGTGGTATTACCTGAGATTCACAAAGCGGTGTTACAAAACTACCTTCTAGCATTGGTATATTTGTAGCATTATCTTCTAGCAGATCATTATTGGGATTATTAAAGTCACTAAAGTTATTGTCTATTAATTTTATAAATTTTCTATTTCTCCTATACAGGTTCCCTACTTCATCCCGCACAACATATGAACGTGGCTCCTTGCATATTTTAACAATTTGTCCTCTTAGCCATTCAGTATCAAGTGATTTTTAAAGTAAACTTCTTGGTCAATCTTTAGTTCTATAAGGCATTTAGATGTTTTGTCATAAGTTTTCTTAACTGACTCTAAATGTTTATAATATTTTCATTACAGGTGAATATTTTTGGTTTTAGATAATTCTTAGAAAAGGTAGTATTGAATTTAAATTTCTAGAAAACAATAATTGTGCAGGTGAAGGCATATATGGCTTAGGTGTATTTCGATAATTTAACAAGCCTAAGTATAGATCTGAATTGTCTTCCTTACATTTTTTACAATACTCTTAAATATTTTAACGCCACTCTCACTTTGTCCATTTGATTGGGCATATTTAGGACTTGATGTTATATGTTCAAATTTATACATATTAGCAAAAGTTTTAAATTTTTCAGATGTAAATTGAGTACCACCGTCAGACACTAAAATTGCTGGTATGCCATGCCTTGCAAAGATAGATTTGCAACTCAGAATTATAGAATCACTATATAAATTATCGAGTTTACATATTTCAATATACTTTGAAAAGTAATCCATAAACACCAGATAATATTTATTGTCATGAGTACAAATATCAATACCAACTTTGTGCCAAGGAATTTTTCTACAGTGTGATGGATCAAAGGTTCTTTTGAATGTTTGGATTGTATTTGGAACAAGATTGACATTGCTTCACAAACATTTCCAAATCTCGATTTATGTCTGGCCAAAAGACGCAGGACCTAGCTCTGATCTTACAGGTGCTTAACCCTACGTGACCATGGTGAATATTTTTAAAGTAATAATTTTGAGAGCTTCTGGTATCACAATCAAGCTGTTTTTAATACAATTCCATCTATTACACTTAACTCATCTCTAAAAGTCCAATAATGTCGTACTATTTTATCTATTTCATTTATATTTTGTGGCCATCCAATTTTTACATATGTCATTACTTTTTTCAAGACAGGATCAGATTCAGTTTCTTTTTGAATTTGCTTTATTTGAACACTTGATACAGGTAAACAGTCTCTTTGAAATTTAACATGACAAATTATATTTTCATGAAGTTGTTTAATTCTACTTTCTGTCTTAACATTACAGCTCCGAGACAGAGTGTCAGCGATGAAAAAGCAATCGGCCTGGTTTATATTTTACCTCCAAATGATAACCTTGTACAGCTAACATCATGCGCTGCAGCCTAGCTGGCACTTTATGTAATGGTTTTTTAAACAAAGTTTCTAAAGGTTTATGGTCAGTTTCTACATACACTTTCCGCCCATAGGTATACTGACGCATTTTATAACAACCAAAAACAATAGCCAGCATTTCTTTTCTAATTGACAGTAATTTTGTTCAGTTGTACTAAGAGATCGTGATCCAAATGCAATTGGTTTTCCATTTTGTAAAACTACAGCCCCATTGCAGTTGATGAGCTATCTACTGATAAAATAATATCCTGATTAGTATTAAAAAACCTAAGCATGGACTACTACACAAAGCTTTCTTTAGTTCTTCTACAGCATATTCTTGATTGCTATCCCAGGTGAATACAGCATCTTTTTCATTAGAATGCGTAATGGTTCGATTAACTTTGAATAATTCGAATAAAGCGAGAAAGATAATTACACATACCTAGGAACCGTTCTAGATCTTTTTTATTTTTTGGAGGTTCCATATTCACTACTGCCTGTACTTTGCTAGGGTCTGGAGAAACGCCACTTTCAGTAAATTTATGTCCTAGAAATATGAGTTCTTTTTCAAAAAATTTGCATTTTGACTCATTAAATTTAATGCCATTTTTTACAGCTATCTCCATAACTTGCTTTAATCTGTCATTTAATTGTTCAATTGATTGAGCATACACAAAAATATCATCAATATATGGGGTGACTCCCTCTACATTCTCAAACATCTGAGTTATTATTCTGCTGAATTCCTCTGGAGCTGAACTTATTCCAAAAGGCAGTCTTTTAAAGCGGTATCTACCAAATGGTGTTATGAATGTGCATAGGTCTGAGCTTTCCTCATTTAAATTTAACATCCAAAACCCATTTGATGCATCTAATAATGCAAAAAACTTGGCCCCTTTCATTTTACTTTTAATTTCATCCAGAGTAGGTAATTGATATTTAGGCTGTATGACAAATTTGTTCAAAGCTCTTGGATCAATGCACATTCTCAGTTTCCCATTGGGTTTACGAACCAGAACTAAATTATTAACCCATTTCGTAGGCTTTGTTACCTTCTCAATAACCCCTAGACTCTCCATTCTCTTAAGCTCCAGACGCATTTCAGGCAGTTGTGAAAATGGAATTCGTCGAGCTGCCTGCGCAGTGGGCACAGCATCCCTGCTCAACTGTATATTCACTGTCCCGGGAATGCAACCAAGACCACTGTCGAACAGCTCACTGTAATTAGTTTTTAAAGCTTTAATTAAATTATTTGTATTACTAGGCTTACAAGTTATACTATGTACCTTTACAAGATCTCTGTTAGCTGAAACAAAGTTATAGGTCAAGCATGTCTTACATCCAAGCAGTGTAGGTATATTTCCTTCTACTATTATGAATTTTACATTATATGTCCTTTTGTTAGGGTGTAATAGTTCTAGCCAACATGTTCCTCTTACTGGCACACATTTGCCATCAAGCTGTATTACTTTTTTATCACAGGGTAATATTTCACATTTATTTAATTTTAGACGCTTACATACCTCGGATCCTATGACATTACAAGCAGCTCCTGTATCAATTTTAGTCGGAAATTTCATGTCCTTAACAATAAAATCTTGAACTATCTCATTGCCCACAAACCCTATGAAAAGGTCTTCGCCTTCGTTCTCTTGCTCTTCAACTACATTTATTGGCTTTGGTTTTTGTTGCTCGACAAACTTTTCCAAAATGATTGTTTTATTGCACTTGAAGCATGTTTTCCCATATGCAGGGCATTGATTTATGTTGTGGGATAAACCGCAGTTACGACAGTTTTTATTGATTTGCTGTTTTAGTAATACTCGTATTCAACACAGTATTTTCATTGAGGTTAGCCGAAGCTTCATCCTTTTCCAGATATCTTGTTGATGCTTCAGCAGTTAATAGATACTTCATAACATATTCTAAGGTGAGTTTCGAGTCCTCATCCGCCATTAATTTAGTTTTATGCATATTGTATCGAGAGTCAAGACCTGCAATTATTTTCGACACAGTTAGGCTTTCCTTAGGTCTTTAAATTCACAACCATTGCCGAGATTGATGACTCGTTGAAAATAATCCTCCAGTCTTGTCCCATTTTGTGATATGGTAAAGAAGTCATTCCTTAATATGGTCAAGTTCTTTTTTGGAGCAAAGTAGTTGTTGAACTTTTCAACGATTTCTGAGAATGTTTCTGTGCCTTTTACATTGAAAGTATTGTAGATCTTAATACCTTCCTCGCCGATGTAATTGAGTAGAATGTTAATCTTCCTTTTGTCTTTAGCTTCATCTAACCCCGTTGCCGAAAGATAAATCTCCAGCCTTTGTTGAAAATTGCGAAAATTTTCGGAGAGGTTATTATTGTCGAACAACATTCCGCGGAGCGGTACCATACCTGACACCATGTTTATGTTCTTCGTTTCGGCTGCCATCGTTTGGTTCACGGGTCACGGGTGTATTTAGTAAAACCCACGTGTATGGAACATATTTTTATTTCTTGCACATGTGCAGTTACATTTACGCTTATGACATGACGCCATCAGGATCTAAGTGATCTCCTACATTTCCGGTCGCCAGAGGGCGGGTCGCCGGTGTTGCCTTTACTGATTCACTCTCTTATCTATAAACAGTATGTACCATAACCGTCGAATAATTACTTGATAACTATAATTTAATAAACTGATTAATTGATTTCTCATCGATCATCGTTGGAATCAAATCACCCAGGTGGACGGAGTGGACGAACTGATATATATATATATTTACACCTATTTTCACTGTCAGATTTTCTTATCGTGTCCTGCTAATATTATAAATCCGAAAGTTTAGATGTTTGTTGCTCAATCACAAACGAGACTACTTCTATCAGGACCGAATGAAAGGATTGACTTTCGGAACAGAGACTATAGCATAGAATAGATAATATAGATAGAACGGACACTCCCCCACCCCCCGCCAATTTCAAGCTTCCTCACCCCCTCAGGCCGTTTCGGATACGCTAGGAGCACTCAACGAAGGGCTGGTATCGAACATCTAATTCCTAACGAAATAACATCATGGTGGGTTGTTGTGCTGTTTACGGCTATCCGTCAACTAAACGGGACAAAATTAAAAGCTTTATTTAATTTCCTAATGATAAAATAACGTAAGATTATAAACTTTTCAATAACGTTGCTTTATAATATTGCAAGCTTTGCTTAGTTTGGGGTCAGATGGTGTTGTGTGTGAATTGTCTACCAATATTTATTTATTTATAATAACGAAGTCGTTTTTAACTCAAAGTTCGTAACTCACACAGCCAGTAACTTACGTGCCCAAGCACGGATTGATAATGCCTGGGGGAATAATTATAGTGACAGAATAAAGTTTCCTTCATGGGTAAGTGTAAAATAAAATGCGAATGTGTAACTACTAACAGAAATAGATATCTAGGTACCTGATCTAATCTATCATAGGTTTCTTTTCATTTTACGCGGCAATACAAACACCCACAGATTTCTGAAACAATTTAGAAATCTGTGCAAATACCCTTTTAATTAGAATAGTATAATTTGGCTTCATTCTATTTATGTAACTCAACATTATAGCAAGTTTATAGACTACGTCACCAGGTGAACTCAAGGGGCACAACTATTCAATAAAACAATTCAGTAGCCCTAGCGCTAACGCACACATTCACGCGTGTGTACGAACGACATCTGCGTAGTTGTGTGAAGAGTAGGCAACTCCACAGCGGCGGTTGTATGGAGTTTTAGCGGAGTGTCCGGGGTGTGACGAAGGGCTGGTATCGAACGTCTAATTCCTAACCCTCATGGTGGGTTGCTGCTGTTTACGGCTGTCCGTCAACTAAACGGGACAAGATTAAAAGCTTTATTTAATTTCCTAATGATAAAATAACGTAAAATTAGAAACTTTTCAATAACGTTGCTTTATAATATTACAAGCTTTACTTAGTTTGGGGTCAGATGGTGTTGTGTGTAAATTGTCTACCAATATTTATTTATTTATAATAACGAAGTCATTTTAACGCAAAGTTCGTAACTTACACAGCCAGTAACTTACGTGCCCAAGCACGGATTGATAATGCCTGGAGGATTATTTTGGCTCCATTCTATTTATGTAACTCAACATTATAGCAAATTCATAGACTCATAAAATTCCATCTATACATAGACTATAGATGGAATTTTAGAGGAGTTTTGAGTATTCACAGTAGTTGCATAATTTCAACTTTATGAATAAATGGAACTAATGCGAATAAAAATTCGCAGTAGTTCCATCATGGAACAAAGCAATGGAACTAGTGCGAATGAACCGAGTCTTCGGGGTGTGACTATAGTCCGTTCCACGAAGAGGTGAAGAAAATGTAAACAAATCAATGTCACTCTCAATATGACAGACCAGCATTCCTCAACCTTTGTTTTAGAAGAGAGTTCGTTGTAAGCGTCTCTGTTTGCCCTTTTAGATTTTCGTCACATAACAAGGTTAAATATATTCCAATAAGTCCGTTTCCAACCTTTTGTCTTATTTCTAGTATTTTATAATTATACGTTTATTAAATATGTGGTGCGCATAAGTTTAAAACATTAATACAAAAATAACTTGGGTGGTTGGTTCATGGAACACAATAGTAACATATACCTAAACAGTTTTTATTAATATTAATTATTAAGTACAGCTTTGTTTTGTTATGTAGCACTTAAATTCCTTTTTCATTATGTATGTGAACTTTCCGGACCCAAGGCACAACTACTATGCTCAACTGATTGTGCCGTGGGCACTTTTGATTCCCTTCTACACAACTAAGTTCCCTGCGACTCAACCCAGACCTTTACGGACCCAAGGCACAACTACTATGCTCAACTGATTGTGCCGTGGGTACTTTTGATCCCTTCTACACTGAGTTCACTGAGTTCCCTGGGACTCACATTTTGTCCCAAGGAATCAATCAGTTGTGTCTCAAAAGAACCCACGGCACAACCAGGGATTCGAGTTTTCGTCAGTTGTGTCATAGGTATATTTTTTTTCCGGAACGGACCAATTAGTTGTGTAGAAGGGAATCAAAAGTACCCATGGCACAATCAGTTGAGCATAGTAGTTGTGCCTTGGGTCCGGAAGGGTATGTGAAATGACTGACTTTTTAATATATATTTACATAAGGGGTGGGATGTAAATATATAAGTATATATATATATACATATATATATATACATACATATATATATATATATATATATATATATATATATATATATATATATATATATATATATATATATATATTATATATATATAGTTATATCAATCCGTCAATTGTTGATCATGCGTGCTATATCGCGAGCACTTTGTTGATCCGAAAACCTATGTTGATCCGGGTGGTTTTTGTTGATCCAATGTAATATTTTTCATACAAATGTGGTTCCGGTCGGATCAACGATTTACTCCGTTGAAGTTTAGGAAAAGCAGCTGAAATGTTGATCCAATATACAAATCCACTCCGATAGTTGTTGATCCGATTCAAATGGGCCAATCAGAAGGCAGCAAGTCCTACTGCACATACTTAAGGTATATGGATGGTTTAATTCCTATAATTTATTGCAAGACCACCTAATCTTTAACTTTTCTTTATTTATTAAGTTTTTATGTTTATAGGTATGATATATATATATGGTAAGGAAATTTGTTGACGACACGAGCTTGTCGCTTACCCGATGTTAAGCTTCGTGCCCAGTTGCATGCATGCCAGCAGCTCAATGTCATACAGATTATGTGACATTGTATCGCACTCTGAGATTTAAGATCTAGAGTCTCAAAGCCCCGTTATTACTCCGCAAACAATGCCCTTCAACCCGGAACACCATAGCGTTGATTAGCTACTGCTTGGCCGTTGATTTACTGACAAAGGTCTGGCCATTCCTCAGACTGGCCCTCGCAAGAGTCCTACCAATACTAGATAAAGGTAGTCATATGACTACATGTAAATACATGTAAGGACAATTTCTAATCTATACTTATAATAAAACTGTAACGGGTCGAATTCTGTACATTGAAGATATTTTGAAAAAAATTTTTTTTGGGGCACTTCATAGTCGATACTGATGGCGAAACTGCATTTTTTTTCTTTCATGTCTGTCTGTCTGTCTTTCTGTAGGTATAGGGATCACGCATCACGCCGAAACTACTGATTCAATTCAGCTGAAACTTGGCATGATTTTAGTTTATACTAAGGACATTGCTGTAGGCTACTTTTGATCCCCAAATTCTGATCGGTTTTCGTGCGGGAGGGGGTGAAAGTCAGAATGTGTATTTGGTTGTAACTCATGTTTGCGTTGTTTAATTTCATTACTTCTTTTTTTGTTAGAAAGAACACATTTTTTATATTGTCCCGTCAAAATTTGAACAATATCGGTCTGTTGGTTCGGAAATTACATAAACATTAAGTAATAACGACACGCGCGGCGCGTTCGGTACATACTAACTTCTAAGTATTCTGTGTATCACAGACGATCCACAGAATATCTAGATTCTAGATACTAGAAAGTGCCCACGTGATCGCGTCGCGTCGTCTTGGATGACAAAATAATTGTCAAAAATATATTTTTGTGTGGAAAAACAAACATCATTCGTTTATAATCGACTTCAAACAAGGAGGATGTTCTCAATCGGGTTGCATGTTTTTTTTTATTTGGTTTTATTTTACGCGATAACTCCGCTAATTGTTAGTTGATTTTGATAATTCCTTTTTTGTTTGGTAGAAAATACTTTAGAGGTGATTTTAGATATCGAAAACAGGGAGGTAGTTTTTCAAATATCAACAAAAAAACTAAAATCAGCTAAGATTTATCTGTACGACATAGTTATACCTTCTTATAAAATTTAGTCGAATGACAGAATTAAATTACCTGTCATTGAAGTAGATTTTTGTATTTTGGAGAAAACATATCAGCATAATAAGTAGTAGCATAAACAACCCATTAAATGTTCCCACTGCTGGGCGTCGGGGCCTTCTCTCGCAAGGAGAGAGACAAGGCTATAATCCACCACGCTGGCCCAGTGTCGGTTGCTGGATGACATTTGACTTAGAACTTAGATTATAGGTAGATTTCGGTTTCTTCACGGTGTTTTCCTTCACCGTTTTAATTACCGGCATTACGAATCCTCTCTGAAAAGATAGTGGTGCGCGTGGTTTTGAACCCTGGGTCTCCGGATCGACAGTCGGCGTTCTCCCGACTAGGTCAGCTGTAACTTACTAGACCAGCCGTAACTTATTAGAAAACGTATTATTTCAATCCAAATACTGTTTAAAATTTAAAGGTAGTGTTCAACAAGCTTCGGTGACCGAAGCAGACCGTTGTTAGGGTTCCGTACACAAAGGGTAAAAACGGGACCCTATTACTGAGACTTCGCTATCCGTCCGTCCGTCCGTCCGTCTGTCACCAGGCTGTATCTCAAGAACGGTGATAGCTAGACAGTTGAAATTTTCGCAGATGATGTATTTCTATTGCCGCTTTAATCATGGCGGAACGTATCAAGTGATCGGGTTGAAATTTGAAATAGAATTAGATTACAGTATGGAAGAACACATAGGCTAAACATTGCATATGTATAAGTACTCTATGTATTACGTGACAAACATCCTAACAGTGACATTCATAATATTTACAGGACAACGTTGGAACGGCTGAACATATTTGGATGGAATTCGAAACGCACGTAGTTTGAACTCAGAAATAGCAAATCGGTTACTTATAGGTTACTGTGACGTAGGAAAGACTAAGCAAATTTGGTAGAAAATTGAAACAGAAATAACTCATAGTCTGAAATACCACATTTATGTATTTATTACCTATCAACCTGAAAAGAAGCATGGTCCCTAAGGAACCAAATATTAACTATCACGTCAAAACGGCACAACGATATGGGTTGACATACGAAACACATATAGTTTAGTCTAAAATTTCACATGGGCTAATAAGTCTACATTTTCATTTAACTCCATATTAATATAAGCATATATTTTCGTCAGGAACTTGATGTGATGGTAAGGTAAAAGCCAAAAATGAAAAAATATGCACCCGTTTTGGCGTAGATAATATAGGTGATTTTCGTTCACAATCAAAATAACAAGCAACATAATATTCTCATTAGACGGCGCTAATGCCAGTTTAAATCTAAAAGCACTAAAGACCATTTAAATCGATGTTTTGCTATTGTGATATGCATTTTTTCTTTCATCACTAGGTGGCGTTACTGGTATTCTAACTTGTACTAATAAGTTTTGCTGCTAAAAGGATTATGATGCCAAATTTGGATTTTCATGAGCATGAATATAAAACGGATGCACATTTGACTCGTCGGTATAATTTTGCGACCGTTACGGATCAACAAAAACATTTTGTTAATGTATTTTTTTATGGCAAGTATGTTGCAAAGCGACCGATGCAGATCCCCAAACAACCCTTCCATTTCAAATTCGGATCAAAGTATATCAGTTATATTTGTAAAGAGCCAATTATACACTGTAAAAAGGTGGATCAACATTTATTTTAATATCTTACTGGATCAACCTTTACATAGAACGGTTAATTATATATATATATATATATATATATATATATATATATATATATATATATATATATATATATATATATATATATATATATATGAGACGATCTTCTTAGCATTCCATGGATTCACCGTGCGGGTGCCGGGTCCATCGTGCGGCAGAGAGAGAAATCCCGAGTAGATCCCGAGACTTGTGACTCGGGCGTACGTTTAAGGGGCCCTTTCTGACGTACATCAACACTCACCTTCACTACTCGTTTTCTCTCCCTGCCCAGCCAAATCTGATATGAACCTACTAGCGCAGCTTTAGATACTCGTAAATATATCCACATTCAGATCCGTATCCGTGGATGTACTTTTTTCACAATACAGCACATCACTAGTGTAGTTCTTACTACCTGTGTAGCTACCATTGCTATTATTTTGTCTTAATAAAAAGTGGTGTACCTATATAAGTGGTAACCTATTTACTATTCCTTGCTATAATTATTGATCTACGTTTTATATTTGAACTAAAAAAGCAATCAAGTCTGAATATATAGCTAACGTGGCCCTTAAACTTGATTCTGTAACAAACAAATAAGGTAAGTAAAATGACAAAACAAATGGTGGCACACAAAATATATTGGTGGCACTATTTGTACCCGTTCTGAGAAGATTCAAATAGTTTTAATATATAAGTGCCCCATTGGGTATTTTTTTAATAAGAGTGGTAGGTGTAATTCATTCAAAAATGCAATCAATTTCTACTGCGTTAGATGCTGTTGCAATTAATTTTAAAACGTATCGAATACCGGGTAGTTTTTTTCATCTATCCTAATATAAGTTTCTTTTAAACATCAAAACAAATTTGCTAATGAGCGTTCTGTTTTAACATTAAGTTATTGCTCGGCTCGGGTGGTCTTGTCACGCCAATACGCAGCCGTAGTGCTTGGTTCTAATCTCACGCGCACCTCTGCCTTTTCGAGCTCATGAGTGTAATGCTGCTAACGGTAAAAGAAAACATCTTAAGCAAAATGGCATGCTCCTAAAATCTTTCGAGGTCAGAGAGGTTTGTCATCCACCACCAACACGGAAGAATTATAGCCCCAGCAAAGAACTTTTAGTGGGTCGCTTATGTGAGCAGCGTCCCGCAAATTTACCCGCTTAGATCCCTTTTCCGTAATTTTCCCTCCATAAAAATAAACTTATACCTATGCTTTCCAGATCATAATCTAACCGTGTTCCGCGTTTAAACCTGAGCCGTTTAGCTGTTCCATCTTGATAGAGCAACGTACATCTAAACTTTTGCACTTATAATAAGGATTAGTAGATTTTCTTGCGAATAAATATACATTATTTAGTGGTTCATTAGGTAAACGTCTTATAATTTACGTGCAAAAAGTAATGGTATGATATATCAGAAACATGCGTATACTTAAGTGAAGGAGATCAAAGTTCAGTATTATTATATGCCTTGTTTGTTGACTTCAACGACTAAAAATAGAGATCTAAATGGTCTTAAATGGTCAGTTCTAAAATCTATTTATAATAACATAGACTAGTTTTAAATACTTAAAATATGATTTGTTTTTATAATTAATGATAATTATTAAAAGCAGTCTAACTTGGCTGGTTTTAATATCAAATATTGAACTTGTCTTTCACTTCACATTTATGTTTTGATGGGAATCGCAGTTTGAGAAACATAGATCAAATTGCCACTGTTTAAAACAGTATCTACCACATTCTACTATTACTATTTATAACTTTCAAGATAAGTTAATAAATCGTTATTTGATCAATACAAATCCAAGTATGTTGTATTTAAGATCACAGTAAAGTCGAATCATATTTGTGAAAAATATTTTAAGACAGTTTTAGAAAAATACTAAGGTTAAACGATTTTTATGTTATGGTAGCACCTTTGTTTACATTTACCTCTTCGTGGAACGGACTGTATAGTATAGATCAAAATGTCTAGAATAACACATACCTAAGCTACATTTCGCGAAAAAACTACAAAATGGGAACTACGCGGATAATGCCGCGGGACGGTAGTAAAACGAAATAATAAATGTCTAATTTTAAATGAAACTACTTTAATAAATATTCTAAATTGGAACAGTGCAAAGATGAAGGAGTTGTATAAACTAATAATTAATTCCAGAATAATCGGCCGGTGTCATTTCTTTTTTCGGTGCAGGAAGGTCACAAATAACAGCTTCCGCAGTAGTCAAAAGGGACGCTACTCCACTCGCATCTGTGAGGGCTCGTCTTACAACTTTTGTAGGATCAATAATTCCCTTTTCTATCATGTTTACGAAGTCATTATTCAAAGCATCATAGCCATAATCATCTGATAATTCTTCCACTTTGGAAACGATAACAGATCCATCATAACCAGCATTAGTAGCAATAGTTAAGCATGGAGTACGTAGGGCTGTTTTGATAATGTCGATACCTTTTGCTTGGTCAGGATTAGCCCGGACTAAGTGATCTAATGCGGGGATGCATCTAAGTAAAGCAGCCCCTCCACCAGGAACTATACCTTCAGCTATAGCTGCTCTAGTTGCATTGAGAGCATCATTCACCCGATCTTTTCGTTCATTTACTTCAACTTCACTACATCCTCCTATACGAAGGACTGCAACGCCCGCCTGTAGGCGTGCCAAACGGTCTTCAAGCCTTTTTCGATCATATTCGTTAGTCGTGTCTTCCAATTCATATCTAATTTGTTCAACACGCTGCCTAATTTCATCTTTGTCACCTTCTCCTTTGAGCAACAGTGTAGAATCTTTTGTGATAACTACTTCTGCCACTTTTCCAAAACTTTCGAACTGGCAGTCTTCTAGTCGAAGTAAATTATTGTCATCCTCAAATAGAACACCCCCTGTGGCTGTTGCCATGTCAATCAGTGATTCTTTGCGATAGTCTCCAAAACCTGGTGCTTTAACAGCTACCACTGGCAAACCTATTTTTAATTTGTTGACCACTAAAACAGACAACGGTTCCCATCGAGCTCTTCGCAAATTATAACTAATGGCATTTTTTTGTGTTGGCTATTTCTAAAGCCGGTATTAGCTGCTGTGCAGTGAAAATTTTTTTTTCACTGTAGAGAACCAATGCGTTGCTATATTCAACTTTAGGTCCCTTAGATGAATTTATAAAATAAGGAGAGATGTAACCTCGATCGAACATCATTCCTTCTATTATCTCAAGATCATCTTCTAATGTTTTTCCGTCTTTTACAGTTATAACTCCATTTTTACCAACTCTATTCATAGCTGCAGCAATAAGCTTACCAATAGAAGTATCCCCATTTGCAGATATCGTAGCGACTTGTTCTATTTCCTCTGAAGTACTGACAGGTTTTGACATTTCTTTCAGTTTCTGCTTCACTGTGTCTACTGCTAACATCACCCCTTTTCTAATTTCGATTGGATTTGCTCCTTTGGATATATTTTCAAAACCCTCTTTAGCTATTGTTCTTGCTAATACAGTTGCTGTTGTAGTTCCATCACCAGCTTCCTCGTTAGTTTTACTAGCAACGTTTTGAACTAGCCTGGCCCCTATATTTTGAAATTTGTCTTTAAGTTCAATACCTTTAGCGACAGTCACTCCATCTTTCGTAATTTTAGGCGGTCCAAATGCTTGTTCAAGAATAACATTTCGACCTTTTGGACCCATAGTAATAGCAACCGCATCGGCAAGGATGTCGACACCTTGAAGCATTAAGGACCGCACGTCAGGCCCAAACCGAACTTCTTTAGCGTAAGCAGCGGAAAAACATGAGAAATAACGACGACTAAAACGGTGACATTTATTTGGTACACGAAACATGATTTTAGTTTTTGCTAAGATTTCTTATCTTAGAAACCATTTAGAAACTTAATGACTGAACAAAGAGTAAAACGTAAACTCAAATTTAAAATTAGAAATTTTGTCGGGGATAAACCAAAAAGTTATTATTTAAAATATCATCGAGGTTTAATAAAGTCTTTATTCGAATATATTGCGTCCAAACAACTATCTTAATTACGCTGTTAGCAAGGTAAGTACAGTCCGCGAGGTATAAGCCACGTATAAGCTGAGCTTTGCATTAGTGTGAGTGATCACCAAAAGTACAGTCAGACAACAAACTCTTAAAAATTAATATCGTATATATTAATAGGTAGGTACTTAAGGTATAACATAAGTCGGAGAAGTATTCTAGTATTAAAATAAAATAAAACTAAATTGATAAAATAAAGTCCAGCTGTGTAGTATTTGACTGATGAGTAGGTACATAATTATTATTGTGTGATTATTACTAGCAATTCAATTTGAAAGACAAAATAACTACACATCTTCTACACCAGACATTTCAAGTTTCAAGTTTCAAGTTTCTTTATTTCGCTTTAAATTGTGGTTACACTAAAGTTCTTATAAATACTTAGCACCTAGACAATTTCGGCCTAAAAGGCATGCGAAAAGATTCACTATGTGCAAATCTATATTTTATGACACAAAAATATGACACTAATTAACTGAAAACTAATAATTATCAATAATAATAAATAATTATTAGTGGACACAACACCATGTCACACACCCATTGTAGCTATATATTATACATAAATTAACATTGAGAATTTGAGGGACTAAATCTATTTTCATTAAATTCAAAGAAGTGTTTTATGTCATAGAAGCTATGCTCCATTAACCATCTTTGAAATTTAGTTTTAAATTGTTAGCACGAGAGAGATTTGAAAGATTCAGGAATTTTGTTATATATTTTTAAAGCCATAATATAACAATTTCTTCGGTAAAGTTCTATATTACATTGTGGAAAGACAAGTCTATTCGAATAACGAGTACAGTAGTGACGGTTATCTTTGAGCTTATGGAAAAGTTCTGGGTGTTTTTTGACGAACATACATATCTCAAAAATGTACATTGATGGCAGAGGAAGTACTTTCAATTCTTTAAATAATGGTTTACATGAATCCAAAGGACCAGCACCGTAAATTGCACGTATACATCGTTTCTGTACTCTAAAAACTCTGTCAATCTCTACCGAGTTTCCCCATATAATAAGACCATACCTTAGCATTGAAGCTACGTAACCGTGATAAGCCATTAAGGATGTATTTCTGGATGCTACTAAAGATAGTCGACGAAGTGCATAAGCAAATTTACTTAATTTGGAGCACACTTTTTTCGATATGTGCTTTCAATTGCAGTAGGAATCGACGGTGATTCCGAGAAATGTGGCTGTACTAGTTTGTTTTACATCGATGTCTTGATATACAATTTTGAGATTTTGGGGCTTAGTTTTAACATTATGAAATTGCATGTAACTTGTTTGTATTACATTGTACCATAGTCACTTTCTTTATCACTCTCGTTATCATTTTCACTCTCGTCTGATGTGTCGTTTGTTTTAATAATGAATCTTTCCGTTATATTGTCAATAACGGCGTCGTATCCATGAAACTTTTTTCTTCTTTTATTGCATGGTCACAAACATTTTCCATTCCTGTACAGTGATACTTTCAATTTTTTTTCATTTGCTAACCTCATTATTGTATCCATATTCATTGACACGTTTTTTTTCGCGACGTATCCTTTTATCATTGCCCATATATTTTCAATCGGATTGAAATCTGGGTGATAGGGTGGTAGACGAAGGACGCTGTGACCATGTTCTCTTAATAAGGTGTCAATTTTATATTCAATAAATCGTTGTTTATTATGCAGTATCAATTGATAAAGTTGTGGTTTAAGCATGGATATTGAGTGATCGATATTGCGTAACTTGAGCTAGTCAATCATATCTTGTTTGCGACTATTTGAGTTGGGAGCGGGATTTTTTAACGAATTGTGGTAAGATGCGTTGTCAACTACAATAACGCTATTGGGTTCAAATTGGGAATTAATTGCGTTTGTAACCATTTTGTATAGTTTTCTGTATTCATATTGTTATGATAATCACCACTTTTTTGATTAGCTTTAAACATCAGCAGCGCATTTGGTATGAAACCGTACTCGCCGCCGGCTTGAACGATTATCAATCGATTTCCTTTAGAAATAGGTTTCTTCAAACCAGAAGTGCTGCCATCTGAATATGATTTTGATGAAGTGTGAGTGGTGTCAATATATGTTTCATCGGTATAAACGATAGGCCTGCCCTGAATACGGTATTCGGAAATTTTAAGTAAATAAGTTATACGTAGGTGACGGGTCTCATGCTTTTCCATTAAAATTTTTCTGTTATTCTCTGTCCTTGACCATTTGAATCCTAAAAGAGATACTTCTTTTCGCAATGACCATATTGATCCTGGATAGTTAATGTCAGCCTTTAATTTTTCATGAATTCTTTTCATTGTTGGCACCTCTTTGTCAGTAATGTGAAAATTATGAATTGTTCTACGGATTACTGCTTTATCAAAATCATCAATGATTATTATATTTTTCCTGCATCTGGTCTTTTTCGGAGATTTGAATTTGGTTCAATCTTTCAAAACACGTTTACCTTCCAATAAGACGCTTTTAACAGTTGACAGTGGAATTCCTGTCGATGTCGATACCAATTGGGCTGATGTAGTCACACTTGACATGTCTTTATCGTTCATGTCTTTAAAATAGCTATTTAAATTACACAAAATTTCTTTTACTTGGCTATTTAATGGTTTCCGTATTTTGCGCTTATTTGTGTTGGCATCCATTTTACCAACACTTATATCAAACAAAAACAAAATAATATTAAACACGTCACGCTGCAGTCTGTACAAGAGATGAAGTGTGGCAGGAGCGCGGCGAGACAGAATGGCACCGCGCCTCAGGCCGGTTACCCAAAATCAGTTTAAACCGGTTTTTACCGGGTGAAAATGGTGCCGCGCCTAAGGCCGGTTGTCACACCTACACTATCCATGTACACTCACTCAAATGCAAAGCTCAGCTTATACCTCGCGGACTGTACTACGACCATTATCGTCTAGCAATTGTGTAAATATTAGAACAGTGCCTCTAGTGGCCGTACTTATGAGTACCTAAGTAACTGTAATTTCCACACAACAACTCAAGGCGTTCACGCAATGAAAAAAAGAGACGACTGTTTTTTAACCCCCGAGCAAAAAAAAGGGGGTGTTATAAGTTTGACGTCGATATCTGTCTGTGTGTGTGTCTGTCAGTGGCACCTCTTAGAGCTCAAACGGATGGGCCGATTTCAATGCGGTTTTTTTATTTAAAGGTTAATATCCGTGCAGATGTTCTTAGCTATGTTTGGTAAATATCGATTCAAGATGGTCGCCACCACAAAATGGCGGACAAAATATTTCTTCAGAACCTACCTCAATATGGGTATCAAATGAAAGGGCTTGACTAGTAGAATAATATACACAATAAAAAAATTCAAGTCCAAGATGGCCGCCACCAGAAAATGGCGAAATATATTATTTTTTTCACTGCTACCTCAATTTCAAATGAGGTATGAAATGAAAGGGCTTGACTAGTAGAATGTTGTACAGATAACAAATCCGAGGTAGTCGGGGGTTATACACAATTTTTATATTTGGTCTTGTCACACGAAAACGAAAACCGGTGAAAAATGTTGCTCAACTGTGCCACGGATGTAATTTTAATGTTGCATTTTGTTCGAGAAATTTGAAAAGCATCCGTTAATACCAAAACACAATTCCACACATCTGTCGCTTTTACGAGTATATCTGAAACGCATCACACATTAATAGGACACTTTGTGTTCATACACCTGGGAATTGGGGCCTTCTCTTTCTCTCGTAAGTAGAGAGTCAAACCCATAAACCACCACGCTGGCCCAGTGCGGGTTGGCGAATGCTGAAGTGATGGGACGGGCGATACTTGACAACTGAAACAATGAATTTAATTGACTCATGTTTTTAATGTAGTAACGAGTCCTTCATAAGATCATAAGTAACCCAGGCGCGGTCCCAGCCTCGAATTTTGGAGGGGATCACCAGTACGCAGACTCAGATTTTGGGATCACCAGTAGGAATACAATAAATCGAGTAAAAAATGATTGACTAGTAGCGTCCCACGATTTTATCCACGTAGTTCCCGTTCCAGTTGTTTTCCCGTGTTAACAAGAACAAAATTAAAAATTTTGATTAACCCCCCACTACCTCAGATTTGTTATCTGTACAACATTCTACTAGTCAAGCCCTTTCATTTGATACCCATATTAAGGGAGTTGTGAAAAAAGAAATGTATTTCGCCATTTTGTGGAAGCGGCCATCTTGGATTTGAATTTTTTCATAGTGCAATGTATTCTACTAGTCAAGCCCTTTCGTTTGATACCCATATTGAGGTATTAGTGAAAAATAATATAATTCGCCATTTTGTGGTGGCGGCCATCTTGGATTTGAATTTTTTATAATGTATAGTACTCTACTAGTCAAGCCCTTTCATTTGATACCCATATTGAGGTAGGTTGTGAAGAAATATTTTGTCCGCTATTTTGTGGCGGCGGCCATTTTGAATCGATATTAACCAAACATAGCTAAGGACACGGATATTAACCATCAAATAAAAAAAACCGCATCGAAATCGGCCCATCCGTTTGAGTTCTACGGTGCCACAGACGCAAACACACACACAGACAGACAGACATCGACGTCAAACTTATAACATCCCTTTTTTTGGTCGGGGGTTAAAAATAGTCTATGTACGATTAGATATTTGTAATGAGCCATTTTCCGACGAGACAAAAATAGTTCTAACGTACGCACTAGATGGCGATAGCGTAGATTCAAAAATATTTGTCTCTACCACAGACTCTCAAAAGTGTAATTACTATCCCAATGTTCAGGGAAAAAGTGTAAATCTAAATTATTTGCGATAACTAAAAATTTTGGAGGTTTCCCAAACAGATCACTTATTTTAGATAAATTATAATTTGCTTTTCAGCTCAGCTGATGTGTTAGGTTTGTTTGCCTTCTATAAACCCTTGTACTTTATTATTGATGTGCCTCAGGAAAACATACAGCATTATATGAAGAAGCAGTATGTATACTTATCTTATTAATCTGTGGTCGACGTCTATACCATAGACAATTAGCTTCATCTTGACGCCACCAGAGGGCGCCGCAAGCGCGCCACCAGCAAGGGCACCCGGCGCGGTGCGATCTTTGGGATTCATAGCGTTGTATACTTTCGCCACGAGTGGTCGAAATTATAGAAAAAAATATTCAATTATCACTAATTAACAATTAATAACTATCGAAAAATATTTTAAATGTGTTTATATATTACACGAAATTTTATTGAAATCTCAACGGATTGAGATTTTCGAAGTACCCGTGAGTGAAGCGGATAATTCATCCATTGAAGAAAATGGTAAATCCTCTGCGTGGTAAAAGGTGAGATCGACCGATTCCAGAATCAAGGTCTTATACATGCAGGTCAGTCTTCATTCATTTATATGCATTTTACCAAAAGTGAGCAGCTGGCTCACTAGTGCGAGTTTTGCCTAATCTCTAATGTATGGTTTTGACCAATATATCGAAAACATTTCGATCATTTACGCCTGGTCGCGGAGACCTTGCGTTCGAAGGGTCGTGTCAGTCTTTACTGAACGACTTCCTTCTGGTGCAGTTCAAATTACGTTTCTAGGTTGCGGAAACCGTGTGATAGCTGGAACACACTTGTACCAACATAGTATGTGACCGATACTCTTTGGACATGCGGGTAGACACACGTAAAAAGGTTTTGAAGGCTATTATGTAAATTATTAGACCAGCTAACGTTAAATTGCTAAGTAAATCTACAGCATGTACCTACCCGCTTGGCAGCGTGTCCGCTAAAAGAAAACTAAGGGTTTCAGGTGCATCTCCCAGTTTTTAACTGGCTTGTTTAAATTATTTATTGTTTGAACCTTGTCTCAACTACCTACTAATACTAAAACACTTTGATAAGGTGTGTAACCAATAAGTTACTGCTTAGTAACATCTGGGAAGCTAAACTTATTAAGAGTATCTCAATATTACATATAATTATGGCAACATCTAATCCCACTTTTCAAAAAGAAGGGAAAATGGCTATTCAGAATCGGAATCAACATTGAATAATATTCTATGAAATTAATTAAAACATCAAAAACAGGTATAAACGAAATTAAATTTTATACCCTTCGGTGTCCACCGAACTAGTTCAGACGTATACAAATACATAGACGTGCCGATGGGGTTGAAATGAATATATCATAATTATACGCATTATTAACTAAGATTTGACGAAACTTAGTTCAGTTGCACTATTGTAATTACACCATCACTTAATTTAGTTGCACTATCGAATAAAGTAAGCTGCTACAACGTGGACAAATTTGCAAACATACATGCATAACCATTTATTTATGTAAGGATATTCTAAGTTTGGATCTTTTATACAATACGATCGTGAATGTATTGCATTTTAAAATTCTTACATACCTACAAAAGTATTTCATATGCAATGGCGAGCTCTGGGTGCCAATATAACTATTTGGGAGAATAAAATTTCGCATAAACCCATATCAATAGATTTAAAATTCACAGCTACATCCAACTCATCACATCGATAACTATCGATTCAGGGGAGGAGTCCCTGTTATAAAACAAACCTTCTCTGCGGAAGAGAAGCAAGTCGCCAATTTCAGAGATATTTATAAGAAATATATCATTCAAGTAGATGTTCTATTGTATTATCAAATGTTTTATGGCATGTTTTATTTTAATACGTATACATATTTAAATTTTGATCTCTCCTTAGCACCACATTTTTCATAACATGCTTGGTCGCGGAAACCTTGCGTACGAAGAGTCGCACTTCGCACTAATCTTACAAGACGACCTCCTTCTGGTGCAATAAAAAATTTAAATAAGCCTCTAGATTTCGGAAACCGCGAGACATCATTTGGAACAATTGATACCTCACATTTGACCAGGTCCCAGCACCATATCTTACCACTAACACACGCTTGGTCGCGGAGACCTTGCGTTCGAAGGGTCGTGTCAGTCTTTACTGAACGACTTCCTTCTGGTGCAGTACCAAGTTAAGTTTCTTGGCTGCGGAAGCCATGAGACACTTGGAACATACTCATGTCCAATATATTTGACCAATACTTGTTTTGGACCTGGTCCCCGCACCATATCTTACTACTAACACACGTTTGGTCGCGGAGACCTTGCGTTTGAAGGGTCGTGTCAGTCTTTACTGAACGACTTCCTTCTGGTGCAGTGTTCCAAGTTACGTCTCTAGGTTGCGGAAGCCGCGAGACACTGGAAATGCCTCAAAACTATGATCGAGAAAGCAGGTATCTATGTTTATTCACATTATGTATCTGGAAGGTTATTGACAGAAAATAGGAGCAGGTCAACTATGGCGCACATATATCTACACATAACAGCGTTTATAGAAAAGTACATGAATCTACCTACATCTGACGCAAAAGTTAGATTTGATTTGCTTAAATTGGAATTGAAGGGTGGCTTAAATTTTACTGTTTCTGGTACCATACGGCAGACTTTAATATCCGCCATCTCAGATTTAACCAGTAACAGCTTCGTCAAGTATGACTTGTACTTACATGATTTAACAAAAGGATGTTTGTAGTACCTACTGCGATGGTGTGGTGGCGCGGAGCCACTTCTCATTATGTTTCAATACACAAAGCACCATGAGCAATACTAACTACGAATAATTACTTAACGACTAATACTCTATCACAACAACGAAGGAATCTATGACCACGAATCGTTTGCATTCTTCTGACATTCCCTGATGATGTTTATACTCCTAAAACACATGATAATTTAAAACACGCGTCTTACGCAGTTGTGTTTTCAATTCCAATGAGCGATAATGTTGATTAATATTTAGTTTGTGAAAGAGTGCCCAGCTTGCCGTATAGTCTCTATTCTGAAGAGAGAAACCGTATGCTCTTCGATTTTATAAAATCTGATAAGTAATAATAATTAAATATTAATGGAAAAAGATTTAAGATTTTTATCATTTCGAGATAACACCAAAACCAAATTGAAAGTAGACACGGTGAACAGTAACATGAAATAATTGTAGCAGAACCGTTATGTAAACGGTATCTTAAGTTTAAGCTTGAGGATGAGATTTAAAACAGCGACTAAGAACCATCATATTTTATAAATAAACGGATTCAAAAGATCCATTTGCAACAAATAATTGCAAAATGTCGTCAACAAAGCCTATAAATGCTTTCGACAAGCTCTGATGAACCCAAATTCCAGTATTCTTTCCTGGTTATTATTAGCACATTCGAACTGTACAACAAGGACGTACAAGGTAGTGGCTCTCGACTAGCCAACAAACAAATTATATTTATACGAAACCAGCCCAGCCTTCTGACTCGTTCCCATCACTGGGAGTCGGCAAAAGCCATGGTCCAACAGGCTGGTGCGGCCTGGTGGATAACGCGTGACCTAGAAAGATTCTAGGTAAATGTCGCTGTAGAATGTATCATTACATTGAAATCTTCATGAGTATTGATAAAACCCTAGATTTTTGGGAAAATGAGGGTAGATTTGAGTGAGAAACTCACAGAAAAAATAGTTTATAAAATAACGCTAGGTCAGTGTGAATCATTGCCAACCCTTACTGTCACTCGGCACCGGACGAAACGATGGTCGAGCGAGGACTTATATGCGTTAAATATGTTATAATATATCTTAAGTCTGATCAAAATAATTATAATTTGATATTAAAATTCAAGAACTGCTGACAGCTAAAACACGGATAAGTCTAGTTTCAAATAACAGCTTATCACTTAAAACAGAATTAGTACACATAGTATGTACTTATATTATGTCGCCTATTTGCAGACAACACACTAAATGGAACTTCATAATTATGTACATTTTATAATTTTGCGAAAGCGATAATCGTCTGAATTCTACAGCTACCTGAAGTCTTAGAGAGTTACTTTATGTAGATTGGTTGTTTTCCAATTCCTCCAAAAACAGTATGTAAAACATATATGTTTGGAACGGTTCTTTAAATAATAACCCCTTTTTAAATATTATAGACCGAAATATACATAGGTATTATTGCTATATAGCAGTATGAACATGGAAAATGAGAATAATTTGTGTCTTATCACATATTTCTAGTTCCTATCTGAGAAAAACAGAATAGCTTTCGAGTCAAATCAAATAAATTTTATCTATAGCAGTTGCTTAACATCTTGTTATTAAAAAATTGGATATGTCCAGTCCAGTGAGACAGTGCCATGAACGTACAACTAGGAGATGTGGACCAGATATAGCAGTAGCATTTGGATGATCAAATACCTAATCGATTGATGACATTATTAAGCAAAATATGGAAATATCTTAACACATTAAGCATGTTAGGTTAATTTACTGCGAAATTAACATAAATGGTTAATCGTGTTCTTCAAAGTTTACATCACACACAAATTAGCTTTGTTAATTTAGCTAATTACAAAATGTTATTGAACACTTTATTTTAATAAGTATTCAAATGTTTCAGTCATCATAGCGTTGTTATTTTTGGACATACTTACACCAGCAGATAACAAACACGTCTTCATATAATGCTGTATGTTTTCCTGAGGCACATCAATATAACGGTTTTACATAAAAATAAAACCGATATTATGTGCCGAGAACGGAAAACATACAGCATTCTAGAAAGGGCTTTCTGGTGAAGACTATGAATCCCAAAGATCGCACCGCGCCGGGTGCCCTTGCTGGTGGCGCGCTTGCGGCGCCCTCTGGTGGCGTCAAGATGAAGCTAATTGTCTATGGTATAGACGTCGACCACAGATTAATAAGATAAGTATACATACTGCTTCTTCATATAATGCTGTATGTTTTCCGTTCTCGGCACATAATATCGGTTTTATTTTTATGTAAAACCGTTATATTATATAATACTTTTCAATTTAAACAATTTTTCTTCTTTTTTAGTGTTAAAATATTGGGCATAAAAATAGTCAGTTAAGTTGATTATGCAATAAAAAATCGTTACTGAGATCACATTCGATTTTCAATAAAAATCTTTAAAATTGCGGATTTTTCATTGCCGAGTTTTGCAGTTTTTTAGCGAATACGGCACTTATCCAAGTGAACTTAGATAGACAAAAATTTTATCGCCTTTTCTTATGGGAACTTGTCGAAACACTTTATGGAGTAACTAATAGAAGCTATTTCTGAAATAGCGTTATTTTGTGTTAAAAGTAAGGAAATGTTTATCCATTTTGGGGGTATGGGTATATTTTACTTGAAACCCGTTTTTTGGGGGGATTTCGGGAACATTTTGGAGAGAAATTGAGGTGGTTGTCAGCGTAAAATTATGTTTTAGGTTTAATCGAATATATAATTACTTAGAATATATACTTACTATACGCTTTTGTAACATTTGCAATGCCCCGTAAAGGGCGACTGTTGGCGGAGGGCGAAGTTGTAAGATCCCGATTATTATTGTAAGACCATAATGTACACTTAGTGGCAAATAAAGTTTTGAATTTGAATTTACTTTAGGGGCTTTTTTCCAGCAAATCCGCTATTGGGATATTTATTATTGGGATTTTGGGGGAAAATTGAGATGGACTTCTGACAACACTGGTCCCGAGTCGCAGTCGGTTTGATTTGAAAATTGGGATTTATTGGATTTATAGGTCGTGACTGTGTGAACGTGTGATATTTTATGATTATTCCTTGATAACTTACGACTGGAAACTTTAACATGAATTCTTCTAAAACAAAGGCGATATTTGTAGATTTATGCATTGGTGATCAGTTAACGTCAATATCGTGCGGCCACGTAGTAGTGGAGTTAATCAAATTCATCGCTTACCAGAGACAGCAGATTCCATACGCATACTCATGGCTAAAACAATTAATTAATAATAGAAGAGATAATCATGACGAGGATGTGAACGAAAGTTTTCAGTCAGAGTTACATTATCGAGTTGCTTCCTCAGCATTAGAAAATTTAGATTTCATACTCAAGGTAATACAAGTTTTTTTGATAATTTTGATAGACACTGCTTAATTACAGAACTAATAACTGCCTAAGGATCCGAATAAAAAGTAATTATTGTGGAATTCTATGACTACTATATCACTGTAAGATTATGAAGTATTTTTATTATTCTACACTTTGAAAGGGAAACAATATCTCGCTTGTTTCCTGATTACAAAATTGAATATTTGTAATACTTAATCCATAAACTCAAGATGTAGTGATTTACTGATTTCGACTTAATTTTTAGTGAATTATACTTGTTTTTGATGACAACTTCACATACAATTATTCATAAATAATAAACTGACACGGTTTAGTTGTTTTGAAATAAATTCTATGGATTTTTCCAAAGCTGCTGCTATAGATATATGCATGTACCGGTGCTACAGTTCTGATAAACTCACATTGTAAAAAAGACATTATTTTTCCATAAACTGCTGTACTGTATAATATAGTGTTATTATAGTGTTTTTCAAATCTCAGAAAAAAATGCATCGGTGTGATAAGAATATACATACAAAAGTCACCAGAGTACCTACTCATTAATTGATTTATAGACTTGATTTTGGATCTTTGGCACCAAAAGTGTTTCTTTGTCGAACCTACACCAAATTGTAATTTCATTAAATTTTTCAGAGCCTCTTACAAGAGATGAATGGATCTCCAATCCCAGATGAAATATGCATTGTCGTGGGTTCTACACCAGTGACCTGTCGAGAGGTTTATCGGCTGTTGATGCCCTCAGCATGTCACAAGCCGCAGTGCCATTCAGCATTAATTGCGTCAGACCAGAAAATTCAGAGGACTGTTTTTAGGTCAGCATAGTAATAGTTCTTTATTTATAATGGTGTTGTTATATGTCATTAAATTATATCTGTAGATCTGTACACCATGTGTATATGTATATGATCAAAAAATATGATAAAACAACGTTTATAAGGGTTTAATGTAAGTTACATTTTTTCCTATCATAATCATTTGCTTTGCCATTGCTTTCATATTCGTATTCACACTGTTCATTCATACTATTCATAATTATGTCTATCTCACCTTCACTCTCATTGAAAGAAATATATAAAAGGAAAATCTTTTGAAGCTTAGAACATTGTATTTATAAATTGTCATATCTTTACAGGAACCTAGTGACTGCTGAGGATGTGAGCCAAGTCTTCTTCAGCCCTCTCTTGCCTACAAACTTGAACCTCTTTATAAAGAAGAAGGTGATCTGTTCACAGGATACTTTGATAAGTGAAAGTTTTACACATACAGTGGATTCAGAATCCCGAGGATTCTAAGATAATTGTTGTTGACTTTAGGAGCCCCAACCAAGATGGGTTGAAATGTTGCAATGATTTTCGATATTTGGTGATATTAGCAACATTGATGTAAGGGAGATGCCACATATGACTGATGATGATCTTTTTGAGATTGAATCAAACGAAACATATACTTGGTATCAATCTTCTTATGTTATGAAAGGATTTCAAGACTGTGTTGTGAATGGGAGCTCAGTTACAAACATGTGGTTAAAATCATGACGTAACAATTTTTTTTTATCTAGTAAAATTTACACGTTTGAATTCTCGTTAACTCTTGTTAATTCTTCTAAGGGCTGTAATTAAGTTAATTTTATACTCAAATTACAAAAACAAATTGTTTAGATAATGTTGTGCTGTATTTTGACTTGTAAACAAATTTTTATAACCCTATGTTTACTATCATAACATCTTTATGTTCAAAATTTAGGTAGGTATTTGAGGCAAGCTGAAATCATGTCACCTATTATAATAAGACTCTCAAATACTTTTATACTAAAGAAAATCACAAATAGTACCTTTTTTATGAGTTTGTTGTACTTTTTCTAAACTGCACATTTTTGGAATTCATCCTTAAAAATAATAATGCTCAATTTCTTTCCATAAGTTTTGTATTGACTGAATTAAGTGAACTAAGAATATTTTCAAATGTTATTTGCTAGTATTTAGATTGTAAGACTGATAAATCTATTTGGCAATAAGGGTAATTATGTTTAGTCCATTCATGTATAAGTGGCATAAAACTAATAATTCACATTAACTTTGACGCGTTATGTTCAGGGTTTATATGGCCATTATCTAGAATAGAACAAGTAGGTGTTACTTGACAAAGAGGCGTTTTTAAAATGAGTCATAAATGTATTTCATAAACATCAGCTCTCTGCGGTTTTACCTGCTTAGTTTCTCCTTCCGTAAATTTACCGCGATGAGAATAAGGAGGAGACTATACTATTGAGAACTATATACTTAATTGCATAATGGTGTGTCACGTTATACGGAAATTGAATACTTTTTTAACCAATGATGTAAAAAGACGGTGATTGTAAAGCCTCTCCGGTTCTAATTTAGGATTGAGGTCCGAAACTGCGTGAAGTGGTCGCCCGCCGCGGTTCCATATAAAACGGTTTTTTTTTATTTAACCTATGGCTGCTGGCCTGGAGACGCCTATACTACCGAACTGACTATTAGGGTTAGCGCCGAAGGCGTAGGACCCAAAAGGATCCTAACCTAAACATAAACTATTGATATGCTAGTGCTTATAGCATGGGATAATACCGGGATGCGTTTCGACACGCGCGAGTCATTCAAGTCGTTTTTGTATGGAACGGCACGGGGACCGCGTCACGTATTTTAGTATACATAGTGATCTGTGTTTTCGACCCTTCTGTGCCTAAAGGTGATAGAGTATTGATTAGATAACAAACAATATGTGTGCCATACCTTAGTTGAATTGATTATTTATAAGAGTAATTTACTTAGGTAATCATTTTTAAGGGTTGTTACAAATGAAATAAATCTTATTTTGATATCATTATTGGCTAATAATTTAAACAGCTACACATTTATCGGGCAGCAAGAAAACCTATCTTAATAATATGATTAAATCTTTGCGAGCGGCTCACATCACAGGTGTGATGTGATAACTTATCCGACAATAATAAGGTAATTGACGATAAATGCCCTCAATTTCAATAAGTATTGCTTGATAACACTGTCATATTTTTTTGATAAACTCCTGTTTTTCCATCTGTACACGTGATTATCGAATTAGAAAATCTGTTGTTGATTATTAGAAATGTGTTAGGAATGACACATCTAATAATCTTAAGTCTTTCCAGGTGAGTAGTGGTCTCAGTAGAGGTCTGGGGTGGGCCTGGGAAGACTTGGGAACGTTATGTAATAGATATTCCTATCTAGGCTTGAGTTTTAAGTACCTATTTCCAGAAGGACGCTTGGGACCCCTTGACACTTGACCGTGGACCCAGGAACGGATTTAGGGGAGAGCAACCGAGGCATATGGTTAAAGACAAGCCTCTACACCTCTAAATCCGGCCCCGTGTGGATCCTTGGACCCGAAGTGGGGCCGCTCACCAGTGTTTTTGTGTTTCAATCCTACGACGATACGGCCCATAAGATTGTGCGGCGAAAGCGGCACCTGCGCGACTGAGATAATAGCGAACAACGGTGAGGTCGACCATCTGTAGTGATTACTTCCTCTGTGGACCATCTGGCCAGTCGCGTAGGACAAGGGTGTCTATCGGTCATTTTATTGCGTTGTAGGATCTTCATGTCGCGAAACGCTACTGACTTGTGAACTGTACTAAAAGCACGGTGCGAACGATTTTTGAATAGTAGCGAGTATTTTAGCTACTAAATTACTCTCTACTAGACTAATTTGCTAGCCTAATGCGAACAAGCCTTAACTTCAAACTGTAAGTAAATAAGAAAACGTGTTAAAAAAGCGTTGGCTTTTGCAAGCCAAATCTTAATGTTTAAGTACATAGTTAAAAAAATTGGCAGTCATAGGAACTGCCAACAGAAATGAAAAAAATTGTTGGTAAATGATAAGTTTAATTTATACAAATGCAAATTATTATTTTTTGCAATGTCAGAAAGTTATATAAATTCTCAATTGAGTACAACAAAAAATCACCGATTTTTTAGTATATAACTCATATGTATCGACGACAACTGCTTAGACGGGGTAAAAATGGACATTGTCCTTTATAACCACGGATATTTTATAACTCAGAATTTGACAGCTTACTTTGGAAACTACGCGGATGAAACCGGAGGGCGTGGCCATGAGCATGGCCATCTATAGCCAATGGGAAATGCTAACCCGTTTCTAGATGGCCAATGGGCAATGCTGACGTATTTCTAGCCATGGCCAATGGCCATGGTCCCGAGTTTACCCGAAGATCTATAATCATTCAGTGTGAAACTAGTGAATCGGTTTCTTCTAGGTAAACACGCTCCATCGTAGACCGCATCGTCGCTTAAAATCAGGCGAGATGGCGGTCAAGTGTAAACCTATAAAAGTTAAAAAAAAAAAAAAAAAAAAAGTTCGGAGCTAATGGGTTCATATTTCATATTGTAACGATGTTATTTTCTTTTGGACCAAATAAAGTTATTTATTTATTTATTATTCACAGCCCACGAAAAATCTGTATGTACCGCACCAAAAGAAGTTTTAACTTCAAAAACTAAATTTGTTTATGTTCCTATGTTTTTCTTCTTCGTTCTTGGCAGAGCGGTCGTGGTGACGACGAGGCGTCCACGTCGGTGGTAGAGGTGGACACAGCTCTCCATACGATCGAGGGGTTTGACGGTGGGAGCCGTCTCTACCTCCGCAGACTGCCTGGCGCAGTCAGACAGTCTAGTCAGTCAGAGTCTGGCTTCCTATTGCGGATTTCACTTGGTATGATTATTTGATTACCTATGTATGTTTTACTAACCTTTCATTTTAAAATTCATACATAGACTACCTATATTATTAAATCCAGCGATTTTTGCTAAATTTTACAGCTGTTCAAATAAACATTTTAACCGCAGTAGGAGCTCTTCGATATGCCTAGTTATTACCTACCTACCATTTGACGTACGCAGCTATGACTGATGGTGTTTTATATTCATATTTTGTAGAATTTACATACAAATAATGAAGTGCTTGTTTTGTTTGTCATTAAATTAATTTTATGTGCATCAGTAACGGTGTCAGTAGGAAGCCTACATCTCTAGTGTAGGGATAAGAAGAAAATCTCCTTGAATTATAAACCATATGACGTGGTAAGAAGGACTTGTCGTTTGCACGGCTAATCAGCTGTCGACATGAGACACATTGTCCTATTGTGCTCTGTAAACTTACGGCGTACTAACGTGTTTTAAAATTAAGATTTGTTTGGCTTGATAACAAGACCAGAGATGTTTTGTTTTGTGAAACTTGTGTGGTGTTCCAAATTAAACCTTTATCCTAGAACTAACAGTGGTGATAATAGTTAATCTAACAGCGGTATTAATAATTAATCAAAGATTACGTTGATAAGTGGAGACGTGCGTATTTTTGTGATTGTGCAATAACTGTTATTGATCCTGTTTGCTGATATTTATATTGGATGTAAATTCGATTACCTACAAGTTTTCTTGATCCGACAGTAAATAATTGTGTGCCTACTTGTCATTTTTATCATTAATAATGAGGTGTTATCAAGAGTCCGCCTACGGTGCAAGAGCGCAGGAAGCTCAGTCGAGTGATCACTAACTGGTAGACGACACCGTTGCGCGAGCGCACGACAATTTATACTTACGAAAAATGAATTTAAATTTCACGACCGACCCGTCCGCCGACGTCAGCGATGCCTTGCTCGCTAAAATTATCACTATGGTGTGCCTTTTCGCCATATCCATGATAGTAGGATGTCTTCCGCTTATCCTATCGCTCAAATTCAACTGGTTCACGGTATCCAATGACCCCTCTACTAACCTACGTTCCTCCAATCAGCTGGTCATGGGACTTCTCGCGTTTGGAGGGGGAGTGCTCTTCGCTACCACATTTATGCATCTACTTCCAGAAGTCGATGAAAACATCCAACTGTTACAAGGTGAGGTTACTATTTAATTTGTCACTGAAACTATTTTGCGGTATTTATATCGCGGCGCGTATTTTGCATTGATTTTGTTTCCAGTTTATGTCAACAAATGTGTATTTTGAGTGAAAATTGCGTGTATCCCACGTGGTTTAGTCTGGAGCGAGCGTAGTGGGAGTGCGGGAGTGGGCACGGCACGCTAAATATAAACATAATAATGTCGCTTGTTGTCATTTATTGTTCAGACCCTGGGCATGACAGCAGTTAGTGCGACGATTAGGTGCATAACATTATAAACTGGTTTTATAAACGTTTTATATGTAGGATGTAGGTACTTATTAGATCTTGTGCAGGCAGTTATTCTATCTTTCTGGATAGACTTATTAAATTGGCTGTTGTATGTGTATAAGGACCGTATTCAATTCAATTTCTTCTGTTTGGATTTGTTTCAAGTTACAAATGTTGTATATTATTATATTAATTTGACTTAACTTTAGAAAAAAAATTGATATCTTATACCTTTAAACGACTAATTCTTGTAGGTATGTACGTATATAGGTATACGAGTATATATACATATAATCTGAATCTCGGAAACGGCTCGAACGATTTTCATGAAATTATGTATACAGGGGGTTTCGGGGACGATAAATCGATCTAGCTAGGTTTTATTTTTTTAAAACATCATTTTATGCGTGTTTTTAGACAATGAAAAACTCCTATAATGTCATTACGATATAATGTATGATAAATGAATACGATAACTTATTTCGCCCCTGTTCATTAAGTCTAAATGGTTCAGACGGAATATGCTCGCCCTCGGAGTCGACAGGCCCCGGTTCAAATCCTGATGGTTACACTCGGGTCTTTTCTTTTTGTTCTTTTTTTTCTGAGAAAATCTTTTACTTAGAGCCATTTATAAACGCATTTAAACCAAGCAAAGCTCGGTCAACCAGGTACTTTTTACTATTTGAGCAATTTTTGGATGTTATGTCGGTAACCATGGGGGAAACGCTGTCAGTGAATTGTCACTGCAGTATATTATAGTGACTAAACACAATGAAACTAAGTAATTACTTCCTTTTGATGTGCTATCTAATACATGATCGTATTTATTTTGTTTCCCTCACTCTAATTAATATGGAGGCTATGCCCAGCAGTGGACGAATACAGGCTGATGATGATGATGACTCTAATTAGGAAACTACATAATTTTATTAGGGTTTTCTGTTGCTCTTTCACCTTTAACAATAGGTACAATATTTTTGTCGTGATTTTCATTACAAAAGTAGGTACCTAAAGATATAATTATTTTTACTAGGTACGCACCTATATCATATTCTCTTATTTACTTACAAGCAGTGCCCTACGGTTTTAGCTGCGTAGTTCTCCTTTTTCGGGACAAAAGGAGTATATGTGTTCTTAAAGACTAAAATCTATCTATGTTCCAAATTTCAGCCCGTCTGTTCAGTAGTTTTTACGTGAAAGAGTGAAAAACATCCATATTGACAAACGTTTGGGTTTCTAGTATTAGTAGAATTAAAATTAAATACTGAGTTATAAATCAGTACTTTTTAAGTTGGTATGTACGTAAAAAGACCATTATGAACCAAGATGTTAGGGCACCGTCATGGACATCACTTTATTGTTATTTTTCATTTCAACATATTTACATATGAAAAAAAAAAGAAAAAATAATAGTAGGATGCAAAAACCCATTGCAAAAAAGGAAGAGAATATGACAAAAAATGATGGAAAAATAATTTACGGGCTATCTTAGGTCGGGATGGTGGATAGGGGGTCCGAAAACGATGTATCTCGATTTCCAGCAAAACTACCTACGGCCTGGAGTAACATCCAGGTTTCTTTTTAATCACGGGAAAGTTATGGGGGCGAGAACGTAGAGGTAGTCCCCCCGCGAGACGCTACTAGTGTATGACATATTTCAGAAATGTTTTTCACCTGACTTAATTAAAAATAACTAACGAAAAATATAAGGAATCTTAGTTGTAGTAAAATCACAAGATTGTTATAGTTGACTATTATAAAATACTGATCGTACATTCCTACAAGTAGGTACAAAGTATCATTACAATTTTTTTCACAGTATAGTGCTAAATAAATCTGACCATCATACTGCTTGTTAACTTAAGGACTATCCATCTGTTTGGTGACCAACTTGAATCACTCAACGTATTAATAGATATTCACAAACAAAGTAGGCCCGGAAAAATACTGTTTTAAAGGTTTTAAAAATACGGCGTGTTTCTGTTTAACTTTGTGGGATCGCAACTCAGATTGGACGACCCATGTTCTTCATAGACTTCCTAAAACAGGTTCCCAGCTTCTATTTAGGTACTTTAGAAAATACAAAGAACAGAAGTAGGCAAAAGAACCAAATAAACATATATATATATATATTTTTTTTTTTATAGGTTTACACTTGACCGCCATCTGGCCTGATTAAGCGACGATGCGGTCTACGATGGAGCGTGTACCTAGAAGATACCGATTCACTCTCGATTTGAAGACACAAACATTGTAACCATCGGGGAAAACCCACTCAGGCAACGTATTCCACAGCCTAGACGTTCTTATCACAAAAGTAGAGTCAAATCTCTTCGTTCGTGTCTTTGGAACATCAACCATGAAACGTCCATAAATAAGCAGATTTAGCTAAATATTGGCTCGTAAATAACTTTACAAAATCAATAATTACTTAGATCGGAGTCTACTTAGCCCTGAATTAATAACATGTTAAACCGACTCGGAAAATTCTTCATAGATGTTCCATTAAAATTTAATCGATATCAGTCGAGCGGTTTTTAAAACGATGACATTCCGAAACCTCAGTCTTATTGGAGCAATGCGTTTAGTTGGCCTACCTATGTCATTTGGTTTCGTAAATCTTGTTATACCTACCTAGGTAGGTTCTTAATTGGAGTGTATGTATGAGTTTAATTTTTAAATTGAATTCGGTTGTATAGTTTTTTCGATAAAAATAATTATAGCTACATGATGTCAATCACGTATTTTCGAATGGACCTATTTTTTATTTTCTTCTCTCAGCAGTTTTTATCTCACAGATGCCGGAGACATACCTGAAATGCCGTTATTCTTGGCCGGACTGATCATGTGTGGTGGATTCTTCATGATGTACCTGATCGAAGAGTTGGTGCATCTCTACATCAATAGCCGCGAGTCCAAACCCGAACAAAACAATGCTACTCGACCTTTCACCCTAAGGAAAAGCATCAGGTATGCTAAATACTATAAAGGTAGTTACCGATAATTTTATTAACTAGGTACTGTGTGATCTCGGTATTATACCAACTTACCTTGTCTTGCGTAATCGCAACAAGATACATCTTGTCTTGTCTACGAATAAATCAAATAAATCTTGTAAGAAAACTAACAGGTTTATCTGCCATTAAACTAGTATGATTAACTAAGAGATATTTATTTGTGGTATATGATGGAGCGATGTTTTTTTCTAAGAATTGGTAGGTTTCCTTTGACCGCCATCTCGTCTGATATCAAGCAATGGTGCGGTCTACGATAGACCGTGCTTACCTAAAGTCAATGATGTTAAAACGTTTAAACTATTAAAACTTACTCCTACGTCGATGTCTAAAAGAAACTGATTCACTTTCGACTTGAAAGACATCAACTAACATTTTTTTTTAAAATAAAAGGCAGGTCTATCTGGCCAAATATAGAGCAAAATTATCAAATCTAGACCGTGCTATGATGATTGAGGTCCAGAAACACACTCGACAGAAACAAAACTTGACAGAAAGTTGTGTAAATTTTGTAGTAAGTAATAGGACTCTTTGCAGAGTCCCCCTGACTCACTACCTACCACAACTTTCCCAATTATTCTACCGCAATCAAAAATGTCCAAACTTCACTGTGTCCCGGTTTGAAGAGAAATTACAGGACATAGAGATAAATTGTCTTTATTGTCAGTGTGACGAGCGTAGTGTAGTGCTACTAGGTATTGATTTGGACTCTTCATGTTCCAATAGCTGCGTCATACTGTGCTGTTATGCGGAGACGTTTTGCTTACTTACCACCAGGATCGTCTTGCTCGTCTCGTCATTCTGTACTTTAAAAAAAGTGCGTATAGTTTCCGGCAAACAAGTTGACCCAATGAAGTTAGCTGCGCTGGCTGCGCAGAAACGTTTTTAAAGTATCTTTGGTGGAAGTGCACATGCGCGAACTTTCCCCTTCCCCGTCACTTTTGGGTCAACTTGTTTGCCGGTTTCTACATTTCTCCTAACCTATACCTACGCACGCAAGAACTTACCTCGTGCCAAGTTCAACGCAAGAAGTAGTGTTAATCTGAAGTTAGTTGCAATGTTTACTAAAATGTTGTCTAGCTAACTTCAGAGTGTCGGTTTTTCGTGACGATGTGCGCGTGTATCGTAAAATCTTGCTATCAATATTTTTCTCTCATCATCAATAGCCCACTAAATGTTCCCACTGCTGGGACTCGGGCCTTCGCTCGCAAGGAGAGAGCTAAGGCCATAATCCACCACGCTGGCCCCGTGCGGGTTGGTGGATGGGACATGACTTCGGAAGGTTCTGGGTACATGTTAGTTTCCTCACCATGTTTTCCTTCACGCACATGACTTCGAAAAGACAGTGGTGCGTGTGGGTTTGAAGCCGGGGTCTCCGGATCGGCAGGCGCCGTTCTCTGACTAGACCAGCCGTAACTTATACGTGTGGCGGAAAGGTCCAACAATATTTATTGTAGTTCATCTATACTAGGTATCGAATCACATATGTGAATATTAGTCACGAAAGCACAACAATTTTTATCCATACAAAGTTAATAATTCGTTGTTTATTATTTTAATTTGACAACCCTAATCAACGGCGGCGCGGCGCGGTCACTGACCGCCGCGCCGGCCGCCGCGCGCCGGCGCCGCTCTGTCGTCGCACGCCGCGCCGCCGCGCATTAGGGTTAAAGCTGGTCAATTTTACATGAAACTTTGACTCGTATTATCTCGCGATCTAAAGTGTTGAGAGAAAAGAGACCTTCGGAGATTATTCTGATTCCACATCAGTGTTGGAATTACCTATTCAAATATTGTTGGACCTTTCCGCCACACGTTGTACACTAGACCAGCCATAACTTATACTGCCATTTTTCTCTATCGTGCCAAAATAATTTTACTAAGATTTACTATTTTTAGCGAGGCAGAGCTCGAAGCGCCGGGGCCGTCGAAGAAGCTGGAACCCCAAGACCACGGCCACAGCCACCTCGCGGTTGGGGACGACGATTCCGTGTAGTGTCAGCGCTGAGGGGTTTGCTGATAGTCCTGGCTCTCTCTATCCACGAGCTGTTCGAGGGTCTTGCCGTGGGGCTCAAGCCTCCGTTGCCAACGTATGGTGAGTCTAATTTTACAACTGCTTGTTTGATTGTAATATTTTGTCGTCAATGAGATAATCCGAAACAGTCTCTCGGATTTTATTGTTTAATCCGCCCGTCGACAGCCTAACTAAAAACGTTATGACTCCAAGCCTAAAGAAAGAGAGAATATGAAAGCCAAGACCATTCTGGTTTGGGGTTAGAACCCTGAGACGAAGTTGGTATGGGTCGCTAGATCTATTCTACATAAATGTCACTAGCTTAATATATAATATCTGAGGGTGATAGGTGATGAGTTTGTAGTTTTGTTTGCTCAACGAGTTAATTTCGGGAACTGTAAATTCCTTATATAAAGAATGGTATATGTAAACTCTTTGGTCTATTCGATTTGAATTTGTGTTTCCATCTGTTTACGGAGAAGAACATAAAATCTAACATATAGGGTAACATCACCGAGTGAAACTGTGTGCTACAATGCTAAATACTATAGTTAGGTATTTAAGTTGAGGGAACGCAGACAGTAATACAATTTTTTTGTACCTCACATGTTACCTGCCAAAAATTTTCTTTTGTGTAATAGTACTTAGTTACAATTTATATGATACCTCAAAAGGAATTCATTTATCAGCTAATACTCTTTTATCTATTGGATTAATAGAAAGCGCTGTTTATTACAAATAAAAAAATTAGTCCAATTGGCCAATAGTGATAAGATATCAGATAAGTAGGTAGGTATAGATGGAAATATTTCTGAAGTATTTCTTCATATTTATATTACCAAAATTTATCTGTAGGCCAGGATTTCCATGGAGGGGATTCCATCGACCAATCGAACTAAGGGTCGTTTTACATCGACTTGATGGTAAGACGAGTGTTAAAAATACACTGGACGGTGGAAACTCCAGATTGAAAAAAGTGGAGGCAATATGGCGAGATCTTGTACCAACCGAGGTTGTTTATCCAAATTACACAACCGAAGTTGTGGTATTCGAGGCCTGTTTTCACATGGAAATATTCAAGTTAATCGTACCAAGTACCAAGCTGAGGAAAAAGTGGATTGAGTGACGGGCTGTGTTTGGAAAAGATATTTTCCTAAGAATATATCTCCTCAAGATGTGCACCTGTATCCACACCTGTACCCAAGATACGCCGCGTCAGCTTTTGGCTGCAGAGGATAGGGAAAACAGTGCACCGCAATCCCGGCTCTTTTATTCCCCTGACACCGCGTTCGTTAACTCACGGAGGCGACCCCGTCAAGACCACAGCGAGCAGGGAAAGCGGGGGCACCGTAATACTGGCGGTACTCTCCCTACGCGAGCTCTCCACCCCATATCCACGAAGTCTACCCCCCAACATCGCTTCCTGCCTACATTGGCCGCATAGTCGTCGGCTTGGAAGCAACACCTATATCGGCGGCCTAATCACAGGATCCTTTTCGCTCAACCATGTTACAGGCCAAGACTACCGATCCCCATGTCGACAATGTAAGGGAGCTATGTGGCTCCCATAGCACAAGCGTTTTCTGGGGCTAATTAGTGTTTGTTGTGCAAGAGTATTGAACAATAATAAATTGAATTGTCTGTTATTATTTTTCGTGTGTCGTACTAATAAAGAGTCTTCTGTCTCTTTATCTAAGTAGGTACATCCACATTTTCGAGAACCTTAAAAACAACTTTTTGAACAGTCATCTTCACAAAAATAACAATGATTGAGTATTATTACCTATCGTACAAAAATAATAATTGCATTACTATCGGTCAAATATGGTGCATGCACGGGTATTTACGGATTAAAATAGATAATAATGTTGTAGGTAATTATGCCTATATACACAGGGAATAAAGATAAATAATCTCCAGACTGCTTATCTTATAAAATTTATTTACATTTGCGTCAATTCCTGTCTGATATTAATCTTATGCCTCTAGACAACAAGGGTAGAATTGTTAACAAAAACAATTCCTATTAAGTCTGATTAATTTTTACATCAGATAGATAATAAGCACGAATATATCTATAATAAATAATCTATACCTAATTACCTAAAATATTTTGTAGTTATCGAGAATTTTATTCTGATAAGGGTTTGTTTCTTGCTAGAGTTAGGTCGAGATTTCATTACTTAGGTTCACCAAAAATGTGTAACAAAACCACAAATAGAGACTCCAAAGCGAAAAATAAATTAATTTCATTATTATAAGCGCTACTCACTCATCTATTTGAAGTGGGTGGTAGCCAGGTAACATAAATAAATAAAATGGTGGTTGAATTTATAACATCTCTCGTTTTGGAAGTCGGTTAAAAAAATGACTCAACCAGTTAAAATGATAGGTAGGTACATGGCATGCTTGCTAGCAATGTTGGTATCTAGGTTTTCTCTCAAGGTGCTCCAGTAAACTATGTACTTATTATGTGTGCCTTTAGCTTTGGCGTAGGTAGTAAGTAGGTATATGTGTATTGGAGGTTTGGATAGGTACCTACATGTGAGATGCGCCATTATTCTACGATTATGACGAATTAGTACAGTAACGTTACCTACATAAATATGTGTAAGAGGTTTGACTCTACTTTAGTGATAAGAACTTCTAGGGTGTGGAATGCGTTACCTGAATAGGTTTATGCCGACGGTTACAATCTTTTGCCTTCAAATCGTGAATGAATCTTTTAGATGAACACGCTCCATCGTAGACCGCATCGTCGCTTAACATTGGGTGAGATGGCGGTCAATTGTAAACTTACAGATGTTAAAAAATATAAATATGCCGTGGTGGCTCAATAGCGAGAACTTCCGATTTCACCCAGCGGTGTAGGTTCGAACCGCGCCTCAAAGTGCAGATGTATAATTTATTAAGTTCATTATTACCACCGCCTTTAACATTGAACGAAAAACATGGTGACGCAACGCACACGTTGTGTTTAGTAGTGGTAGGACTCTCGGCAGAGTCCGCCTGGGGAAGTACCACACCTTTGCCAGTTATTCTACCGCCAAGCAGTAATGTGCAAACATTACTGTGTTCCGGTTTGAAGGGCAATGTTTCCAGAGAAATTACAGGGCTTAGAGATATAACATCGTAGATCTAGTGACGAGCACAGTGCAGTGCTAGGTAATGATTTGGACTCTTCATGTTCCAATAGCTGCGTGTCACTGTGCTGTTATGTGGCAGGCATGTTGCTTACTATCAGGCACATCTCCTGCTCGAACCGTCACTTTTTATTTAAAAAAAAAAACGTTCTAAGAAATTGATCTTTAGGGTCTCCTAATGTCCTCCTCCATCGTAGACCGCATCGTCGCTTAACATCAGGCGAGATGGCGGTCAAGTGTAAACCTATAAAAGTAAAAAAAAAAACAACTTTGGGCCAGAGTGGCGGGTTATGGTTCGACTCTCTCCTTGCGAGTGAAGGTCCCGTGTCCAAGCAGTGGGAGCATTTAGTGGGCTGCATATGCAATGCAGTTTTTCTCTAGATGAATCGATAATTGTATGATGAAGTAGATTTCCTTCCTCAACAGGTACATGTTCGCAGCAGTATCAGCTCATAAGTACATAATCGCGTTCTGCATCGGCGTGGAACTGCTGGCCGCTGGTACCAAGCGGTGGCTGTCCCTGGTGTACATCTTCACGTTCTCCTTCATGTCTGCGTTCGGCATCGCCATCGGCATCTTGCTTGTAGGCGGCGCAGGCGCGGCTGAAGCTGGACTCTACTCCGTTGTGCTACAGGTAAACAATCAAACAGCAAGACACGTATACTTAATTATATCTAATCAATCATACAGTCGTTGTATGAAGCCGTCTAGACGAGGTGTAGTGGCCGGCAAACAAATTGACCCAATGAAGTTAGCTGCGCAGAAACGTTTTTAAGGTCTATTTGGTGGAAGTGCACATGCGCGAACTTTCCCCTTGCTAACTTCATTTGGGTCAACTTGTTTGCCGTTGGGTCAACTATAATCGTACAAGACGAGACGCAGGAAGCGCGCTTCCAAGCTACGAACACGCAATTTGGGAGCGTGAGTTTACACAAGTTTTGATTTTATTTTATTCAAAATTATCGTTAATAATTAAGAATTGTTAAGAGAAATAAACATGTTTCTAACAATGTTGTTGATACTACTTAACGATGTTGATAATAATTGAAAGGGAAAAAAATCATACTAAAAATATGTTTTATTTGTCAAAGCCCTACACGAGTCGTTGCGTTGTTGCAAGTTCAAAGTCTACTGGTAGTTTTTCTTTATACTGTAATATCATGCTGCAAACTTGATTTTTGTTTTAAGTTCAAATGTCACCAAGGGCGGATTCAGCTTTGGCTCCACAAATAGGTGGTCACTTTGGTCACATAGTCATGGTCAAGTCACAAACCTGTGCGATAAGTAGATGTATACTTTTTAACCAGTGGTCCACCTAGGGGTTCATGACCTCCATGCCCCCCCCGGATCCGCGCTTGATTGTCTCATTAATGTATTTTGTAGCGAAAATGTCTTTAACCGAGTTGAACATGTTTTGGTAGGGAGAAAATCTTATGGGTTCTCATCATCCACATGCTAATGCAGCAGCGAAGCATCGGAGAGTTTTTTGACACTTTTTGAACTGGTAATCACTTCACAATCCCTTTATTTTCCCGTAATAAAAATTGATTTTAATTAGAAATAAGTGTTAATCCAGACTATTATCTGTCTCGTATGTACCGAATTTCATCTGGATCCAGATAGAAGAAACCTTGAAAACATAAAGATTGAAACCATCAGGAAAAACACACTCGGGCAACGCATTCCGCAGCCTAGACGTTTTGATCACAAAAGTGGAGTCAAGCCTCGTTGCTGGGACTCGGGACTTTCTCTCGCAAGCAGAGTCCAGACCATAATCTATCACTCTGACATAGTGCGGGTTGGTGGATGACGTATGCCTTCGAACATGTCGGTTTCCTCACGATGTTTTCCTTCGCCGTTTTTAAGCTACATTACGCACATGACTTCGAAAAGACAGCGATGCTCGTGGGATTCAAATCAGAAGCTCCGGATCGGCAGTCGCTGTTCTCCCGACTATAGCCGTAACTTATTGTAATGTTTAATGTTAATTGAAATATATAATTTGATGTTCTCCGTCAGGGTTTGGCGTGCGGTACGCTCGTGTACGTGGTATTCTTCGAGGTGTGGAAGCGCAGCAGTGGCCTGCTGCAGTTTGTGTGCTCTCTGCTCGGGTTCGCGGTCATGATGTGCCTCGAGCTTACCGTCGAACTTGGTAAGTAGGTAACTCGTTTTCCGGGAGCTCGCACCAATTTTTGGATAGGTATTTGATCTGAAAACTTGTCATATGCCTCCCTATCATACCACAACACGGATTTGCAGACCTGATGAGCAGCGGGGTAAAATTATTTCACTAAACTTCAATCATCTGGTATGTAGAAAGTACCTACCACCAAAATCATCTGTCTTTTTGAGAATCTTATTTGAATTTAACGTACTTATGTGATTATGGGCGGTCATGAGGTCATGACCCCTGTGATCGCTGTGTGTGTTCTAAGCTTAGATAAAGAATAAGTAAATAGATCAGGTTTTTCCGCACGGTTCCTTTGTACCGATCGTAAGCAGATGAGATCTCTATCCCTATACGTAGTGTAATGTAGAGATCTCTATACGTAGTATAATGTAAATTCTCTGGTTTTAAGCTTGTTAGGTACCTACAAACAATTTAAGGAAACAGTTTTTTAAAGTAAACCATGGGTACCATTAACTTAAAGTATGTAAGTAAAGTAACGTAAAGTATTTAATTTCATCCAAATCCGTTACAATTACAAACTTTATAATTATTATAGTGTGATGACGATTGTTGTTGTTTGACATATTGTTCGGAATAAATATCGAGTATGTTACCATGTTGGATATGAACTTACGAACAGAGAACACATCTCTGTCTCCGTTAATTTAAATTATGCGTTTTGACAGCTATGATTTCGTTACGGTTTTACCGGTAATTTTCGAAATAACGAGGCATTGGCAAACGCAATTATAATTATCCTTTGTTAGTCAATCAGTCGGCATTATGGCGTGCTCGAGGCTGACAATTTCAATTATAACAATGGTCATTTTGGTTTGTAACTGGGTTTGTGTAAATCGTTATTTTTCCATGGAACTGCTAAATAACACTAGCGGTTTTCAGCTTCTATATTATTCTTCATATTATCTGCTTCTATATTCTTCATGGTATATTCACATTATTTTGTCTTTTAAATGTGAAAAAAAGCGCATAAATAATTCCAAATATATCTTTTGTTTGTTCCAGTGATGTGATTGAACGTGACTTAGACAAGACTGAATATATTTAGGACTCCATCTATGTATACCTAAATAATGAGATGTAGTTATAGTACAAGAGCTAGCGGACGTCGGGAAAATAAGAATTTCCGGTAGTCACTATTTTTTTTAAAATATTTATTATTAGATACTTATTATATGGTATATCAGACAGTCTGGCTGGTGGTTGCGTTAATGAGTAGATACGCATCGTAGGTACTTGTACAGGTAGAACATAAATATTATGTATTTCAAATAATTGTAAGATGGTTTGTGGTTTATTATTTAAGTTAAAATTTTTGACACTTGATTTTTATCATTGCCAGACTTTTCAATCTTTGTTTAAACTATGGCAAACGCTTATTTTTAATAATTTGTTTTCAAAATATTTTAGTTTGGCTGATTTTTTAAATGATGCTCTTTATTTATCTTAAATCGAAAATTAATTTGCCATAACAATAACGTAATTGTTAAACCAGCCTACCAGAAATTCTATCTCGAAAACGTTGCTAGCTCTCAGACTATTTGTTAAGTTTAACCAAATTTTCTGTGCCTAATGTAAGTATTGTACCGTAAAATCGATGTGAAGAGGTGATATAGGACAACCCACTATTGTCCATAATACAAGTTATCGCGGAACATCTGTGTTAACAGCGAAACGGAACTTAACGATTAAAACCCTCTACACACGAGCCATTCGAAACGACACGACGTTACAAAAACAGCGAATTTTCGCGATTTCATGATTGGTCCGATATGAAATCTTAAACCCTCTATACGAGTTCTAAAATCAGAGGAAATGACGTAAAAGTAGTGGAAAGGAGCACATCGCACCATATGATTGGTGATTTATGGTGCGATGTAGGGTCCTCCCCACTAGTTTTACGTAATTTCCTCTGATTTTAGGGCTCGTGTATAGAGGGTTTAAGATTTCATATCGGACCAATCATGAAATCGCGAAAAATTCGCTGTTTTTGTAACGTCGCGTCGTTTCGAATATTTTATCAAAGCCTGCGATTGACCGATTATATAAGTACCATTGGTTCCATAGTGAATGATGTTTATAGTTCGCATTTTACGAAATGTGTATCATAATTAGTGCAATCAAGGTATTTGGCTCTAAGGTATATTTGGTATAAGGCCTCTACTGCTTACCGAACTATTTAATTAAGGTATCATGAGACCCTAACCACCAAATGTTACTCTTCTCTTGGTAATCAGTCCTTTTATGTTCTATGGTTATTATCTTGTACATTCGTCGCATAGTATTACAGGATTTGTGTATACATTTAGTACAGGTGTTCCGTGTAACCTTGTATTGTATCATTTCAGTGAAATCATACCAAAAAAGTATTTTATCTTAGTGTCATTATATTTTTCTTGTATGTTGCAACTAACCTTCATAACAAATCATAGGGGGATCGCAAATATTTTTTTTAGTACATCTATTGTACTAATACCAATCTTACTGGTTTCGTTTTACTAGGTAGGTATATTATTATGATATTAATCCGTGGCGTAATAATATTTGCGGCCTGAGACATTGGCAAATTAATAAACGAATCAGTAATAAAAAAAAAGTCACACAATTTTATTTCTCGTCGAGAAACCGAGACTGAATAGTTTTCTTCTTGGTAAACACGCTCCATCATAGACCGCATCGTCGCTTACCATCTGGCGAAAATGGCGGTCTAGTGTAAACCTATTAAAATTGTTTATTAAATTAGGGTCACACGATCTTCAGTTGTGTCTATCTTACAGGGCTTAGATATAAATCATATGTTATCTCTGTGTGACAGTTTATTTCTAGACAATGATTAAGGCTCTTCATGTTCAAATAGCTGCGTATTTCTGTGCTGTTATCGGTTTACGGCAACATGTATAGTTCTTCCCGTTACTCTTTAAAAAAAAATCTTTGGTTTTAATTTAAGTGATCTTGTAAAATGTGGGTATAATTTGCTGAATTTATTGTTAATATGTTTGGTTACTTCTCTGCCTTCGTAACTGAGTATTTTACTCTCTTTCCCACTTACGCCACTGTTATAATAGAGTACGTAATCAATCCTATCAGTATTGAAACTTCAATAAGAGTCGTTAATATGACTACAATTTTCTGTAATGTACCTACCTAAAGTAAATTGATGTATTTGCAAAATGTAGTCATTAATTAAATAGATAGTTTAAAGGTTGTGAACACAGATTTCTAAACAGATGAAACCTTCGTGAACAACACTGTGAGGCCAGTCATTAGTTATGTATGCGTGACAGCTCTCACAAACGTTGTCAAATGACTCACGTTGGTGTGCGTGTAATGTTCCCAGTCTTAAGAAAAAAGTCCCACTATTGTTGAGACGATTTTCTTAGCATTCCATGGATTCACCGTGCGGGTGCCGGGTCCATCGTGTGGCAGAGAGAGAGAAAACCCGAGTAGACCCCGAGACTTGTGACTCGGGCGTAGGTTTAAGGGGCCCCTTTCTGACGTACATCAACACTCACCTTCACTACTCGTCTTTCTCTCCCTACCCAGCCAAATCTGATATGAGCCTACTAGTGCAGCTTTAGATACACGTTCTAGTATAGAACTTACTGCACTTCCGGATAAGCCAAGGTCTTTCAGCAGGTTATAGAGAGATTTTGCGGGTATACCTCTCGCTCCCACTTCTACAGCGTATAAACTAACTACATAGCCGTTTTTTGTTAATTCGTTTAGGAGACCGTAATACTTATTTTGTTTCATCGCGTGGTCTTTAGGTATATTAGTTTCCCACGGTACGGTAAGTTCTACAAGGACTATGCGTTTTGTAGCTCTAGAAAAAAGGAAAATGTCCGGTCTAGATGACGAAACACCCACATCCTCTGGGATTTTGTAGTGCTTTTCATACGTGTCCATTAAAATAGTCCAATCAGGTGCTGTACCCAGGATTGAGTAAGGCTTGTTCCTGGAGTTTGATGTTGAGCCTTCTTTACAAAGTTAATTTGTCTTTTGTTTGTCGTCAATCCTTTTGGGCTCTAGCTACTGAAAGGCTCATGGCTTCACGTATGATTTCAAGTACTCTGTCATGGCGCCGTGAGTAATGACTCCCATTAAGGAGCACCTTGCATCCCACCAATATGTGCCTTAATATGTGTTGTTAAGCTTTGGAAATTTTCACGTATAATAAACGCATAAAACATTATTTTTAAATAATTTATTATTACACCGATAATATTTAATGCAAGGATTTCTTGTTAATAACTTGCTCCACAAAAAAAGAGACAGAAACGTAATTGAAAATTATAGACCTATTAGCCTCATGTCAAACATTTACAAATTTTTTTCAAAGCTGATCCTAAATAGAATATCAAGGACTATAGATTAAGAACAGCCTATTGAACAAGCTGGTTTTAGAGCAGGGTTTTCAACTATTGGCCATATGCATGTATTAAAACAGTTAATAGATGAGTATAGTATATAAATCTCAAGAGTATGGGAAAGACCTATACATTGCATTTGTCGACTACAATAAAGCTTTCGACTCAATCAAACACAATCTGCTCTGGGAGGCTCTAATTCAACAAGGAGTAAGAAAGAAATATGTTCGTATTATTAAAAATATATATGCTAAAAGCACTGCACAGATCAAGTTAGAATCCAAAGGTCATAGACGAGACGTTTTATAACGGCGAGGATTTGTTCTTAGCTATTCGTTTCATAACTATAGTTTTCATCAACACTATTAGTATATTTATTAACCCTAGTAACGGCGAGGATTTGTTCTTGGCATCGATTCACATTAAATAAAAAAAAATAACGATTATAAAAATAGGGCTTAAAATTGAATTATACAATGTTCATCAATAATTTGGTTTACGAGTATCTTCAAAACAAAATTAGAATCTATATTTTACCTTAACTTCAGGGAAAATAATTTCAATTTAGTATAGCAACACTGACCTATTTTCGTTGAGGTGTTGTGTTTCTATTCATCAATCGAAATAAAATCGTCTAAATTTAATAAATACCAGTAAAAATATTCAAACTTTCCTATGAAATTTCCTTTTTTTTATTTTTGGGAACAATGTTTGCAATGTTTGATGACACAAGACGGCATAACCTTAAACAAAACATAAAATCACACGGGACTCCCGTACGAGACGGAAGTCAGTTTCGTACTGACTGGAGTTTGTATTTGCTTTGGCGTTTAATATTTGCTTTCCGGACCTAAGGATCTGTGTTCTGCACGTTCCATCTGCCTTTTGTTTTAGAAATCTGTGGTTGTGAAATACAAACAGCTAGATTTATTGACAGGGAGTCAAAAATAACAAAAAAAAAAAGGTCACTCTAATGTAATTACGTAAAAGATTAAAAAACGCTTATAGGCAAACGCGATAAGATCTATTTTCGTTTGAATGCGAGTTATCTTAAACCATTTGTAATATCGACTTCGACACATGAAAATAGACCTTATCGTCCTTATCAAAAAGGATTTGAAAACTTTCTAGTGATTTTTAACAGAACTGTCCAGATTTCGTTATTTAGTTTTTCAGGTGTTTGATGGGAATTGTTATTCTATAGGTGTTATTGTTCTCGGTTATAATTTTATGGGCTAACTTTGATATTTCATCCGTATAAGGCGCATCTACTTTTATAGTTGTATTTTAATTTAACGAAGCGAACTTTAAATGTCAATAAAACTTACCAATTATGTTTTTCACTTCCATTCCTATCGGTTGATTCAAGTTGAGTGATGGAGCTAGAATTTGGTTAAAGTTTAACCAAATTTCTAGTTTCACTTAGCTCTTTGCTATTCAATTAATTAATGCTTAAAAAGTTTGATATGTCAAAATTTTGCGGAAATGAGTTTCTATTAGGTTTCTAGATTGAACCTAGATAGTTCACAATTTAGACAAAATGGCGCCAATATTACATTTTGTTATAATAAAATAAAAACATCTTTTTTAGTTACATTTGATGTCACAATTTAAACCCAATCGAAAATTTAGTTTGTAGAACATGCTTGGGACAAGTTGGGAAAGACTGAACCGTGAAATTACAAAAAGAAGCTTTTCCATACACTTTGTTCATAGTGTTCCAGGAGTATTTTTGTATGGAGGTGGTTTTTTAGCGATGCCAGTAATGATTTCATAGAAAGTTTTCCCAATAATCATAACTCAAAACAAACTCCATTCAGCTTAGTATAGGTACATATCTAACCTTATTTTTCTGCTTCAATCCTATTTTCGTTACGAATCTATGCATCATTTAGTTAAACTTATCAAGTATTTTTAAGTATTATAACTGCTTATAAATATATGTGTAATGGTGTCTCCTTCTAGTAAATTACTTTGTTAACGCTGTGAATATTTGTTTTGTAAATAATTTTGTTAGTTTTTAATTATTACATGTATTATGTTTCCAATAACGTGTTTTATTATGCCCAGATAAGGAGTTAAATATTGGATATATCTATTCAATATCTGTTATATATACATAGGTACTAAGGGGCAGCCCTTAAAAGAGCAAAAACAGGCGTCACTTTCAATAACAAGAGCCAAATTAAAAATGTTGATTTACCTATAAGACTACTTTGGATTTGAAAGTTGTTATATAGTAGGTACATATTCTACTACTTCATTTGATACCATGATACCCATATTGAAGGAGTTTTGAAAAAATTATCATTTGCATTTTTTGTGTTGGCAGCGATCTTGGATTTGAAATTTATTTGGTTTTAGTGTAGGTATAGTATTCTATATAGTAGGTACATATTCTACTACTTCATTTGATACCATGATACCCATATTGAAGGAGTTTTGAAAAAATGATCATTTGCATTTTTTGTGTTGGCAGCGATCTTGGATTTGAAATTTATTTGGTTTTAGTGTAGGTATAGTATTCTATATAGTAGGTACATATTCTACTACTTCATTTGATACCATGATACCCATATTGAAGGAGTTTTGAAAAAATGATCATTTGCATTTTTTGTGTTGGCAGCGATCTTGGATTTGAAATTTTTTGGTTTTAGTGTAGGTATAGTATTCTATTCAAAGAGTTTACATCTTTCCCTGAGATTCTACTAGTTAGTATTATAGTGACCTGTGCTCATCAAGCCCTTTCATTTGATACCCATATTGAGGGAGATTGTGAAAAAATATTTTATCCGCCATTTTGAATCCATTTTTTTTAATAAAGAGTGACGAGACGAGCAGGGCATGTGCCTGATGGTAAGCAACATGCCTGCCACATAACATCACAGTTACACGTAGCCATTGGAACATGAAGAGTCCAAATTATTACCTAGCACTGCACTGCGCTCGTCACCCAGAGATCTAAGATGTTATATCTCTAAGGTCTGTAATTTCTTTGGAAACATTGTCCTTCAAACCGGAACACAGTAATGTTTGCACATTATTGCTTGGTGGTAGAATAACTGGGAAAGGTGTGGCTACTTCAGGCCCAGGCGGAATCTGCCAATTGTCCTACCACTATGAAACAGCTAAAAACCACCGCAAGGAAACTGGCTTTCAAATAAATAAAACCGCATTGAAATCGGCTCATCCGTTTGAGAGTTACGGTGCCACAGACCGACAGACATCGACGTCAAACTTATACATCCCTCTTTTGTTCGGGGGTTTAAAACTTCGAAATTATAGTTATCACTTATGATGATAATAGCAAATATAAATCAAAGGCGTCAAACATACCAAATAAAAATTGTACAAAATAGAGAACATAGGTAGGTATGTTATGTGTCATCCTGGATTTCCTTCTATTAGGTATTCCTTCATTTATCAGTTGATGGTCAAACGTACGTTTAACGAGGAGCGAGAGAGAGAGATATGGATCTTCTCACTCCTCCGCGGAGAAGGAAGGAGGATACAGGGCTGAACCACTCTGGCTCGCACCCCGTCTTTACTAGGAGAACGTGGGGCGTTTATGGTCGCTCTCACCCCAGTTAAGGATAGGCCCTCGGGACAAAGGAACAAAGGAAATTTCGAGAATACCGAAAAATTTACATAAAACCTGAAATAAATTACGTTGTACAAAAAAAATTTATAGCTTACAGATTTCGAGAATTAGCGTGCCCCAAAAAAAGTGCCAGAAAAGGCCTGGTCATTATAGGTACCTACTGTGATTTTAAATAAGGGTGCTGATTTATTAACACAATCGGAATCATTACGGCACGGAATACAAATCCTAGTCTTGTCATTCTAAACAGATAAGACACGGAATCAAAGCTCAAGACCGAGAAGTTTGAATGCGTGTTGAGATCAATCCGATTGCGTTGCGAATCTGGGTAGGTACCTACTGTTGCGTTTTTGAGGATTCGGCTGAAAATTCGTAAAAATACATTTCAGTCAACAAACGTAACTATGTAGGTATACATACGGAACGAAATTATTTGCGCTTCATAAATCATTAGTAAAAAATACGATTTCAAATAAAAAAAAAAAACAAGGTTTAACAAATAAAACCAACATGTAATTTAACAAATAAATAATGTAATTAGAAATTAACATTTTATACTATTCTTAATGAAAATAGATTAATTATTTTATTATCTATGTAAGTACATATTTATTCTTTAGGCTGATTGAGAACAGATTATACTTTATGCAGGCGGTAATATTTTTTTTTTTACAAATTGTGTAGCGTTTCATAAACCAATACTACTTGTGGACACGCCTCAACTGCTGGTCAGGGCCTGGCAAAAAAGAGTAGAAAATAACAAGGTGTTATATTGCGTTTGAATGAGTACCTATTTTCAGTGCCGGATTAAGGCAGCGCGGGGCCTGTAGCAATTTCTGCCAAGGGGCCTTTGGTTTGCTTAGGTTTAGGGTAAGGACAAAACTGGAAAAAAAAACTTGACCCTAATTTTTTTTTGTCCAGTCACAGACGCCCGGCCTGCTAGTTAGTTAATCCCTATGTTTAAACCTGTGTAGCATAAACGAAGTGCTTCGCGGTTAAATCTTGCAAGATATTTTCGCTCCTACTATGTTTAGAGTCAGACAGGCGTTGGAGCGGGGCCCCCCAGGTTGCGGGGCCCGTAGCATTTGCTACACTTGCTGTATGGGTAATCCGCCACTGCCTATTTTACAAACTCGAAAGCATACTGTAAGTTTATTTGGCTTAATTTACATAGGTATTATATTATATAGGTATTATAGTATCATTATTTTCATTACTGTTTTATTGACACACTTGTTAATGTTTGTTTTTAAAATGATGGAATAAATTTTCAGAACTAGCTAGCTAGGCTTTAAATCCAAAGTTTTAGCCGTAATCCGCGGTCTTCAGTAGTAGCGATAGCTAGATTCTAGGCAATAATCTCAGCTCTCTGTGTTCTGAATATTCAGTGGCGTTATGCTGTTAGGTATGTGCGGTTGATTTGCTTACAATCAGGTAACTTTCTTAATTGTATTGCCAGGTAATTGTATAAAAATAGGCTTTATGTAATATTATCTGTTGTCATCGACGGCCGACAATTTTTTGTTTAAAAAAACAGTTTTTTAACGCAAATAGGTCCGTGTTTAACCACCAAATTGCATGCTGGTAAGCGACAGCGTGATCGAAGATGCTGAAAATTCACTCTGACCTCGAAAAGCTCTAAAAATATGTTTTTCAAGATGGTGAAGTTTTCTTTTCTAGTCTTTTTTGCTCGCCTATTCTGACCTTTATTTCAAACTATTTGTAATCTTACAACGATATGCTAAGGTCTATCACTCAGTAGCGTAACAAGACGCGTGTCCACAGCACAACAATAGAAGACAACATTGTTAAAATATTTGTTTTATTAAAATATTTACTTGGATATTATTTACTTAGTAACTAATACGATTGAGAGAAAAAAGACATAGAGAAATTTTCGAAAATCCTTACAGCTATCTGGTACGAGTATAATTTGTCAAGCCATTTTCGCCTTTAACACAGTACTCTCTAAACTTTAACTCCTAAGGCCGGTACATTTTATTCGTCACACTTACAATACACTTTAAGTAATGTCATAGAGATTTAAACATTCTAGTCGACTTATTATAACATTTCTATTGCGTTTTATATTTTGTTATTCAATAACATTGCAACCGATTTTTCTGGGCCATTCACTAATTTCGTCTAAGCTATTTCGAATGCATAGACAAAAATAATACAATACACCATAAGGTTAAGTACATTTGTACCAAGTCGACACAGATGCGTTTTACACGTCACTATGAATAAATATTTGTAAAACATTTCTTCATACAACACTATCTAGCTTCAAACTAAGCAACGCTTGTGGTTGTGTGTGGAACCCGCTTTATTGATATAATTCCTGTATACTCGTAATTACAAATTTACTACACAAACCAAATATCTGCATTCATCATACAAATATTTCTGCCAGGTGGAAACCCCATCCACGACCTAGGGTTAGTTAGTTATTATGGTAGACTTGGTAAGAACTGAGCCATGAGGCCAGTCAAATAACTTCTTCTACTGATCAAACTGACAATAAATCGCGAAACTGAAATAGCTGTTCCAAGCCGAGAATATTTTATAGATTCAATAAAATTTAACAATCGGTTAGTCCGCGATTCCTTAGTAACGACTGGTTAGTTTCAGGATAGACCCCATAGTGAAATCTTATTTGCCACATATATATTTATTTTATTTACAGATTTTAGTAGCGATATGAGTCTTTGTAGAGTCCGTAGTTCACCACACAAGTACCACAACTTTTGTGTAATGTTGAGTAGCACTCATCGATTTAGTACAATTGGACTGCTTAACCCTGTATAATAAAGAGCGACAACGATCCAGTTCAAATAAAACTACGAAAACAATGACACACAAAAATCGGCCTTATTAACATACGAATAGCAATACAAATTACACGAATATAAATATTTCATACCTAAGAATCTTCAAATCGAATTAATATTACAACGTGTAAAATGCTATTATAAATTAGTGTGTAATTCACTAAAAATATCAATATTTAATTAAACAGAGACGCTTGACATTAACTATGATAATTACGTATTTAAATGAAAATACGAACAGAAATAAATAAACTACGAGTTCAGGCACCTTTATCTTAAAATCTAACAAATACACGGAATGAAATAATTATTCACAACACTAATAAAATATTCACGAAACCGTACTTAAAATATACAGAAACTGGAGTATTTACTAAGGCTATAAAAATATAATAACAATTATAAGGCTATGCATCATGATATGGTTAACGCTGTATGCCTACTAAAAATAAAATCACAAAATTTTCGCTCCGTTGTACTCCAGTGCGTTTCTATTGAGATAAATTAATTGAAAAATATAATTAGCTCGTTGTACGTTTATGTTCTACAAGTTGGATAGCAACATCAACCTCAATTTAGTGCGAAACGTGGAAAAATCTTAAGAGTTTATTTAGTTAATTTTACCCTAGATCGCCGCATTCAGAGGGCAGAGCCGAAGCTACCGGGGGTTAAACCTGCCTTCAGACCTTCTGACGATACCAGCTGTATTGAGGACTTTATGCATCTCTGCATTGATCTGGCCGTCTAGCAAAAGCATCGTATGATTTGTTCAAAGTTTATCATTATTATTGCAGATCCTACGCATACGAGTCCTGAAGCGCTTATGTTTTAAACATACGCGCATCGGAACCAATTTACTTTCCACTTAAAAAACATAAACGCACGATAGATTAATTATATGTTTCTCGTTACACACTCGACTTTCTGATATATTTTTTTATAATCAGTTTAATGCAAGCGCATGAGTCTCAATTATTTAAACCAATTCATAAACTACTGGCAGTATTTACATCAAAGACGAAAATAAAAGGAAAACTTTAATGCTTAAATTTATAGAAACAATAGAATACATTACAATAGAATCAACGCCGTTCTATAAGATAAAATACTAATATTATAAAGGTATTTCAACAATCTCGCTAGTGTTTATTTAATTTATAAATTTATGTCACTATTACGTGAAACAAGATATACTGTTTGTCACGTATATTTATTTAGCTTTGGTTACTACATATTACTGAATGATAGAAGATAATTTATTTGAGCTTCATATGTTTCAATCACCGGGGATACACCCTATCCTTTCCAGAACAAAAGTTAGGTACGTGTTTAAACTCTTTAGGACACAGTTACGACTACATAGAACATCTGAAGTGACACTCAGGAAATCATTTAAAGGTTCGCCCGGAGACCGCGACGCGAGACCGCGACCGGAGACCGCGACAGGCATTTGACACTGTGGAATTGTATGGGCGCCAGTTCGCGCCGAGACTGCGACAGGAGACCGAGACACGTGTCGCGAGACATGTGTCGCGGTCTCGGCGCGAACTGGCGCCCATACAATTCTATAGAGTCAAGTGCCTGTCGCAGTCTCCGGTCGCGGTCTCAGCGCGAACTTGTACCTTAAGGTGCAAGGAGGTAGGGTGGAATTGTATGGGCGCCAATTCGCGTCGCCGCGACTCGTGTCGTGGTCTCGGCGCGAACCTATCTTTACACGAAGTGATTCTATTATCGACGTAAAAATTAAACTGAATTGATGAGCTTTGTGATTTGTGAAATTGCAATAAATTAATCATTTCAAGTAAATAAATTGATTTATGAGACCCCAGATGTCTAGTCACAAAGATTAGATTTACGCCTTTATTGGGACAAGGAAAGGACGTTTTCGGCGTTGATTAAGGCTGAGAATCAAAACGGGATGTGTAGCTATGCGACCCGTAAAGCTGTATCCACCAATAGTGAAATTGATTTTTTCTAACAGCTTAGGTACGTCTATTTGTGGATTTTACTTACCACCGCACATCCCTATAGGACACTCAACCTATCATTCTAAACGTACCATTATTATATAACAGTGCAAATGATAGCTAAAAACTTAGTGCCAATAGATATCATAAATACAAGACATTATTATTCCTTATTTGATAATTTTCTGTACTGTTTGGTGCCAATATCAAAGAGGCAACACTCAAAGTAAATTTGCATAAGTCGCGATTAAGCATAAAATAGATAAAGCATAAAATAGTTTGGCACATTACTAAAACGAATGGCAAGAGACGCACACAATGAAATAAAAACGGCAAGAGATCCGACAATATAACTAAATATTTATTAAGCTAAAGATCAAGAGATTTGGTGAGATTCTAAATAATTTATAAGTAGATAATATAATCTCATTACACTTGTTGTGTATTTATCAAATTATACTTTTCACTGAAACTTGCGATTAATTTTGTGTGTGTGTAAGGGTAGAGCAAAGATACAATCGTAAATGTTCTTTAAGCTATCACGGTGGTTCACAAAATATGTATATTGCGGGTTATTTACCATGGCCATTTGGTGGTTTGCAGTTTCCAATGATCTATGGGTACACACATGGGTCAACTGTTACCACGATATAGGTATTTATATCGTAGGTAATAAAGAACAATCTTGAATAGTCTATCATGAAGCTATTTAATAGTCTAGAACAAGTTAGCAAAATCCACTAAATTTGAAATAAATTCGTATTAAAAATGGGCCCCAATTCTGAAGGCCAATTTACAAAATAGCAATCATATATATCTCTATCTCTTTCATAACAGAACAATCCGACAAAGATAGCGATTGTTCCTAACAAATTGTGGCTTCAGAATATAGTACAACGTAACAAGAATAGGACAAGAACAAAATAATCCTAATCAACATTACACTAAGTAACGGCAAGCAAGTAACATTTATTGAATATTATTGCATCTTTTTTAATTAATTTAACATCAATATGACTCCACTTACTATGTAGTTGGATAACCAAGGGACATACTACTGTTTTTATGTAAGTAGGCAGTAATACGTAGATGTTTAACCAGTTGTTGTTTATTCTGTACATACTTACAATTTGTGAGAATATGGATAAAGTCCAATTATTAAAATGAGGCCTTATATGGGTATTAAAAAAATCAACTATTTACATCTGATTACAATTTGAGTTAAGTGTTGTTCTTCTGCAGTTGCATGGACAGTCAGCGACAGATACTTCGTATGATTTTCGCAAATGTCACCCCTATATTCCAAAATTTTACTCAAGCACAATCTTTGTTTTATTTAAATTTGACGGTTCAAAAATTACACAGCTATTTGGCTCACGTGAGCTATGAGTAAATGCTTGAAATACGGTGGTCTGTTTCAGAGTTTAAAATAACAAACATTAACATTTTAAATCGTCTGCGGTAATTTTCGACAGCAGTCTTCATTAGCGAAACTCAATATATAGATATACAGTATGACTGGTGAGATACTATTGATAATAGAGGATGTGATACTTGGCAATGAAATATGAAAAAAAAAATATGTCTTGACTAAAAATAACTACTGAGTACTCAGTAAACTTAACCGAAAGTTCAGTTATTAAATTCAAAACGCATGGTCACCGCGCGGGCGCCCGTGCTGCGTTATCTCTCGGACGCACGGTTCAATGTCATGACGGTCGATGGCGCTCTGTTTACCTACGCACAGTACGCACGTTAAAACGTGTCCATACTTTATTTATTTCTTGAGATATTTGGCCAAAATTTAAGTACCTTATTTTATTACATAATTAGAACCAGAATCGCGGACCGAGTACATTCCTAAAATATCGATAGTATCTCACCAGTCAGACTGTATATGAAACAATATGGTACTCGTGGTATTAACGCATAATTCTTGTTCCCGTGATTCTAAGGGGGATTAAAAATTGTGTATGTATTATTGATGTACTAAATTTGATTCAGATCTATACAGCAGTTATTGTATGAAACAGTTACAAACACCGATAAATCCATACAAAGTTTCGCATTTCTAATGTTAATAGAATTAGTGCAGCGACAATTTGCACCATAATTTTGCTAGCGTTAACGGGAGAGGCGCGGACATTTTGATCATAGAAATTTTATTGTTATCTACCGTGCTACCCACGAAAACCACATAGCTGTGTTTGGGCCATATAGTAGACATTTCAATGATTACCCCGGCTGATCTTTTTGTATTTTATACAGCATAGTTTAAAATCTTAGACTCTTTAATGTGAGTATTTGCACCAGCATTGTTTGTCTTCACCAACGTCTGATGAAGTGAAAGTGATGTTGCGTCTTTATAAATTATGTAATGTAATATAATCATAATTACAATTTTATTGTATTTAGTTAAATCTCCTCCGTGCACGCAATAGTGCGAAGTTTTAATTTAATTAATCATCCAGGGTTTCGCAGGACATCTGTACAAAAGCTGAAAGTGTCGTATTCTAGTCATCATTATAAATAACTTTAACCATAGGATCAACCCTGAAATCACAAAAAAACAAAAATCTGCTGTTCCGTAGGTACTTTTAGACTCGACAATACTTATGAGGGACTGAATGAGCCAGGGGTGTACCGCCTAATTTGATATTTTTTCTCTATTTATTTTCGGTTGATAGAGTACCTATATCGATATCATATATTAGCGAGATCATTATTACAGCGAGAGCTATAGCGAAACTGTGCTCATTTTAGTTATGGTCGTCACTGTATCACAAGATACTCAGGGTTGGTGCTACGGTAAGAGTTGGTGTTGATGGCTAGAATTAGCGCCCGTTTCAAGGCAGAACAAGCATAATGTTTAAATGTATACTTTCTACGGTAGTTCAGTGTAATAAAGGTTATTACCGAGAATGTGAATCGTTGTCAACATCATATAGCGAACTTACATAGAAACAGTAGGTGGTACCGACTAAGTCGCAGCGGGTTTAAGACTTGAGAAGTTTGTTTGCCCGCTGGTTCGCGACCGCTATGCGGGTCTCGTTGCTTTCACCCTAGAAAAAATAAGAATATTAAACATTGATTTAAACGGAGGGTAAGACGTCGCTTCCAAAATCAAAGAAGCTGTTGTCTTACACCCGATATGAAAGTCATAAAAGCCATGTTGATACTTTCGTTCCGAAACTAAATAGCTTTCAACCATCTGACGATGTGCTAGGAATTTACATATTTTTCAGATATTCAGCAAAATATGATGAGCATTAAATAGAATAGAGTTGCTTTATATTAAACTTGCGATTGCAAAGATTTAAATTGTTATCTAATATATTTTTGGCAGATTTGGCAGAGTTATAACAATGAAAAAAATACATTGAATTTGAATTAAATTAAATATTCTTGGTTTCTATTTGTATTCTTATTTTAGTTACAACCATCAATAAAAAATATTATACAAATGCCACCATCACGATAGTTACTCGTATTTCGCATAAGTCAACCCTAGCGCTACCACCGAGCGTAGGTAGGTACTTATAAAAAAAAGTAAGGCTGGCTTTTGTACTCATCTTGTTTTATGTTATTCCTTTATATAACCGTAACGGAACTCAAAGTTACTGAGTTTTGAAATATTTATGTAAAGTTTTATTGACTAAACTGTAAATGCCCGCCCTTGCTTGAAACATTAATCTTGCATTGAAATATCATCTATATCGCATATTATTGTAGTTAGTTTCTTTATTCGACGTATCAACATGGCTTCATAAGGCATATGAATATATTTTTTATTTTCAATTTTAATTACCAGCATAAAATATTAAAAACAAAAGTTGTACACAAAACGGGACTTAAAAACGTATGTCGAAAACGAGACCTTTCAAACTACTTTTTTTTTTGCTTTCAAGGAGGAATCATAGCAATAGATTAAATAGAAGTTTATCTGTAGTATAATGCAGGGCACGATAATAGATAATAGTAAATATAGCAAATATTAATGTTATAGAAAAAAGGTTTCAGGGACTAATCTCGGAAGAAATTTGTATTCATAAAATAACTTTGACATACATGTCATTAATGGCAACAATAAATATTATAAATCATAGGTGTTGCCATTACAAAAAAATAGCATTACTATTAGGAATAGTTTACAAAAATATTTTTGGGCCTAATTTCAGCGCTAACAAAATTCATAATATTGCAGGTTCAATTGCACAAATATATATTATACGCAGAGCATTCCACTGTACTTAATTAACAAGTATTAGAACTAAGCTTGTAGTATTTAGATTATTTTTATGGTCAAGTCAGATTCCAAACAGAAGGAAAAAGATAGCCTTTGTTGCAATAAATGAGGGGTTTAGATATAATACATTTAATTACGCAGCACAAAAATGTAAATAGCCATAAAATAGATAAGATACGGAAATGAGTTTAATATGTTAAGTCTTTTGTTTTACTGCGGTGTAGTATTAACAGGAAGTGAGTCTAACTGTTGATATAATATATACGAGCAATTACAGATAAATTGACACGCAACAAAATGCTAAAGCGTAAAACTTTTAGTAGTAGCAATATTTATCAATTCAATATGTTATGAGATATTTACAAACGAGACAAAATTAATCCAGAAACAAAATGGCGGCGCTGCCGTTCTGTAACCTAACATGATCTAAATATTTGTTTGTCGAAATCTAAGGATCGGCCGATGAATATTGACCTGATTGGCTAATTAAATTTCTAAGACTAAAAAAAATGTGTTGTGACTAGCTAAGTACGTTTTTGATAATTTATTTCTTTTTACGCATCATCACACTTAAATACGCCAATGTTGTGACATCTTTTTTTATCTCGTCTGAGAATGTCACTTCGGGCATTTTCTTTAAAAACTAACATTGGTTTGTAAGAAAATAATGGTGTTTAGAAAGAGAAAGAAACGACAAAAAATATACGAAAAAAATTACAACAGCTTTTTCTATCGCGTTTGACTATCAACAGGGGTGTTGATGGTAAGGTACGATGACAGTACTTAAATATGTTTTCCTAGAAAATACCTATTTACTCTGACTTGGAAATTATTAAAACTGTAGGTTTATTTTATAAATCGCAATTTTGGAATGTGACTTGACCTCATTTAAGCAAAGCTGCTTTCTCATAAATAAAGCAAATGAGTGCAATCTTTTCGCTTAAAAGTACAAGCAGTGCTTGCTTAGACAGTGCATTAAATAAAAAATAAAAAGTAATACTCACGGTTGTCATCGGTGTGTGTTTGTTTGTAAGTGTTGATGTGGATCAGTCTCGTGGTTCATAGTGTGAATGATAGTTATCATTACGTACTATAAAGTGTATTAAGGGACCTACGGCAGTTAACTTCAGGGCGTCTACTCTCTTTCTACGAAAAACGTAATTTCGAAATAAGTTCGCGACTTTCATACTCCGGTTCTTCTTCAATCCGTCGTTTCGTACATCCGTTTCGAATCGCAGTAGAACTAGAGTAGGAAAGTCGCGAGTTTATTTCGAAATTACGTTTTTTGTAGTAAGAGTAGACGTTTTTTTTTTTTTTTTTTTATTTAAATTATCCGCTCCACAGACTCCGGGGTCCGTGATCTTTGTCATTACAATAATCTTTTTTTTTTACACATTTCTTGGATAAGGAGAAGAGGAAAATAGAAGGGATTTGGGTACATTTAAAATCTAATTCTAGTGCTCGTCTGTAGAGCCGATCACTACCCAGTTGGGATTCCGCTAGTAATCGACTCGACATCGAGTGTTTGCCTAATTGCCTTTTGCCATTTGCCTAAGCTGCCTCCTCCCGGCCCAGAGCCTCCACAACGGCCGCATTTCTGTCCCTGATGGCCATCTGTAGGTTGAAATCGCGGATGGTCTTCGATGATGCAGCCCACGCTCGCCGCACGAACCGACCGATGGCGTCGTCGGTGTCGTCAGCGTAGTATGTGAAGGTCCCCGTGTGCCGTGAGATTGCAACTACCGCATGGGGCACGCTCTCGTGCAGCTTCATGTTTGCCTTGGTTTTGATTACGATTACCGACTCGTATGTTAGTCCCTGAGCTTCATGGATGGTAAGGATGCGTGACCCGGTGCCTGACCCATAACCCTGGTTTGTCAGGGTCTCCTTCTCCTCTTGAGTGTGAACTAAGAAGAGGGTGTTTGGTTGGGTGTTGGGTATTTGCGCTCCCTTATATCTTCTCTGCTCTAGGGACTTTATACGGGACGCTGAGGAGTACATACCGGAGTATATTTCCCTCAGTGCATATGCGACGTCCATTGGGTTTCGATGTGTGCAGAGCAACTCCTGGCTGATCTTTGTTACCAGGTTCGGGCGATGATACCTCATTTCGAAGAGATTTTCCCTGTCGATATAAGGCAACTGATTGACGTCTCCAATGAGGACAATTTCGCCAACACCAGACAGCCTTGAAGCCATCACAATGGCTCCAAAATGGTTCATGAGAGCTTCGTCCACCATGAGGCGGCTGAAACTTTCTCTACCGAAACCATTTACCAGAGCAGAAGCCATGGTTCGCACTCTGGTTTTGACCAGGTTTCCGATTCGGTGCGATAGCTTTTCTCTTAGATCTTTAGCTGCCTCAGTTGTTGTAGTAATGATGGCGTCCTTGTCCACGTCGAAGTGTCTAATCACCCATGTTGTTTTTCCACATCCTGGAACTCCGTTGACCCACTGTATTCTCGGTACCTCCCAATTTTCCCAATCTGCTTTGACCTTTCCGTTCCCTTCGATGGTCTTGGCCATCTCTAGGATCTTATCGTCCAGCATAATCTTGGTGCATCGGGCAGTAACTACAATTGGGTCGTTTGGTGGTGTCGCATAAACAGGCACTCCCGCGCGCTCTCTCTCTCTCGTTCAGTGTCACGAAGCCATTTTCAGCACTGTAAGCTGCCATATACTGTCCTGTCATGGTTCCCTTGATGACCTGGGAAGTGACATTATTGTAAATGGCTGCTTCGGCCTCCTCGAGTTTCGCCTTTAAAAGGCTTTCACTTCCTAGCCTATAGGACTGCATGATGTTTTCGCAGGTCTTGAGGTTGACTTGTCGTGTCGCGCTCAGTGTGGCTATGAATTCGATGAAGGCGTTACGTGCATGGCTCCGCGGCTCCGAAGCGGTGACATAGCGGGGCGGTTCAACCTGTCCCATGTCGGCTCTCGTTCGGGCTGTTTGTTGCTGTGAAGCTGCTTTGGGGGTCTTTGACGTCGAGGGGGGTGATGAATGGGATGTGATTCGGAGTACGCTCCTTGCCGCTGCGTTGAAAGCAGTCACGAACGCCGTGTTGGTGCCTCGGCTGCCAGTTAGATTGGCTGAGGCTTTTTCCGCGGCTGCCCTCTGCTGTACTCTTTCGGAGCCGGTTTGGATGGTCGAACTAGAGTAGACGTTCAGGTGGTACTGTCTGCCAAACTTTGAAACGAATAAATAAATATTGATAGACATTTTTCACATAAAACCATCTAGCCCCAAACTCACCAAAGTTTGTACTATTGGAGGCAGATAGCTGACATAATACTTATATATATAACCGTATATATGTTGATTATATTAGCAGTTCAAGACCGTATTAGCGAATGACGGTTATTAAATAAAATAGTTTTAATAATTGCCGACAGACGCCATGCAGTAGATTGGAAATCAAAATACAAGTTACGTCCCCAATACATTTTTACTTTGAACACTTTTTTTTCCTTCACTTTTTTCGCCATCTATTGAACAATTTCAATTACAAACATGTCAAAATCCCCTGACTAGGAATCATTACTTTGTCATTTACCTATTCTAACACACGAAGTGTTTGGTTCAGAAACTGTACTCCATTGTCTACTCAGAGTGAGATGACCAATGTCAATTCCAAACCGAAAATGAGGTGCTAATATGGACCAGTAGGCGAAGACGAAGTTAGTAAAAAGTAAATATTGTAAGCGCTGTACTACAGACCAAATATTAATATTTAGATTAGTTCAGTAATCAAAAATCCGTATTAATCATAGTAGACGTCGCGTTAACGCTAGCAATGGGCATGATGACTAGGTCAAAATTTAGCATTCTAATTAGAATTTGCCAGGCCAGGCAGAATTAGCCAGGAAGATTATGGAAAAATATTGGATGGGTACGTATTTTGTTTTGTCAAATTATTAAAAATCGACAGATATATTATATCATCAAGCTCCCGCAGAGGCAGGTTGTGACGTCACGTCTTTATAAAAATCGTATATATAGATCGTGATGTCACTCGAAACATCTAGGTAATATCCCTTCGCAATTTTTTGTTTGTTAAATAAAATAAGATATACGAGTGCCTATAACATTTTTTAATAATCTAACTGAAGGACTAATTAGTTTTTTTGTCACCATGCCTATTGATACGGAAATCAGTTACGTACTTTGGCGTTCGCTACAGGTATGTTATATGGCACCTATTAAGGTTCAAACTTGACTGATGTCCAAGATACTACAGACGAAGTATGAAATTAACCGTCGCCATTAACGTTAGCGAATATCTGGTGAAATATTTTTTTACAAAATTTAGTTGTAGCGAATATCTGGTGAAATATTTTTTCAACTAAAATTTTAGTTAAAAAAATATTTCGCCAGACATTTTGCTATCGTTAACGGCAACGGTAAATTTCATATTTAGTCTGTGGTATCTTTATTCCGAGCAAGTATCGGACATGACGTATACTTACATTAGTCATTACTTAAAGTATTTTGTATTTATTTCCTTATCTTCCCCTATAGTTAATTTTTTGCCTCAGTTTTATTGCTCTTATATTCAATATCAATTGAGACTTAACAACTATTCTTATCCGAATAAAAATAATATGAATGGTAAGGAAAATAAAAATAAACAAAAAATAAATTAAATGACATGATTTATTTTTATACAGAAAATAAATAAAATACTGCTAAGTTATACAATAACTAGTCATAATTGCTATTTTAGCGTCTTTTTAACATTTCATAGAAGCAGATATGTATATTTATAATACTGTTTCGATATGTGTTTACAAATGTTGTTATGTTATATTATTGTTGATAATTTAGTAACATGGAAATATTCTCAAATTATAGCACTCTTGATATATGACATACTATGAAATATCAGGCTGAATTTGATAAATTTTGTGAGACTTACCCACTATTATAAACATTATAACTACCAGGAATACAATTGAACATTAATATCACAATGGTACCTATAAACATAAATGCTCCTATGAAATACCAACTCGATCTAAAGCGTAAGATCAAAATGACTGAGTGGGGCCAACTACTTTCTTACCTTTATCACATATCAACTCATATCCTACCATCCGTGTTCATTTAGACGTACACCTTCCAAATTATCTTCCTACTAGTGTAATAATAGATAGTAACATAATGTTATATTCATAATAATTTATCATAAGTTATGAGAAACTAATATATTTTGAGGTTAACAGTTGGTTTTGTTGTGTACATATTTTTTTTGTATATGTCATAGGTTTGCGTTTAACCACCTTAAAGCTTGATGGTAAGCACCGGCGTGGTTGATGATGATGGACGCTCTCCTAGAAGATACACCTATTCACTTTAAAACGTAGCCAAGATAAAATAATAATAAAAAAAAACAATGTGTCTGTTCCACTTTTTGAATGAATAAACAGGTTGATCAAGTGTGATATGGTTTGCGCAATCAAACTTGAGTTCCAATCGCATTCCGTCGGCCATATAACACGTGACTACCTTTGCTAATTAAAAAATAACTACACAAGTTCATTATCGACTGTTCGCCAATTACGCACAACGAAGGAACTAACGAAGTTACAATGGCCGTGAACATAGATAGGAATTGCCATAATCGCAATGACTAGGAATAACGCATTGACACATTTATATTATTTAGCGAATAATATATTTTCCCAGGCCACGCCCCTTCGTAAGAAACAGTTACTTAAAGATGAGAATACTATTTTTAACATAAGAAATTAATCAGGCAGTTACAGTAAATCGTAAAGATTGAGTTTTAAACACGCATTTCTGAACTAATCTTTAAGCAATAGTGGAATTAAGTATTTTAAATTTATTGTTGTAGCATCATTCACTTCATACATTGCCATCAAATTGTAATGTATGCTTTTTAAAAAAACGTTTTTCTGGCGTTTGACAAAATATACTATTAAATAAAGGCAAACGTCTAGGAATATCATAGATATGACAGCTAGGATGTTTGTCGCGCGATCACGGAAGCACTGACCGCATTAGGTTGGAATTTCGAACGCAGATAAATTATGGCGTGGACACATGCTACTTTTTATTTCAACAAAAATCTAATTTCAACGGAATAGTCCTTTCTTAACATGCGAACGAAGTCACAAACAGGCACTAGTGTCAAGAAAAAAAACGACATTTTTATTAAATTTAGAATTTAAGTTGAACGTTGATAAAATCGATTTAAACGATTTTTTAAAAAGCCTCCATCTTAAAGTACAAACATTGAAAGAAGCGATGGAATCTAGCAGTATTAACAGTAACACTACATTATATGTAACAACGGGTAAATGCATTTTCTCAAAATAATAACTTTTCACTGCTTCAATCCCCTACAAACTAATTAAATATTAAATACAAATAGCTATAGCTATATGGCTTGAGTGTATGAGATGATGAAGGATAATATTTTGCGACTTAGAAACATGACGTACTGTAAGAAACGAGCACCGAGTACTGATTTAGAAAAATAAAATTTCGCTATTTTAACTCATTTTGAGAACACTATACAGAACTTAAAAAATAAAACTTATTCAAATAGTAGAATTCCTAACTTATGCTAAAAAATATTGAAGGGATTATTACATAATAAACATGAACGGAGCAGCGTTCATAAAGACTAATATTTCGACATACAGAAATCGCCTATCCCGGCTTAAAAATTGCTTATAGCATTACGTTTTGCGTCTTTATTATTCAAGAAATTGAAGATTAAACAATGATTATGTCGAACAATTACATAATAAAATAAATAAATGGTAAACGTTTATAGTAAAGCTATAAGCAAGATTGATAGACCTCTGACCTCCTGGGAGTTTACCGCGGAACTAAAATGGTTACAACATTGCTATTGTTCTCTCTTCATATTGGCTTAAAATGAAAGAGAGAGAGAGAGAGAGAGAGAGTAATACCAAAGACAGGGATTTTAGAGGCAAAAGGTTATTTTTGTAGTATTAACTAAGCCGAAATGAGCATTTTAAAATGTTTGTTTTTCATAATGACGAAATTTTATGTACAGAAAATGCGGCTTTATTTTCACAATTTGTGATCAAATGAGCCGAACACGCAAATATAACTATCAAAGATCGTAATTTCGTAATAGATGGCTCAATGTTTCATTTTTTGAGCAATTTTACAAAACGAAACATAGGCGTAAGTGAGAACTACAGGTGTATTTGCGTTCTGCAAACAACTCAACTGTACACAGTTTGTAATGGCATAAAATATAACAGAAAAATAAAAAGGTTAGATGAACCTTCCGGCTAAGTACCTACCTATTGTTTTATTAGTAGTTCGGTGTAGGGTGCTTCATTTTTGCAAAACATACATTTTGAGCAGTTTAAAAAAAGTGCTTAGTTTTAATAGAACATGTGGTCACTTGATACAGTAGCACGCTTTAAAATTACATGTTTTATAATATAATGTATCTCTCAAGATTTGATACTAAATAATATTTAAGATTCATAGATACACCGGTCGCAGATACATCGCGAACAAACAATTAAAATTACGTATGAAATAAAACTATCAGTTCACTTTGCGTTCTACAAATAAGACAATTTCTCTAATATTTTAATTAAAAGTGCTTACACAATACATAAACTAGTAAAAAATGTATTTGCAACCGGTAGTAAATAAGTACAGACAGAGGTATGTGGCGACTGTTTCTCAAAATACTCAATATATTTTCCAGTTTGATAACAAGGACATCGAATTAAATATGGCTATGACCATGCTATAACTATTTCTATGTTTGCATGAAGTTAAATACATGACAATAGTAAGGTCAGAACTATTTTAAGCAGACCTCCAGACATACAGCAAAACTAAAACGGGTATTGGCTTTACTCTCGGTTGATTTTAAAGAGAATATCAAGAAAAAGCAAAATCACGGTTTTAGTTGAGCAGTTGACTTCCAGGAGTTTGAAATTTAAAATCAACTGCGACGTGAATTTGTATAGCTATCGCACTCTTCACACAGCGCATTCCTCAAAGTCAGACAAGGATAGGTCGATCGATATCCGCGCCTTGTTTTATCCAATAGCAGAGTCACATGCCTTGATTTTATAGGGACTACTTCCCTTCCAAAATTGCTTATAGAAAATTAAAAATTACAATCAGTTAATTTTATAAAAAAAACTACAACTGTTTGACATTTTTATTTAAAGTGGGTAGTCCTTTAGCAGTCATGCTAGGTTGGACACCTGTGTATATCGGATTCGACTAAAATTAACAACTTTAAATAAAAGTTATTGCAATTTTTTAATGTTACTTTAAATTAGGAATAAGTGATAGCATGCCATAAGCAATTTCGCTAACCGATCGAAGTTCGACGCATACCTCTGATAGCAATCATAGTTCACTACCAAAATTGGCACCTGATGTTAAACCACTGCATTAATTTCAACGTTATTATTTGAATCTCAATTTCTTCTCAAAAAACCAATAAGACATCAAATTAATAACATTGAAATACTACACCTTTTTTTATAGAGATCAACATTTAGAGAGACTCTGTAGGTACTCGGTGTCAATGTCGTTTTTGAATCTCGAATATTATAAGAGTCAAATAAAAACGTTGGATATTATAACCTCGTTTTGTTAATACATACAGTTGATTTCATCTATTCAAGTATTTAGTAGTGGATTTGGGATTTGACGAAATGAGCAGTCTGAATGTATTCTGTGCTAAACCAAATTAGGTGCGATCCTTCTGATTCAACTACTCATTTCGTTTATTGACTAATATTTTCTACGAATGCGTTTCTTTACACACACTTTGAAGGAATATATCTTTTCTCATACAGTGGAAGATATATTTCTGTTCGAATGCATGTGATGCGTATGATGAGTAAAGAACGCACACATAGAAACCACGAGACCGTGTATGCGTGTGTTGTATTGGTGTGTGTGCCGCCGACGTTTACTTGAGTAGCTCGTGGGCGCGCTGGTTGGCCAGCGTTATCCTCGTTTCGTTTGATTCGCCCTACGATATAGAATAGTTTCGTTTCTATTTGTCACAGCGACTAGTTTCACTCACACTAGGGTATAGCCTCAGTCGAACCTATAAACCGTGAAATTAGAGAACCATTTCATAAAAATCTTTGCCTCTCACTTGCACTTACTGGATTGTGCAAGGGAGAAGAAACGATTTCTCAAATTTCTTTAATTGCACGGTTTATTATGTTTTTTTACCTGGCATAAATCAGGCGACCAATGACAGTTTTTAGATTCAATAGTTATTACGCCTATATTGTGGAATAGTTACTCAAATAGATGCTCTCTTGGGATATTTTTATACCAGGTTTAGATGATTAGATATGTTTTCTAGTTTTTACATGATTTCCACATTTGTGACTGGGTTATGTGAGTTTTCAATGTAAACGAATATATATAACTATGTGACGGTTTCTGTTATCTAGTGAAACATTGTGACTGGACCGAGACTATACACTAGCTTATAACAGTCGCTGCCAGATGGCCATATAAGCTACGGTACACTTCTGTAATTTTAACTGTACCGTCAGTACAGTATGTCATAAGATATAATTCTTACATTTAAATAATAGCCGTTTTTTGCGGCACAAAATCCTTCCCACTGAGTGTTCCCGGAAAAACATTTTTTTTTCTTTAAGTGTAGGTAACGGTAATAACCTACACGTTATATCAGACAACCGTTTTTAGTTGATTGTAAACAGCCATTGAAACTGTAAATTTGTTAGTTGGTTCGCCAACTACCAAACGTAAACATGGCAGCGTTTCCATATTGCAAAACAAAATCGATAGATTTTTTTTGGTTACAATTATACCTTTGCATACAGTAGTATATATGGCCAACAGTACAATCTGGTTATTCATGCCTGGCACAAAATACAAAGAACAATATCGAGCTGACAACTAATTTAATGTACTACAATCATCATCACATCAAATTTATGCAAATATTCAGAGAGTGAGTTATCATTGGTAACTCACTCTCTTGTATGTTTATATTTTGTGTCCGATATGAAAAAAACAGATTGTGGAGTAATGTTAGTTGATGTAGATGAGTGTTAAGGTCTGCGCCCACTTATACAACTCTCCTCCCTCCCGCCACATAAAATACACTCAAATATGGGCTTTATGTCATGCTTGCTGCGATATAGATTACATTGGCAACACAAATTAGCAGACAGGTGTCAGTGAGCGGTCTGCCAATGTGCGTTGCCAAAGTAATCTGTACCTTAACACACATGACATAAAGCCCATATTTGCGTGTATTTTATTTGTCATGTGGTAGCCGAGTCGTATAAGTCGGCCTGACCTTTAGGGTCAGGGTACTGATGAAGTCTATAATGTTGGGTTCGGAATGTTAGTCAGACGCGGACTGGTACACATGTGGTATCGTGTTTGTGTTGTGTGCCACGACACAGAGAGGTCAAAACAGCCAATCGTCTATACGCTACAGGAAACGATAGTTCATGCGTAGTTCGTCAGGAAAGCGGCTTAAATTTGGAAGCTGTGGAGTCTGGGATGTCGTTAAGATAGTCTTAGTTTACTGTCGTATTGCTCCGTCAGATTGGGACCTCAAATGTGAATGCCAATCCAAGAACGGGTTCTATGCCAGTGAGTAATCAAAAGATAATCGCGAAATATCGGGCTGTCTGGATACCTTTTCCGGTTATCCTTGTTAGGTTGGTCTAGAACTTTTTTAAGAGGTTAAGTACATATATGCAAAAGATCTAAATTGGTAGTACAGATAGTGATAGCTATATAGGATTATTGTATTTTTGTAGTAGCTAAAGTGTTTTTAAATATCTTGATCACGAGGCACTATTTCAAAATTAGGAGACAGTTGTTCTATGGCAAGATATTTGAAGAAACTATATTACAATTTTGATAAAGGAGAATTAGACTACTGGACTACTGTCCACTTTAAGACTATTTTTCAAATCCCTTTTATCTCATAGCCCCACGGGAAGAGAGAGACAGATACAGGAGACACATATCACGACTAAGGTGAGAGGCAAACACACAGATGGTGAGAATGTCAATGAAGAAATGAACATATCGAAATTCAACAAAAACAGATTATTAGGTGGAAACCACGCAGAGTTTAATCCTTTTCTTTTCTTTGAGATGTATGCAATTTCGTTCCCCTAACTTTTTCAATTTAAAGTATTGATGTATTAGCCTAATAACTATATGTTCAAAAGATAATGTACAATATCCTAGTCAGACTTTAAATTTTTTCTTATTACCCTGTTTCTCTTAGCTGTAGCCATAGCTTAGCCAGTTTCATTTTCTTTTCTATATCTGAGATTTTTTTTTTAAATCCAATTCAATGATATACTATGTATTTGAGATTTCAGGGTGAACGGTACCACACATTCTGGGAAAAGTGGGCAACCTGTCTTTTCTGTTTTTTAAGAATTAATTTCGAAAGCTTATAAACATTTAGAATGGGTGGTGGTAGTAGCACAAGTTCAGTTTGCGAGTTTAGGCAAAAGATACAACATACCACCAAAAAGGGTGGTGAGTGGGACAAATCCTGTGAGACTTTTGAAAGGAAAAGTGACTGCATACAGTCATCGGGGCAAATTTGGAAGGTTCTATGTTTCTAGGGTGAACATTTAAGAAATTTGCATACGAACGACGATTTAACGAATTGCTGAATGTAACGCAATGAGGGCCACTAATGGGCCAAATACAGTGGAGCTTTTGAAAATAAACATGACTGCATACAGTCATGGGGGCCAAATTTGGAAGGTCTAAGCCCCCAGGGTGAACGAAACTGCATACAGGGGCCCGGGCCGCACGCGGCCGGAAGCGTACCTTGCGGTTGATACGGTCGATCTGCCGGTTCTGGTTCTCCAGCTCGGAGCCCATGTCGAGCGCCATGTTACGCAGATTCCCGATCATGGTGTTCACTTGCCCCATGTTTTCTTCCATCTCATCTTCGCGTGCGTCGTTCGTTATCCTGAGTAAGTACATGCCGATTAATAATGCTGGTTTACGTAGTTACCTTTTTGTCTTTTTGAAGTGAAATCTTATTTCTTTCTTTATATCTGTTCTTTTGATTTTCTTAGCAAATCTTCTCTGGGGCATGTAAAGTCCATTCCAGAGAATGATATCTGTCTGGAGTCTGACTATCCATTCAATGTTAGAAAAAGGAACTGTAGTGTAATGTACCTGTCCGACATAGTCGGCTTGCAGTCCGCGACTGTTGCGTTCATCCATAATCCAGTGCATCTGCTCGTTCACGACCTTCCCTACTTTTTTGTCATTACAACCAAACATGCGCGTGAGCAAAATCTTTGACGAAATTTAAAATATCAGTATATAATTGTGCTGTATTTTTGCTGGTTGTCTGCGAAATTTTCCCAGGAGCCGAATTTTCTCCAACAACAACGTACGCCTAGAGTCTAAAGATTATTTATCGGAAGTAGTATCACTCAGATTGCGGTTTGTTTTGTATAGATCAGCGAAATGTAACTCAATCTCTGAAATGTCAAGTAAGTTACCCACGATACGGGCCCAGAGCCTGGTGTGGAGCGACTGATTAAACGCATATAGGTATAGTATTTTCTGGACAAACAAACTGTTTAAAGTTAAGGAAATTCGTAGTGCCATAATGGAACGTACCTGCCGATGTAGCCGGCCTGCGGTCCGATGCCGTTGCGCTCATCCATGACCCGCTGCGGCTGGTTGTTGACCACCTTTCCATCATCGTTGCCCTTCCACGTGCCATCGTCCTCCTTGAACGAAGCTCCCCTGGAAATAGCAGTAGGTATCATTAGAACTATTATCATTCTAATTATTGGTCTATACCTTCTTGCAAGTTAAAAAACAAATTAAGTTTAAAAACTTGCTCGTTGGTAAAAGTTTGCTTTCTTTCGTCGTTAAAAATGATTTTAAATTGTGCAAAAATAAGCGGCGATCTTATTTTAATCGCTTAAAAGACAGGCGACTTCCTACCGTGCCAACATATGGCTCGTTATACTTACCTGCTTAGAAAAGCTCAGTGTTCTGTTCTGCACAAGGGAATTGCTGAGCTAGCTAAGCTTTCTTGTAGACTGCTCACTTAACAAAATGGAATTCATTTTCTGTATTAGTACTAACATTAGTATTTAAATAAATTAGTGTTTTTCTTAAGTACAACGCACGGAGTGATAGCTCGGTAGAAGACCGTCTGTCTTCTGAGTGGTAAGAGTAAGTTCGCATCGCCTCATTTTTAAATGCAAACAAATAATTGAATTAAGATTTTAATTCAATTAACAACCGACATTTTGTGGCGGCGGCTATTTTAAATTTGTCATATTTTAGGTATTCTACTTATCAAGCGCTTTTGATGTACATTTTGAGAGAGTCATAAAAAATAAGTTAAATGTGGCGTAGGGGGTTAAAAAAAAGCATCTGAACTAAAATATAAAATAGATAAGGTACGCACTTGTTGCAAGGCAGAACGCAGATGCCGCAACATTTCTCCATACCCGAGAGGTTCTTCTCAGCCTCGCGCATGTCTGCGTTGATCTGGTCCATTCCCTCCTCGATTCTGTCCAATTGCTCTGTTCACACACACAACAGCACGCTTTACCTCTACCCTTGTCAGCACACTCGGACATGTGTACAAGCTCCTAATAATTACTATCGCGTTTTCATTTGTTTCGAATTCCAAAATTTGATTTGACTGTAAATTCTCAACGCTCTCGACAAACCCGAGCTAAGTGTAAGACATATTATCATGTAAGTCGAGCTGAGTGGTAACACCAACTATATAGCCCATGCAAGCTCATATCATCACCAAAAGCGATAACTATATCGGTACTAACTCCAAAAGCATCTAGTTCTGAATCTGTCGGGTGTCGTGTCCTTGGATGTCTTACACTTGATCAGGTCGAACTAATCTCTCTTCGATTCTTACTAAAAATGATGTGTGCTGAAACTATGTGAATAAATTACTGTACTCATTATAGCTAACACTTAGATCAAAATATCGTAAAATACTAATAGACATGCAACCAACAGCAAGATTGAAATAGTCGTGCATAGCTAGATGCGTGAGATCAAACTAAAGAAAATAATATCGTTCAACTGGTTTATGCCTCATCGCCCGGCCCGACTTGTCGGAAGCCGGGAGCGGAGAGCTTTCGATGCTTTTATTTATCTAATATTTATTTAATAATGGTCATGATAAACTCATTTTACCTTGATATATTATCCTTTATAAATAAACTGTTAGCATATTATCAATCATTAGGTAGTCAAAAGTTATCGTCATTCTCAGAACTCTGTATAAAATTATCTGAACTCGCATGTCAGACACAAGCCGTACTAAATTATGAGTGATGCAAAATATTAGGTACTACTGGATGCTTACCGCCCTGTTCATCCAGCATGACCAGGGTTTTCATGCCCACCTCGTGACTCTACAACACAATAATGACGTCACTATAGCTCGCCAAACGAATGCGTGAGTCGGGGGCGGCGCGCGCGCGGTCCGCTCGCGGCGCTCCACGCGCGCGCCGCGCCGGGACAACTCAATACCGACCAACTCAACACACCTCAACTAAAAATATAACCAAACAATACATGGGTGACTGCGACGCGCGTGCGCGCCGCATGAAATGGGTTAAAAAACAAATCAAATTAGCAAATGAGCGTTTCCAGTAAGCCATTCCTAAATGAAACGTGAAATAGCAAAGTATCGATCGAGTTAAGAAGAGAAATGAACAAACTAATATGTAGTGGCGAGGAGCGGCCTCGCACAGACAGGTCGCATCGAGCTAACAGTTACAGACCTACTTTCTAACATTAACAGTATATACGCTGCTAGCCATGGAAATGAAGGCGTACACCATTTAATCTATACGTCCAACACATCGGTCAACGCGCATTCATATCAGTACCGCAGTTTACGGAAGAGAACAGTAGATTCGGAAAGAGAAATAAATATACCTATAAAAAGCGTTCCGGTCGATACAGATCAACGGAAGAACTAAACAGATTGCGCAGCTCATTCAAATTAAATCTTCAGCAAAAGATAGAAACAGTCTTTTGCGACAATTAGCAACGAACGGCCATCGGGCGCATCTATTTACACTATATATTGTCAAAGGTCATCCCCATCGAAACATAGAATACACACGCAACATCGATCTTAGATAAGTCGTTATTCAAGAGAAACGTCAAAGAAAACAAAGAGATTAATAATTGTTAACTGCACATTCAAACACAGACGTTCTCACGTTTCGACTACCCACGTGTCAGTTTAACTCTTACCGCCCTGGTGACTCAACATATGAAGCGCTTGCCCCCCGGCGTCCTCGCTCTATACATAAAATACAAATCAAAATAATATATCGGTAGGAGAGAGATATCGGGTCGTGTGGGTGGGGGTGCGGTGCGCCGGCAAGGGAGGGCGCGATTGTCGCGCGTGCGGGCAGCGAGCGTGGCGTGCGCGTGGCGGCGGCGTGACGCGGACGCTACGGCGGCGTGGCGGCGGCGTGCGGCGTGCGCGCGCCGGCGCCCGCGTGCCGCCACGGACGCGACGGCACGCGCGCCCGGCGCTTCTAACACACACTACTCGTTCCACATCGACATGCATGCACTCAAGCTTGCAAGTAAAACCAGATTCAGTTTCATCTGTGCTCAGTTTCATATGATTCATGATTATTCTGTGTGATGTCAAGAGTCGTGCGTTGAGGAGAAGCGTTTCGAATTTACTTTGCTCGTTTAATTAGATTCGTTTGTGATTCGGGTAAAGTAGGCGAATTAGAGTCGAGTACGAACATCTGAAATGCAGAATGTATAAGTATCGGGATCCGGATATATTTTGTATCGAATGTCAACTCGTTTTGCCTGCTGGGAGTCGTAGATAAATAGCTCGTTGTTAAGTTGTGCAAAGTGGTGTATATTATCTACATTACGCTCAGATATACAAAGATGTGGGTTTTCCGTGGTCCTTTCAGTGTGTGTCATTACATGTGGACGGTAAAATATTTAAAGGATGCCCGCACCTTTGCATTGGAATAGCAGTGACGTCATTTTAAATACGTGGTCGATGCGATACCCCCCTTACGTCTTCTAGATCGGTGAGCCCGTCTGCGGGCCGGCTGAAAACCCTACGATGCTCAACAAGGTTAGCGAAAAAGGTAAAATAGATAAAATTGTAAATAATGTAGTGTTGCAAATGTTGCAGATCACTCACCTCCCTGGTCGTCTAGAGCGACCAGAGTACGAATGCCGGCCTCCTTGCTCTACGCCGCAGAAACAAAAAGTCAGAGAGCATGTTAGTGGTGAGAGGTACAGTAGTGTGAGCGGCTGTAGGCTGTAGGTCCGGTGCGAGGCGGTATGTGGGAGTACATGTCGGTTGGGCAAGGTATTAGGTGTCGCACTACGGACCGTGTCTTTCGTATACAAAACTTAACAAAAGAGGATTCCAGTTAGGCAAGTAAGACTCTGCGTAAAGGACTATAGAATCTTTTTTCCCTATACACATTTTGAACTTTATTCTTTTGAGATTCGATAGTTTTTTTCCGCATCAATAAGACATCTCACTAACTCCAACGGATTGGAAAGACACCCTCCGTAGCGAGTGGACTGTGTCATTTGTGATGTTCAGTCTGCACAGTGTACATTATACTCTGAATGTGACATATATCCGGTTTAAACATTCTGATACATAAACATAAGAATAACATAGTAATACAAATATATATGGAATATACTACTGATAAATAATTGCCGATAAATCAATATTGTTTTTTTTATGTAAATAAACGAACTAAATATAAAGTAATAAATGGATTGGATCAGTTTGTATATTGTGTGAGAGTCTCCTAAGGTGTAGCTCGATATATCTGTAGGAGTACGGTGGTAGTACGGGTGTGTACAGCCCACATTTTGGCAGTATTGTGAATGTTCGAGAAGGCATGAAATCATACAACATAATAGAGTACAATCAACAACAGAGAGCAGCCACTACACAGAGACCTAATTACAAAATCAACTAAAACAGGATAGAACGAACACCAACATAACACTGATCGCGTTCCATTCCACGGCCATTCACACATTGATCAGGTTGTGTCGGAGAGTTACGGATGCTCAAGAGTCGTAGAGAACAGTAACGTGACATAACTGACGGTTACAGATAGAAGTAGGAAGGTAGAAGGTGCGGCGACAAGTGGAGCCTCTCAGGCGGACTCGTTACAAGTGGCACAAGAGTTTCATTTCGAAGCAAGCCCAAGCACAATGGATAGACTATCGTTCAGACTGAAAAGCGCACGTATCCGGGTCATACCACATACTAAAGGGATGCTATCGGAGAAGTATATCATCTAAGTATGGCTCTCGGTCTATAGTGGTCGATTCTATAGTGGTTGAGTGGGCTTCATGCTTTGGAACTTCGAGCAGCAATCGGGCAGAGTTGGGAGCTGATGGTTAAGTTCAGATAACGGTAGTGAGTGAGCCGTAAGGCGCTCGTCTTGTACTCGACATCAACCATCAGCGCCGAGGGCCGCGCGGCTCGCCCTACATGTATCAATCACATTAATGTACACTCGGCTACAGTTAACAACACATAGGGCTATAGAGGTCTAACATTTTGGGACACAGTAGGCACGGATCATGCAACACCCATTTAATTATGTATGGTTATAACAAAATGGTTAAAAATTTAAATATTACACATAAATAAACCCAATGAAGGATACGGAACATAAAAAGGATCGTATGAGCGGACAGCTACGATAGATATACATACACATAAACAAAATTATAATTAGCGACATCGAAACACAACAGCCAGGGTTAGCAAAGGCTGCGCCCTAGGGGTATCGGGGGAGGGGCGTCGAGACCAACCGAGCTGGGGGCTATCCAGGACACTTCCGTTATACCCCTCACTCCCTTGCATCGAGAACACCTCTCTCACAGATGATCACAAATAATTACATAACCAACAAAACAACTCAACATAATTAAAACTATGGGGGAAACAAATGTCCGATTGAGACGCGTCTAGGACGAGACCGCACAGTTCTATTCGTTTCTATATTAATATATAGACGGGAGCTTCCTGATATCTCGCACGCTTGGAATCAATACACAGTTTAGAACACACATAATAAGATTGTACAAATAAAATGTCACACACATGAAGTTGATATAAAAACGAAATCGGTTATTTTCATCATTCGAATTAAACGAGTAGATAGAATCGTGGTTTTCATATCAAATTCAGCAATTATTATTAACATTAATTTACAATCGGGAGATGTAATCGACATTTACTTAATTGTAATCGCGCCTCTCCCGTAAGTTGTTACAGTTACTACCACGAGCTATGAAATCATGGATTAAATCCTAGTATATACTAGGTGTTATTAGGAAAACGGCTTTGATTACATCAGTTATGGCGGTGAGTCAGAAACTTTCAATCTTATTAGAATTCGAACAACACTATGTTAATGATAAAGTAAATACATCCTTAACAATAATAATTCGATATCTTACCTCCTCGCATAGTTGCATCATACGCCGGGTCGACTCCAATGACTGAAAAGTAAATGGTAACATAGTTACTTTCATTAATTACATTTCATTTTAATACATTTCATTGCTCAATAATCAAGCTACGGCTGGTCTAGTCGGGAGAACGGCAACTGTCGATCCAGAGCCTTTGGGTTAGAACCTCCTTTTCGTAGTCATGTGATTAATGCCGCTATCTTAAAAACGGCGAGGGAAATACATCGTGAGGAAACCGGAAACCTGTTTTTCGGAGAAGATTTAACTCTTCAAAGACAAGTGAACTCTGGAATCCCACAGATTGCTTCGTCATCCATAAAACATCCTGACTTGGTTTTGGGGAGATCTGCGCCCCTGCAGTGGGGTCTCCATGGGTCGATGCGGCTCATTAATTACTATCTTTATTGATTTGATAGTTTGTATGCCTGTTCCATCAATCTCACGTTACTAAGGTTCCATGATTTTGTAGTGTGTTCACTATTTTAATCTTCAGAGTAAAATTTGTGCCTTTTAAGTAAGTTTATTGTACCTATTCTAGACAGACAGCGAGGTTTCGGAGTAATTGAAAACATCATCGATTTGTGCAAATTTTAGATATTTTGATGAAGTTTGAAATTTGAAGATGAGATTTTGAAAAAGTGTCGAATGCGCACATCCTGCTCCGTTGCTCCGTCGCCGTTCCGACGCTACATTAACATGTAGGTGACGCGAATGCCTACCATTTTCTCCTACTAAAAAAGTGTTTTAAGAAGTTTCTTATGATTTAATGTTCATTTCAGCGGTCAGCTAGTACAAAACAGGGCCGGATCTAGGGAAGGGTAACCTAGGCATATGGCCCCGAACCTCCACAATAGGGCCTTCACAGCTCTAAATCCGGCCCTGGTATTAAATATGTGCTAAAGAAGTTTCCACCATAGAAAGGTCGATCTCACCTCATCGGTGACCTGCCCGGCACGCATCTGGAGCTGTTCCAGCTCGCTCCTGGGAGCCCCATTCTCCGCGGGGGGTGCTGGAGCCGGCATCCTGAAACAAGTTCAATGGAACATCAGACACCGTGATCAGAAATGCCACTGCTATAGGGATGTCGGAATTGCTTTTATTTCGAAGATCGACGCTTGACTACCATATTTTTTTTACATACTATTATTTTCGATGACTAGAAATACCTATCTAATATATAAAATTCTCGTGTCACAGTTTTCGTTGCCATACTCCTCCGAAACGGCTTGACTGATTTTGATGAAATTTTTTGTGCTTATCCGGTATCTATGAGAATCGGCCAACATCTATTTTTCATCCCCCTAAATGCTAGGGGTAGTCCACCCCTAAATATATTTTTTTATTTTTTAGACAAAAATTTTAATTTCTATTTTTTTATGATACAACATACAAAAATACATACAATCCTCAATTTCCACTCTTCTACGATCAACCCCTATTTTTTAATAGTCATTTTAGTAATTTAATCTTTTTCCTCTCTGGTCGAAAACTCCCCGCCGCTGGTCCCGCCAAATGTCTACAGGTGTCACTTCTGACCCAGTAAACAGCACGATAATTCAAATCAAAAGTAGTCTATAGCATATATATAGTTTGAACACGCTAATCTCGGGAACTACTGGACCGATTTAAAAAAATCGTTCACCGTTCTTTCATATGTTCGTAATCCTTGAACGCTGTAGGTTATATATATGTACCACGGGCGAAGCCGGGGCGGGCCGCTAGTACTATATATAATAGTTATTTTGAATTTTTGCGCTAAAACACTAACGACTGTTACCGGACTGACATGACGACACTAACCGAAAAATATTAGTCGCGATTCATGACTGTATGTTCAGTTTATATGTTTTCTTATTTTTACTTGAATACAAACAATCACGTCGCCAAGATCACAAACTATAATAAAAATGGAGAGAGGTAAACAGTCTAGTTAGTCTTCGACAGCTTGTTTAGCAGTTAGTGACCTAAAAAAGCTCTTATTGCTGTTTGCAGTCACGTGACAACAGATTATCCAAAATATGTATAAAAATAATATAAAATTGTAATGACAAAGATCACGGACCCCGGAGTCTGTGGAGTGGCTAATTTAAATAAAAAAAAGACAACAGATTATAAATATAGCATTTAAAATAATTTATAATGAAATTACTTAGTAATGTTACATTACATAAATATGATTTTCAATATTATATTAATACAAAAAATCATAAAACTAACACTAAACATTAAGTTGTGATTAGTGTTAACACCTAGGGGTGTCATTAAAAGTAATTCATAGGCATCTATCGGTAGGCAGTAGAGAGCATCGGTGCCCAATTAATTGTTCGTAGTGGTAAGACGCTTTGCAGAGTCCGTCTGGGGAAGTACCCCACAGTTATTCAACCGCCAAGCAGTAATGTGAAAAGACCACTGTGTTCTCGTAGTGGGAATCGAACCCACGATCTGTGGTTCTGTGGGCAGACTCACTACCAGCTGAACTACATGAATAAATAATATTGGAGAACGTTTTAGACGCAACACCATCTAACCCCAAACTGAGTAAATCTTGTACTATGGGAGCCAGATAGCTGATATTAAACTTATGTTATAAATACATAGGTATTTATTATCAATAGGTCACAAGGTAAGCCCATGTTACGCGATTAAGTATTTCCTGATATTCGGTGTGTACAATATAAGGGCGTTTTAGCATAACTACGTCATCATTCAACCACCCATATCCCACTTTATGTGGGACCCAAACATTAAGTATACTTCCCCCATTCGTCTTTATCATCCGTCATATCTGGTTTCACCCCTTTCTTGTATTCATGTCCTCTTTCGCAAAGCCACATTTATATTTTTTTTATCATTCTGTGGCGTAGTAACTGTAGCTCTTTAATACAGATTTCTCGAATTACGCACTTGAATTTTTTTTTTCAGAGTAGGATTAGTCCAGGTTGTATTTAGAGCTACGTTTGGTAAAAATCGGTTCAAAATGGCCGACGCTCCAAATCCAATTTCAAATCCTTCATGGTCGGGGTAGTAGATATTTATTTTTAAATTTTGTTCTTACTAACATACCACACTAGACTAAAATAACGACTGAACTAATCATGAAATACATAATTCCGTCTTTTATCTCTAGGCTTAAAGGATTTTCTAAGGCTTAGACAGATTTGCTGAGGTTAGGTAGAGCATGAAATAGACGGGAAAATACCCGATCTCAATGCTCGATAAATTGCTAGAAGATTAAACTAGCCGGTGTTAGCCAACCTAAGGTAAGAAGCCAGCGAGATATTTTATTATGCTGCATTGGCAGCAGATTTTATCGTATATAGTATCAGGGACAGGAGCGCAATTCCTTACAAATAAATTTACGATAAAAGAAAAAATTTATAGCAGTATTTTGTTATTTTTTTGTCTTGATTTCTGAACTGAAAAACTTTATTCTTTAAAAACGCGATTTTCTCAGAAATTATGTTTGCCCAAGAAAGAAGAACGTAATGGCCCTCTATCGTTGCCATAGTCATACCATCTTCACAACCGGAGCATCTTTGCAAGCGACCCAGACCTTCATTCCTATATTTCAAGGAGCTAGGCAGGCTCGGGTGAATGCTGTATGCCGAGTGCGAGTTTTAACGATTACAATACGCGTTCTATCGTGAGCTCGTAAATACATGACTTGAATGAAGAAGTTTATAGCGCCTTTACCGGCGCTGAAATTCTTCATACAAATGTCATGTTTCCGCGCTCCCGGTATAACACGTTCTGATGTCGACAAAACTAGCACTAAACATACATACAAAACACAGTAAACGCCCCATTATCGAATAAGAATATGATGATATATGTATGTATATTGTGGCAATGGTAAACTAAAATAACCCTGTCTAAGTATTCTACAACTCGCTGCGCACAGCGCGGCTTAGGAAGTAGTTTTTCACGATAGCCCAACTTTTATTTTGCCTCATACAAATAATTTACAAACTTTGAATGTTTAACTTATTTGTACATAAAAATACAAGCTTCTAGAAGGTTTCAAGCTTCTACCTTAAAAATCACGAAACTTTCATGCTTTATCTCAACCGCTTAAAAAAGTTTTTTCGCATTTCAGAACTTTAGGCCTGAAAGCATAAAAGTCATATTATCATATACTAGACTGCAGGCCCGTGAACAAAATGTATGGGTCATCTGATACAGCAGGAGCAATACCTCTTCTAATACATTATTTCGCAATGCCGTACAAAAATCATGCGGCAAGGAGAAATGATCGAGGTTTAGAACCCCCCCTCTTCAACAGCACTCAGTTGGACAGCTTACAAGTGACGGCATAGTGCTCAATCTTATTACTTTATACCCTTCTATCATCCTACATAGGTCTCCTGCTGTATCATATGACCCATAAATTTTGTTCACGGGCCTGCAGTCTATACCTATTACTAAAAAAAATCGAACCGAAGAAGGTAGGTAAACAAATATAAGAAAGAAGGTCGATAGGACCGTCGCGTCGTGCACACTCACCTCGGAAAAACAAAATCCCCAAATGAGATTTTCTGTTAGGAAAGTACGAGTACCAGTCTTACAAGTATTGTATTGAATTTCAATTCTCGTAATGCTTTTGAGCCGAAAAGGGTCGCTAGAAAGCCCTAAACTTGTATAAAACACACCTCCGGGAAAACCTGTGTCAAATTGAAAAAGGTCCGAACCTATTTAATTGGATTGGATTGTAATTAACAAACCAGCTACGGTTTTATTAAACTTTTGTTTAGCCTAGTTTGTTTAGTTTAGTTTAGGCATTAAAAAAGGTAGACAATTTGATTCTAGACCTACAAACTTTTTTTTCTAATTAAATAAATAGAGTGACGGGATGCGCAAGACGTGCGACTGACGACTAAACAACAAGTCCACCTAAAACAGCACAGCGCCACGTATCTATTTGAACAAGAACGACCTCAATTTATTTGTGCAGTATTTTTTCTCGATACATTGGCCTTAAAACTGAAAAACAGTATTTTTTGCACGTTATGTGGTGAAATAACGGGCAAAGGTGACGAGATATTTTATTGTAGTCTCTTTCAAATTATAATGAGGAAATTAATTGTGCGAATAATATGCTTTCACACATCCTTTCACTTAGACAAATGTTCATACAACTTAGTTATAACCTTGGTTAGCTTATATTTTAAGCAACATCTTTTCATGGTTGACTTTCTAAAGACTTGAACAACAAAGAGGTTCGATTCCAATTTCGTGTTGAGAATGTTTAAGCTGTGGAATAAGTTCCCTGAGTAGGGTTTATCGCAATGTATACAATTTTGGTGTGGATCAGTTAAGCTAATCGGGTTCTTCTAGGTAAGCGTGCCCTATCGTAGACTGCCGAGATCGCGGTGAAATGCAAACTTTAAAAAAATAGTATACATTTCCGTAGTGCTAAATGTGAAACTGTCTTAAACAAGAACACAATTAAAAATTTTGATTAACCCCCGACTATCTCGGATCTCGGATTATCTGTATAACGTTCTACTAGTCAAGCCCTTTCATTTGATACCCATATTAAGGGAGATGTGAAAAAAGAAATGTATTTCGCCATTTTGTGGTAGCCATCTTGGATTTGAAATGTGTCATAGTGCAAAGTACTCTACTAGTCAAGCCCTTTCATTTGATACCCATATTGAGGTAATAGTGAAAAAAAAAATACAATTCGGCATTTTGTGGAGGCGGCCATCTTGGATTTGAAATTTGTTATAGTTTATAGTATTCTACTAATCAAGCCCTTTCATTTGATATCCATATTGAGGTAGGTTGTAAAGAAATATTTTGTCCGCCATTTTGTGGAGGCGGCCATTTTGAATCGATATTAACCAAACATAGCTAAGAACATCCGCACGGATGTTAACCTTCAAATAAAAAAAACCGCATCGAAATCGGCCCGTCCCTTTGAGCTCTACGGTGCCACAGACAGACAGACAGACAGACAGACAGACAGACAGACAGACAGACAGACAGACAGACAGACAGACATCGACGTCAAACTTATAACACCCCTTCTTTTGGTCGGGGGTTAAAAATACGTTAGTTTAACTTGATTGATGGGAATTATTGCGTATGGAAGAAAAGGTTTTTTTAATATATGTATAATGACTGTTTTACAGGTTCATGATAAAAAATGGCGAAAGCTTAAACACAGGTATTTATTATTCATTCTGCAGGTAATGTGTAAGAAATTATGCATGGGAGCCCTCCCCACTCGGTGGGCAAATTAAAATAAAGTTCACGTGGCCTTCAGCTAACCTTATACGAGGCCTTTCCTGCAGTTACCACCACTACGGAACTTATGATTAACATCTATCATAGCTACTATCAAGTTACGGCTGGTATAGTCGGGAGTCCCTTGTTCGAATCGCTGACACCACTGCCTTTTCGAAGTCTTGTGCGTAACGCCACTTAATTAAACATGGTGAGGAACCCAGCATGTTCTGAGAATCATTCTAGGTCATGCAACCACCAACCGCGTCATCGTCGTTGTGAGGTCATCTGCCCATCTAGTGGGAGGCCGTCCAACACTGCGTCTTCCGGTTCGTGGTCGCCACTCGAGAACCTTTCTTCCTCATCGGTTGTCAGTTCTGCGAGCGATGTGGCCTGCCCATTGCCACTTCAGCTTGCTTACTCTTTGAGCTATGTCGGCCACTTTCGTTTTTTTAACCCCCCGACCAAAAAAAGGGGTGTTATAAGTTTGACGTCGATGTCTGTCTGTCTGTCTGTCTGTCGGTCTGTCTGTCTGTCTGTCTGTCTGTCTGTCTGTCTGTGTGTGTGTCTGTCTGTGGCACCGTAGAGCTCAAACGGATGGACCGATTTCAATGCGGTTTTTTTTATTCGAAGGTTGATATCCGTGCGGATGTTCTTAGCTATGTTTGGTTAATATCGATTCAAGATGGCCGCCTCCACAAAATGGCGGACAAAATATTTCTTCACAACTTATCTCAATATGGGTATCAAATGAAAGAGCTTGACTAGTAGAATACAATACATAATAACAAATTTCAAATCCAAGATGGCCGCCACCACAAAATGGCAAATTACATTATTTTTTTTCACTACTACCTCAATATGGGTATCAAATGAAAGGGCTTGACTAGTAGAATACTTTGCACTATGACAAATTTCAAATCCAAGATGGCCGCTACCACAAAGTGGCGAAATACATTTATTTTTTCACAACTCCTTTAATATGGGTATCAAATGAAAGGGCTTGACTAGCAGAATGTTGTACAGATTACAAATCCGAGGTAGTCGGGGGTTAATCAAAATTTTTAATTTTGTTCTTGTTTCGAATATCTTCATTACGGATTCTGTCGCGCAAAGAGACTCGGAGCATACCTTTTTCCATAGATCGCGGTGGGACTTTGAGCTTCGTTATAAGGCCCACAGTACACTGGCACATGCACTGGTTAAAGACTTTCGTCCTTAGGCATTTTGGTATTTTGGACTCAAAGATGTGCTGAAGTTTCCTGAACGCTGCCCATCCGAGTTGGATCCTTCGCTGGACCTCTTTTAAAGGAAGGAAGGATACATAGGGAACTTTTATCACGAAAAAAAAAGCCTGTTTTTTTTAAACAACAGGTTTTTTAAGGGTTAGGTTAAAAACGGGATGTATGCGGGTAAAATAAGCGGGGCGCGGCTAGTTCATTTAATAATTAATAATTAAAACTGGATTGGTTGTTGTGTAATCCAAAATTAAAATGAAACAACTCAAATTAGCGTGGTTAAATACTGATAAGTTAGCGTGCGATGTGACCTCGTAATAACGCAAGCCTCACTTACGAGCGACCTTGCTTCAGATATAATCTGTTACGGAACGGCTGATGAGGATCTATCGTTACTTGTACATTACGTAATTGTAAACACCGTTATGTACTTTACAATTTAATTTTCTCCGAAAAAAAAAAACAGACTTTTTCTAGGTAAGCACGCTCCATCGTAGATCTCATCATCGTTTAACATCATGCGAGATGGTGGTCAAGTGCGAACTTATTATAGTTAAAAAAAAGACTTTAGTTTAAAATTCAATTCAGACAGACACTCCACCACAAGAAACTCACTACGATGTCCAAATAAATGAAAGCAAATTGTAGTTTTTTGTTGATATTTCCAAAACCGCCACACCGATTTCGATAAAATTTATATGGGTTCACTAGACACTGACAGCGAGTACAGTCAGCCTCGAAAATTATCCTGACTCCAGCACAGCACAGCCGCGAGACAACACTGAGAATGTACTTACTCATATTATTAATATGCCAGCCTATTCTGTCTGTGTCCGATTGAGAAGTCTATTTACAACAAAATTAGTATAAGTATTTTCTACCAAACAAAAAAAGAATCATCAAAAACAATTCACAATTAGCGGAGCTATTGCGTAGCATACCTATATAAAAAAAAAACATACAACTGAATTTTCAGGAAATCAGGAAACGCATTCCACAGTTGAAAACATACTACAGCTGAATTTTCAGGAAATCAGGAAACGCATTCCACAGCCAAGACGCATATCACAAAAATAGAATCTTTTTTTTGAGCTGTGAGCTTTTTCGAGCTGTGAGCAGGCAGATAGAAAAAAAGGGCAAGGTATTATTAAATAATGCAGGGCACCCTACACAATTTGAAATGTCAGATACATTTCGGCGAGTGTGCATGCAATCTGCACACCCACATAAATAATGATGTTTCTTTTTAATCTTACGGCACTCGTTCCTTTATTTACTTAATTCAATTGCTGCCCAAAGTTGGAAATTATTCAAAGAGTATCGAGTTGAAAGCGTAGGGTATAATTAAGAGGTAAGGTAGAGGTTGAAATTTCAAAGGCCCGGAGGCAGAGCTCATTTAATTTTTCAGCTGTAAGGCTCCAAGCCATCAGCGTAATCCTCGATGAATATTAAAGAGTAGTTAATGTACTAAGGATAACAAATACCGGAGAATCGATGATCAGGGTTAGGGGTTTAAGCAATTTTTGCAATAGGTACGACTTAAAAGGCAAAAAGGTACGGCAAGGTGGTTTGTTTTTTTGGAGCGATTATTTCTTTAGTCGCATTGTACTCTTTTGGGTAGGGAAAATGGTATGCGTTCTGACAGCGGCGTAGCAGCGGAGCTCCGGGGGGTCTAGCGTCGAACAAAAATGGCTTTGCTTTGAAATTCCTCTCTCTTTTCTTTCCGTTTGAAATGATAGAGTCCGCAATAGCAAAGCGAAAGCCGATTTAGTTGGGCGGTAGAAGGGCCGGACATGTGCACTAAACGATTAAAACGGTTAAATCTTATGAGTTCACGACACCGACATGCGTAATAGCAATATATCTGTAGCTACGGATGAAATATTGTACAACATATAGTACATACGGTTTATTTTTTAAATTTCAAGTTCTAAGCTTAGATAGAGAATACGTAAATAGATCAGGGTTTTCCGCCATTGTACCAATCTTAAGCAGATGACGTGCATACTTGCTATGGCAACAGAGTGATGTGTCGCGACAAAAGTATGACACTTCCACAAGAGCGACAAGATGAGAGCGATCAGACCCGTGCTTAAGGTGTAAAGCGTTTGTTCCAACTCTATAGGTACGTAGTATATGTAAAGTCTTTGTTTTTTAGTATTGACTCCTATCGGCAGTCTGTATGCATGTAAACTATCAACGAAAATTGGTTTGAATGAGATCTCGTAAGTAGTTTTATTTTAATACGTCATAAATTCACTATTGTTATCTAATCTTATTGTTAAAACACTGATTAAAGTAACAACGAACTACGAGAACTTTTATATTATGTTACTTGCTGCTACGGAAGCCTTCATGGGCGAGTCCGACTCGCACTTGACCACTTTTATTAAATATTAAGAGTTACAGGATGAGTAGGTAAGGCATGCTTATGATGGTTAACAACATTTATTGTCAACAGTGCAATGCCACGCCGCTATAATTTTATTTTAACTATCCGAAACATAGTAATGTTTTTACACTAATAGTCGGCGGTAGAATAACTGGCAAAGTTGTGGTACTTCCTCAGGCGAACTATACAAAAAGTCCCACGACTACACTATAGGTATACCCTATTCAAGAATCGCACCAAGCACAAAAACTTTGGAGCTGAATTAGAAATTATGCACGAAATACGGCTCTTTCACGTGTTGTCGGCCGAGATTGCTAATTCCGGCCCTCATTTTCATGCTAAAGTACCATCTTGCGAGCACATAAAGCCGAGTAAATAGTAAATTTCGAGATACACAAGTACCTACGGTACAACAAGTCTATTCTTTTGTTTCTCGCAGGTAAAAGTTGGACGCACGCCCGGAAAATGTTTTCACACGGGCCCTTCCGGACCAACTCGCTCGTTCCACTTTCAGAACGACCAATAAACTGGAATTAGGGTTTGTTTTTGATATTCCCGGTTATGCCGCAAACAAATTAAGCGTTTTTAAATAGTATAGAGTGACGAGCAGGACATGTGTCTAATGGTAAGGAAAAACCCTGCCCATAACATCATACGTCATGCAGTTATTGGAACATAAACCAAACCATTACCCAGCACCGCACTGCTCTCATCACCCAAAGTTACAAGATGTTTCGTCTCTAAGCCCTGTAATTTCAGTGGAAACATTGCCCTTCAAACCAGAACACAGTGTTGTTTATCTAAGAGGCATCCCATCAAACGTGATGACGTAATTAATTCGTGGATCACCGCCAATATTAGCCGTCACGTTATTTATAGCATCTGATTCCGTCAAGCCATGAACTTCGTGTCGTAAATACGCATCAAGTGCCCCCTCCGCCCCTTCAGCGGCCTTGAACGAACGTAACAAAGGAGGGGGGGGGGGGGGCGCCACCTTCCCACAGTCAGGACTGTTTGCTGTCTGCGATTGCGGTAACGAGCTCGCTTACATGACGTGACCGGATCAACAATAATGCTTTCTACCCTCGTTTCCATTTTCATCCTCCAAGAGTTTTAACAGAGCTAAAAATTACAATAGATATCCTAAAAATAAAAGTATTAAAATACTATAGTATGCACAGTAAAATTAAATACTCGTTATAATATAATCTTAATAATATAAATCATGTTTGTTTCCAGTTAACTCTTCACCAAGTCAAGCGATATTCACGAAAGTTGGCATTTATGTGGAATTTGGACCAACTTGAAGGATCTTTATTTTAGAAAAAAAAAAAAAAAAAAACATTGTTTCTTGCAGTTTCGTCCAATTTACATTCTAGGGTCTTTCTCTTAACGAGCCTTTTATTTTTAAGAACTATCTATAATACCTGCAAAATTTGTGGAGCGGATTATTTGCCAAGATACATTTTATACAACAGGTTTTATTTATAGCAAATTGCTGTTTGTTTCTTTTCCTGTTTAGATTGTCAGGGGTAACTATTTTCCTTCCTACGTGCAACTGTAGATGATATTTCTATTACTAATCCTTAATGTTTTTCAAAACAGGTGTGTTACAATTTTGACGTTTTGTGTAATACGTGTCTGTAGCATCAAGTGGCATTATTACACCCAAGCGAATAAATGAACCTTAGTGATACATCTGTTTGAAAGCTTGAGTGTTCTAGACATTTAGATGGTAATTCAGGCTCTTTTTCACTGCCTGAAAACACATTTCCTTATTGAAATACCAATGACTTTAATAAATCATGTCTATAGGTCACATTTTGGTGCCAACGCTCGATTTGGCAAAACTAAACCGTAGAGTTAGTTGAACTTTGGCAATGCTCAAGTTTCAGAACTAGGTCTGCAGGCCAATTCACACTGATCAATGATCTATACATAAACTCCGGCCGGTATAAATTGACCTGTGATAACATAGAATAGCAGTGAGCCTTCAGATGTTTTCCCGGGGGTCTGACGCCTAAATAAAATGCTAATTCCTGGATCTGGTATTGCTTTATGTTTATTAGCTTGAAATAAACAGAAAGCATTCGCAAAAGCAAAGCAAAAACGATTTGGTAATTGGACATCGAGATTTACGGCCCTGGCAGTATTCCTGAGCAAATTACGATGAACTACTTCTTACAACACAATTTGATTGTGGGTCATTGGATCAGATGGAAGCGAGGGCTGTACAGCCAGTCGAATCTGTACAATCGACACCACAGTGTCTACTCCCCACAGATTACAGAAACAATTTCTAATCTGTGCTACTCCCTAACTATAACGGAGACTAGCTTAGCGTTTGCGTTGGCAGAATTGTCCGGCTGCAGTGTGGTGCACTACATGGAAATGCCGGTCGATATCTATCTAGATATTATATCTATGATACATTATAATATGTAGATATGTCCAACACATGTTTTTGTGTGACAACAATAATAGTAATCGTAACTTCCGAGATTTTCAAAAAGTAAGCCCCTTGAACTTGGTAGATTGAATTCATTTTTTTATTTAGAGATCGCTATAGCGATCAGCCTGCCATTTATGACACTAGAATTAAGTCATTGTTCGTTTTGTTTAATGTACGTTATTTTTCGTGGTGTGCATAATAAAGTGTTTCTGTCTGTCTGTCTTGAATATGACTTGTAACTTGTGACCCACAAATCACAAGTTATGTCTCTCTCTCGCAAAGTACGAGTCAAGGTCATAATCCATAACGTTGACCAAGCAAGAAGTTGATAAGCTAGAAGAGTTTGATAATGACCATTCCTTGGCCAGCAATAGCGGCTACAAAACAACAGATTAGTATAATTGGACCGTGGCCAAACATCAAGCTGACCCCGGCAGATAACGTCACCAGTGGAAATTCTGAATCACATTCGTGACTACAGCTTGATAAGTAACCGTCATCATTCAAGTATTATTTACTACCTACAATTTTTTGAATAGATTATTTAATTAATTGGGATAACGACTGGGTTAATAATATACTATTATAGTCAGTCCGTCAGGTAGGTAGATTATGGAAAAATATGTGCCATGGTTTTTTGTTTTATGGAGGTAGATCAACAAACTTTCAGAGTGGAGGGTTGTGACGTCACATCTTCGTAAATTCCTACAATGAAATGACGTCACTCGAAACTTCTAAGCACTGTATCTTCGTCATTTTTGTTTGTGAAACAAAAGAAAAAATACATGTCCAATAAATAACAATTTATAAATGTAACTGACGATGACAATGACTAATTATTATAATATTTTAGTCATCATGCCTATTGTGTAGTATTACCCAACTTTTTGAATGGTATAGTTAATTGTGTTCAATTTATTACCACATACTAGCTGACCACGCACACGTTCTGCCATATAAATTATCGACCAAATGAAATATGTCAGTGACGCGACGCTTCATGTTAATGAACACACGGCAATAAATAACGGTTACATTATTTGCATGTTGCTCATATAACACGAACACATTAAATTAAAACTTTTAAAAAACCCTAGTGCCAATAAGTAAATACACAATATATGCTTCTAAGATTTTTACTAACCTCAGCTAACTAAAGAGCAGCTTATACCTTTAAAACGACTGAACCGTTTGTGCTACAAGAACAAAATTAATAATTTTGACTAACCCCTGACTACCTCGGGTTTGTAATCTGTACAACATTCTACTAGTCCAACCCTTTCATTTGTTACCCATAATAAGGGATTGTGAAATAAGAAATGTATTTCGCTATTTGGTGGTAGCAGCCATCTTGTATTTGAAATTTGTAGTAGTGCAAAGTATTCTACTAGTTAAGCCCTTTCGTTTGATACCCATATTGAGGTAATAGTGAAAAATAATATAATTCGCCATTTTGTGGTGGCTGCCATCTTGGATTTGATTATTTTATTGTGTATAGTATTCTACTAGTCAAGCCCTTTCATTTGATACCCATATTGAGGTAGGTTGTGAAGAAATATTTTGTCCGCAATTTTGTGGAGGCGGCCATCTTGAATCGATATTAACCAAACATAGCTAAGAACATCCGCACGGATACTAACTTTCAAATAAAAAAAACCGCATCAAAATCGGCTCATCCGTTTGAGCTCTACGGTGCCACAGACAGACACACAGACAGATAGACAGACAGACAGACATCAGCCTTTCAAATAAAATAAAAAAGTCTGCATGTAAAGTCGGTTTACGGACGATAATTTTACGTGATACGTCGTTAAAAATATATATACATGAGTCACAAGCCGAGCGGTTAGGCTTAAGCCATAATCCGCTTAGCCCGATCTTGCCTCTCTATCACTTGTTCCGCGCTCTCGCTTGCAAGCTCGGCTGAGGCGGAACGTGACACAATTTCGCGCATGCAGCCGGCGTTCATCGATTTCTAAGAAGTTAATACGCTGAAAAATACAAAGTCAAAATCGTTTTATCGGTTGGAACTACGATTTCACAGACACATGCACAGAGCGACGTCGGAGGTTAAAAATACATATATGTATGTAAATAAGACAAGCTAAATAGGTAGAAATTAGCCTTTAGGTGAGTAAATAGATATTTTATACGTTTGTGATATTAAAAATTAACACAAGCCTTCACGCTTCAATATTTTTGTGGTAAAAATATAATAAGCAACCCCCATTTCGCTCCCTAGCCCCCTTCGCTTTCTAGTATCCACTTGAATGCTCGGCAACAATAAATAATAGTTTGATCGCGTGACAGCTTTATGGTATCACAAATATATACCTGTGACAATATGGTATCTAAGCTGATACAAAATTAACAACACCACGCATTGAGGACAGGACTTAGGGTTGTTAACTTTTTCATGAATAGGTAACTTTTTTACAAAGCAAGTAGGTGTAATTTTAATTACATCTACATAGTAATTACAAGGGGTCTTCCAACAGGGACTTCTAAACTTTTATATTACAAAAAATTACAGTTAATACGAGATTATTATTGAAAACGTACAAAAACGGTTATTTCATTTATTGGCAACCTATTTATTGGCAATTTATTGGTTACAAGTCCGTACATACGTTCGAATACCAGAAATTTGTTGGACACTGCAACCACTCGTATCTAAAATATTAATTTATCTACTATATATTTACTCAATAGTATTTTAAACCAAAATTACGTACAACAAAACATTACATTCATAGGTCATGCGTTTTAATACACTAACCCAAAAAGTCCGGTCGGTAGTAAAGGCCATTTAGGGCCGTTGTATTTGGCAACCCTAGCAGGAGTTTTAACACTGGTGCCAAGACCTTCAATAGCCTATTATGACATTGTATTAAATATCTTTGTGAAATGGTTGGAAATAATCGTAAGCCAATATCCTGAGTATATACTACTACTATTTTTATGGTACCGAGGAGATCAAATAAGAAAAAAACTTCTATTTCAGGTTTGGGAAATCGAAAGCACTTTGCTACTGAGTCCCTACTTCGGTCGCAGAACCGACCACCGATGGGGAAGAAAGGTTCTCGAGTGGCGACCATGAACCGGAAGACGCAGTGTTGGGCGGCCTCCCACTAAATATGACCTCACAAAGGTCGCTGGAAGCCGCATGCTGGTTGCGCAGGACCGTTCGTTGTGAAAATCTAGGGGGGAGGCCTATGTTCAGCAGTGGACGTCTTGCGGCTGATGACGATGATGATGAACATGTGCAGAGCAGGAAAGTGCCAATGACAGCACAGTGTAACGCAGCTATTGGAACATGACGAGACCAAATCATTACCTAGCACTGCGCTGCGCTTGTCACCAAGAGCTATAAGATGATTGACTTCTATAACCTGTCATGGCTGTGGAAACATTGCCCTTCAAACCTGAACGCAGCGTTTGTTTTGGTGGTAGATTAACTGGCAAAGTTGTGGTAGTTTCCCATGCGGATTCTGCGAAGAGTTCTATCACTAACCTACAAAAATGCCTATGTATGCATCCATCTACTATATATTCCATGTACAGTAAATAACTGTGATACGTTTACCCCATTTAAAATTCATCACGTAATTTTCGAGCCGAAATCACTAAAAGCCTATCTTGAGAAAACCTCGAAAAGCGTATCTCGAATGAATTATAATTATTTATGACTAGCTCCGCCCCGCGGTGTAAGCCTCGGATTAAAATACTCATTATTTACTAACTTTAACGAGACAAAAAGTAGCTTAGGTATGTTAGTCCAGGTTTAAAAAAAATATCATATAGAGTGACGTGACGGGACGATTAGGACTCGCGCCTGATGGTAAGCAGTTAAGCACCATGCCTGTCCATAATGAAAATCAGCACAAAGTATCAGAAGTGGAGTAGAATGAACCCAAGCACAAGCCCGCCCACTTAATGTTCCCACTGCTGGGATTCGGGGACTCTCATCACAAGGAGAGAGTTGGCAGATTGGCGGTAGACGCATGACCTCGTAAGATGTGTTTCTTGGAGTAAGCAGGTTTCCTAACAATGCTTTTTTTCACAATTAAGGGCAATGCTGAGTTTGTACATCTATACTTGGGAAAATACAAAAGAAAGAGAGAGAGAGATACTGAGAGATCTGCATGATTTATTACCACCTTGCCCTTTTTTCTATCGGATTGCTCGTAGCTCGAAAAAGCGATATCGTTTCATGGTTGACGTTTCGAAGACTGGAACGAAGTTTCACTGTACTTTTGTGATAAGACTAAGCTGTGGAATGCGTTGCCTGAGTGGTTTTTTTTCGATGGTTATAATCTTGATGGTCTTCAAATCGAGAGTGAATCGGGTGCTTTCAGTGAGCACGCCCGATCGTAGACCGCATCGTCGCTTAACATCAGCCAAGATGGCGGTTAAAGTGTAAACCTATAAAAGTAAAAAAAAAATATACAGAGGTATTGCCGGGATTCGATGCTACGATCTCACTATTGTAAAATCGGGCATTTTAGCCTCTATTCCACATTTATATTACCACGGTCTAATCCCAATGGAGCCCAAAGTAATTTTTATGTTCTTAATTCAAGCGAACATGCAATATTTTATGGCAGTAAAGGCTCAAGGGACTCACTGACCTTTGAATTTAAATGCACTCCAATTGGTGTTATTTCGAACTATCGTAGTTCAGAACCGATGTGTCTCTGCCTGGTACCGTTTCAACCGTGCGCCAACAATGTTGTCAATATATAAGGTTTAACTTTACGACAAATAATACTTGTGTTTTTTGGAAACATCTTGGGACATCAAAGGAAATTTAACTTTACACCTCGGCTGTCGTGACACTCAAGGGCTTCTGAGAAAGTACTTATCGACTTAATCTCATAATCCGTCCTTTGACGATGGATCAAAGAGACTGCGTCGGAATTTTGTCGCACTGTTCTTCCAATGAAAAGAGAAAGAAATCAAAAGCAGAATATGATTGGCTCAATTTCTTATTTGTAATGTTTATCTTTGGTTCTATTATGAAACTGAGTTTGTTTGTATTTGAAGATTAACACAGGTTTTAACGTATAGCGAGCGAATGAACCTAAATTAAAAACGATTATTAAAATTTAATTTAAATTATTAAAAACGAATGACGAAAGAGAGAAAGCTTTATATTAAGACTCTTTGCAGAGACCGCCTGGGGAGGTACCACACCTTTGCTAGCTCTACCATCAAGCAGTATTCTGCAAACATTACTGTGTTCTAGTGTTGAAAGGAAATGTTTCCAGAGAAATTACACGGTTAAGAAAAATAATCTTATATCTCTGATTGACGTACGCCCGCCGTGCAGTACTAAGTTGAAATAGCTGTGAGGCACTGTATTGCTATGGGCAGGCAATTGTCGCATGTCTTGTTCATTTCCGTCTAAAGGTATATTTTACAAAGAGAGTACCTACCTATGCTCAGATCTCGTTGTGAACTGACATGATGTTTTTTTTGATGACGCGCAATACACGGGCTTTATGTCAAGCAACATTTCTGGGAAAGACAATGAATGATGTCTGGTTATAACACCACAGTGCCTCATAGCTATTTGAACATGAAGAGTACAAATCACTGCCTATCACTGCTGCGAGCTCGTCTCCGGAGCTCAGTGCAATAACGAATAATACACTAAAAGCTAGTTAAACTATACAGATTGTCATAGCCAAGAGCGGCGCCGCAGGCCGCAGGCGTGATAGGCACGTATAGGGTTGCCATCTCTAAAGTTTGGTGACCAGGCCAAGTCTCGTGAAAACTCCGGATTTTAGAGCTCAGATCCCCGGACATGTCAAAAAGGTGTTTTTTAAACATAATAGTCAGTGTAATAAAAAAAATTGATTATGTTTTAAATCATCTTGTTATATATTTTCAGACCTTTAAAAACTATATTTAGTTATTTTTTTATCATCATTTTAGTGAGTCGGTTCGTCGGTTGACCGCGGCGTGTAGACCCAGTGCGTGAGTTCCGGGCGGCCCAAGACTCTACAATTTTAACGGTCTTCGCCCACATAATACGACTCCGCTACCACCCCGACATATATTACACTCAAATATGGGTTTTATGCCATGCCCGTTAAGATACAGATTACATTGCAACATAAAAGACGGCTGTCAGCGAGCGGTCTGCTAATTTGGGTTGTCAGTGTAGGTAATCTGTATCTTAACATGCATAGCATAAAACACATATTTGAGTGAATTTTATTTGTCGGGTGGTGCCCGAGTCGTATAAATCGGCGCAGACCTTAAACCTGGACTACAAAGGAAGTCCGGGCCGGTCGCTCCCCGTATAACCTCTAAACTAGAACAAATCCGGAGAAACCCGGACGGATGGCACCCCTAGGCACGTACGATGTTATAAGTAACGGTTATGCCTACAGAGGCGGAATATAGACGCCCTCTTTAGTTTTACGGCCTAAATGGGCTTAGTTCTGAACTATGAGATCAAACTATCACTAACAAGGGAAATAACGTGCCGTATGGTTCAAAGAGCAAAAAAGAATACTGATGTAATAAGTGTCAACGTCTTTGTTTTAGCGCTTCTCTTCATATGAGGTGTAGCAGTAATAGTAAGGTAAGTAAGTAATAAGTATATGGAACGCTTTCCAGTCAGTTATACTTCATGTAATTATACGTTTAATTTTTTTTTCATAATATTGAGTTACGCGACGTGCATGAGAAACGCCACACTAGAAAACTGATTGCTGATTGAAAACTGCGAGAATTTTCCCCAATATACAATCTGTACGTCTTCAAATATAGAACAAATAAGTACTTTATATCACTTGTACTTGCTTTAAATTAGCCAAATCGCGGTCAAACATAGAAATATCGTATAAAGGTATAGTTAGTAGGTGTAAGTTGGTCCCTACGCCTTATGCGCTAGCTACAGTTTGATACGAGTAGGCACTAGAGATCTTCTGAGCACAACTGCCAAAGATTTTCTCTATACAAAATGTTTTAATCTCAAAGTCAGAGTTCTCACTATCTTTGACGAGGATTAAATGAAGCATTCGGAACTAAAAGATTTTAAAAAGTAACAATAAACTATTGCGATCGTGGGACAAATCTCACTTTACTGGTGAATTCACAAACGAATAAGTTGCTACATTTTTTTTGGTCGGTTCCATTAGATTAACATAATTGATTCGTAATTGCATTCTTTCATGATTATTTAACAAAAACAATGCCTTTCCTCAGTCCATTTTTATATCGCATTACTGCAATGGTAATAACATTTAAACCTTGATAACTTAAAAAAAAAAAACAATGCCATTACAAGCAAGATATAAATATATACGTAAGCTTCTACAATCAGGTGATGTCTTGCTCGTCACTTTATATTAAAAATTTGTAGTGGTACACTCTTTGCAGACGCTTTGCAGTCTGCCTGGGGAAGTACCACACCTATGGCAATTATTCTACCGCCTACCAGTAATGCGTTAACATCATTGTGTGCACTGCGTGATGGTAAATGTGATAAGATGTGTGCGTGATGGTAACACCTGCCTATAACAGCAGCGTGACCGTAGCTTTCAAGTATACAGAGTAAATCATCAAGCAAGAATGAAGAGCATGAAGTATCTAAATCACTGTATAGCCCGAGCCTTGTACTGCCGTCACACAGATATAATGCCCGAGCGACACGAGGCTAAATTTTCAAGCTAGGATAACAAGTTAGTGTTACTTCTAGCTTCCTGTAGATAAAACTAGCGTTGCGTAGCGTTGTCTACCCGAAGCTAGAAATACTAGCTTGCTATCCTTGCTTGAAAATCTAGCCTAGTGTCGCTCGGGCATAAAAGATGATTTTTGTCTTTGTCATTTAAAAACATGTCTTAAATTTAAACTATCGGGTTTAGCAAAACTCTCAGAAGCAAGATAACATTAATAGGTACTTCGAAGTGCACATGCATTGAATCGATTTCCCCGCACACTCGAACTAGGATTTATCGGATCTAGATTTAGGAGTACTATAAAATTCTGTTACCTAGCTGTGAGCTGGATGGACTTTCTATCGGTACAGTCTGGCAACTTTAGTATCGCATTTTAGGCTTTAAGAACATCAGGGACATGAATTCTTGAAACAAAATAGATGTCTTTCGGCATTTTATTGTTTCCCTTAGGGGCGAGTTTTAAATAGTATCTTTGCGAAGTGCTGTCTTTTATTTATGTCTAGAAAGATTATCCTACTAATACTTATATTATAAATGCGAAAGCTTGGGGTTTAATTGGTTAATCACGTTGCGATAGCGTAACTGATTTGTTTGAAATTTGGAAGACAGTTATGATTATAGTTTGGAATTCCACACTATACTGTGTTACGAATTTCCTTATGCCGTTCCGACGTGATTGCGCTACAAACATCCAAACTTTCGCATTTATAATATTATTAGGATATTTCATAAGATTTTATGGTATAGATATTTGATCGAAGGTATGGATAGATAATGTAACTGTAGTTCAATTGGCGAGTGGGTGTAGTATGATGTCATGTACACATTCTACCACATCTAACATGCGTGAGTCATTAAATCTTTGTTCTTAATACTAGAAGGTTTTTACAAAAGTTTTTGTTTTCTACAAAAAACTTTATTAGTAATAATAATTTTAATAATTAAAGTATCAAAGTAGCCCGATTTATTTTCACATAAGGAGAGTCCAGGCCATAATCAGAATTAACTAGCTTGTAGCTTAGTTGGTAATAAGTCTGCGGTGCTGATGGTTGTGGTAAGTACCTACAAGAATTTGTATTGTGTCTAGGTATTCCTTTGTACATATAGGTAATAGTAGTATGTAACAATTTTACGAAATTATCATATCAGCTGGCTCCAAAAGCTTCGAGTCCAGTGACAGACGTCTTTCAAACACGTCTTTCTTGGAATGTTGTTTCTTAAATTTTTATGCGAATGGTGATGATTAACTCGTTCTTTTGCACTTGACAAAATACTCAAGGCAACATTCGAAACACAATCATACGATTTATTAATAAGTCCTGCCTTACTAATGACCACAGATTTGCAAGACAAAGCTAGAGTTCCACAGAGATTGCAAAGGACGTCTCATCTGATCCCGCAACCATCAATCTGTCTCGTGTCAACGCCAAACGTGATCGCTCGACCTTTCACGCATATAAATGCTCAAAGTTACAGAGAAAGAATCTCGTTTCATTCAAGACACTGAAGCTTTCAGGTCACATTTCTCGTCCTTATTTCAGTAAAGTGTGTAGGGTCATTGGGGGCAAATCTCCGCATAATTTTTGTATCGCTGTCAAACTTTGACAGGGTTTACGTCGTTTTATTATGATGAAAATTGACGCGGGAACTTTGGGAGATTCGAGTAAGATTAGCAGGGAATTATCGATCGGTGTATAGAGGTAGTTATGAGTTGCAAGAGTATATTTTTATGGTTTGTTTTAGTGCATTTTGTGTAGCAATCTACGTCAGCGTATCTGGGAATCCACGACGACACGTAGCTAGTTCGCGAGCGGAAAATCAATAGTCGCGCGCAACCCTCACTGCGCCAGTACACCACTCAGGGTAGACACCCAGAGCGGACCCGTTTGCAACTTTGAAACTTGTTTGCACGTGCTTTAATTAAACTTGCGTTCTGTGAATTATGAACACGCCAATGCACTTTTCTTACTTTTACTGTCATATTTGACACGAAACTGATAACAATAGTTTATGTTGTTTTAGAATTTGTGTGTTTTCTCAGAAATTTTTTAATAGCCCGATATGTCCCCCCAATGTTGGGCCAGGCCCTTTCTACCCTTTCTTATCTAGACCCATAACAAGCCAGTTCTTCTGGCATTGGTCTAGGTCGTCCTGCCATGGCTTTTTAGGCTTCCTACACCGAGTTTTCTGTTATGGATTCATGATATTATAAATTTGACAATTCTTGGCGTACCGTAGGTACAAGTATTTATTACAAATACACGTATTCTGTACGCAATAGATATTCTATTTATATTCATAATAGAAGCACTTATAGTCTATGTTAAGACTATTTTATCTCTTAAAGACCTTCGTCTATTGTGACAGCCATCAGAACCTTTGTGGCGAGTATTAGAAGATTTTTACATTTTGGAACAGTAATATAGTGTGAGATATAATATTTCCTTATGTCCGTCCTTGAGACAGAAATATTATTTTGGGAATAACGAAGTAAATATATGATTTCTCTCTACTATGCGGCGTTATAAAATGAAATGTTACATAATTCATAATATTTTAGTATATTATATTAAATTATGTTAGAAAAAATATTGCAATAATTCCATGGGAGTACGTTTTATTTTAAAAAGCGACAGTACGAGCAAGATTGTATGGTACCAGATGGTAAGCAATATGTTTGCATAACAGTACAGTGCTCCGTAAGCTATTTGGACTTGAAGAGTCCAAATCACTTCACTGACTTCGTCACCTTGAGATATACCATGATTTATCTGGCAACCGGAATTGACTGACCTTCAAACCTGTGTATTATCTGAACATTTCTGTTTGGCGGTAGGCATAAGCGTGGTATTCCACAGGCGAACTATCCACAAGTCCTACTACTACAAAACCATAACGCATTATTTAATCTGCTCGATTTTACGAGAAACGATCTTCTTAGCATTCCTTGGATTAACCGTGCGGGTGCCGGGTCTATCGTGTGGCAGAAAGTGAAATCCCGAGTAGATCCCTAGACTTGTGACACGGGCGTAGGTTTAAGGGGTCCCTTTCCGATGTACATCAACACTCACCTTCACTACTCGTGTTTCTCTCCCTGCCCAGCCAAATCTGATATGAGCCTACTAGTGCAGCTTTAGATAGTGGTTTAATATAGAACTTACTGCACTTCTGGACAAGCCAAGGTCTTTCAGCAGGTTATAGAGAGATTGTGCTAGTATACCTCTCGTTCCCACTTCTACAGCGTATAAATTAACTACATAGCCGTTTTTTGTTAATTTGTTTAGAAGGTCGTAACACGTATTTTGTTTCATCACTTGGTCTTTAGGTATATTAGTTTCCCACGGTACGGTAAGTTCTATTAGGGCAATGCTTTTCGTAGCTCTAGAAAAAAAGAAAATGTCCGGTCTGGATGACGAAACACCCACATCCTCTGGGATTTTATAGTGCTTTTCATACGTGTCCATTAAAATAGTCCAATCAGGTGCTTTACCCAGGATTGAGTAAGGCTTGTCCCTGGAGCTTGAAGTTGAGCCTTCTGTTACAAAGTTAATTTGTCTTTTGTTTGTCGTCAAGTGTGTGAGTAATGCCCCTATTAAGGAGCACCTTGCATCCCACCAATATGTGCCTTGCTGTACGTATCGCCTCTCCACAAGTATAGCAACATTTTTCAAAGGCTTCCCAACCTTACCAAGTTACTCTGGTCAGGGAGGGTAATTTGGAAAGCATTTAGATAACATTTTAATAAGGCAGGAGACCAGTCATATGTAGGTTTTTATTATGTCTCGCTTATGCTTTATAAAATATGAAGCTCCGAAATGGATATTCGTAATTTACTAATTTATTACTTCCAATGAGTTATGGCATTTTGGCAACACCTTGTTATGACTTTATGGAAATATAGACTAGCTAACCGAGGAAGGAATACATGGTAGAAACGGTATGATTCGATATTTATACAACATCCATGACGGTACCATAATGGTTGTCTGGACCTCTAATCTACGCTGACGAAATTAAAATAAATTCTTACAGCAACCGAAAGGATTCATGGAACTGGGAACTTTCTACGTATATGTTATCGTAAAATTGTAAATACCGTCTTATATACGCTTTTTAACCGACTTCAAAAAAGGAGGTTTCTCAATTCGACCGTATATATTATTTTTTTATGTGTGTTCCGGACAACTTCCGATTTATGAACCGATTTTGATGATTATTTTTTTGCTGTAAAGAAGATAATCCAAGGGTGGTATCATGATAATACTAAGGATGTAGTACGGTACTATAATGATAAGGAAACCAGGATCTGATGATGACATCCTAGAGAAATCGAGGAAAACTTTTTTACTTTTTAAGTTTTCTGTTGAAAGTCGGTTATTTTTTCTTAAAATTATATTATCTTCACTTGTAACTATGTAGGTATGTAAGAAAATCTTGGAATCTTAATTTGACCCACTTCCCGATCTTCGATTAGAATGACATTTTGCACACGCTCTGAGTTCTGATGACAATACTTGACTAGCTAAGAAACGTCATTACAAATCCAATAAACGGTGGCTCCCCAAGATGGCGGACTGGCTGTTTGAAATCCACCCCCATGATATGGGTACCAAATGAAAAGGGGTTGCTGTCAGGAATACGAAAAAAAAATAGTCACGTGACTTAAATCTAATATGGCGTTTTCCCAGAATATGAAGAAAGCGCTTAAAGAATTTTTCACTACAAAAATATTATACATCGTTGTGCAATAACCAATAATATGAATGTAATGAGTGTAAGGGTATTGATATGGTTTTATAAAATTTCAGTTTACATTAGTGGCCATCTTGTTGGTGTCATTACTCAGTTAGGTAAAAAGCAACGGGGTACAAAACGGTAAAAGAAGTAACAACCTATTTTCGATGGGGGCTTATCGACAATTTTAAGACTAAATTAGAAAAGTAAATGTGATTTGATTTAATGAAACCCATCAATATATATCTAATCTAACTATCTATTTAATCTAATCTGCATGGAAAAAAAGAAATGTATTACCTTTATCACGTGTACCCATTACCGATCATCATTTGTGAACAAGACGATTCAGTCAATTTTTATATTGTATCGTGATCATGAAAAAAATATTTATTAGAGAAATTTACAAGAAAACTCCGATGTGTCGATAATAGAGACGAGTGGACGACGGAGGACCTGATTTTGGAACAAAGTTCCTTACGACAGGGTTGGAGGAGATGGTGGTGCACCCTGGGCATCACACAAAAATTGCCTCGGTGGCATCTTGTTGTGTGATGACGAATCCCGGCCGGGGCTGGGAACTTCTACACGCGCTTCTCGCCCCCTTGAGCAGTGGAGGGGAACTGAAAGACTTGGGAAGGTTACTCGGCTGATATATCGACCAAGTAAAATTCCTAAGCTTTCCAGATGAAGGTCCTTCACGAGCACTCTGATTAGCAGAGTGCTCAGTGGAATGACAGGGGCCGTGATGCGGCCATAGAGGCAGAGCCGCGGCTATCTCTAGCCACGGTGATGACCTCTCGCTGCCGATCATTGACGACGACGACAAAAATTGGCAGTCATAGGAAGTGCCGATAGAAGTGAAAACTTATAACTCTGGATTTTAATGCTTACTTTGGAAACTACGCGGGTGAAACCGGTGGGCGTGGCCAGTGGCCACGAGCCGTCATTCCCGAGCGTGACGTTATAATTCAATTCACAGCCCACGAAAAATCTGTTTATGGCGCGCCAAAAGAAGTTTTCACTTCAATAAAATGTTTTTTATGTGATACACATTCAAATTGCCTATGAAGGGCCCGAACCGCTTGTAAAATAAAACTTATAAGCATTGTTTCAAATATACACGAATCCTTACATACGAGTACATCTCTCCCGTTCAACGGGACGAGAAATGACGGCTTAGAGTATAGCTGCTCTAAATGCTAATATGAAACAACAGCCGCGAGTTATTCTCGAGCGAACAAACTGGTAGAATCTTCGCTAACACTGTTGTTCACCATCCCGTGGCGGTAGTGTCGTATTACTCTCGCATACTAGATGGCTCTTGTTTAGAAATGTGATGTTCAAAATTTTCACCAAGACTCTAGTGGTAGAGCAAACCTGATAACTCGGGACTATCTCGGGGCTCCCCTTCAGATATCTGAGCGAAGTAAAACCGGCGACACATGACGTCATTACCGCCACCATAAAGAACGTCTAGCCATATTTGCCTTTTAGTATTCACATTTCAGAGCTGCAATCAACCGTTTACGTAAATCGTGAAAGAGCGTCGAACTTTTTGGATACAGTTAGACGAGAAGGGTGACGAACTTAGGTTATTATTTATTATTTATTATTTAATATTTATTGCACAGTAACAAAAATAATGTACAAACGGAAAGCTTAATGCTAGGGCGCATTTTCTACCAGCTACCCGCTGAGTAGGACATTTAAATGTTATGTAGGCAAATATAAATAGTAGAAACTAAAATAATTTTGAAACAAAATAATGTGTAAAAGTTTTAAAATACTATTATTATGAACACGTTGTTAAATACTATATACTTACTTATATTAAAAAAATTAGAATACGTAATAAATAAAATACATACTTATATAACTATAATTATAATACATATAAAAATACACATACTAAAAAGAGAACATAGGTATAGATAGCTTATTAAAGATGAGTAACTAACTAAGATGATGGTTCCTTCAAATAGTGCTCCCGTACATGCCCTAGGTTAAGAAATCTAAAACAATATACAAACTATTTACTGCATTTAACGTTGGATGCGTTTCGATGCGAATATGGAGCGATCTAACTTAGAAGAAACTGATTCACATTTATTTTTTTAAATAAAGAGTGACGAAACGAGCAGGGCATGTGCCTGATGGTAAGCAACCTGCCTGCCACACAACACGCAGCTATTGGGGCATGAAGAGTCCAAATCATTATTTAGCACTGCACTGCTCTCGTCACCCGGAGATCTAAGATGTTACATCTCCAAGACCTGTAATTTCTCTGGAAATATTGCCCTTCAAACCGGAACACAGTAATGTTTGTCCATTACTGCTTGGCGGTAGAATAACTGGCAAAGGTGTGGTACTTCCCCAGGCGGACTCTGCCAAGAGTCCTTCCACTACAAAATACTTGAAAAGATTTGAAGACATCAGACAATAGAATTTCGTTCGATTTGTTTCGGTGGTTTTGGACGTGAAAAGGAAAATTGCGTTGGAAAGGTGAAACGTGGGTAGATCGCCGAGGTGCGTGTTAACAAGAGCACGTGTGAACGGAAAACGGGCCTATGGTATCGATGCTAGACACGTACGCCAGATTCTAGTAGCTCGTTACTTCGTTTTGATTTACTGCTGTAAATACTTTGGAAAAGTCACCCAAATCTATACTAACATTATAAAGCTGAAGAGTTTGTTTGAACACTAGGATCTCGGGAACTAATGGTCCGAATTAAAAGATTATTTTTCTATTGGATAGTCCATTTATCGACGAAGGCTATGCTATATAACATAACGCTACTATCAATAGAAGCGGAGTATCAATGAAGAATGTAACAAAAACGATTTAAAATATTCCTTTTTGAGAGTTTTCGTACCGAGCGTTGACAAGACAGCATGTGTCTAAGATTGCGTCGTTGAATGTAAACCTTTGATAATCAAATTTGTTTCTAAATCTGAGTTGGTACGACGAATTTCAGACAGGTGGCTGAAGAGGTTTTTTGTTTGAAAGCGACATTCTCAAGAATTACTGAACCGATTTCGAAAATTCTTTCGCCGTTGGATATGTACGGGATCCCTGAGTGCTATATATGTACCACGGGCGAAGCCGAGGCGGACGTCTAGTTTGAAATATAAAAATACGGAAGTTTGGATGTTTCGTAGTCAATAACTTTGGAACTCGGTTCGGATAAGGTAGTCTATCATAAATCCTACTAATTTTATTAAGTTTGTGCATGTATTTATAATTGAATTGTTGTAGTATTGTTTTGTATTTTGTAGTGTGTCGATTAACATCAGGCGCATGTCTTGCTCGTGACTTCACTCTATACTTATTTAAAAAAAAAACAAAGATATGTATGAAGAACGTAATTTATGTTACGAAGAAAGCAGTTGTATTGCTTCAAAATGCTAAATAAACGTAATGGTCATCATTACGAAAAATCGACGTGAAAACAAAGCGAACGTTTGTCGAACGAGATACAATTTACTTAGAATCCAGAAAATTTTATTATGAATATTGGACAAAGTTATACTAGGAGCCGGAGAAATAGTCTGCGCAAATATTGGAAAATATTCTTGAGGCGTGGTAACAAAGGAAAATGAATGTTAAAATATAGTCCATAGAACGCGAAATTGTCTTCCAACAGCTGAAAATAACAATAAGATTCTTTCAATCCACAACAGCACTTTCATTTTGGAATAAGCAATCCGACGAAAAATGAGCAATGACAGAAACGGAGACCAATTTCTCTCCGCAGGGGATATGGTGATTGATGAAACAAAATTACTTCACAAAGTGACTTGAGAAGTTCGACGAATGTCCTGATTTGTATTCCTTTGAAGCTCTCGTGAGCTGCCTGTCTACCACCCAACTAAATCGGCTTTGGCTTTTCTATAGCTGTCTCTATAATTTCAAACGATAAAAAAGAAAGAGAGAGAGCAATGTCAAAGCTATGACCATTTTAGTTCGGCGATAGCACTCCCGAAGGCGTCAGAACTATATACCTCACAGATATGAGTATATTGTCATACACGTAGAGGTTATCGAATGATTTAACGAATATAAGACGTAAGCTGAGGAAGTAGGTATAACAAGAAAAGATAATATTATTGTGTTAGATACATATAATAGTATTTTTCGTACGTTTTGATAAAAGAGGAACAAATCGACTTACTAGTGGTCGCCCGGTTGTTAAAATTCGACTATAAATTTAAAAAAAAAGTACAGGAGTATTTATGCGTGTGTGTGTCCAATACATGATAGTTTGTGTAATGTTTTCAATTTAATTTTTAATGCATTTTTAGAAAGGTTTTTTCTCTTCTAATTTGGGCAAGCTCAAAGAATGGTGTGCAGCTACTAGTAAAACTATTGACAAAACTATTGACTAATGACAAACAGTATACAAAACTCAATGTTTGAATAAAGAATTAAAGTCAAATTTCGTCCTAATTGCTTGAGTACTCATGTAGGCGTTAGATCAAACTTTATTACGACTAACTGCGGAATCGGTCTCGTTAGATTTGTAAATATTGACTCCGGAGTTCAGCTACCTGCTCAAATTAACTTTTACAAGGTTTCTTTTCCGTCTCTCAGTTGCCATCGATTTTGTTTACTCGTAACTCGTCACACTAATAGTATAACAGCGAAAGTTTGTGTGTATCCCACGTATCTTATTTAACTACCATATTTCGTATGGAATGGCTAAACTGATTTTAATGAAATTAAATAAATTACTTGGTTTAATATCATTCATAATTACTTTATAAAATTTATATTATTTAGGGCGGAGGCTCACGTAGAATACGGGCGACTTCCGGTCCGTCGCGTTCCTGGAGTAAAGGTTGGCCATTGCCATTCAGCGTGGGAACGCGGCGAGCATCATAAGCACTTTTGCACCGGGAGAAGTTAGGGGTGGGTTATTCGGAGATTAGTTTTTAATTTTTCTTTTCTATTTTATTTTTTACTCCTTATTTACTTAGATAATAATTATATTCATGTGACGTGTATTTTTAGCTCATTATATAACCCGATAAAGTTAGGGGTTCTTAAGGTTACACCACGGAGTCCGACTAGCTAAAATGACGGCTGATTATATTTAGTTGGTAGGTCTTGTCGGGAGAACGGCGACTGCCGTACCGGAAGCCCATGGTTCAAATCCCACGCGCAACCACGGTCTTTTAGAAGTCATGTGCATCATGCCGCAACTTAAAACGGTGAAGGAGAACATTGTAAGAAAACCGACATGTACCTAGAATATTTTGAGGGCATGTGTTACCACTAACCCGCACTGAGCCAGCGCTCTCTCCTTGCGAGAGAAGGTCCCGTGTCCCTTCAGTGGGAACATTTAGTGGGCTGTTTATGCTACGCTTATTCATATTTATGTAGTTAGTAGTTTATATTTCGTAGGTTTTATTTAAATTAACGGTCTTTATATGACAATATCCGAGCGAAACCGGAACGGGCCGGTAGTTTATTTCATTAATTTGTTTGTTTTAATATTTTCATTGTTATGTTGAGTGGAAAAGTTTACTACGAGTATGTTTTTATGTGAATATTTTTCTTTAGTGTGAAGATTGAAGTAATTCTACTTATTTGTAAAGCGGGTAGAGATGAAAAACAGCCTCAGCGAATTCTGGCTTGAAGGAGCTGCCGCGGTCAATCCATCAATCAATGACGTCGCAGTCAGGCTGGCAAGCTTTATTAGGATTGGGGTTCTGTATTTATTTGGAACCAATGCGTATTATTAGCAAATATTATTGTATTATAATAATTGACCTGAAAAACCAAACCACCGATTGTAATTTCAAATTTAAACTCACACGCTACATACAATTTGATTAAATTTGTGATAATAAATAGGTAATGCGAGTAGCCCTAAACACACTGTTTCAATGAGATAACGAGGTTTCGGAGTAAATGAAGATGTCATCGATGTATATATTTTTTTGGTAATTAAAAAAAAATCTCTCATCTGGTTCCTATAAAATTTACAGAGAACCCTCTCTGAAGTATGAACTAACAAAAAAAAAAACATTAAAATCGATTTATAATTTTAAAGATAGATATAGCACAAATTAATAGACGATGAATCAGATGACATAATATGATACAACCGATTAAAAGCTAAAAATGAAAAAAGAAGAAGACTTTATCAGCTGACTATTATTATCATTGTATAAATTCAGACCAATGGAAACTGTGTTGCCAGACATATTGCATGCCTCATGTTTGTATGGGTCAACAATTAAAATGTTTTGTATCACCCTATCTTACCTGCAAACAGCAATAAAGATTTTTGTATTTGTATTCGTAACAGTTGAAGTCGGTTAAAAATAGATAGATCTTAGGTATTTTTGTTTTGAACGAACGATCAAGTAATTCTATCTACGAGCATTTATAAGCAACTACTAAAGTTAGCAAAGACGAGCTCGAGCGAATCTTGGCTTGACGGAGCCTTCGCAGTCAATCCAGCAGTCAAAGTAGACGCAATCAAGCTCAAATCAGCTTTTTTAAGATTTAGACATTCTGATTTTAGAACTTGTTAAGAATCTTTGCCTGCCGAGGTCTTACAATTTGTAAAACATAGCTATAACAAGCTGTTCGCAATATACAATAGACCTCCGATTATAATAAAGTCGTAATGAATCAAAGATCAAGCAGAAACAGTTTTTTGTAGTAGTACTCTAACAGTTAGTGGTGGTTTACAGAGTTCGCTAGGGGTTAGTACCACACCTTTAGCCAGTTATTCTACCGCCAAGCAGTAATGGGGAAACACCACTGTGTTCTGGTTTGAAGGGCAAAGTTTCCAGAGAAATTACAGGGGATACATATAAATCATCTTGTATCCCTATCGCGACGAGCACGGAACATATGATTTGTATAATAGGTTCCAATAGGTGCATGACCCTGTGTTAAGGGCGGGCGGGCATGTTGCATACCATCAGTCCATAACCTGCTCGGCCCGTCACTATCCTACTGATGTTACAAATATCAATGTTTGGATACTTTTGATGTTTGTTGCTCAATCACGTCTTAACGTATGAACGGATCGGGTTGAAATTTTGAACATAATTAGATTACTCTCCGGAAGAACACATAGGCTTATACGTATTTCTATCCGACTTCCAAAAAAAGAGAGAGGAGATTTTTTGTACCTATTCCATTGTATTTTGTATGTATTACTCGAAGGCACCGCCTATTGCGAATTAATTTTGATGGTTCTTTTTTTTATTTGGTAGATGATAATTCAGAGGTGTTCCCATATTTAAATTTTATCGAAATCGGTGTAGCAGTTTTGGAAATATGAACGATTAAATTTGGTGGTATGCCTGAATTTAATTTTAAATTGAAGTCGCTTTTTGTTTTTTCGGCGCAAATAAATTATTATCCCGGGATATTATTATATATTATATAATATAAGATATATTAATTATTATTATCGACGGGGAACGGGAACTACGCGGGTAAAACCGCGGGGCGCTGCAAATATTCTATATATATAAAAATCAATGCCACTTTTCGTTGTAAGTAAACTCCTCCTAAACGGCTCGACCGATTAGAATGTTTTTTTTTTTATACGTTTGGGTAGGGCCCTGGATGGTTTAGATTCACAAATCAGCCCGGCTGATGGCGCTGCAGTTGGTATCTAGGTTATTATCCGAGCGAAGCCGTAATGGGCCGCTAGTATTCTATAAAATAAAAAATAACATCGCCAAAAAAAACGCCAGATGGTCATAGAGTCCGTTCAGTTTGCGTGTTTAGAATCGACTAGCACGGATCGATTGTATTTTGTTTTACTGAACTTGAATGAACGTTCGCTCGACGATATTGGCAACGTGAATACCTGCTTTTATAATACGTTTTCATCCTATATCGCGAGCAAACAATACGTAATCAAGATTATTTTTGACGCGTGTATGTTCAATGGGCATAGCGGACTGGGAATTAAGCTTGGTGAATGTCATTTTGATACGACAGGTTCAGTTTTGCGAATGACGTAATTTTTACGTAAAGTTTTGACGTCAATCACTTCACAATATTGCGGAGGAAATACAGGAAAAACCACGTTACATCTTTTTTGAAAGGAACTGTTCTTTAGCCGTGTTTAGGTCTCATAGGTCGTCACCGACACGCTAATACATACATATAGTGGGCGTAGCGTCGAAGCAGCGGCGGATACACAAAATTTATGAAATTCAGTCTAGTGTATGGGTATAGAGATAAATCATCTTATTACATATCTCTGGGTGGCACAGTGTAGACCTAGGTAATGATTTAGACTCTTCATGTTCCAATAACTGAGTGACACTGTGCCAGGCAGGCATGGCTCATCCCATCACTCTTTACTACAAAAACATCTAAGTATGTTTGTTTGGTCAAAGAAAATAAAATAATTTTACTAAAACATTTTTTATTTGACTTCCCCGCCTCTATAGGACTCGCTATGAAATTGTTAGTTTAAAATTTTAAGTAATCCTTCAGATTACTTAAAATTTTAAGATTTTTGGGGAAATATCGGGATTTATCCATAGGTATTCCAAAGTGAGTGGTTAGCCATAGGTGAGTTCTGTATCCCATTAGCTTTAAAGTGGCGCACCTTGATCTATGACTGGTCTCCTGCCTTATTAAAATTTTATCTAAATGCATTCCAAATGACCCTCCCTGACCAGAGTAACTTGGTAAGGTAGGGAAAAGCCTCTGAAAAATGTTGCTATACTTGTGGAGAGGCGATATGTACAGCAAGGCACATATTGGTGGGATGCAAGGTGCTCCTTAATGGGGGTCATTACTCACGGCGCCATGACAGAGTCCTTGAAATCATACATGAAGCCATGAGCCTTTCAGTAGCTAGAGCCCAAAAGGGATTGACGACAAACAAAAGACAAATTAACTTTGTAAAAGAAGGCTCAACTTCAAACTCCAGGAACAAGCCTTACTCAATCCTGGGTACAGCACCTGATTGGACTATTTTAATGGACACGTATGAAAAGCACTACAGGATCCCAGAGGATGTGGGTGTTTCGTCATCCAGACCGGACATTTTCCTTTTTTCTAGAGCTACGAAACGCATAGTCCTTGTAGAACTTACCGCGGGAAACTAATATACCTAAAGACCACGCGATGAAAAGACCTTGGCTTATCCAGAAGTGCAGTAAGTTTTATACTAGAACGAGTATCTAAAGCTGCACTAGTAGGCTCATATCAGATTTGGCTGGGCAGGGAGAGAAAAACGAGTAGTGAAGGTGAGTGTTGATGTACGTCGGAAAGGGGCCCCTTAAACCTACGCCCGAGTCACAAGTCTCGGGATCTACTCGAGTTTTCTCTCTCTGCCACACGATGGACCCGGCACCCGCACGGTGAATCCATGGAATACTAAGAAGATCGTCTCTCTTTATGGAATCCACAAAAATGAAGACTTTTCAGAATGCAAAAATAACTGTAAAAATAGCCTGAATTTATTTCGTCAAAGGCGGCTTCGAGTCTTTTATTTAATTGGAGAAATTTGATTAGCATATAATTTATTTATGGCAATGCTAATAATTTGATATAAAATAAATTTTCACCCATTTATCTCTTATGCTGAAAAGTCTCATTGCAAAGCATCTTTCTTTTCTCAACAAAACAAAAGACCATTAGTAACACCATACACTTAAGTTTCTTACAAGTGACACAAAGAGAATGAATACAAAAGAAAAGTGTATGAATAAATTAGCATTACAGTAGTGGGAAGGAAGTACAGTTAAAATTGGGATTACGACTGGGTCAAAAATATAACATTTTAATTAGTCCATCACGCCCGAGCCACACGAGGCTAGTATTTCAAGCCAGGGTAGTGCTAGGGTCAAGCTAGCATTAGCTTGCTACCCTAGCTGGAAAAACTAGCCTCGTGTCGCTTGGGCATCAGGTAGGTAGGTGAAAAATATGGGACACATATTTTTGTTTTGTCAAACTATTAATAATGCATATTAAAATAAATTATGTAGTTACGGTTGGTCTAGTCGGGAGAACGGCGACTGCCGATCCGGAGCCCCCGGGTTCGAATCCCACCACGCACACCACTGCCTTTTCGAGGTCATATGCGTAATGCCGCTAACTTAAAAACGGTGAATGAAAACATCGTGAGGAAACCGACATGTACCTAGAATCTTTCGAGATCATGTGTCATCCACCAACCCGCACTTGGCCAGCGTGGTGGATTATGGCCTTAACTCTCTACTTGCGAGAGAAGGCCCCGAGTACTAGCAGTGGGAACATTTAGTGGGCTGCTTATGATGATGAAAATAAATTAACAAATCTCTACATATAAAAATGTTATGTTGGTTTGTGTACGCTTCAAAAACTCAAAAAGTTCTGCACTGATCAAGTTGAAATTTTACAATTGTGTTTATCTAATTTTTGCATCACAATGTGCTACTAGCAATGGTATAGTACAGCTAGTATATTATGTCATTAAACTTCCAGAACAAAGGGGTTCTGACATCACATCTTCGAAAAAATCGTACAATGAAGAGCTGCGACTCAAAACTTCGAAGCACTATATCTTAGTTATTTTTTGGTTGTGAAACAAAAGAAAAGATAAGTGTACAATATTATTTATGAATAATTTAACTGACATAGGTACTAATTAGTTTTTTTAGTCACCATATCTATTGGTAGTAACTATTTTCTCATTTGTACTACTGGTACAAATAATTTGTATAATAAAATATTGATGAACACACAAAAATAGAGTACATAAAAGGAACATGGTACATCCTTTTTTTTTAAGGTTGGTAAAAAGCGATTTGACCAAATTTGTTGGAATATGCCTCTATCTGGATTGCCTATATCAACACTTAAAGCAGTCTCTGGATAATGTAGATTTGCTCAGTGTATGTATGTAGTATAGTTTTCTTTGTAATTTAGTTAAAGGTTTTGCCTTAAGTAAGACATTGTAGTGGCCCAGTGACTGTATGATTTCACAATGGTAAGGTTGTAGGTTCGAAACCTGCCTGCACTTCTGTGAATTTTTCCAAGAGTAATTTTTTTGCTTGACCTTGATCAACATCTTACATGATGTTAAGTGACGATGCAGTCTATGACAGAGTGCACTAACAGTTGTAGAACTTTGTCATAGCTATTTTCTTTAATATGAAGGAAAATATCGAGAGGGTACAGGTGTGTTCCAAGAAAGACATCTTTCGAGCACATGTGTAATCTACCAACTTATACTTGGCCAGTGTGGTGGACTATAGTCTTGATTTGTTCTATGTGAGAGAAGACCCTAACATCACTCTCATTCAGATTATGTAGAATGAGGAATGAGGCATTTTTGTGTGTGAACTTCAAAATACTTGTGAAGTTAAAATGGTAGTATTATTTCAATAAAATTATTAAAACAAGTACAGAATGCAGGAAGAGATTGTGTAATTAAGTAATTAATAATTATACATAATTACATATGTCAGATTTGATATGCAACAGTAATAATAGGTCCAATCCAAGCACAAGCAACCCATTTTATGCTCACTGAAGATATTGCACCTCGCTCTCTCGCTTTGAGAGAGTCAAGGACATAATCCACCACTCGGGCCAAGAGTGGATTGGCAGATGACATTATGTCCTTGAAAAGGTTTTAGAATACACCAGTTATGTCACAATGTTTTTGACTATTTGATTACCATTAGTTATGAGAAACATGTTCAGATATACTAGGAAATGTACTCGAGAGACGAGAGGTTTAGGTGAGGTTTGAACTTACCATGACTGTGAAATCAGATGCTAGGCCTTTTTTCTTTTGTATGTAACTATATCATCAGTCACCCAATAAATGGTAAAATATTCTAATTCTATATATTAGGAAAGATCTTCAATTCTTATAAGAGTGAAAAAAGTACTGAAAATTAAATTCTAACATGTTTCTAAGAATGTATCACAGAGATTTGGTTCTGATGATTTTAAATATTTGCATAGGTAAGTAGTTGGAATCTTTCAGAGTGTGGAAGTTTTATTTATTTTATATACTATATGTATAAATATTATATATGAAAATGTGGATTATTAAATGCATAATATTCAGATATAGTACCTATAACGGAAAAATGATGAAGTTTATTCAGTTTCAAAGAAATACATGAACAATGCATATTGTATGGTAGAGAGGGTGTATTTGTAAAATTGAGCCCTTTTGAGAATTTAATTAACAATTGAATTCTAGACTAGCTGTATTCCTGTGGTGACCTGTTAAAGAACACTTTTACACAAAGAAAGGAAGTAGGATGCAGATCTCTAATTTTACATAGCTGTCAAAAATCCGCCCATGACATCATCAGAAGTCATCAAAACAAGGCAGTTTCTGAGTAATGAAGGCAGAAACCGGGATGTATTACCAAATTTACATTTTTCATTTATATTATCCCATTATTCTTATCAAGTTAAATCACCGTTCTCTCTTTTCCTGCTAGGGTGGAGATACGAAGATAAGCCAATTTGTAGCAAAGATGCCACATCCTACCGGTAAAAATAAACAAAAAATATCACTTACCTGAGAGTTTATTTGTTACTAGCACCTAAATAAAACAAAAAACGCCCGAAGACACTTAATACATTCACTAGGCACCAATTTATAGCACAATGACGAGATCAAAAGGCTTTTGCACTGACAGTTTGCCTTGCCTCTTGCCTCTCTCGTCGCTGGTCGATGAGGTTGAGGTTAGCCACCAAATGCGCAATCCTTTGAATATGCGCAATGACCTTCGTTACAAATAGTCATGCGCAATGGAAATACAAATTTTTGGTTTTAATTGGATGTCTTAAAATTTAATCAATTATGATCAAATGATAGTTCAATAGAACATAAAGTTTACAATAATAAACTTGAACCAATCTAATCTGTCAAAAGCAGAAACGTGATTCATGATATCAAAACACAGCATGCAATTTGATGAAAGAGCCATCTGCTGTCTATAAGTTACAATTTTCGTGACGTTTTACTCCTTAGCAACCAAAAATTATTTATGCTACTCAATCTACTCATATGCTACTGCTCTATGATGTTACAACAAAAACACTCGGAAAAGTTATACTAGTTCGCCTAGTTGCCGTAAGATGGCAGTTTCATAAATTTTTGTGAATGATTTGGAACATATATACAATAATTGTACATTATTTGGAACAAAAAAATACAAAATAATGTTTAGAATATGTAGTTTTGGCGAAAAAATAAAACAAAAATAAATGTCCAACCTACATTATATTCGAATATTTTCACGTTAGGTTCCTTAAAGCTCCTGCAAAAGTAGTGCAACTACTTGCCGCTAGATGTCAGTCTTAGTCTCCAGAAAAGTATATTTTTGCATCTTTCGCGTGCCGAACGAAGCAAGAAAATCGGAAAAAATTGAATAGAATGCGACGCTGATTTAAATATTTTTTCTCATTGTATATGTGTTGTATGAAAACCTTATTTTTATTGTATGTAATGTAATTTCGACGGTTATGATACAATTTATTCAGTAACTTACTACAACTTGGAGGAGATAAGGCATTTGCTGCGCGACCGAACTGAAAAAAATGTGAGACTAAAACCGTAGGAAAAATATATAACGGAAGTGATGCGTGAAAACTGCCCGTGACCAATGTTGCACTTTATTTTTCAGATGATCGTAAGTAGCATAAATAATAAAATTAAGCATTTTTTTCCAAATGTAAGTATAGCATAGGTAAATATAATTCTAAATTCTATGGGTCTGAAGTAAATAAAAAATTAAATTGTGTTGCTTCTATACTATTATCTGAAAGAATTTCATTCCTCCCTGGTGTCCCATGACACCACATCTTTTTTTAGTAAATATTTAACTAGTACAATTTTGTACTTAATTAGTACTAAGTATTTTGTGAAAATACTTTATTTCCTGAGTTTACATTGGTCCTATACCTAATACCTAATTAAATTAATTAAAATTCATGATTCCAAATTATAAACCCATTATTAAATATGAATATTATTGAAATTAAATTCTTATTTAATTGTAGGTAATGTATAAACCCATGTTCGAGAAAATAAAAAAATAAGTATTAGTGTTGGGTAACTACTATAGTGGCTTATTAATTGAATTAATAGGATCCCATCAAAAGAATTTGCCACGGGCCTCAAATTATATAGTTACGCCTCTGTAGGTAGGTAGATACTGAGTCTGGGTGTTTGTATGTATAATAAGTAATATGTAATTAAAATTATATTTAAGTAGGTATTATATCAGCTATCTGGCTTAAATAGTACCTACAAGCTTTGCTACACTTCCACTGAATTCAGAGGCAAGTTAGAAGAATACAATCCTCGCGTCTGAATAAAGTACTTACTTCCCTGAATTCAGTAGCGACTAAGGGCAGTTGACAGAATTTTGCCAAGTAATAACCCTTTTAGTTGGGGTCAGATGGTGTTGTGTGTTACCAATATTGGTGGACAATTCACACACAACACCATGTGACCCCAAACTAAGCAAAGCTTGTACTAAGGCGGCCAGATAGCTGATATAATACTTATATAGTTGTAAATACCTACTTATTATACATAGAAACGCCCAGACACAGTGCAAACATTTGAATTCATCACACAAATATTTGCACTGGGTGGGAATCGAACCCACGACCCTCGGCGTCGCAGGCAGAGTAGTTACTGCCCACTAAGCTTATACTTACTTATTTATAAACAAGTTTACAAAACATGGGGTTTTTAAATCTTTGTTATTAAATTAAATTTAAGCTATTGCTGTATCTTTATACTTTGGGATTATTCGCGCCCATTTGGTGTCCAATTGGCACTTTATTTTAGGGGTTTTCTGTATTTTTGTTATTTTAAATCGGCTTCCAAAAAGGAGGAGGTTATCAATTCGACTACATACTATATTTATTTTTTGTAATAATATATTATGTGCAATAAATACTTTATGTAACTATGTATCTACGTGTAATGATCGTCTTATTATTCTTTTTGGCACACCCCGCTTTTTATTACTTCTAAAAACATTTCCATCCCAAGGTTGCCTGGAAGAGATCGCTTTTAGCGATAAGGCCGCCGATTGTAACACTAGTTTTAATGTATTTCTTTTTCTTTTACTGTATTGTTTTGTTTTTGGTGTGTACAATAAAGAGTATCTATCTATCTAATGTAGCCGCCAAACATCATACACATCGACTTGTGCATCCGATTGCTCCTTCCCGCACCGCGCGAATCCTTTACTTTACCAATTTCTCCTAAAATTCGACGAAGCACGTGTCTACGATGTGTGGAGATACCACTTACCTAGTTATTTGAATTTATCAGTGGCCCAATATAATCAGCGAGAAAGTATTCGACATACAATTAAAACAGGCTTACGCAAAAAGGGTATAAGTACCCATCAAACGCCACAAAGCAGTACTTTTTTTTTATTAAAGAGAGACGAGACGAGCAGGTCATATGCCTGATGGTAAACAATATGCCTGCCACATAGCAGCACAGTAACACGCAGCTATTGGAATATGAAGAGTCCAAATCATTACCTAGCATTGCGCTGTGCTCATCACCCAGAGATCTAAGATGTTAAATCTCTAAGCCCTGTAATTTCTCTGGAAACATTGTCCTTTAAACCGGAACATCGTAATGTTTTCACATAGCTGCTTGACGGTAGAATAGCTGGCAAAGGTGTGGTACTTCCCCAGGCGAAATCTGCTAGGAGTCCTACCACTAAAGTACTTACGTTTTGTAGGGACATTTTACGGGATTTTATGGTCCATTGTCATTACTGATGGGACTATAGCGATTGACCTGTTTTAATCTGTAGGAAATTAATTTAAATAGTTATCGATCGATCCGTCCATTTATCTGTACGCTGTAGGTGTACGATGTACTAGCATTACTAGCAACGCCTCCAGCATAGTTCCTATGTTTTTATCCTACAAAATTAAAGGATGGCCTGTTAATTTAGTATGAAAAAATAGCTTATGTGTTATTCCAGACCATTATCTATTTATGCACCTAATTTCATCCGAATACCTTCAGTGGTTTTTGTGTGAAAGAGTAACACAAAAACCACTTTTACTCGTAATATTAGTCGGATAATAAATTACCCCGAGCAAAGTAGTTAGTAGGTATACACCACGCTGGCCAAATGCTGGTTGGCGGATGATGCAAATCCATTTTTTTTCTTTTACCCCTAAAGCTAGTGATCATGACAAACTTGTACATAAATGCACTTGGAAAAATAGTTATATACACATTCTTAGGGCAATGTTAGGGTGCGTCCAGACCTGGCGGACGTGCCTTAAATGCGCTATTCGCGCACCACTTCCGAGGGCCAATCGATAGGGTCTACTTCTAAAGACCGGTCTGGATATTCCGTGGCGGTATCTTCGCCGTTGGGCAGCTCCGACCACTGTCTGGTGAAGTCAGTATCAATGTACCATCCGCCCGATCCCAGCCCTAGAGGCAACCGGCGGTTGTGGCGATACAAGTTAGCAGATTGGGATGAGATGCGTTTTTTTTTTGCGTCTTACCCATGGCAGTCATTGTGCTTCTCTTCTAGTGATCCTTCAACCTGCGCGGATGCTGTCTGTGACTGAAGTGATACAAACGGCTATGGAATATTTTATACCGTACTCTGACGTCCCAGTATCCAGCAAAGCTCGCCCTTGGTTTGGCCCGCAGTGTAAAAATGCTGAGGCATGTAAGCATGGGGCTTACCTAGCTTGGGTTGATGCTCGACAACGTAAGGCAAAGGACACACACCAGAAGAAGACAGCGTTTAACAAGGCTGCTAAGGCATGCAAAAAGGTTTTACAGAGGGCTCGTTTCGACCATATTAGTCGAATAGGGAACAAACTAGCTTCATACCCTGCGGGTAGCAAAGCGTTTTGGTCCCTAGCTAAATCGGTCGAATCGAACTTCTGTCGCCCCACACTACCTCCAATGCTAAAACCTGATGGGACGTTGGCTCACACCGCAACGGAGAAGGCAAACTTGTTTGCATCTCAGTTTGCGGAATCTTCACGTCTAGATGCTGGTTGTGCGATACCTCCTGCTCCACCTGGCAGTCCGACTGTAATGTCTGAAATACATATTCGCCAAAAGGAGGTTACCAAAGCGCTACGCAATCTGGATGTGAATAAAGCCAGTGGCCCGGACGGAATTCCTGCCATAGTACTGAGGTTTTGTGCACCCGAGTTGTCTCCAGTACTAACGCGCCTGTTTAGACTTTCTCTCCAAAGTGGGCAAGTGCCGAAGTCGTGGAAGCTTGCAAACGTGCAACCTGTGCCCAAAAAAGGTAGTCGTGCTGACCCTGTCAACTACAGGCCCATCTCAGTCACGTCCATACTCTGCAAGACTATGGAACGTGTCTTAAACCACAAGCTCCTGACATACCTAGAATCGAACGATCTCCTCAGTGACCGGCAATACGGGTTTCGCCGGAACCGGTCCACCGGGGATATTCTAGCGTATGTCACCCACATCTGGAGTGAAGCTATCGAGAAACACGGGGAAGCACTTGCAGTCTCCCTGGATATCTCGAAGGCTTTCGACAGGGTTTGGCATGATGGCCTTAAAAGCAAGCTTTCTGGCTATGGTTTGTCTCCTGGATTTATTGCGTGGATATCGGACTTCTTGAGGGATCGATCCATACGAGTCGTCATTGATGGCTGCTCGTCGGATCAAATGGCTATCAATGCAGGAGTCCCTCAAGGGTCGGTACTCTCTGCGACGCTCTTCCTGCTACATATCAACAATCTGTTGAAGCCCGGTATTTTTGAGTACGCAGATGATAACACCGTCGTAGAGAGTTATATATCTAGCGCAAGAGCCAGTGGGCAACAAACTCAGCTATTGAGAGAAAATATGATCGAGCGGTTGAACTTGGCCCTTGAGGCAGTCTCTAAATGGGGCGATGCCAATTTGGCCAGGTTTAACGAAGGAAAGACACAGGCGTGTTTGTTATCCGCTAAAAGGAGTCCGTTCCAACTGGCTCCTATTTTTCGAGGCGTGTCCGTGCCGGTTACTGACCATCTCGAGCTTTTGGGCGTTTCTCTGTCATCGACGCTCAACTTTGGCACATATATTGAGTCTAAGGCTAAATTAGCCGCCAAAAACTAGGTTTCCAAGGTGTCAAAGGTGCGAAGATACTTCAATTCTGAACAGTTGCTCACGTTATACAAAGCACAGATTCGCTCCTGTATGGAGTACTGTTCGCACCTTTGGGATGGATCGGCTAAGTATCAGCTGGGGACTCTGGAATCGATTGAGAGACGTGCCAAAAGACTCATAGGCAATGACGCTCTTGCGCGTAAAAGACTTCAAAGTCTTGATCATCGCCGCAAAATCGCTAGCTTATCGGTTTTTTATCGGATACACTTCGGAGAGTGTGCAACTGATCTGCATGATCTAATACCACCTTGCCCTTTCTTCTATCGGTCTTCTCGTTGCACAAAAGGGCGGCATCGTTTCATGGTTGATGTTCCAAAAACGCGAACGAAGAGATTTGACTCCACGTTTGTGATAAGAACGTCTAGGTTGTGGAATGCGTTGCCTGAGTGGGTTTTCCCTGATGGTTACAATCTTGGTGTCTTCAAATCGAGAGTGAATCGGTTTTTCTAGGTAAGCACGCTCCATCGTAGATCTCATCATCGCTTAACATCAGGCGAGATGGTGGTCAAGTGCGAACCTATTATAGTTAAAAAAAAAAATCTGTCATAGCTTTGATATTGCTCTCTCTTTTCTTTTCATTTGAAATTATAGGGACAGCATTAGCAAAGCCAAAGCCGATTTAGTTAAGCAGTAGAAGGGCTGATCTGTTCGCGTGCAGTTCCTGCAATTCGTTTATGCGTAATTTTCGCAAGGCTCATACAGACATCGGAAGGTCTGGATGCACCCTTTCATTTCATTGCATTTTCAACTGAGCTAATTTTCGAAACGTGTCTGTTCCGTTTACTGACCATCTCGAGCTCTTGGCTATTACTCTAACGCTAAACTTTGGATCATTCATCCGGTCTAAGGCTAAATCAGCCGCCAAAGTTCAGATGTCAAACAAACAATCAGGTGTCTTGAATAGTTGCTCATGCTATATATGTTTCAAAACAAAAATGTTTCCATGATATTTATTACTCTACACAAGAACAAAATTAAATTTTTTGATTAAACTGCCTCTGAGTTGTTATCTGTACAACATTCTACTAGTCAAACCCTTTCATTTGATACCTATATTGAGGTAGGTTGTGAAGAAATATTGAGTCCGCCATTTTGTGGAGACGGTCATCTTGAATCAATATTAACCAAACATAGCTGAGAACATTCGCACAGATATTAACGGATATTAAATAAAAAAAACTGCATCGAAATCGGCCTATCCGTGACCTCTACGGTGCCACAGTCAGACACACACACACATGCAGACACATAGACAGATAGACACACAGCAGACAGATAGACAGACAGACATCGACGTCAAACTTATAACAACCTTTTTTTTTTTGGTAGGGGTTAAAAAACGGTGACTGAAAAATATCATGAGGAACCCACATACATGTTCCTTTCGCACACTCCTTTCGATGACAGGTATTTGACATTGCGGAATGTCAAATACCTGTCATCGAAAGGTACTCGCAGTTGGTACTAGATTATTTTCAAGACCCCAATTCCCAGCAGTGGGAAAGCAAAGTAGGCTATTTATGTTATTTGTTGGAATTTATCTAAGTGTGGTTTATAAAAACAAAGCACTTAATACCTAATTATGTTTCGATCGTTATCACCCGAAGGATTAAAAGCCTGTGGTAGGCGTATTAATCATAATTATCGGCAATAAGCCTTCCACGACGCATTTTTAATTCACAGAAACTAATTATGCCACGTGACTATGTCTAATCTAAATTATATGTGTACTAAAAAAAATGTGTGACCGCACGGAAGAAGTGAAAACTTAATAATAATTATTAATCCTTAATGGTCTAAACGGTAAGCGGGCCATACCCTCTTGCGCTCTATTTTTGGGCTTGAGTAAGGCATTCGATTTGGTGGATCACAATGTTCTCCTGAGGAAACTTAATTTTTATGGAATTAGAGGAGCAGCTGAAAATTGGCTCAGGTCATATTTAAAAAATAGGCAACAAATGACTCGTACAACGAAATTGGATCAAAACACAAATTGTTTAAAAGATTATGATTCCAGTAAAAAAAATAACAATTGTGAAGTACCGCAGGGTAGCATAGTTGGTCCAGTATGCTTCCTTTATTATGTCAATGACTTACCAGCTTCGGTCAAACACGAGAGCATTTTATTTGCAGATGATACTACTATCGTAATACAGTGTCGTGATATAAATAGTTACGAAAATCAAATATATGAGTGTTTGAATGATTTTATGAACTGGCTTAATCCGAATAAATTCTAAATGAATATGACGAAAACAAAAATGATACAATTTAGGACTCCTTAAAGCAGAATAGCACCCTTGAATGTTGTTTATAATAATAAAACTATTTAACAGGTCCGTAGTACGGTGTTTTTAGGAATAACTATTGATGAGCATTTAACCTGGAAAGATCATGTCAATTCATTGAGAAATCGATTTAACAGTTTTGTGTTTGCCTTAAAAAAATTAAGAGAGTATGTGTGTGTCTCGAGAAACAGTTATGTCAGTATATTATGGATATGTCGGCTCTATAGTTAGATATGGAAGTATCTTGTGGGGTAACTCGTGCGACATTGATAAGGTTTTTATTGCCCAGAAGAATTGAGTTCGTGCTATTTTTGGCATGAAGTGGGATGACTCCTGTCGTATGGTTTTCAAAAGTATGCTGCTCACTGTGCCGTGTCTATACATGTATGAAATGGCGAAGTTCGTAAGGAACAATCCCACTTTTTTCGAAGTCTATGATGGTGTTAACAAGAGATCAACCTCTCGGATTCGTCTAAACTTACCGCAACCAAGGTTAGAGATGTTTAGAATGAATTGAATTGTGTTCACATGGCTCCTTTGATTTTTAATTCCCTACCAGCTGAATTGATGAACATTCCTTCCAGAAAATTTTGTATTTAATTAAAAAAGGGGTTAGCAAAAGAGTGTTTTTATATATTAGATGATTTTTTTTTAAATTGTCATTTCGTTTGCATTTGTATGATAAGGCATGCCATTAATGCTATACACCATAATTATCTCTTTTGTTATTTTATTATTATAACGCTATGATTATTATTGTTGTGTTCCTGATTTAAGTTTTGCATGCCGTCTTGACCGTTAATGGAAGAACATTATTTTAATTAAGTACGTAAACCTACCTGTTAACTGGCAAATAAATATATTGACTTAGACTTTGACTTTGAGCCGTAACTTATAGACCAGCTGTAACTTCTAGACCACCCGTAACTTACTTACTAGAGCCGTAAATTACTAGACTTGTATCAACTCCCTGCAGCCTACATGTAGAAATGGAGAAAGAAACCGCATCAAAATATCGAAGAATCGCTCCTCCATATTATTATAATCACGTCAGGCCTCGCGGGTCAGTTGGTAGAAAGTTGGTAGTGAGTAGCTCATTGAGCCGTGGTATGATTCCTATCCAGGCCAAACATTTGCATGATGTTCGGTGACAAGCTTGTTTTTAACAATAATTTGACACAGACAACGGCTACAAGTTTGCCGGTGTCAAATCCCTGATATAGCTGAATGCATCCTCTTGATGCCAGATCGATCCTGATTTATCCTACCAACTTTTTTTAATAAGAAGTGACGAGACGAGCAGGACATGTGCCTGAGGGTAAGCAACATGCCTGCCACATAGCAGCACAGTGACACGCGGCTATTGGAACATGAGGAGTCCAAATCATTACCTCGCACTGCACTGCGGTCATCACCCAGAGATCTAAGATGTTATATCTCTAAGCCTTCTCTAATTTCTCTGCAAAGTTGGCCTGCAAACCGGAACATAGTATTTTCACATTGCTGTTTGGCGGTAGAATAACTGCAGCCAAAGTCGAGATTGTACCTTCTGAGGCGTCTTTGATCTAGGTGTCGTACGAGATCCGTACGGTATTTGAGTACGGTTAGTCAGTATGATAATTAAATGGGATATTATCAGGTAACCCCTTTTTGTAGGCTTTCTGATATGCTCTGCATTATTCACTATAGGTAAGTATGCTCATAGCTACTAAGTCTTGCTCAGTAGGAATCTGCACCTTCTATGAGAGCCGAAACTTCGGTAGGTCGTAGAGGTTACCTAAAGGCAATTATATTAAGATCACTTAATAAAAAGTATATAGTATATGAACTACAGGAAAATTTGAGGTACAGGGAATAGGCATAACGACTCATTTTTGATTTAATGGGACATCAAAAGGCTACTCAATAACTGAAACATAAGTGATAGAATTACTTTGTTATCTTAAAAACTTCCCATGATATCACGATTATAAAATCACAATTTTGGACTCTCCCCAAAAAGCTTCATACAAATCACTACAGAAGCGTGACGTCACACTGTCGTATTTTCTATGCGTCGCGCGAAAAGTTTGTATGGTAGCTATATTAAATATTGCGTTTAGGAAACTGGTTTCATAACAAAAGTCACTTGAATTTGAATGGGTTATCCAAAAGTAAATAATAATTTCTGTCATTTTCTAAAAATTTCTCATTTTCTAATAATGTCGTACTTTGAAATGGACTTGCTCATCCAGCTTTTAAAACTAAAAAATATCAAAATTAAAATTGGTACATGTTTTATCCTATTTAAATACTGTCATTATATCAAATAATTTTATATAATTGCAGGACCTGTCGTCACGGCTGTTTTCCTACCGCCACCGTATCCGTTGTATCAATACATTAACATAGAAAATAATAAATATCCTTATCCTAAGGTTTAACCTTAGCATATGACCATTACATAACTATATCCCTACCTATAGTTTAATTAGAATATACAGTTCAAACAAAGTCGGACAGACAGACATACACCGAAGCTTTATTATAGGATCTCGTTTTCTGTATACAAACTACATAAATTAGTTTTATTTTATTATCAACAAAAAGCATGGTAACGACAGATAACGGATTTCGGTATTTTCGTTACACGATGTCGCAAAGATATGTAGATAGAAGAGGTACTTACAAGGAAATCTACCTGTCTGTCTGTCAAGTCGCTTTTTCTTCTAACGCATCCGTCTTTGAAGAGATAAGTCAAGTGGTTGAATCTATTTCATGTGAGAAGTCAAGAAATACTTATTATTAGACTTACTTACATTGTAGTTTAGGTATTTTTTGGGTCTCGTCCAAAAATGGTATCCTATTTATTACCTTTATAAGCAGCTGTCGGATTAATTTTGAATATTTTGAACAATAGTAGATTGGTATTTACTTACTTTATAAGTTGTACCAAATAAGAAAAATTGTTTCGGTCCCCGAACGACAAATGATTATTTATTTCGGCGACGAACCGTCTACAAACCTTTCTTAGATACAAAATTCGTTTATTTCAATCTAGAGTGAATAGATTTTATGTATGTGTGCCATACTTATCTTAGGACGCGGGACCCTAACCTTAGGATTATTATAGACCGCCCCTGACTGTGATCCATACAATTTGTACTTAGCCTTTCAGTCCGTTGATACCTTAGTAGAAAACTCATCCCCAGGTCCAACATTTTGAAATAATTTAAGAGTAGGGCCCTGTGTACCCCGGGCTAGCCCAAAGATCGATGGGCAATAGAGGAAACTTCAGGCCTAACACTGCAATAGGTCCTTTTTTGGAATCAAAATTGTTTTGGCCCAATAAACTCCATGAACAAAACAGATTATGTTCGCACAGGAGATAAACCTATGATACAATTTGATACGACTATTTTGTAAGCTGTCAATGTAGTTGTGTAAGATATGTTGTTGTTAAGATATGTTTTACGCTTTAACTTAGGGCCTTGCAGTGTTATTTTTGGTTATTTAAACAAACTAGTAGGTAGACATTTTTTCTCGACACTCAGTCTAGAATCCCAAATTACATTGTAAACTGCTACAAAGATTAGTATTGGTATTATTATCAGATAATTTACCTAATTGCTCATAATTTTCTTTGTTATTTTATCATCTAGTTCTTATCGAGAAATCAATTTCTAGATTTCGAATTAATTTCTATAGACATGACGTTTGCTCTATACCACTTGTGACCGTATGTAACATACTTTGAGTATTGTGCCTACGTTTATTATGTATGAGTCTACTTGGTTATTATTATTTTATGTAGTAAAATACCGTTTTAAGAATAAAAAACGTTCCAAACCACATACAAACTACATCTTATGCACGCATTAGATGGCGGCATCGACGCTGAGGTTTTCAGTACTATTATGTATTTGTAATAACATATTTCCATTTTTTAGGCTAACCCTGTTTAAGCTCGGACCTCGTTGCCAAGAAACGCTGTATGCCGATCATTTAGCAACACGATGGTTTACATTAGTTTATAGGCTTTGCAATCTTGGAATAATCCTATCTTCGGAATCACACACCAACAATACTAGCCGCTTAATTGTTGACGAGGATTCTCCAGAATTTCTTTATGGGCAAAGGTTTTTAAGAAATTTTTGACTGTCTGGATCTACCTGCCTGACATGTCCAAAAACCCCAATTTCTATTCTTGTAAGGCTTAAAAAGGACACAGATTGATTATTTCCATCATTTATAAATATTTAACTCGTTAATTGATTAGCTTTCATTTGTATAGATTTTTTTGTCAACTTGCTACCAAACGTTGCAAAAATAGTATTTCCAAGAATAACTCTGTGTTAATTATGCATCGACGACACATCTGGTGTTGTGATGTCCATAGGCTTAACAGGTCTATGGACATCACAACGTCAGACAACTTGTCTGCTGGTATGCGGCTTTAAAAAAAATTTGTTTAAAGAAAGACAGAAACAGATGAAGTGTTCTTAGCAAAGAGGTTTTCAGTAGTTTTTTTTTTAAAAATGTAGGACAAATAATTCATTTACATTTATAAACCACTACAATGAATGTGCTTCTATACTAGAGACGTAGCGACCGCCTTATCAGCCGTATCATGTCAGCCCCCGGACTACAGAGGTGTGTGAGTAAAATGAGTAAATATTATCCAGAACCAGACAACCTTTGTTCATTTTGGGCCCGCCAACTAATTTTGATATGAGGCCTCTCCAAGACACGCTACGTCAATGCTCTACACATTGAGATATAACTTAGTTGCAAAATCTAAATACAAAGACTAAACAAGTAACAATGCGGAACAAGAAAATACACAAATCACGTATAATAATAGTCACGTATGAAACCTTGGAATAGCCTTTATTAGTTTGTAACGGAAGCTCGTTCGTTGATCACCAACCGTTAGATTCGTTAGCCTACATTTCGTAAAAACACATTCTGTGCTACCTCCGTTATTGCGTCGTTACAACTATTTACGTCTCAGGCGCCGCTCAAGGCTAACGACTGATTTAAAAAAATACGTAATTAACGTAGATGTCTTTGTGATTTTAGTTTGAGAATCATCAAAACTGCTTAAGAAAACGATCGATAGTCTTCCCAACCGGGTGACCTACTTTAAAGATGTTTGTATCATAAATAGCTGAGAATTCGGAGCAAGAATTAGTAGGCTTCTGGGTTATGCGTAGGTTCTAGATTTAAAAGCGAAACATTCGAGAATTTTACTCGTGTCAAGTTGACACCAGCTTGTATTATTATTTTAAAACAACGTAGAAGAGTTGAATTAGCTTTGTAAGTAGTTTGGTATATATTGTAGTTTAGATTGAAATTTAGATTACTAATAGCCAAAGCTCTTAGGACCGATGATGCAACGGATGATCAATATTTCAGACTAGACGCGACCTTCAGCAATGAAGGTAACGACTGAGGAGAAGAAGAAGAAGACGACTCTCTATAATTCTATGGTGAAGTGGCTAAGTGGGGGAATTTGCTCGTGAGGTCGGAACTTCTGCCGATGGGAATCTTGCCTAAGATGGTCGTGTGAGGTGGAGAAGGCGATAACCTCTCGCTCATCCAACGAGGTGGCACCCTGGCTCGTATTCCATCTCCACTGAAGCTTTGCACGCTTAGGTTCGTCCAGCACCCCACGTAGGGATACCCTACTTAGATAGGTATTTCCGAAGAGGTGACGCGTCGCTGGTTTCCGGCACGGCACTGGAGCCAAATAGGTCCATGCTCAACAGGCTTACAGGCTCAATCTGTGATCAATGTCAAAATAAATATATTTTTTATCAAACATGGTATGGCCATGAACGGTTTTCCTTATTTCAAACTAGCATGTTATTAACGGTCAATTGGCAATTGATTGTATGTCGGCATTGGGTTATTTCTGACGATCATACATATAGTTTATTGTTGCCTTAAATGATCCGTGCATATACGTCGTTCTAAATTATTATTCCTCATGCCTTAATGTGGCATGTGAACATATTTATGCGAATAAATGAATTCAAAAGAAACAATAAAAAAACGAATGAAATAAGCAAATGTTGTTGGTGGAAATTGACTGAAAAAAGCAATACCTACTGTTTTATAGAAAGCAGAGCCTTTATTAACAAAAACAAAACTACTACACTACATATCTAACTGACTACTTACAGTAACCACTATTATAAACGCTATTTTTGTGCTGTATAAATTCGAATTAGACACATTTATAACGGTATTTGACCATAGAAAAGTCGACACGTACGGATTTTTAATTTCAACAAAGCATGATATGATCGAATGTCGCGTTATTTTTCGCGTGCAGCTCTTCTAATCTACCTGTAATTGATATTTATCCTTCAATACTGATAGATACGCTATCTATTTCACGTTTTTACATAAGCGCATGCAATGGTAGTCTTAACGGCCGCTACGATAACGGTCGTTATGCGTTATACGTCGCTATCAACCGTTTATCGTGTGATCTTGAAACCTTGACGATATCTGTTGGACCGGTTACAAAGTAGGTATGCTAATCTCCGAGATATATTTATACGACTTTGTTGGTATACTTGTGTACGACCACGGTTTTGTCTGTTGGTTTTCAATTCTACATTAGGTGGGAGGACGCTCAAGCTATCAATGATAAAAAAATGAGACAGGCATTTTCTCAGCAGTGAAGGTAACAAGTTCAAAATGAGGATGATAGTGATATGATTTACATAAATAGTTATAGGTACATGTTTGCTAAACTTAAGCTGCTGAAAGAAAGGTTAAATGAATATTGGCGTTCCATTGTCGTCCTTAAACAAATCCTTGGACTCAAAAAAATTATTTGAAATGCAGCTGATTTTTGCGGGATTACAGGTTTGGTCCTTTTAAAGTTCTAATGATGAGTAAAACACGACTTTTCATGTACTTTCGTTTTATTTTAAACCTATTAATATTACGTAAGTAGGAGGAGGGTTACGCCTTGCAGTAAGCAGAAATTAATTAAAAATTACTCTGACGACACACGCAAAAACTTCGCAACTTTCTTGATGTATACTTACAATGTTCACAATGTAGATAACCATTTAAAATATATTGCAAATCTTTGTCTCTAAAGCCAGTATCTGATCTTTCTTCACTTCAGAAAATTGACAGTTTTTTATCGTATTTCTTTATCTACTTCCTAAAACAATGATAAAGTTTTGTATATTCGTTGGAACGTCTTATGTTTCAGTCCGATTTAGCAAAACCATTTTGTGTCTGATATTCTGATAGTTCAACCTACAGCGAAGGTCATAAAATCGACCGGTGGAACTAAAGCCACAGTTAGTCTTCCATATTTAAAAAAACAACTATGTTTAACTATGACCTTCCTTCACCAAAATTGCGGAGAGGTGCTGTTAAAGGTGGACGTCAAAAACGCTTTTAATTCGGTTGATCGAGGAGCCCTGTTGGCCCAAGTGAAGGATAAAATTCCTGATCTGTACAATTTTCTTTGGCAATGTTATGGCGAGCCCACAAAATTGACTTATCAAAACAATCATATGCTATCCTCCGTTGGCTGTCAACAGGGTGATCCCTTCGGCCCTGCGACCTTCGCCCTGGCCATTCACCCTATCATTCAACGTCTCCAGTCCAAACTAAACGTTTGGTACTTGGACGACGGAACGTTGGGGGGCGATGTGAATACTGTTTTAACTGATTTACAAAAACTTATAGACGGTTTTCGTCTCATTGGTTTGGAACTAAATTTCTCAAAATGCGAACTTTTCGTTTGCGACACATGTCCAGATAAAGATTCGATAATACAGAAATTTAATGATCTGGCCCCAACATCAAATCAGTTGACAAACATTCCTTGCGCCTCCTGGGTTCACCGATATTAGATGAGTCGTTTACACCTTTCGTCGAGGAAAAATTCAAAATTTTACGAGAGCCTCCGATAGGCTACTCAAAGTAAACGCCCATATGGCGTTTACAATTATTCGGCATTGTCTCTTTGTTCCGAAATTTATGTACGCTTTACGATGTAGTCCACTGTGGAAACATGGTGAGCTCCTTTGGAGCTTAGACAATGTCGTAAAGGAATCTTTAATATCGGTGTTGAATGTGGACCTGAGTGGGAGGGCATGGTCACAAGCCTCACTACCCATAAGGTTGGGAGGCCTAGGGTCCGCCAAATTTCAAGTGTAGCTTTACCGGCATTCTTGTCCTCAGTTCATAGTACTCAAAATCTAATCGAAAAATTCTCGCACCCTCATTAGGCCATTCGGATGTAGTAGTAGCTAATTTGTGCGAGGCTAAGAATGCTTGGAGGCTGGCTTGTCCAAACAACGATTTCCCCAGATGTCTGTCATCTCAGAGACAGTGGGATCGACCGATCTGCGATCTAGCACGGAACTCTCTTCTCGATACGTGTCCTAGTATCGCGGATCGTGCTCGTATCCTTGCTGTGTCTGTGTGGAATCGGGCCTTTGGTTACAAGCTTTGCCATCTTTCAATACCGGTAGCCTATTAGATCCAACTGCATTTCGTCTAGCTGTTAGCTTGCGCTTGGGTGCCAGGTGCTATGAAGCCCATCGCTGCCATTGTGGTACTGCCGTCGACCAACTCGGTCACCATGGTCTCTCTTGCTCGAAAAGCGCGGGTCGTATTGGCCGCCACGCCTGCCTGAACGACATCATACGCCGGGCTTTTTCCACCGCCAATGTCCCAGCCATACTCGAACCGAGTGGTCTTGCGCGTGACGATGGCAAAAGACCTGACGGCATGACTGTTGTGCCTTGGAAGTTGGGTCGGCCCTTAGTATGGGACGCAACTTGCGTCGATACTCTGGCACCATCACATCTTCCAGAGACACATAGTAGGGCCGGTGCAGCGGCTAATTCAGCTGAGCGACTCAAACGGCGCAAATATGCAACCCTCGGAAGTGGTTACATATTTGAGCCCTTTGGGGTTGAGACATTGGGACCGTGGGGGCCGGGAGCTCACCTCATTTTCAAAAGCCTATCCGAGCGCTTGGTCGACGCGACGCGTGACCAAAATGCTGGCGTTTATTTGGCCCAACGCATAAGCATTGCCATTCAGCGTGGTAATGCCGCCAGCATGCTGGGTACGCTTCCGATTGGTAGTGGGCTTGAACATCTTGATTATCTATAGACCTACAGTGGTCTATAGATAATTCAGGTGTGCTTAGTGTAAGTAGTTAGTTAGGTTTGTAGTGTAGTGTATGTAGTTCTCATTGTATTTTAGTTTTGTTAATAAAGGCTGATAAAAAAAAAAAAAAAAAAACTATGTTTAATATTATTTAATATCTTAAACCCACAGACTAAGTAGAGAGTTCAATCGTACATACCCATAATGGTAGTCCTCTACCATCCCACGATGCTAAACGGGGAGTTACTCAAGCTTCTTAGAGACCTATTGGATTGCAAAGCTTAGGGAATAAGAAGAAAAAAAGTTAAATAATGTTATAATCATCGCAAAACATCTAGTCCGATCTGAAGTTGCACCATGGCGGCCCGCGACGGTACAGCTATAGAATAAAGTTTATGTAGTACCTACGGGGCTTCAGTCTTCTCGTGACCACGGCGGTTGTAACGCTGCCGAAACGTCGAGGTATTTAAACAATGAATTATTCGTGATTAAGCCCCGTAGGTACTTTAAAAACATTATGTGTCAAATCGCGAAAGCTTAAAAGCAATATTTGCTATAGAATGTCAAATTTGGAAAATCAGCTTAATGAGCTAATTAGCGATGAATTTTTGTTACTTCGGCTTGTATTAGACATTAGGCATTATATTTTTCGTTATCCTAGAATCATCTTATACCTTTAAACGACCAATTCTTGTAGGTATATATGTATATATAAAATCTGAATCTCGGAAACGGCTCGAACGATTTTCATGAAATTATGTATATAGGGGGTTTCGGGGACTATAAATCGATCTAGCTAGGTTTTATTTTTTTTAAACATCATTTTATGCGCGTTTTTAGACAATGAAAAACTCCTACAATGTCATTAGAATACTATAACTTATTTCGCCACTGTTCTTTAACTCTAAATAGCTCAGACGGAATATGTCCGCCCTCGGAGTCAATATGCCCCGGTTCGAATCCTGATGAACGAATTTGTTATTCTTTTTCTGAGATTTGTTTTTACTTAGACCCCTATAAAAACGCATTTAAACCGAGCAAATCTCGGTCAACCAGGTACTTTTCTTTTAAACAAGAACAAAATTAAAAAGTTTGATTAACCCCCGACTACCTCGGATTTGTTATTGTATTGTATTTAATATTGTACAACATTCTACTAGTCAATCCCTTTCATTTGATACCCATATTAAGGGAGTTGTGAAAAAGAAATGTATTTCGCCATTTTGTGGTAGCGGCCTTCTTGAATTTATAAGAACGTAAGAACATCTGCACAGATATTAATTAACCTTCAAATAAAAAAAACGCATCGAAATCGGCCCATCTACTTGAGCTCAACGGTGCCACAGACAGACAAACATCGACGTCAAACTTATAACACCCCTTTTTTTGGTCGGGGGTTTATAAAATAACCACGCTCGAGAATGTAGAGATGATTTTTAATGACTTTGTAGCCCTCCCCTTTCTTTGGGTCACTCTCGAATTGTCAGATTAGTGGAATATTATGGGACACATTTTACCACTTTGTAAGTCTCTCGCGCAAACTATTATGCTTTGAAAAAAAAATGTGTTTGATACCTCAATATCATTTTTGAAGACCTATCCATAGAAACATATTTATGGTTTTGGTGTGAAAATTTTTTTTGAGTTTCAGTTCTAAGTATGGGACACCCCCAGAATTTATTGTTTTTTTCTATTTTTTTGTATGAAAATCTTAATGCGGTTCACAGAAAACATCTACTTATCAAGTTTCAATAGTGTAAGTTCTTATAGTTTCGGAGAAAAGTGGCTGTGACATACGGACGGACAGACAGACAGACATGACGAACCTATAAGGGTGCCGTATTTTGCCATTTGGCTACGGAACCCTAAAAACATGTATTTTTTTTGCTAAACGAAAATTCTGTAATTGAATAACTGCATACTTTTGTTTGTTTTTCGTTTTTTGAAACTTCACTTGACGACACAATTTTCGTACGTTCTTTAAAAAGCGAAAAAATGGTTTTTATGCCAGTTATAAACGACTCTCCTTATATATAATTTTTAGTTAACCTACTGCGATTCTAAATTTTATGTATCATTGTAATTTGCTCATAGACTTCAGAACTTTCGAGATCCAACTATAACGAGCAAATAAACCATTTCTTTGCACGTAAAACTTAATCCGTTATTTAACTAGAGTTACGTGATTCGAAACAACAGTTTTGTTTCGGTTTTCCTCAGCTGTACGTGCTCGTAATGCGATGCGATTCTGCATTTACGTCACTAATAGTGTGTAGGGTTGCCAAACGTAGAAACAATATAAATATGTAGAGTTGTAGCTTATTTAAACGAAGATGGACTGATGGACTTGTACTTGACTGCCATCTGGCTTGATGTAAAGTGACATGAGAGTCTTGGATAGAGCGCGCTTACCCACCCAGAAGACCGATTCACTCTAAATTTCAAGATACACAGAAAATTGTTGATTGTTGTTGGAACGAAGTTCCTTGCTACAGGCTTGGAGGAGATAGAGCTTGCTACGCAAACGAACAGAAAAAATGTGAGACTTTAACCGTAAGAAAAATATAGAAAGGAAATGACGCGTAGAAACTGCCTGTGGCCAGTGTTGCTAACTTTATTTTTCAGAAGATGGTACCATAAATTTAAAAATTAAGCATTTATTTGCATATTGTATTGCTTCTGTATTTTCCGATGGAACTTCGTCCCTACCTCAACGTACCTGACCTGTTGTTGTCCCCCACATCTTTTTGTAAAATGTGCTAGCTTACTTTGAAAGAATAGGTATAGGTAGAACTTAAGCTTTATTTCTAGTAAGTATTTGAAAAAACAAAACGTGCCTGTAAATTAAACAATATCGACAAAAAGTAGTACTTTCCTACCTCTATATTTTTGTAATAGGCAATTTTAAAATAAATCAAAAGACACATAATTAACCAAAAACCCATAAAAGTCAGTAATTTTCAAATACTTTTTAAAAATATTTTTGCCAACCCTACTGATGTAGCAAGACACTGGGTATTCCCTCCCCGACCGTGTGAAAATGCATTTATATTTTTATGGTCTCGACGCGTGAGTAATGCACCTAAGTACAGGTGCTAATATTTATGAATGACTTGCGGACGAAGACGCGAATCGTGGGTGGAATTAAAATGCTATTATATATTATTATATATCTTAACTTAAGTAAATATTAATGTGTAGATACTCTAAACATACAAAAGTAGTTCCCCATGGCATAATATAGGAGTCTTCAAATGAAAGAGTTAATCGATTAGTTTTAGGAAAGCACATAAGTGAATATAAGGCATGATGGTCGAGCACAAACTTGTTGCACACCGTGCAATCCAAGCTGTAGTTGTATCTGAAATATTCTAACTAACTCCGAATAATCACCATCACAGCGAACCATAGACGACGTTGTCAAAAAACTTGAAAAGTAAGATGAGGGCACGCAAGTTTGCGCGCTGCGAAGAGATGATATAACCTGGAACTGAGAAAAATGGCAGGGCAACCAACAATGTAAAGAAGAATCAATAAGCTTGTACAACAGCTTTGGACAGTTCCACACGTGATACCAAAAACAGATTCACTTGTATAACAAATATGGAGTACCTATTCAAATTTTTGGAATGAGTCGGCTAAGTGGCTAACAGCTAAGCTAACAGCGGGTGGCTCTGAAATCGATCGAGAGACGTGTCAAAAGGATCATAGGCAACGACATCGTTGTTCGAAAAAGAGTTCAAAGTCTTAACACTGTCGCATACTTGCTTGCTTGTCTGTTTTTATCGGATATGTTTCGGCGAGTGTGCAGCTGATCTGCATGATGTAACCTTGGTTTTTTTTCTATCGGACTGCTTGTAGTGCGAAAATTGACATATATAGTTTCATGGATAACGTGCCAAAGAATCGAACAAGGTATGCTCCACTTTCGAAATAAGAAGCTCTATGTCTATGCCCAATGTCAACAATCTATTTATGTGTTATCTGTGCTATTTCTGCGCCAAATATCATCCCGTTCCATTCAGTACACAAGAAAGAGCAAAAAATGTCGATACAGCCATCTGTACATACAAACTTTCGTGATTTTGATATTAGTATGAAGTTGGATTTAGTAAATCCTCATTACACGAATTTATTTACGAGAAATAACGTTTATTATCTTTTAGATAATTAGTTATCTACACGTAGTTCTAATGTCAATGTATGGTGATTGTCTTCTAGAAATGTGTGATTCTTTGTTCTGAAACATTTAAAACTCTCGCTGTTTTGTGGCGGCGCGGCGGCCATCTTGGGCCGGTGTGCATCAAAAATAGCTAAGAACCTCAGATTGAAAAACTTCTTAGAACTCTCCCGGTTAATTCACCTTTCAAATTCACTCACATACATCAATTGTTCGTTCGAGGTTCGTTCCCTTACACAAACATAAACACATACACGTCAAACTGATTATGTTCAACTTATTATAACACTCCGTGGTCTTTTCGTCGGGTTCGTTCATTTGGGATATCCTTATTTCAAGACAGTGCGATCACAGGGCACAGATGGTCCAAAGGTCACCTCAAAGGTAAGATATCTATAACCCCCGACCAAAAAAGGGGTGTTATAGTTTGACATCGATGTATGTCTGTCTGTCTCTGTGTGTGTCTGTCTGTGGCACCATAGAGCTCAAACGGACGGGCCGATTTCGATGCGGTTTTTTTTATTTGAAGGTTATCCGTGCTAAGAACATCCGTTCTTAGCTATGTTTGGTTAATATCGGTCCAAAATGTTCGCCTTCACAAAATGGCGGACAAAATATTTCTTCACAACCTACCTCAATATGGGTATCGAATGAAAGGGCTTGACTAGTAGAATACTATACATTATAACAAAAAATTCAAATCCAAGATGGCCGTCACCACAAAATGGCGAATTATATTATTTTTTTCACTACTACCTCAATATGGGAATCAAACATGAGGGCTTGACTAGTAGAATACTTTTCACTATGACAAATTTAAAATCCATGATGGTCACTACCACAAAATGGGGAAATACATTTCTTTTTTCACAACTCCCTGAATATGGGTATCAAATGAAAGGGCTTGACTAGTAGAATGTTGTACAGATAACAAATCCGAGGTAGTCGGCGGTTTATCATTTTTTTTAATTTTGTTCTTGTTAGTCTGGGATAGCTCATAAATTAATTAAATTACTTTTCCCCACGCATTTGTCTTATGTATGTATGTACATAAGACAAATGCGTGGGGAAGTGCACATTTGTCTTATGTACATACATAAGACAAATGCGTGGGGATTCGTGAGTACCATGGAAAATTATGAGACGGTATTCAAGCAAGTACGTAAGTATCCTTACAGTCTCCAGTTGGAAGGCAAGTCGGCTCCAACGCAGTGCGCCGCCGTGAGCACATATCGTTGAGATATCAGAACACCGTCGCAGTAGAAACTCCATCCATTTGCTGGAATGACAATTGGATTCTAATAATCTAATTTGTTTCTTAGTTTCTGAGCTCCTTAGCTTTTTATAATTTTATAAACTTCTCCAAAGGTCTTTGGAGGCTCAATCAACCGGCGTTGATCTCTGATCTTGGATTTTAAATTTGTTATAGCGTATAGTAACACTATAACAAATTTCAAATCCAAGATGGCCGCCACCACAAAATGCCGAATTGTATTATTATTTTCACTACTACCTCAATGTAGGTATCAAATGAAAGGCCTTGACTAGTAGAGTACTTTGCACTGTGATAAATTTAAATCCAAGATGGCTGCTACCACAAAATGGCGAAATACATTTCTTTATTCACAACTCCCTTAATATAGGTATCAAATGAAAGGGTTTGACTAGTAGAACGTTATCTTATCTTATACTTTTAAACAACCAATTCTTGTAGGTATATACGAGTATATACTAGCTTTTACCCGCGACTTCGTCCGCGCCACATATTTATTAAAGTAATTGAGGCAGTACCTACTCGTATGTCTACTACCATACAAATTCACGTTTCCTAATCAAAATCGGTCTAAGTCAAAGTTTTATATTTATTAATAAATGTACAATTTACACGACAAATTACAAAGAAACTTTGTTCTCAAAAAATTAATCAAAAACAGACTTTAATTTAAAATCATATTGGGACGTTCCACCAAATTTTATTAGAGTCTATTAGTAGATATTAGTAGATATATCGACTTACATGAACGCAAATTTTAGTTTGTTGTTCATATTTCAAAAACCGCCGCACTGATTTCGATAAAATTTATATGACCACCTCTGAACTATAATCTACCAACCAAAAAAATAACCATCTAAATTGATTCACAATTGGAAATACAACTGGATTGATAACCTCCTCCTTGTTTGAAGTCGGTTAAAAATAGCATACAAAGAGTGCCAAGATCCTTCCATGCACACTTTTACTCCTCATTTCCACTCTTTTCAACTCTTTTTCTGTGGTAAAAAGTCGCCGTTGTCCTTTCCTAAGGCTAGGTAGTCTATCTGTGCACCAAATTGTAACAAACTCTTTAAGTGGCTTAGGCGTTAGACGGTAACGGACAGAGGGAGTTACTTTCATATATATAATTTCATATTAGAATTGAAAACAGGTGTTCCTGATCATTTTATAGGAGGCAGTTGCAAAAGATTACCGAAAAGTAATACGTTTACTCCTCCAAAAAACTCATTTTCACAGTTCTTAATTTGCCTTAATCGAGCGTCCATCATGCATAACATTTGATAAGACACCATGGAAATCTCGTCGACTATCAAAAATTCTGTCTGATAGTCTGATACGCCATTTAGTGGCTGCGCCCATCTTAAGTATTGAGGTTGTATAGTGCACTGTATTCTTCTTGTCAAGCCTTTTTATTTGATACCCATGTTGATGGGGTTCATAAAACCTAAGTTATCCGCCATTGTGTAGCGGCCGCCATCTTGGATTTCAATTTTTTATAGTATATTGTATTCTGCTTGTTGAGCCCTTTCATTTGATACCCATGTTGATGGGATTGATAAAACCTACGTTATCCGCCATTTTGTAGCGGCCGCCATCTTGGATTTCAATTTTTTATAGTATATTGTATTCTGCTTGTTAAGCCCTTTCATTTGATACCCATATTGATGGGATTAATAAAACATAAATTATCCGCCATTTTGTAGCGGCGGCCATCTTGAATTTATAATGATAATGAATAAACATAATTGTATTGTCATCAAAATCCAAAGTGTATACAACATTTCAGATTAATCGGTTGACAGGAAGAGGGTGAAATTTGAATTACTAAATTTGACCCAAGAATAAAAAATAATAAATAATAAAAAAAACCCAATTCCACCCCCGTAGGTACAGTTCGAAACTACAAAACTGCTAAAACATACATTTTATGGTTTCGTGTTAAATATCTAGACGTAAAGTTTCATAGTTCTTCAACAATGACGAAGTTTTCCATATAAACTTTCATCCCTTATTTTAACCCTTTCAACCCTTTTTTCGGAACAAAAAGTAGCCTATGTCCTTTCTCGGGATCTATTTTATCTATGTATCAAATTTCATCAAAATCTGTTGGTTGGTTTAGGCGGTAAAGACGGACAGCCAGAGTTACTTTCGCATTTATAATATTAGTATGGATTGTATGCTGCTTGTTGAGCCCTTTCATTTGATACCCATATTTATGGGATTAATAAAACATAAATTATCCGCCATTTTGTAGCGGCGGCCATCTTGAATTTATAATGATAATGAATAAACATAATTATATTGTCATCAAAATCCAAAGTGTATACAACATTTCAGATTAATCGGTTGACAGGAAGAGGGTGAAATTTGAATTACTAAATTTGACCCAAGAATAAATAATAATAAATAATAAAAAAAACCCCAATTCCACCACCGTAGGTACAGTTCGAAACTACAAAACTGCTAAAACATACATTTTATGGTTTCGTGTTAAATATCTAGACGTAAAGTTTCATAGTTCTTCAACAATGACGAAGTTTTCCATATAAACTTTCATCCCTTATTTTAACCCTTTCAACCCTTTTTTCGGAACAAAAAGTAGCCTATGTCCTTTCTCGGGATCTATTTTATCTATGTATAAAATTTCATCAAAATCTGTTCAATTCAATTCAATTCAATTCAATTCATTTATTCATACCATAAATTCATAAGAACACTTGGTAACGTCATTTACAAAAAGACAAAGAATCTGTGTACATAATATGATAAAATAACAACGTCAAAATGAATAAAGCAGCTGTAAAGGGGCCTAGTCAATTACATGCAGCTGTAAAAAGGCTTTGTCGAAGACAATATAACAAATAATCAATACACACAGTATACAGATACTACATTAGTACAAACAATGTAACATCAAAAGTCTTAAAAATCTATTATTTTACCTTATTACAAGATTCTAATTTCGACACATTTCTCTTCCATACGTTACTATCTTTAACAAAGTCGTCTATATTATAATATGCCTTGCTCAATAGGTAGCTTTTTATTTCATTTTTAAACTTGGTTTCATTGAGGCCTTCCACTTGTACAGGGATTGCATTATAGAAGCGAATACATTACATTTGAAAGAGTTATTTGTTTTCTGAAGTCTGCACTTAGGAAATACAATTTTGTGTTTATGGTGCGCTTTTGGATTCAGATCAGTTAATTTCTGCAGACGACTTCGATTTTTTCTTACATACATTATACATTCATAAATATACAATGAAGGGACTGTTAATATGTTAATAGTTTTGAACATCTCCCGTACTGATTCTCTAGGTGATAAATTATATAGACCACGGATTGCTCTTTTTGCAATACGAAAACAGAGTTTCTGTCCGCAGCCGAACCCCATAATAAGATCCCGTAGGACATAATACTGTGAAAGTAGCCAAAATAAACAAGCCTAGCTGTTGCAACGTCTGATATTTTTTAATTTGACGAACTGCGTGGGCAGCTGAACTGAGTCGATCAGCTAGTCTCTCTGTGTGGAGGACCCCATTGAAGCTTTGAATCTACTGAAATACCCAGAAAACAAGTAGATTGTACAGGTTCGATAAGTTCATCCTTCAGTCTTATATCAAGTTTACCGCACATTACATTGCAGAGTGTGAACTTTATACATTTCGTTTTAGTTGGATTAAGTACTAGATTATTTGCATCAAACCATTTGTACGCAATGTCCAAAAGTACGTTTATTTCAGTGAAATCGTTTATTCCTCTCTTAATTTTGAATAGAAGTGATGTATCATCGGCGAACATAACTATTTCTATATTTTATGTTTCTTTATCATAAAAGGTAGATCATTAACGTATATAAGAAACAAGAAAGGTCCAAGTATGGAACCTTGTGGTACACCCATTCTTATAGGCGACTCATTTGATTGCACACCGTCAACATCGACTATTTGTACACGGTCTTTAAAATATGAAGAAATGAAATTTAGAGCTGGTTTCGAAACCCCATAAAACTGCAGTTTCTTTAAAAGAGTGTCATGATGAACACAGTCGAAAGCTTTTGATAAGTCACAAAATACTCCCAGAACGTCATGATGATCTTCCCAGGCTTTCAATATATAATTAGTTAGTTCAATACCTGCATCGGTAGTGGAACGTCCTTTTGTGAATCCAAATTGGTTACTATGTAATAGATTATTAATATTAAAGTAAGATAAAAGTTGCTGGAGAACAAGTTTCTCGAATATTTTGCTGATGCAAGGCAAAACCGAGATGGGTCTGTAGTTTCCAAGTTCGTTTTTGTCTCCAGATTTAAACAGAGGTATCACTTTACTATATTTCATCATGTCAGAAATGTACCATTTTTATACATTCGTTAAATAATTCTGCTAAATATGGGGCAATGTTATTAATAATCCCCTCAAGTACCTTAACAGATAATCCCCATAAGTCCTCTGTATTCTTAACTTTAATATCTTTGAACGTTTTAGTATTGCAGTGGCAGTAACATGATGAAATTCAAATGTAGATGAAGGACAATCAACATTTTCTGTCAACAATTTTTCTGCAAGAGAGGAGACGAAGTTAGATGTTTAGTTGTCTCTAATGGAATATCAGCAAAATAAACCTTGAAGGCATCTACTATGTCCGATTTTTTCGTAGTGACTTTTTCGCCAATCCGAAGTGCGCTCATCATTTCACGACTTTTAATTTTTCCAGACTCATTGTTTATTATCTTCCACGTGCTTTTTATCATATTATTGGAGTTTTAATTTGATCCCGTATAAATATTGCTTTTGCTCGAATACATACATTTCTAAAAATACTTGAATATCTCTTAACATATAGTTTTGTGGCATCATCGTTGCAGTAGGTCTTTAGTTTGTATAAATTGTAAAGATTGCTTCGACTTTTAATAAGACCTGGTGTTGCCCATTCGGCAAACTTCGGTTTTGCGTTAATATTAACAAATTTGGTATGGAAAATATTATTAAATTGTGTACTCAGCATTTTAAAAACTCAGAATAATTATGATTAGGATCATCAATTGTCATAATGCAAAATTTGTTGGAAAAATGATTAGTTATCGCGGTATTTAAAGCTGACATGCGGGACAATGTAATGGGTCTAACAAGAACTTTCTCTTCCGCCCTTTTCATACAGGCAGGAAGAGAAATGCTCAAGCCCCTATGGTCCGAACGCAAACAATCCAGGACCTCAGAATGAAAGTATTCACAGTTTACAAAAACATTATCAATGCAGGTTGCAGAACAACCTTTCTTAGTTACTGCGACCCTAGTGGGTTCAGTGAACACTTTTGTCAAATTAAAAGATTGACATAACATTAATATGTTGCTCTTGTTACGAGATTCCGAAAGTATATCTGTGTTGAAGTCTCCACACATCACAATCTGTTTACTTTTCTCAGATATTCTACTCAATGCTTCTTCTAAAGTAGTTAAGAAGATCTCAATTTCGGCACTAGGTGGTTTATAAACACATAAAACAACATATCGATCCAATTCTACGCAAGCTAGTTCACAATGTCGTTCAACAGTTATATTTTCTACATCTTTTCGAGACTTATATTTCACATTATTGCTAACAAAAATTATGCAACCACCTCCTATTGCCAATTTCCTACAGTATATACTACCTATTGAATAATTATGTAGGCTAAAGTTCAATTCACATTTCGATAGCCACGTCTCAGTGAAACAAATTACATCGTATTTGTGTGAGCTTTCCAAGAATAGCTCTATTTCTTCTAGTTTACCTAACAGCCTGTTTATATTCTGGTATAAAATATAAACGGTGTTCTTTTGAACCATCTGAATAACATTATTTGTTCGTTTATTGCAAGGGGGGCCTAGTTTGTTACGACGCTTTGTTGTAACATAATGAGGCCTCTCTGTTGTCAAGGATTGTTGGTTGGTTTAGGCGGTAAAGACGGACAGACAGACAGACAGACATACAGACAGACAGACAGACAGACAGACAGAGTTACTTTCGCATTTATAATATTAGTATGGATATAATCTGAATCTCGGAAACGGCTCGAACGATTTTCATAAAATTATGTATACAGAGGGTTTCGGGGACGATAAATCGATCTAGCTAGGTTTTATTTTTTTAAACATCATTTTATGCGCGTTTTTAGACAATGAAAAACTCCTACAATGTCATTAGAATACGATAACTTATTTCGCCACTGATACTTAGGTAAATCTAAATGGCTCAGACGGAATATGATCGCCCTCGGAGTTCACAGGCCACGGTTCGAATCCTGATGGTTACACTCGGGTCTTTTTTTTTCTGAGAAAATCTTTTACTTAGAGCCCTTAGTTATTGTAAGTCTTTGTCATTGTATTTTCGATGTGACAATGAAAGGTTCTGCCCGTAAAACAATTTCACTAATTCGTTATTCTTTAACGTTTTTAATTTTAACATTACCTACCCAATGTTAAAAAGTTCGAATTATCAGGGCTCTACTTTATGTTGTTAAATGTAACGATATAGAATTTTATCGCGAACTGTTTTTCATTTAATTATAGTTTAATTGTTTGATGTTTCGTTCGCAATACCAAGACCACTAGACAACTAAAGCTCCCAGAGCTATTTAAACATTTAGATATCAATGAACTTCTGTATAATATTTTAAAAATGTTATTTAATTAATTAATCGTAATTAACATTACGACCGTGAAATTTTTAGCCCAAAGAATTAGGTTTCTATTGGTACTAGACTGGCAAGAAACGCTAATGCATAACGTATTTGTATTATGTACTCTCGTTTTCATAAGATTCTTGTTTTCAAAGTCAGATTGAATTGAGATCTTCACATCGACGCTTACAGTAGATTTGGTGGTCAAACGTCTTATTATAGTTAAAAAATGTACTAACGGAATATTTTAAATGTGTAAGCTCAATTAGCCCAATTTGTGTTCCACAGCTGGGATGCGGAGAGCCTTTTCTTACAAGAACAAAATATAGGCCATAATCTACGTTGGCCAAGTGCGGATTGGTAGACAACGGTTATCCACAAAGAAAGATGTCGTTTTTAGAACAGGTCGGTTTCATCACAATGTTTTTCTTCACTGTTAAAGTCAGAGATGACGATAAATTTGTGCATATGGACTTGGGAAAATACTGTAAGATGCAAGCTGGATTTGAATATACAAACTCACTATGTAAATAGTTTAGTTACTAGTTAGTTATATTAGGTTAAGTTTTCTTTATGGATTGCTTACTGAAATCACTTACATTTAGTAAGATAAATAAACTCACGATTAAGAATCGCATATTATCGCTAGGCCACAACGGCTAATATAAATGCGTGACGGTTTAAAAATATAACAGGGTCATATAATATTGAGATGTAAATCAACCTTAATTTATAGCTCCGGCATAATTAACGACATACCAAAAAGATTAACGAAATCGAGAGGCGATAACGAAGGCTAAATATGTCGTTATCGATTTCGTTATACGACGTTTGACGCAAGCGCTAAGCTTTTGATTATATTATTCGATTATATATTTATAATGTACTTAAAGGAATTGGCTTTATCTACTGTAAAAACCGATACAGTTTGTTCTTTGTTGCTCCAATAATAATTAATCATTTTACTGACGTGACTGAACATGACTTCAGATTAATGTTATTTTTATAAACTGAATTGAAATTCTGTTTGTACCTATATGTTATATGTAGAGATGAAGACCCAATAGGCAACTTAAAAGTTTTAAATATGAATGTAGGTAGATATGGTGTAGATGAATAATGATGATAGAGTGTAGGTAGGTAGGGTACCTACCATGAGTATGCTAATTATAATGGTTCGGCTGGCCTGGTGGTTTAGTTGGTAGTAAGTATGCCTGCGAAGCCGTAGGTCGTGGGCTCGATTCCCACCCAGTGCATATATTTGTGTTATGAATATTTGGACTGTGCCTCGATGTTTTCTATGTATAATAAGTATGTATTTAAAAATACATAAATATTATATCAACTATTTGACTTCCATAGTACAAGCTTTGCTAAGTTTGGGGTCAGATGGTGTTGTGTGTGAATGTCCACCAGTATTATTATTTATTATAAGGAATGATTTTAGGAATGTTCTATGTTTTACATAAGTCCAGTTAGGTCAGCTAGTGAGTAAGATTAGGATAGTAGCGTAGGTATTCTGCGCTAGCCCGATATTACTTGCCTACTACATTGTAGTGGTCTATAGGCCACGTTACGACAACAGCTGCCGTAGGACCTTTATAAAAAAATACATTTACTAAACTTGTATATACTTATAATATACTAGCGTCCCGCCCCGGCTTCGCCCGTGGTACATTATTATTCCCGGCAATTATTCGAATTTTTCTCGCCGTAAAAACCATCAGTGGACTTCAACGAAGATAAAAAAGAAATGGCCAAATCGGTCCAGGCGATGTTGAGTTATGCGCTTACCAACACATTTTGCAATTCATTTTTATATTATAGATATATTATGTTGGTGGATAACTGTCCACCTATATTATGTGTCTATAAATAAATGAAATATAATGTATTAAAATTAAACAGTTCTGATTGGCTTCCATACAGGGGCGTAGCCACGGCTATATCAATATCGGCCGTATCAATGATACGGGGCCCCTGGGCTACAGAGGCTCCTAACGTGTGTCAGTAAAATTAATAAATGTTATCGACGATCTTTCCCGTCTATTGCCAGGTTACGTCACTTCTTGCACAACACAAAATTTGCTTAGTTTGGGACTAGATGGTGGTTAGATATAGACATCTGAATAGGTGCATAGGTCCATACAATACGTTGGTTTACAAAGACAAACCTAAACGATTTATGTATTCATTTTATTCAGGTAGTCCATTAAATATTGTCGTGAGAACATATTAATCTTCCTACAACGTTATACCTATATGGATAAAGAACGATGCTATAAATCGTTTTGTGTTACATGCGTCGACTGCGCCGTCAAGTGCCAAAATACAACTTCTAGATAACAAAAGCTCGCAACGTGGCGGTGATGGACCGGGAGGGAATTTCCTAGATACAGGAATGATGTATAGAAAATACCTCAGTTCGTGATTATTCCCGCTGACAAATGTAACAACTTCAGTACAAAATAAGTGGCGTTAATATACTAAAAATGGTGTGTGTTTATTACATGTACGCACTCAAGAAGTTTAATATTTCTTTTCTTTCCTCAAGCTAAAAAGTCGAACATCGACCATAGAATAGGTAATATCTTTAACGCAGTCTCAACAGAAGAAGAAGAAGCGCACGTATCGTAAAAAATTACTCCCATCCTTTTTCTCCAACGTGCCAAAGGCAGTATAACTTCAAAAAATGGGTTAGTCATGGTAGAATACTCGTATTCCCACGGTTTACTTGCAGGCGTATTCTCAGAAGAGAAGCCACAGCGACCTGAGACTTGCATTGTCTACAAAACGCTATATGGGTCAGTTAAGCCCCTCCGGACCGGTAGACGAGGTGCGAATACAATTCCTCTTAACGTTACGTTAACGCTGGCGTCGCGTTAAACCTATGGTTCCTTTTAACCTTGCTGAGAGCGTTCCATATCTTTCATAAATTTTGTAGCGTTTCCAGTTTCATTAACGCGCATAGGTCCTATTTTAACCACCAACTCGCCTGATGGTAAGCAACGGTGTGGTCTAGGATGCCGCACACTAGAAAGTACCTATTCTAATAATCGTAATTCGTCTGTACCTACTAGGAGCTCTGACTGCGTAGATTTTGCGTGCTTCGCAACAACATACCTTATCGCTGAGAGATATGGCTCAATCGTGGTGTACAAAATGTCAATCAATTGCACCAATCAATCATGACCGACAAATATTTTTTGTGGCTTTCAATTTGATTGTTTCTCTGTATACAAGTACTCATCCTTAGAGTAATAAGAATAATTAAGATGTCTGAGGTATTGCACATTTTACTTATATCATAATACTGTCTATTGTCCGACTGTAATTCTACCGCCATGCAGTTATATATGTATTATTGTGTCTCATTTGCATGACAATGTTTCCATAAAACTTATTCGGCATACCAATTAATATACAGGTAATAGACCCAATGCAGTGATTTGAACTCTTTATGTTAAAACACTGCTATTTTGTATAGGTTTTGCTTACTATCAGCACATTTTGCTTCTCCCGCTACTCTACCTTATAAAATAACGTATAATTTCCTTATTAAATGGAAATAAAAAATGAAAATAAAGTGAATTAGATTTTTTTTGTAATGTAAGATTTTATAGAGTTCAGTAGGCAGAACTATTACCAAAAGCACATCAAAAATATTATATCACGTTACTTATAGTACCCCAACTTTTTTAATAATCATATCGTCAATCAAGGACGGACTTAAGGGGCCATGGCCATGACCTACCCCTGGGTTGGGTCCAGAACCTAGACGGACTACTTATTAAAACGCACACTCGCACTTGGAGCCGAGCGTTCCGAGTTTTTCCTTTTGTAGGCTATAAAAAGGTGCTTCGTGCCAACTCCCAAAATGATTTCCAAAATGGCCTTTGCCATTCCATTGAATTTGCCAAATTTCTAGGCCGACAAAAGTATACTCTAGGTTTTGATTCCCTAGCGAGTAGCTGCGAGTTTGAAAATTCGGGGCTTAAATTGCTGTTTCCTTTGAATGCGTTGGCTTAAAAGTTTGATTATGTCACAGCTCTAAGGGACAGTAGACTTGAGTTTTTTAATATGAATTACAGCTTGATACCTCTAAACGTTCCTGAGAATAAACTATTTTCGTACAAAAAATTAAACCGACTTCAAAACCACAAATAGGCACTCAAAAGCGAAAAATAAACTAAAATCATTATTATAAGCGCTACTCACTCATCTATTTGAAGTCGGTGCCAGCCAAATCTAACAGGTATAGGAGAGATACTACTTACCTGTGCCTACATAGCATCAATCTACTAACTTTTTGACCTGACTGGCACCGACTTCAAATAGATGAGTGAGTAGCGCTTATAATAATGATTTTAGTTTATTTTCGCTTTTGAGTGCCTATTTGTGGTTTTGAAGTCGGTTTAATTTTTTGTACGAAAATAGTTTATTTTACTCTTTTAGTGTACAAGAACAAAATTAAAATTTTGATTAACCCCCGACTACCTTGGATTTGTTATCTGTACAACATTCTACTAGTCAAGCCCTTTCATTTGATACCCATATAAAGGGAGTTGTGAAAAAAGAAATGTATTTCGGCATTTTGTGGAAGCGGCCATCTTGGATTTGAATTTTTTCATAGTGCAAAGTACTCTACTAGTCAAGCTCTTTCGTTTGATACCCAAATTGAGGTAGTAATGAAAAATATAATATAATTCGCCATTTTGTCGTGGCGGCCATTTTGCATTTGAAATTTGTTATAGTACATAGTATTCTACTAGTCAAGCCCTTACATTTGATACCCAAATTGAGGTAGGTTGTGAAGAAATATTTTGTCCGCCATTTTGTGGAGGCGGCCATCTTGAATCGACATTAACCAGACATAGCTAAGAACATTTGCTATGGTATTAACCTTGAAATAAAAGAAACCGCATCGAAATCGGCCCATCTGTTTGAGTTCTACTACGGTGCCACAGCAGACAGACAGACACACAGACAGACATCGACGTCACTTATAACACCCCTATTTTTTGGTCGGGGGTTAAAAACAAGTTTTTATTAAAGCATTTACACAATTTTGTATTGACAGGGTCGAGATTCGTAACTTTTGTGAAATCTACAACTACGTCATCCAGATAAATGTATGCAAATTTTCAGTTTTTGGTTCATATTTCAAAAACTACTTGACCGATTTCGAAAAGATTTATGTGGGACCATTCGGGAAGCATACCCATCCGAACACAAAAAGAAATTTTAAAATCGGTTCAGAGGTTCTCGAGAAATCAGGTAACACATAAAAAAAAACATAGGGGTTGAATTGATAACCTCCTCCTTTTTTTGGAAGTCAGTTAAAAAGGATCTTGAAACGGACAGACGAGCAACAAAGTGATCCTAAAAGGGTTCATTTTTTTTCCTTTTGAGATACGGAACTCTAAAAAAGCAAAATCTCCGAAGTAGAGTTTACTTTCATCTCCTTATTGGGCCCTTGATTTTAATCGTCAAGGGTTATTATGTAATTTTACCGCAAAGTAATTTCGGTTGAGGCAATGCCAATTTTTCGTAAATTTATTTAATCAGGCCTTGTACCATGTGATCTTTACATCTGAATTTGCAAGTCGATCGACGTGTAATATTTCGCTATTATTCGATCTTGAGCTTTATCCCCCGAGAATACAGATTGCAGTTTGAACGACGTGTCATCTAGTTCTTAACTTCTTATTGTGATCATTTTGCGAGGCGATCGACGCGCAATATTTTACTTAATTCGATTTTGAACTTTGTTGCAGGGGAATAAAGATTTCAATTTGTATAATAATTAAGTTCTTTAAGCTCTGGCCGAGATGATTTTGCGACTCGATTGACGCGCAATATTTCACGATATTCGACCGTGAACCCTATCGCCGGGGAATACAGTTTGCCATCTTTGTACACGAAGTTCTTACTGAGATGATTTTGGCAGCCAATTTACGGTCAATATTTCATGATATACAAATGTCAACCATCTTACTATACAATACGGTGTAAAGTCATTGTGCACCATATAATCTGTGTTGTGCACTTAGCTTCTCCCGAGACATCGAATTATGAGTTCGTGGTAGATCTGACGAATATACCGAACGCTGACATCAGTCGTTAAAGTAATTTTTTGTGTGTGAAACTTAAGTAATTTTGTAGTTAAGGCCAGGTAATTCTGTCAAAGTAGGCATTTAACGCTGTCTTGTTCTCGCGACCGTCACCGACCGCGGAATCGGTGCCACAGTGCAGAAAGAACATTAAAATATTGGACTATGTAATTTAAACTCATTTTTTGTTCAAGATTTGTTTATGTTTGTTTGTTTATGATAAGAGTTTAGTTGCTATATAAACGAAGAAATATTAAATTTATTTATACTCGTAGGTATACAAAACTCAACCTTTTCTTTTTTGGTCACACTATAAGTTGAGAACGGCTTTTCCAATTTCATGCATCTTTTTAAAATGTTTCCTAATAATTCACAAGTTCGTCAAAAATTTTAAAAAATGTGCTGAAACGTAATGAAAGTCCAGTAAAAATAGAAGGTTTTTTGGTCAACTTTGCACTAAATTTCTAAACCAATTTTTTTTTATGAGGTAAAGATCACTTACTGAGCATAAAATTACAAAATGCTCACAGATCCAGGTAGAGCTTCAAACGCCAATTGAAAAAAAAAAACTGTTTTAGCCGATATTTTGGAAACTATATATTTTGACAATAATTGTAGAAAATAAATTTTGCATCTTTTGTTGCTAGTAAACTTTTTTTATAAAACTTACCGTTTACGATTTATAACCCATTTAATGATACGGTTGCGATGATGCCGATAATAGTGGATGAAAATGATGTGGTCTACGATGGAACTTGCTTCTCTAAAAGAAACAAACACAGTGTACCTCGTAACCCCAAGGTTCGAACCTTCGACAAAAACCCACTCTGGCAATGCGTTTCACAGCTTAGTTGTTCTTAATACAAAAGTGGAGACCAAACTCTTCGTTCAACTCTTCAATCATGATGATGAACGGTGCTGTTTATTCGAGCAACGAGCAATATGATAGAATAACTTTAATTTAAAACCCCGACTACAAAAAAAACTACACGTAAAAAAATATTACCTACTATCTAAGGACGCTTTGGCGAATGAGACTAGTCTTAGAATATCTTAGTTACCAAAATCCATCCAGCCGTTTGGAAGATATGTGGAAATAAAAGTTTTACAAACATAAAGATACGCGCGAAAAACATAACCCTTCTTCCATTCCGGTAAAAAGAGACATGTTTATGCTACTGGGAACAGAATTCACATCTTATTTTTTTACAATGTTATGATTAAATTGGACATAATAAATCGTAATCGGTAAGTTCGAAAAAACAGTTTACTGGCAACAAAAGATGGGAAATTTTATTTTCTACAATAATAATAGGCTGTATAACTTTTTCGGAATATCGGCCAAAAACGTTTTTTCGAGCTGGCGCTTGAAGCTCCACCTGGATTTGTTATTATTTTGTAATTTTATGCTCAGGGAATGATTCTAAACCTTTTATAAAAAATACGAATCGGAAATTTAATACAGAGTTAAATTCTACGAGTAATTTTACTGCCTAAAAGGCTTCAAATATCAAATTTGGTCGAGTGTCTAAATTTCATTTTAAATATGTTTTAAATGAACGAAGTTGGGTTTTTAGGGATTCGTAGACAAATTTTAAAATATACGTTATGTCTGTCCATCCGTATGTGACAGCCATTTTTCTCCGAAACTATAAGAAGTATACTATTAAAACTTGGCATGTATTCTACGAACAATATTAACATTTTCATACAACAAAAGAAAAAACAATCAATTTTGGTGGAGTCACAAACTTGGAAAAGAAATTTAAAAAAAATCTATTAAAACCATACGTGTATCTATGGATAGGTGTTCAAAAATTGTATTGAAGTTCCTAGAATTTTTTTCCAAACAGAATAGTTTGCGCAAGATTCTCTTCCAAAGTGGTAAAATCTGGATGTGAGGACTTTTCTTCCAAGTACTAAGTACCTTGCTACCAAAGAATTTACCTAAATGGCATATAAATGCAAGTTAGGTATCATTTATGATACCTAACTTGCATTTATATTAGATTTACGCAGGGATTTCTCCTCTCATTATTTCCTTATCCCGATCTCTGATTTGACGGACGAATATTTTACCGATACTTATCTATTTTCCATTGCATCCGCATTGAATTTTTACTCATGTGTTATCGACGTCAGTTTTTGAGACTCCTTATTGGTCTACAACATAAAGTAAACAGCGTACTAATTAGTATCAGCGTCTATTTGCAATTCAATGAAAACGGTATCAAAAATCAAGATCATAGCGTGCTTCACTAGTAATACCTACTGATATTGTTATACTGTGGCACTATGATCGTAATATTTAAAATTTATTGGTTGTCAAAATTGCAAAATCAAGCACAGGCCCGTCGTCCGTGAGCGCCGAAACGCGACTGATCAGGCCTGCCGAACGGCGCGCTATATATATGGTAGATATTAAAACATAGTGAATAACTGATACTTTTTATCAAGTCAAACTCTGCGAATGCATCTATAACTTTTTAGTGGCTTTCGTTGAGTACAAAAATTGAATAAAAAAATTCATTAGTTTAGTCATAAACTTGAAACAACTTTTTGAAAAGGGGTAACTTTGAGATTTTTTTCTATTAAGTAAAATTCATTAAATCGTGTTATAGACTGCGAATTGCACTAGATTAGATCCTTAACTAATACATATATTTTTTTCAGAGTTTAATACACTATTTTAAAGGTCTTAAAGTTGTTTTAAAAATTCAAAATTACGGCCCACACGCCCTTAAACACTGTCGTCAAGACGTAGTGGCGAGAATGTCTGATTTAATAGTCGTCAGATCGTATGGTCTACGGTATCGTATGGTATATGGTATACGGTTTTAGCACTACTAGCGCCCTGGGCGATATTTTTTTTTACTTTTATATGTTTTGACTAGAATAGACTGTCAAATTCGCGAGGCCTAGTTACTGACCGGACAACACGCGTAAAGGCGCTTACGCTTGCGACACGGCGCCTCTTTATATCCGGGGCCCTGGGCGGTCGCCCTACCGCGCCCTACCAACTTTTGTAGTGGTAAGACTCTTACCACAGTACCCGCCGCCGCCTGGGGAAGTACCACAGCTTTGCCAGTTATGCTACTGCCAAACAATAAAGGGCAAACATTACTGTGTTCCGGTTTGAAGGGCAATGTTACTAGAGAAATTACAAGGCTTAGAGATTTAAATATCTTAGATCTCTGGTGACGACTGCAGTGCAGTGCTAGGTGATTTGGACACTTCATGTTACAATAACTGTGTGTTACTTGTGTTGTTAGTAGCAGGTATGTTGCTTACCATCAGGCACATGTCCAGCTCGTCTCGTTACTTAATACTATGTAAAAAACCCTATTAAAGCCTAAATAATACCCTAATGTATTAAGTATGTTATCACCAATGGGTTTAACGGCGAAGGAAAACTTAGCGAGGAAACTGACGAGTGAAAAAACTTTAACTGTATACTACTGCCGCACAGTTTTACCAGCTTAGTTCCCGCGTTTGACTTTGAAATCAAAACAAACAACTCCAATAATAGAAAGATGTATTTATGTATTTACTCTAGTTTGGTTTATTTACCGTTTTAATGAAATTTGTGGGACTTCGACGTCCATCTACGCATGCCTTTTTAGGGCGTACATAAACTGGGTTTGACAGGTTTATGTCTTCGGCTTTCTAAGCTTTTATACGGCAATGCATAGTCTATGAGTATAGCATGCATAAGTACCTATGCTATAAGTACCTACTACCTTAACAGTACTTAGAACTTTACTTACTAGTAGACCTATGTCATAGAATACTATTTTTTTTAAAAGATTTTTTTGTTTATAGCGACGGGACGAGCAGTACGCGTGCCTGATGGCACCACGCCTGCCCTTAACAGCGCATTGTCACGCATTCTTTAAAATTTTCGCAATTTGAACTCATTGAAAAAAATAACTTTACATCGTGATTAAAATGTGTGTAATGTTATCAATGCATTAATTATTGATTAGCGACACAAATTTTCCCTAAAATACTATTGTCAACGAAGTTATTTATTAACTCTGTCGTGCTACCGCTGAAGATTGCCAAAAATACTGTAGAACCGGTTCTTGAGAATTCGACCCTTCGTCGAATTCTCCAGAATTTACGCAGAAGTAAAAACGATAATTAGGTAACATTAAGTTTAATAATGGATTCTGTCTTTTTTATCCGACTGCCAGAAGGGTTACATTTTCCCGCGTATGTTGTATGTTTATAAATTTCTTTATTCCCAAGTAGGCAATCACGGCTGGATTGATTTTGACACTTAATATGTCATAAGTTTTGTCTCAAATACCCGTGTCAACAGATGAGAAATACACAAAAGCATTTTTAGACGGACTATTTAGTAGTCTGGAATTACATTTTGTACCCAGTCGTGATTTCAATTACAAGTGAGATCTAGTAACAATATAGTAAGACTAGATGTCCGCTCCGGCGTTGCCCGTGGTGCATTATATAGTACTCATCAGGATTCCGTACATATACAACGGTGAAAGAATGACTGAAATCGGTTCAGGTTTTATATTCAAGAAGTATGTAATCTGTGATATTCAATGACGCAATCTTAGACACATGCTGTCATGTGTCATGTCAAAGCACGAAACGTACGAAATCTCTCAAAAACGAATATATTTTGTTACATACTTGATTCATGTTCCGCTTCTATTAATAGTAGCGTTATTTTCTATAGCCTATAGCCTTCCTCGATAAATGGACTATCCAATAGAAAAATAATTTTTCTATCCGGACCAGTACTTCCCGAGATCTTAGCGTTCAAACAAACAAACAAACAAACTCTTCAGCTTTATAATAAAAAAAATATAGTAAGATTAAATGCAACCTTGAAATTCTGACGTCGCTTTGTCGTTTAGCGAATATGAATTTCCCCGCCAATCTGCAACACTCTCGAATCTTAATTTAATTGACCTTGGTTTGCGTGCGCTCGAGATTAAGCAATCCGCCTGTTTCATAATAAGTATTCTCGATACTGGTAATAGAGTAGGTACTTTCCACAAAAAAAGTCCCGACAACAAAGGAACTAAATTTTTAAGCTAGTAGGTATGTTCTACATTTCAGATTTTAGCGCTGCGTTGGAGGAATTTTCTCATAAAAAGAACTGTGCATTTTCGATTATCGCGCTGCGTTGCCTTAATGTCAGTAGTACCATTGATTTGTACCATTGACACAACTTTGTATCCTTAGTACCGTTAATGGTACTAGAGGTAATTGTTCGGGGATCAGTAGTACCATCAGAAAAATGGATGTATCGCTAGTACCATCAATGGTACAACTAAACAAGTTTAGTTGAGGAATTATCTCATAAAAAAGGACTGTACAAACTATGATGTGTATAATATGAGTACCTACATTTATAAATAGACTATTCACGAAAATCGTTGATGTCGTTTCCAAGAGTTTCCAAGATTTGGATTTTTTTAATTCAGAAATTGATTGTTTAAACAATCAATAATATTAGATAAATAAAAATATTAGATAAATGTGCTCAATCTAAGCAGTCGGTTAAAATCGGATAAAATTATGAAGACTACTTACTCTACATTTTTTTTTTTTTTAACTTTTATAGGTTTTCACTTGACCGCCATCTCGCCTGATGTTAAGCGACGATGCGGTCTACGATGGAGCGTGTTTACCTAGAAGAAACCGATTCACTCTCAATTTGAAGACACAAAGATTGTAACCATCGGGGAAAACCCACTCAGGCAACGTATTCCACAGCCTAGACGTTCTTATCACAAAAGTAGAGTCAAATCTCTTCGTTCGTGTCTTTGGAACTTCAACCATGAAACGATGTCACTTTTTCGAGCTACGAGCATTCCGATAGAAAAAAGGGCAAGGTGGTATCAGATCATGCAAATCAGTCGCACACTCTCCAAAGTGTATCCGATAAAAAACCGATAGGCTGGCAATTTTTCGGCGATGATCAAGACTTTGTAGTCTTTTTCGCAGAAGAGAGTCATTGCCTATGAGCCTTTTAGCACGTCTCTCGAGTATCTTTTTTATTTTATTCTTTTCACATAACATTAACAGTTTCTTTTTAGTTCACACTAATTAACTGAACTAAACATAGCATAGAAACAAAACCTATAAGTATGTCAAGTTATTTCAAGTTTATATGGGTTGAAAATAAAATAATAATGTCAAAAATAAACAGATTAGTAATGTACATAAATATACACATTTTTAATTAGTTTGCTACGTGTATCGGATCACAGATTTAGTAGATTTAGATAGAAAACTTTTTATTGTGACACAAACAAACAGACATATTAGTACCAGTAAATCACCTATGAACTAGCTTCACAACTGGCGACCTCATTGCTGCAATCTCTTCCAGACAAACAGCTTAAAAGAGATTCGCCTACATACAAGGTTAGGCAGTTAGTATTTGTAAGAAGTACCTAATTATCTCGCGAGTATTGTAAAAAGGAAGCTAATGAGTTTTAAACCGCAGAATTCTCATCAAAGCTGCGTAATTGTCGTCACCAAATGATGTGTCATTGAAACCGCCTCAAGATAAAACCCATCAAACCCGTTTCAAGAGAGGAAACAATGCCCCTCACCACACCTCGATATGCGTAAACACAATGCGGTAATTATCACAATTTAACGCTCGACTGCTCATCAAATGACGACGAATCAATGCCACAAAACAAAAAAAGTGATAGTCATACGGGTTGCTGATAGAAGTGAAAACTTATAACTCGGAATTCGATAGCTTACTTTGGAAACTACGCGGGTGAAACCGGAGGGCATGGTCATGAGCATGGTCATGATCCCGAGTTTACGCGAATATTTCTTATCATTCCCGAGCGTGACGCTAGAATTTAATTCGCAGCCCACGAAAAAACTATCAGTGGTGCGCGAAAAGAAGTTTTCACTTCAAAAATTGTCAGCCATATATATGGCTGCGAATAGAAGTGAGATTTTAAATATAGAAGTTTAGTACTCGTATTAAACATCACTAAATTCTACAATGCTTCACCTGTATAGCTGGAGATATAAATATATAGCGATGGAAACTCAGTCATAGGGACTGCCGATAAAAGTGAAAACTTATAACTCCGAATTTGATAGCTTGCTTTGGAAACTAGGCGGGTGAAAGTGGAGGGCGTGGCCATGACGATGGCCATCTAGATCATCCGAGTTTACCCGAAAATTTCGTTCATTTACGAACGTGACGCTTGAGCTCAATTCACAGCCAACGGAAAATCTGTATGTGGAGCGCCAAAAGACGTTTTCACTTCAGAAGTGTAAAACGCGCTCCGACCAACCTCTCTGCTCGTCCTGCATCGTTCCGTCGCTACGCCGCTACATTGGATTGAAAGACTTTTCACTTCAAAAAAAATCGAAACAAATCAATCACTCTTGCAATTATTGTAAATGTAAAATTATTGCCAAAGTTTGTATGTTCCATTATCATCAGCTTATCTAATAATCGACCTCTGTTGAATTCAGATTGAAGTTTGAACGCCTTCAACTTCCCACAAGCCTCAAACTCAAAATAAGTTATGAGGTACCCACCGACAACTGTTTTTTTTTTACTTTTATAAGTTTACACTTGACCAACGTCTCGCCTGATGTTAAGTGACGATGCGGTCTACGACGTAGCCTGTTTACCTAGAAGAAACCTCTCGATTTGAAGACACAAAGGTTATAAGCATCGCATCGGGAAATCTTCACTCAGGTAACGTATTCCACAGCCTTGACGTTATTATCACAAAAGTAAAGTCAAATCTCTTCGTTCGTGTCTTTGGAACAGCAACCATGAAACGATGTCTCTTTTTCAAGCTACAAGAACTCCAATAGAAAAAAGGGCAAAGTGGTATTAGAGCAAGAGCAATTGCTTTTAAGTTTTAGTAATTATCGCATAACATTTGATTTATTAAACTTAGCTAAAACAACACGACATTGCAATTACCTTTAGATCATCGATCTTCCTGTTTGACAACCGTAAGCTTAACATCCTAGTAATCATCTCTGTATTCTAATTAAATCAATTTTCTATGGCTCTACAGTAGACGACTACAAAACATCGTACTAACGAATAAATCAAGCAAATAATACCTATAATTAACGCTGTTTGGACATAGACGCTGGAATGACGATATAGAATACTCGTAGTTAGTTTCTTTATACATATTTTACAACTTAATAATATTTAAGTCACTACGTTACTCTAACTTACAGCGACCTGGTAAAACTGCCAAAAATCATATTTTTAACAAAATGTACCTATGGTAGTGAGAAATCAAGATAGTTTAGAGATAGCATCAAGTGACTGCCTATCGAACTTTGGGATATTACAGGAGGCGCAAGATCCTACTAACAAAATCTGGCTAACCAAACCTACGTACCATACCTACCTACGCACTTACGTAGGACCAAAGAGTTTACATATACTACGTATAGAGTTGGCACAAACGCTTTACACCGAAAGCATCTTGCCTTGTCGCTTTTGTGAAAGTGTCATACTTTTGTCGCAGCACATCACTCTGTTGCCATAGAAAGTATGCACGTCATCTGCTTACGATCGACTCAAAGAAACCGTGCGGAAAATCTAAAACCCACGAGCCCTAAAATCAGAGGAAATTACGTAAAACTAGTGGGGAGGACCCTACATCGCACCATAAATCACCAATCATATGGTACGATGTAGGCTTCTCCCCACTACTTTTACGTCATTTCCTCAGATTTTAGGACTCGTGTGTGCCGCGCTTAACTCTACACGTAGTATATGTAAACTCTTTGCGTAGGACATATATCGTTTATTGCCCGTGTTATTACCCGTCCTACTACCAGTAGTAACACGGGCAATAATTTTATAATACATATAATGAAAAGATTAATACTTTTACCGTTGCATACCTTATCATATTTTTTACAGCAGGCAACAAGTACTACATCTCGTACGTCGGCATTAGCTTTGGCTGCCGCCGGTAGGGAAGCTCAAGGAACGATCTGGCATCTGGGTTAGCCTAAGCACACGATGCTATCAGGCCCTCTTCGCTAAGCCTCCTATATATTGTCTCTACAGTAAACTAATCTCGTCACGACATTTTTATTTATTTATTAATTCAATGAGCACACAAAACAGAATGTAATAAATAAAAACTATAACATAAGAGTATACTGTACAGAACTGTATTACATTCCAAACTATGTGGGCCTAGAAACAACAATTATTTAAATTCAGTGGTTTGATAATAATAACATTACATTAGTGATAATACATAAAGAAACTTAGGCCAACATATCTGAACTTAAAACTAAAAACTAACATGCGTTAAAACAGTAGATAAATAAGATATAAACATAGAATATTATAACACAACAGATAAGTATATTAACAGTGTGAAACAATTAATGTATAAACAATATAAAAAAAACTCATAACAGTATTTACAGTAATTTTTGTGAATCTCTAGATCAAATGTGGTCGACCCACAATCTGCCTTTATACTATAGATTTTTTTCTGTACTATAATTTATTCTCGACATTTTATTAGTAAATCTCGTTGATTTGATTCGTTTTCCATGAGCGCCAAATGTGGTTTAACCCATAATCTGCATGATCGCACTGTGGGAATCCCTCAGAGCTCGATTATGTTAGGTTCTTGAAACCGGTACAAATTAGTAGAGACTAATGCAACCGCTCTACAACACCTCACCACGTTTCTACCGGGTTTCTACGTATAAATATTTTCTTCCACCACAAACATTAATTAAAGTAGCCTATGTTCTGCTCATAAAAAGAAAACGACTGTTTTTGGAACGCAAATTGAAGTTACAGTTCACAGTACTATGAGACAAGTTTTCAGCTCGTCTCAAATACCTATGTAAAATGACAATGATTTACTCACAAATTACTCATTTTGAACCGAAAAGCGAAAATCATTCAGATGCGATTAATCGGATCGGCCGGATCGACAGAAATCAGGTCGGATCCGGCCGGACTGAAAATGACGCCGGATTGCTATCCCTAGTTGTTAATAATAATCGAATCAAATTAAGAAAGTAACTTTTTACTAGAGCCTTATTAGATTATGTTTTAGCATAATATTTTTACCCGTTCTTAATTATTAGGTCAAGTATTTTAAACTAATAAGGTTTCTTACAAATATTTTCAGTGTTTCGTTTGTCCAACAATGGGGTTTGATCGACTGTTAGTATATAACAATAGTCATTGGTCAATGGAATTTTAAAATTGTTCCGTACAATCTATTGTTCCATAATGATGAGTTCAACGCGTCATCATGGTAAGCTTAGTACGTCACTTTTGCGTATTCAAGTACGTATTGAAGAAAAACGGTAGGTAGTTGTTGAACCTCCTTGATTTTAAACTCCGTATGTCAAAATATTACTAAAACACCATTTTGTATTCTTGGGTTTATTACACATGTTAGTTGGCTGAATTTAGAAGCAAGGTTAGTCGACTGCATTCGGAAGCAAGTTTAAAAACAAACAATCGCTTCAGTATTAGCTAATGGAATGCTATAACGCTTCACTTTAGTGATGACTAAATTTAGCCAAGTGCAATAAACCTTTTAGACTGTGGCTGAAGAAGGACAGTAAGGTGGCAAAGACGAAAAGAAAAAAATTGGTAGTGATACGACTCTTTGCAGAGTCTGACCGAGTTAGTAACACACCTTTGGCAGTCATTCTACCGCCAAGCAGTAATGTTCAAATATCACCGTGTTTCGATTTGAAGGGCAATGTTTTCAGAGAAATTACAGGACAAAGAGATAAATAATCTTATATCTCAGGGTGATGAGCGCGGTGCAGTGCTAGATAATGATTTGGACTCTTCGTGTTCCAATAGCTGCATGACTATATGCTGGTATAGACAGGCGTGTTGTTTAGCATCAGGAATATGTCCTGCTCGTCCCGTCCTAAAAATGTTGAGGAAATAATGTTAGTTGAATTTGTAATATATTAGGATTTATTGATAGTCCTGTAAATAATGGGTATCGATGAATAAATCCTCCTATACACTCCATACTCTATACTGTAAAAAAGTAGAAAGAATTGAGGTTAAAGAATTATCGTATGATTTTCACAAAACACACAGACACAGGAAAAGTCACGAAAAGTGAATAGCTCCAAGTTGAATTCTGTGTGGAATCTTACAAATCGAGCTGATATTTCGGTACACCACTCATAGATATGAGAGCAGTTTGTGTATGGATGATTTTGCGTCGATTTTCGTAACGGCGACTATAGTATCTGTGAAGAATTATGACAAACAAACCTAAGTTGCCTACGCTCATTTTTTGAGAGATATATTTTTTTGGCGCACCACACACAGATTTTTCTTGGGCTGTGAATTGAGCTCAAGCGTCACGCTTGTAAATGAAAAAAAATCTTCGGGTGAACTCGGTACCATGGCCATCTAAACTAGATGACCATGCTTAGAAAACTTGAAGATTTTCCATTACAATGCCTTGAAGATATATTCCAGACTACCAGCGGCCTCCAGTTTCGACCGCGTAATTTCCAAAGTGACCTATAAAATTCTGAGTTATAAGTTTTTTTCACAACTTCTACCGACATCAAATAAAAGGGCTTGACTAGCAGAGTACTAAACGCTCCCTCAATATGGGTACGACTGCTATTATTTTTTAAACTATTATAGGTTTACATTTGGCCGCCATCTCGCCTGATGTTAAGAACGAAGAGCAACATGATAACTCCTCAAAGAGATTAATGGAATACACGCAACTGTGGAATCATACAAAAATATCTCATATCTAAAATACTTATAAAAGTAAAAAAAAAACTGAGATTTTTACAAAAATACAAAATAAGGAAAAATCAGCACGGTAAAACACATAATATGAGCCACCATGTGAGGAAGCTTATTGAATTACAAGAACAAAATTAAAAATTTTGATTAACCCCCGACTACCTCGGATTTGTTATCTGTACAACATTCTACTAGTCAAGCCCTTTCATTTGATACCCATATTAAGGGAGTTGTGAAAAAGAAATGTATTTCGCCATTTTGTGGTAGCGGCCATCTTGGATTTGAAATTTGTCATAGTGCAAAGTATTTTACTAGTTAAGCCCTTTCGTTTGATACCCATATTGAGGTAGTAGTGAAAAAAATAATGTTGTTCGTCATTTTGTGGTGGCGGCCATCTTGGATTTTTGAAATTTGCTATAGTGTATAGTATTTTACTAGTCAAGCCCTTTCATTCGATACCCATAAGAAGAAATATTGTCCGCCATGTTGTGGAGTCGGCCATCTTAAATCGATATTAACCAAACATAACTAAAACCCATCCGCACGGATATTAACTTTCAAATAAAAAAAAACCGCATTGAAATCGGCCCATCCGTTTGAGTTCTACGGTGCCACAGACACACACACACACACACACACAGACAGACAGACATCGAAGTCAATCTTATAACACCCCTTTTTTGGTCGGGGGTTAAAATACCGAAACGGTTGCTGGTCATTATATTATACTAGCGGTCCGCCCCGACTTCGCCCGTGGTACATATATACTTATACATAATATACAACATATATTTTGTGTACTAAATATCGGAAATTTGTCAATAAAACAAAAAATACAAATGATTTATCTAAATTTATTTTATCGCCTTCAAAGTAGGCCCCATTGCTTGCAATACAACATCTCCAACGCTTCACCCAGTCTTCCATACATTTTTCATAGGCTATTTGCGGTATGGCCTTTAGCTCATTCAGCGAATTTTATTTTATGGCTTCTATCGACTCAAAACGTTTTCCTCGAACCTCGAAGTGGTAATTTTAACTTGGGAAATAAAAAAAGTCAGACGGAGCCATACGGTGCTTGGTCGAGAACTTTTGTTGAATATTTCGCTAAAAACTATTTCACTATAATGGCTGTGTGTGATGGTGTATGATCATGGTGCAGCATCCATGAGTTGTGTTGCCACAAATCTGGACGTTTACGGCGGATACGCACACGCACACGCTTCATGACGCTTAAATAATATTCTTTATTCACTGTTTCTCCCTCTGGAAGGAATTCGGAGTTAACCACACCACGGTAGTCAAAAAAAAAAAAAAAAGGGTTTTTGGGTTTCGGCTCGTGTTCGAGACGCCATTCTGAAGGCTGTTGGCTTGTTTGCATGTCGTACTCATAAACCCTTGTCTCGTCGCCAGTTATTATACGTTTCATAGAGGCCGGATCCGTAGAAGCTCGGGAAACCATGTCTTCAGCGACATGTTTTCGCTGCGCTTTTTTGAACAAAATTGAGCTCTTTTGGAACTAGTTGAGCGGCGACGCGTTTCATGCCTAAAATGTCAATGATAATGTTGTGGACGGACTTAAAAGATATGTTCACCTCACTAGCCAACTCTCTCAGACTCATACGTCGATTTTCGAGCACTAGCTTCTTGCTTCTTCTTTGGTCGTAGCGGTTGAAAGTCTACCAGAACGAGGGAAATCTACTACTACTTCTCGGCCTTCTTTAAAAGCCTTATACCATTCATAAGCCCTTGTTTTCGATGTACACGATTCGCTGTAGGTATTTCGCAACATTTTTAATGATTCGCCACATGAAAAATTATTCGAAACACAAAATTTAAGGCACACTCTTTGTTCAACAATATTTTCAATTGTAAAAATCGCCGAGAACTCAAAACTATGACCAACAAAAAGTGTAGTTTAAAACAAATTAAATGACAGATCCCGCTCAAACTTTGCGCGCTAAATCAGTACAGTGCTACCAACATGCAGTAAAAAAATTAGAACGACCTCTTTTACACTGGTCTTTTTATTGACATATTCCCGATACTTTTTACACAGAGTAGTATACGTCGTACATATGAAATATTTATTTAATCGGTCCAGTAGTTCCTGAGGTTAGTGTGTTCAAACAAATAACCTCTTCAGCTTTATATTAGTATAGAGACACATTAAAGATACGTTTATATTTCAAGTGACATTTTACCATCATTATAAATATCGACATCAATATAATCGTATTTTATTACGTCAGAACGTCACTCAATTGTTTTGCCTTCCTGGAACCTCTCCAATAACACCACTAACACTTGAACTTTATGACTTATTATTACGATTCGTTTGTATGGGAAAAGGAAAAGGGCAGTTTTTGAGGGGTTTCCCGGCAATTATTGGAAAAAACCGTCCTTGGACTTCGACGAACATTTAAAAATAGGAATTGGCCAAATCGGTCCATGTGTTGTTGAGTTATGCGATTACCAAGACATTTTGCGCTTCATTTTTATGTTATAGATGGATAAGTAGTATAGATTTTAATACTACCTTAACCATCAAATCACACATCTACATAAGACTAACACGAAAAACTTAGCGAAGCAGTCCTGTGCTCAGATTACAGAACAAAACTAATCTGAAGTCCTGGGTTGGTCTTCACGTGGATAAACAAGTAAAACAGTTACCAATACTTATAACCTGAAACCAAGATTTCTTGTGGTTCGGTGCTGATTCACAACGCAGTCGGAACGATTCCGACACGGAATAACAATCCTAGTCTCTGGCATTCTAAACGGATAAGTTTGATTCCGTGTCGAAATTAATGCGTTTGCTTTGTGAATCAAGGTATCTACTGAATACTGAACAATAGGCGTGACGACAGGTCCTGCAATTATGTTAAATTATTAAAATAAAATTAAAAACTATTATATAATGACAGTATTTAAATAGAATAAAATTTGTATTAAAAATTGAAATTTAATTTCATTGAAAATTGAAATTTACGATCATTCAAAGCTGGATGGGCAAGTCCATTTTAAAAGTACGAAATTATTAGAAAATGTATTTACCACTGGATAATCCATTCCATTTCAAGAGACTTTTGCAATGAAACCAGTTTCCTAAACACAATATTTAATATAGCCATACAAACAACCATACAAACTTTACGCGCGACGCATAGAAAATACGACTCAGTGACGTCACGCTTCTGTAGGGTTTTGTATAAAGTGTTTTTGGGACAGTCCAAAATTGTGATTTTAAAATCGTGATACCACGGGAAGTTTTTAAGATAACAAGGTAATTCTTTCACCTATGTTTCTGTTATTGAGCAGCCTTTTTTGGCACATTAAATAAAAAATGAGTCGTCATGCCTATTGAAGGTATAGGTATAGGTACTCGTATTCTACTGGTGTCTAACGCTTGACGTAATCGTTAACTGCGACGATTCGTCTTGACGTATTCGTGACGTATTACTTAGGGGTGATTGTATACACGTATGTGGCTTGAAATACCAATTTATGATTTACTTGAAATACTAATTAAACTTCTTTTAAGTACGTCATCGTAAAACACAACGTTTAAAACTCCAAGACCTTATTTTCCTGGATAAAACAATTGGACCCTGTAGGTAGTGTGGACGTCGATTTATAGCCGAATTTGCATTCACACATACGCACACAGAGCCGACTAATCGATTGAAGAACCCAATACTTTCGGTACTTTGTTTTATAGACATTTTCTTTCTTCTCGTTAATATGTATTATCTGAAATGTTTTATTAACTATGATAGTTTGCTAGACTGCCATCTCCTGATGTGTGTGAGTAAACAACTAGGTAGGTATACTTTTATCTAGCCAAACCATACAATGCGTCTATTAGTAATATAACTCTTTAGTTGGTTTAGTTGAGTATAAAATTTTCGTGTAAAAAAATTGGTTGCCTGTAAAGTCGGTATACGGGCGAAAGTTTTACGTGACAACGACTTTGAGTGGTAAAATAATTTTACGGAAGGGACGCGTGTTTTTCATCTTATCTTAATTTCTGTCTCTCTCGCTCTTAGGCGGGCTAACCATGCCCTGAGTGGATGGGACGCGACTAGATTACTCGCTAAGTATTGTTTTTTCAGAGCGCAAAACGTGAGCGAATGGTTTTAAAACTAACGTTTCTTTGTAGAAGTGTCACCCGGCAAACCAATTTATAAGACGTTGTAAAATTGATTGAATTCTAGAAAAAACTAAATAGCATAACTTATTATTTTGGCTTTACTCAATGCTTACGAAATCTCATTACGAAATTCAACCCCTAAGGGTGTAAAAAACGGGATGGAAGTTTGTATGAAAAAATATATTCCTTAAACGTATTTGCATAAATTTTCGCACGAATTGAGCATGTTCAAAATAATGAATGATGTATTACAGAATTTTTCAAAACTTAACCTCCAAAGGGGTGAAATAAGGGGTGAAAGTTTGTTTGAAACTTTTTATTGATTGAAAATATTTGCATGAGATTTCATAAGCACTGAGTAAAGCCAAAATAATAAGTTTTGTTATATAGTTTTTTTCTAAAATTCAATCTGAAAAATTAAAAAAAAAAAATCAATGAAAATTATTAAAAAAAAAAAAATGTCATATTCTGGACTGAAATTTTTTAGGCAACCCATTTGCAATATATTTGTTGACATATTAAATTACATATAAAACACTTTTTTTTTCATACAATAAACAGCTCGGTGAAGGTCGTTGTATAGCGGGATCTTACACTATGTCGCTTTTTCGAGCTCCAAGCAGTCTGATAGAAAAGGGCAAGGTGGTATTAGATCATGCAGATCAGTTACACGCTCTCCGAAATGTATACAGCAAAAAAACCTTTTCAATTTACAGTGTTGTTCAAAACTGAATGAAGTCTTTGTAATATATTATTATATATCTTACTTGATGTGATAGTGCATCTCCCGTCTGTTTTAACTGGTAATCAAGAATCTGGTTGCTTATGTAAGAGGTTTAGGTATGCGGAGTTGGGCCACTTTTGTAGAGGTAGGCTGTATTGCAGGCTTCTCTTTATGTTTGCATGTGTTTTTCCTCGTACTAAATATTTAACATACTTACATTTAGGTGCTTCTTGTGTACTTACTCATTCAAAATTTGTTTAGGTCGGTGGTTTTCCCGAAATTTAAATAAGATGATGATATATACCTACAGAATAATTAGTTGTTTAATATAGCTAGTTTCATTGAAGTGAACACATCTTTTTGGACACCATACACATATTTTTATAAAAGAGTATTTAGGTATATAATATTAGTATATAATATCTGATGAAGTGCGACAAAGTTCAGTGAAATATCGTCTTGGACAAATTTACGGGTGTTAAAATTGCTTTAATGAAAATAAAATAAACTTTTAGGGTAAAAAAGCCTCCGCCAACTCTTTTGATTTCCATTCGCCTATATCCTTGAACAAGATAATAACGCTTCAGTAATACATAGGTATCAAGTGGTGTACTAAAGTTTCAAATTTATCAATTTGACTCCGATTCCGGACGGAGCGGAACGAAATAAAATAGAACAGAACAGATGTTCTTCATTTCATAGAGACCTTGTTTCTATGAAAATGTTTATTAGCACAAAAACTTAAGTTACTTACAATACCAACTTAATTCATTAAACATGTAGGTAGGGTAGATACAATAAAACAAATAAAGTAAAAAATAAGTCGGTGATCACTGGATCCCACACTAGGGTGACCTGTGACGTGGGTATCCAGGCTCCTTCTTGTTCTGAGGGTATTTAGTAAACAAACAAAGTTTTGAATAAAAGGACGTAATAACAATGCATGCCAGATAATTAAAAAATGGTTAAAGGGTATTTGCAAAGAGCTTACAAATTTCTTAATCTAAGGGTATTTGTGATTTAGGATAAGTGAGAGATAATCAGTGTGCGCCTTGTGATAGTAACGGTTGTTTTTGTTAATTTTACATTCAACATTTCAAAAAGATTTCTTTATAAGTATATGTTTTTTTTGTTTATAGACACATGTATAGACATCAGGTCGTGGTCATTTAATTATAATTAAGGTTGGTATAGTCATTGTTTAAAGGTTCTCGAGTGGCGACCACGACCGGAAGATGCAGTGTTAGACAGATGACCTCACAAAGGTCGCTGGAAACCGCTGGTTGCAGTTGCGCAGGACCGTTCGTTGTGGAAATCTAGGGGGGAAGCTCATATTCAGCAGTGGACGTGCTGCGGCTGATGATGATGATGATTTTTCAAATATTCTTTGAAAGTATAAATAGTTTTGTCCAGCAATAAAATTTTAGCTTTGCTAATAAATACCGCGTTATTGGCCAGCTTCTGCATTTCTGATGGGAGTTTGTTGTTTGTTATGTGAGTAAGATTCTTGTTCTTTGATGAGCGGATATATATTAATAAATAAATATTGGTGGATAATACACACACAACACCATCTAACCCCAGACTAAGCAAAGCTTGTACTATGGCGGCCAAATAGCTGATATAATACTTAAATAGTTTTAATACATACATATATTGAGGGATTCTTTTTACTCCGCTACTCATAAGTCTGCTCCTCCATATTGGGAGGGTAGAATAAGATAACTTTGGGACAAATTTTCAGCTTGCATTCAATACCTAACCAAAATTTGTTGTCAGTTCTCCGAAAACAATATTAATGCAAGGATATTAAATAATCCACAAAAATAGTATATCTTACGGTCGCATACGAAAAATTACCTCAAGGCAAGAATCGCCGAAGACAGTCACGTTAAGGAGTAGGCCCTAACAGGTAAATAAACCTTAAAAAAGTACCTTGTACGTAGTCAGCTTAGGCTGAGGATAACCTCAGGCAGTGTCGACACGGTTCGTGAGCTCAAACACAAAGCGGTTTGAGTGAACGAGTAAACAAAACAGCCCTCATGACATACTTCCAGAGTTTGCACTTACGAATGCAACAATCCATCTACCATCAAACCAAACCGGTTCAATTTGGCGATAACTCTTCATAATCAACCCACTAAATTGTCTTAAGGAAAAAGTTAGGACTGATCTAGTCGGAAGATCGGTGACTGCCGATCCGGAGCCTCTGGTTTGAATCCCACGCGCACCACTGTCATTTCGAATTCATGTGCGTAATGCCGCTGATTTAAATACGGTGAAGGAAAACATCACGAAGAAACCGACATCTAGAATCTTTCGAGGTAATGCGTCATCTTCCAACTGGGCCAGCGTGGGGAATTATGGCCTTGACTCTCTTCTTCCGAAAGAAAGCCCCGAATAGCTTCCGAGAGAAGGTCAATTCAGCATCTATCGGGAAAAACCCACTCAGGCAACTCATTCCACAGCCTAGACGTTCTTATCACAAACGTAGAGTCAAACCTCTTTGTCCGTGGCTTTGGAATATCCACCATGAAACGGTACCGCTTCTTCGAGTTACGAGAAGTACGATAGTAAAAAGGGCAAGGTGGTAAAAGATCATGCAGATCAGTTGCACACTCTCTGAAGTGTATCCGATAAAAACCCGATAAGCTAGCAGTTTTGCGGCTATGTTCAAGACTTTGAAGTCTTTTTCGCACTAGAATGTCTTTGCCTATGAGCCAGTGTCTAGACTAGGGCTTTATTGAGCTTGAAAGCTATCGACTGGACACTCTGCCATAACTTATTTTGATTTTTTGCAAAATTGATTAGTTTTAGATTGACCAGTAGGGCAGTTGGCATCAGTTATCCTCTACTGCACTATTTTCCCTAGTCTGATCAAACAATCTAAACATACTTAGGTCCGAGTACTTACGTAGAGGAATTCCTAAAGCATACCTGAAACACCTACTTATACACCACTACCAATAACATTTAATTCATTAATTCATAAAATAGTTCAGTTCTATGAGTTTCCTATGAGATTGTTCTTCTTGATCGTATCCTCATTACTGAGGGTCGTGACTACCATCGACGTCCATGACCACCTTCCTTCAGGCTCTCCTGTCTTGGGCCATCCGTAAGCAAGTTTGGATGTTTGTCCTTGATGGTGTCTATCCACCGGGATGGTGCTTAGATGGTGCATTTCCTCTCTTCCATTCGACGCGACCGACCATTATTAACTTTTCTAAGCTTTCTTGTCGTCTAGCCACGTGTCCGAAACATTGAATTTTCCGCCGCATTGAAGTGTCCGGTGAGTACTGTGAATGGTGGAGGGTCTCGTACCTATGAGATTATGGAACCTGCACTATATTTTTTTATTTAAAAATTAAATTACATACACTACATACCCAATCCAAATACCTATACTGAACAATTCTAATTTATCCACAGACCGACAAAAGTGAGATAATTCGGATAATAGTTGGAAACGTGCCCAGTATGTTGGCGACATGACCACGCTGAGCGGCGATGCTTATTTGAGCCAAATAAACGATTTCGTTTCGTTTTGCAAGCGCTCATAACGTTTTAAATTGAAATGAGATTATAATATTACATACCTCATCCGCCAAAAAAATGGAAGTGGAGAAAATAAGGAAAAAATATGAATAATCCTCTAATGTAACTTTAAAAAGGCCGTCAGTTCTTCGGTACCAAGGTGTTCAGGTATTAAGGATATAAGCTAAGGCGCCTTGATTCTGACAAAAAAACATTAGCATTCTTCCAAACTACAAACTGATGACCTTTTTGATATATTGGGTATTTGGAGAATTTGCGTTGTTATCTGTAAACCAGTGACCTTAATCGATATTTGTTTTCAACTTTGCATTCGAGAGAACTTTTTAAAATGACTTATATATTTAATCACTTCCCAAAGTGTTGTGTTCAGATATTTAGATACTCTTTATTGTACACACCAAAACAATAATTCAACAATAAAATAAAAAAACCTAGTGTTGCAATCGGCGGTCTTATCGCTAAAAGCGATCTCTTCCAGGCAACCTTAGAATGAAAATATTTTTGGAAGTAATAATAATAAATACTTGTTCAGCGTCTGGGTGTTTTTATGTATCAAACATATGTGTTTAAAATTAAATAACTATTATATTAGTCATCTTCCCACGTAGCATCCATTTCGGTACAAACTTTGCTTAGTTTTTTGCTAGATTGTGTGGCAAAGTTTTAATGTTCATTGCTCAATCAAATAGTTAAAACTAAACGGATCAGTTGTTTAAAATCCTATCCATGCACGGTTGCCTGGAAGAGATTGCTCTGAGCAATAAGGCCGCAAATTAAAATGTCATGCTTGTGTAATAGTTCTAAGTCTCTCTTGTATTTTTTTCCTTTTCTGTTGTGACTTATAATAAAGAGTTTTCTTATCTTATGAAATTTGGAACTGAGATAGATAATGCAGTCTTGAATTAACTTTATAGTGTTCTAGTTTGAAAAACGATGTTTCTAGGGAAATAAGAAGGTCTTCCTGTTTTCGTATCTGTTTTTCCATCCTACGGTTGCCTGGAAGAGATCGCTTTGAGCGATAAGGTCGCCCATTGCTACTTTAATTTTAGTTAAAGTTTTTTTTTAAATGTATTTTTGTTGTTATTAAGTGCAATAAAGAGTTAATCTATCTATCTAAGAAGGCAAAGAGCTGGGTGTTTCTATGTTTAATAAGTTTTTTTTAATAAAAAGTGACGAGACGAGCAGGATATATGCCTGATGGTAAGCGACATTCCCGCGACTTAACAGCATAGTGACACCCATGGGAACCAAATCTATACCCAGCACTGTACTGCGCTCGTCACTCAGACCTATAAGATATTTTGTCTCTATGCTCTGTAATTGCACATGTTCTTGGAGTAAGTAGTTAAGTTTGATATACATATGGTACTATGGTATATGGTATGGTAGGGTTTGGTATATTATGGTACATAAGTTACGGCTGGTCTACTCGGGAGAACGGCGCCTGCCGATCCGGACACCCTGGGTTCAAACCCCACACACACCACTGTCTTTTCGAAGTCATGTGCGTATTGCCGCTAACTTAAAACGGTTAAGGAAAAACATCGTGAGGAAAGCCGACATGTACATAGAACCTTTCGAAGTCATGCGTTCTCCTTGCGAGAGAAGGCCCGAGTCCCAGCAGTGGGAACATTTAGTGGGCTGTTGATAATAACATATGGTATAGTTTACAATTTAGGTTTGTTCATAAAATTCCTGTCTACTATTACAACCATAAGTCATCACTTCGTATATTTCAAGTTATATGGCGCGTTTCAAGTTACTTTGTTAGAATCTATTATTATACAAGAAGATATGTTAAATTCTTATGTTTATGGTGTCGTGGCTTATCTAAGATTATTTCACAATAGGAAAGATGACTGCATGATTGTAAATCTCGTTAGCGAGTAATTTGTAAGGATACTTATTTATACAAACAAATTGTAAACACGTAATAAAAATTACGTAATTGATGTGCCAATGCTAAGGAAGAGAATATATTTCTGGAAAATTATTGTCATTGGGAAATGTAGTGAAGATGTAAAGATGGAAAATCTATGATGTCATTTATGTGCATCTGTCGCTGTCGGCTTTGGCATTGTTATGATCATCGATATAATTAAAGAAACGAAGATGAGGTATGCTATAATCTAAAGACAACATAACGGCGAAAATTTGTTTGAATAATTAATAATTTCTCATCCATCATAACGTACACAACTCCTTGTTGCGACTGAGACTAAATCAGGAGACGTCACCTGATTTTGCATCATTTGCCGTTTCCCGTTTTTAATGTTCGATGGTTATGATTGAACTTTTAATAAAACTGCTTTGTTTATACAACTTACTTGTAATCAGCCTGCTCAGTTTAAGGGCATGTTCTGTATTCAAACTCAATCCATTTCTCAAAAAAACAAAAGTGTTTGTTGTCCTCTCTAGAACAGTTTAGCGGCTGTTTAGTGTTTATTGACTTCACTTCACTCTGGACATCACTTATCGAGCGTAAAAGAGACCTCGCACTCTTGTTACGGAGAGTTCGATACTTTTGGAACGGGCAATTAACACCTGTTTTTCAAATTTAAATGGAAAATATCTGATTTTTTATAAACTTTAGAACAGAACTTGACGTGTTGGATGTACTTAACACCTCCTTACAAGGATGCAGGCCAATAATATACCAATAACCAATAACCCTGTATATTACAAGCTGCGCTCCGCGGCGTAATCTGAAACCCGCTACTTATCTAATCTATTAGTTCATGTTTTATCCACTTAAGACTAGTTTTTACGGTTCCTTAGCCAAATGGCAAAATACGGGACCCTTATAGATTCGTCATGTCTGTCTGTATGTCCGTCCGTGTGTCACAGCCACTTTTCTCCGAAACTATAAAAGCTATACTATATTGAAACTTGGTAAGTACCTAGATGTAATCTGTGAACCGCGCTAAGATTATGATACAAAACCTAGAAAAAAACAAAATTTTTAGTGGTACATAGGTAGGGTGCGTAGATAGATTAATTTACAATTTTTAATAAATTAAATTGTTTTAATTTATTTAAAATAAAAATAAATTAAACAATTTATTTTTATTTTTTTTTCTATGATCATAAACTAACACATCAATACCATACGTGTGGGGTATCTATGGATAGGTCATCAAAAAATATATTGAGGTTTCTAACATACTTTTTTTCTAAACTGAATAGTTAGCGTAAGGGGCTCTTCCAAAGTGGTAAAAAGGGTGTCCCCTGTAACTTCTAAAATAAGAGAATGACAAAAATAAAGTGTATGATGTACGTTACCATGTAAACTATCAACGAAAATTGGTTTGAATGATGTCTAGTAAGTAGTTTTATTTTAATATGTCGTAAATTGACTATTGTTAAAACACTGATTACAGTAACAACGAAGTAGGTACAAGAACCTATGTTACTTGCTGCTATAGAAGCCTTCATGGGTGAGCCTGACTCGCACTTGACCACTTTTTTACCGACTTTGAATGCCATATTCATTTATATACAATCTACAGTCTAAAAATAAGTTTCCGAACTTCTAACTTAAAAAGTGACGGGAATTCTACCTTCATTAATTTTTTACCTACTTTGAATTTCATATTACTCGTACGCATGTAATATGTAAACAAACCCGTACAAAAATGAGTGTCAAGTTTCTAGTTAAAAAAAAACGAATATTCCAAATTATCATATGAAACCAAATTACAAATTCTACATCTTCTTTTAAAACCATTTGAAGCATTAAAAAGTAACCTATGTCATTTCTTAGGATATTTATAGACTATTTTTGTACCAAATTTCATTTACGGTTCGTAGTTTATGTGTGAAAACATAATACACAAACAGATAGACAGACAAAGTTACATTTGCGTTTATAGTAACGATTAAATTAGTAAGAATTAATCGTATTTATCGCACTTTTTTAATGTAAAATGTCAAGGGGACGCGATAATTTATGAATGGTTACCTTGTTTGGATAGTATTCTTAAATAAATAACATTAATAATCGCGATTAAAAAATAAATACATAATGAGGACAAAAGACCGAAATATACTCTGTGACCTATTACAACTTCCAACTTACTTAATAACTACGCAACTGACATAAATTGTGAAAAAAAACACCACATGAGAGAATAATATTTCGACTTTTTTGTTATACCCTAATTAAGTAAAATAATTACACTAGGTATTCGAGTACATATAGAGGTAGATAATTGCTATGTTTATAATAAACCATAAAAATAATAAATTTGATATGAAAGTTTCCAAAAGCGTCAATTTTAACTGTCAACCGTGAAATAATTTCACCAATGCCGCAGTAGAAAATGAATCGCGCACTAATTTAGCGAGTGGACTTTAAGGCTTTGAATTAGTTTGTCTGCGGTCAGGCTGCGCGGGAGTGGAGTGCACCGCCGGCCGGCGCCGGCGCATAGTAGCCGCGCGACGCTCTACGCCGGCGCACGCGCACTGATACCGCTGCCTATATAAACACACACCAAGGACGCGCACTCCACTTTAGTTCCTCTCTTCTCACCGGTCTCACCTCACTCGCGAAAATGTCGCTCTCGTTCCGCCACAGTCACGATGATGACGACTCAGAAGGAGTCCTCGTCGCCAAAGGAGTTTCCATGGTGGTTCTCTTCTGTGCTTCTATGATCTGTGGTATAGCTCCTCTGTTTTTGGCGAGGAGATTCAAATGGGTGTCAGCGGAAGAAGCGGGGAATCTCAAGTCGACCAACAGGGTGGTGATGACGCTTCTGTCGTTCGGTGGAGGAGTGTTGCTTTCGACAACCTTCATGCATTTGATGCCAGAAGTTCAACACAACATTGAATATTTGCAAGGTGAGTCCTGTCTTTTTTTTTTAATTAAGGTGTTTTATATTCACAAAATCGTAAAACAGGTAAATTTCTTGTGTGGTCGACGTTCTTTATTTAAGTTTCAATTGCATCCAGTCCTTTTTCAAGGATTTTTCGTTGTTTATTTTGTTAAAAGGTTATTCGAGTGTTGTTCGTTATTCGAGTGTTTTTTTTTAACTTGGAAGGATATTCCTTGTTATTAATTCCGGTACGGTATCCCTGTAGTAAGTATAGAAAGATAAGTTTTAAGTGTAATCAATTAAATTCAACAATATTTTCAGCGTACGCAAATACATTGACCTAGTATATTCGTGGTAATTTAAACAAATATTTACCAACTTTGTCGAACGAGTTGGTATGCGGCAATTAATTGAACAGAAAAACGGGGCCTATTCAATTCGAGTATGCGTATTACTTACTCGCTGGAGGTCTCAGATTGCCACTTTTTATAGGATTTTGTAAGTTTTCGTTCAAAATACATAAAAAAAGTTCTAAGTTTTTCACAATAGTCATTACAACATTAAGGCTTTACCTTCATAAATAAAATAAATACTTAAATAATTGGTTGAGTCTTAATAATTTTTGTAAGGAAAAAGCTTTTTCTTTTAATACAAGCATTTGGGTACATTCTGATGTCAAACGGTAACAGTCGTCTTTGAATATTTACAATATTTGGAAAAAATGTGTTCGCCAAATTCTCAGTTAAGAAATTAATTTTGAATATTTTTTAAATACTTATATACTCTTACTCATATAAGAGGAAAGATAGTAATCCACATTCTAGATTCCCAGTAAAACTGAGTGGTTAAATCGGACCGGGTGTGATTTATAATCCTTTTTTAACCCCCGACAAAAAAAGGGGTGTTATAAGTTTGACGTCGATGTCTGTCTGTCTGTCTGTCTGTCGGTCTGTCTGTCTGTCTGTCTGTCTGTCTGTCTGTGTGTGTGTATGTCTGTGGCACCGTAGAGCTCAAACGGATGGGCCGATTTCGATGCGGTTTTTTTTATTTGAAAGTTAATATTCGTGCGGGTGTTCTTAGCTATGTTTGGTTAATATCGATTCAAAATGGCCGCCTCCATGGCGGACAAAATATTTCTTCACAACCTACTTCAATATGGGTATCAAAAGAAAGGGCTTGACTAGCAGAGTACTAAACGCTATAACAAATTTCAAATTCAAGATGGCCGCCACCACAAAATGGCGAATTATATAATATTTTTCACTACTACCTCAATATGGGTATCAAATGAAAGGGCTTGATTAGTAGAATACTTTGCACTATGACAAATTTCAAATCCAAGATGGCCGCTACCACAAAATGGCGAATTACATTTCCTTTTTCACAATTCCCTTAATATGGGTATCAAATGAAAGGGCTTGACTAGTAGAATGTTGTACAGATAACAAATCTAAGGTAGTCGGGGGTTAATCAAAATTTTTAATTTTGTTCTTGTTTGAATTCTTATCCCTAGGGATGAGTTTTTGTCAATTGCGGCTTTCACCTTTAGTTTAAGTTAATGATAAACTTATTATTAATTTTTATAATTGACTACTAATCTACAAATTATCCGGGAATATGCCTCTCCGACAATCGATTCCCATATTCCATTCATATTAGGCCAACCTTTGCTTCAGAAAAAAGCCGAAGTGAGAGTCATTTGTATTCTCCCTGACCCTGTGATCAACCTTCGTTCTTTCATCGGGAGTTATTGGTTTAGTAAATAATTATACCTACGTAAAGTAATAGTATTAAGTTACGGCTGGTCTAGTCGGGAGAACGGCGACTGCCGATCCGGAGCCCCAGGGTTCGAATCCCACCACGCACACCACTGTCTTTTCGAAGTCATGTGCGTAATGCCGCTAACTTAAAAACGCTAATGGAAAACATCGTGAAGAAACCGACATGTACCTGAATCTTTCGAAGTCATGTGTCATCCACCAACCCGCACTTGGCCAGCGTGGTGGATTTTGGCCTTGATCCTTGCGAGAGAAGGCCCCGAGTCCCAGCAGTGGAAACATTTAGTGGGCTGCTTTAGTCAATGGAAACTGCGTTGCCAGACATATTGCATGCCTCTAGAAGAAGAGGCCAGTTTGTATGGGTCAATTATTTAAATGTTTTGTATCATCTTATCTTACCTGCAAACAGCAATAAAGATTTTTGTATTTGTATTTGTATTTGTATTTGCTAGTACATATTGTGCGTAAACAATTATAGTAGTAGGACACTTTGTAGATTCCGCCTGGGGAAGTATCACCTTTTGGCACATATTCTACCGCGTATTGTACGTAAATAGACAGATTCAGTTTAGTAGGGTAATGTTTTCAGATTCCGCCTGGGAAGTATCACATCTTTCATCTTGTATTCTGGGCCTAAGCAATAATGTACTAACTAATGGTATTCCAGTTTTAAAGTTTAATAAATTCATAATAAAATAAATAAATAAATAAATATTGGTGGAAAATTCACACAATCATCTGACCCCAAACTCTGGCTGATACAATACTTATATAGTTTTAAATACAATATACATAGAAACACCCAGACAATGCAAACATTTGAATTCATCACACAAATATTTGCACTTGGTGGGGATCGAACCCACGACCCTCGGCTTCGCAGGCAGAGCTACTACCAACTAAGCCACTAGGGCAGTCAAATAGCTGCGTGCCACTGTGCTGTTATGGGCAGGCGTGTTGCTTACCATCAGGGACACGTCTTGCTCGTCCCTTCATTCTATAGGCACTTTTAAAATATAAATACCTACTATAAAGTATCGTGTAGGTACTGATTGTATCTCCTAGTCTCCTACTGACAGTTCTCGTTTGCCTTCATTGTTTTGCTAAGTATCTAGTTTCCGGCGATTGAGTTTCAGATACAAATTGTATTAAATTACACGCAAGAATTTATACCACTAACTACTTCTATAAGAAGTTCTAAACAAAGACGGAATTTGCATGAAATTATCAGAATCGAGGGAGCTCCTCATAATTATGTTAAATTGATCTCTTGCTACTTTATAGCGAGTTTAATGTGTATTTTATGTTCTCGTATAATACAATACAAATGTATGTATGATAATATACTGGTTTAGATTAGATACTGTAATGATAATAAGACGACTAGATTCCGATTTCGCTTTGACTGTCTGACCGATCGGATACACCAAAAAAATTATGTGGTGTACTTAAAATGTAGGTATACACTCAGTAATGTTTATAATGTTTGGTCCTCGCTTAATCACAGAGCTGACTTCATTGAGTTTAGCTATTCAAAGAGACGCTTCCAGCATTCTGTTACAAATCTCGACCGTGGTCAATTTGAAATTTGTAATTTTATTTCGATTGTAATATAACAATTTTATTTTGTTTTGTACATATGTATATTGAAATAGATAATGTATTAACAACCTAACTTTATTGTTACTTAACGTTTCGGTGGCGTTACAAACAAAAGACAATTAAAACAAAACAAAATAAAGTAGCAATTGGCGACCTTATCACTAAAAGCGATCTCTTCCAGGCAACCATAATATATCGTGATTAAGCCCCGTAAATTATAAACATTGTGTTTATATCGCGAAAGTTTATAAACTATAAGTTAATACACTACGCTCTATAAGTTAATACTTCTCATTATATCTCGTGCTGAGAAATTACTTTAACTATTTATAGAATAGAAAATATTTTCCACATAAGAAATATTAATTTGAACTTAATTACAATGTTTTCTAAAATGTTATCTGGCTTACTTCAGGGTGTCGGTTTTACGCGACGGTGTGCGCGCGCGCATCGTAATAATAACTCTCTTCATTCTCCCCTAAGGGGGCATCCATAAATTACGTAAAGTAATTTGGACGATTTTCTCGTGACACATTTTTACTCAGTTTCTCCCAGTTTTCTCACAGAATGAATACATTTTTTGCGAAAAGAAAAATGACGTGAGAATTGTCGAGATCACCTCCTCCCCCACGTGAGATTTGACTGGACCCTCCCCCCTTGAACACCTCACGTAATGCATGGTCGCCCCCTAACACGTAAAACGAAGTTTAATTTCAACATTCAACAAATATCGAGGAATTGTAATAGAACTAAAATATATGAATAAGATGTTATTTTCTCTCAGATCCTGTGTATAGTGTCGTACAGACAGACAGTCCACTCAGTAATGTTCAATTCAATAACTCCAAGGTTGCTTTACACATGTAACATTCATTAGAATGTGTGAACGGCCGAGGAGACTTATCTAATAGATATTTCATTGCGCAATGTCTTGCCTACCAATTGATCTAGTTGGGTATCGAATGCCTTCCAAAAGCTATTTTGCCATTTGAGAGTTAGGAGTTAGGAGCCCCAGATATAGGATTTTAACAGATATATTTGTAGTTATGTAATATTCTGAACAAGATGTACAAATAGCAACTCTAGTACAAAAGTACTTCGTAAAGTAAGTCGACTGCCTTAATTAACAAATTGAATATGTTCGAAATAGTTAACTAAATATGTTTAGTAGTACATTTGGTGAAAGACGACATGACAACAATTTAAAATACAGTAGAACGCCGATTATCCGAATTACTATTACGTAATTGGGACCGGGGTCGATTCCGTTAATCAAAAATTCGGATAATCGGACATAGACTGGTAATAAAGAAAAACGAACTGTCACACATACAATAAACTTTATTACGTTTAACAAGCACAGTTCTACAATAACGCGCATGTGAACATCTCGATTAAAGTTGCAACCCCATCAGGCTTTAGCAAGCATACAAAGTACAGCTTTACGAGTTAATTTATACATTTAATACTGCTTTTAATTTAAGTACAGCTTTAAATTTTAATTTAAGTTTGCTTTTAATTTAAGTTAATTTTATATTACGCTTAGGACCGATAACGATAATCGGGGTTCTACTGTATCACCCTTTTTCAATAGGTATTTTACTCTTTTGTAGGAATTTAAAATAAACATTCATGTAATAGCACGTGTACATTTATTAGCAACGGCTGCAAGTCAGAAACATTTTCTCCTACGAGTATGCTCAGCACGGATTGTGAGTTCCGTCATTCCATTATTGTCCGTCTATTATAAATTTAAAGGGCTATTATGACCTCCGCGTTCGAAGGTAATAGCTGGAGAAAGGCTTATGGAGAAACGTTTATTGTGTACGGTTTATAGTAGAAAGACCTCATAAACTTGAAGGTTTGAAGTTAACATACGAATGTATTTACGTGCTACAAAAATGTATGTAAGTAAATATGTTTCCAAACATCATTATCGTATAGAAATATTATCTAGGATTTAATTGTGATCTAAATGTTTTTTAATTACATTTTGTCGTATCATTCGCATTACAACGGCTGTAGCTACGAGAAGAAAAAAAGCATTTAGGTACTTATATAGATCATGATTCAGTACGACATTGACATGATGTATTTTCGAACCGGAAACGTTGAAAATGAAATTATTTTGCGAAAAAGTTACGCGTGATTTTTCGCGATAATAATTTTACATATCCATATTACTATATCCATTATTATGCATATTTCAAATATATAGAACTTATTAGTATAAAAAGATGAAGCGAGTTAGTCACTAAAAATATTTACTCTAACAAACACGATTGCTGCATGCAAACAAACACAGGCGATGTACAAATATTGCATTGCGCACAATAAATTTCATTATTCCTTGCAAAATACGCACTTACAACGATAAACAGTATATTATATCTGACCAGTCATCACAGGTTACTACATCACTTAAATTCCGTGAACCAAAAAAATTACAGAATTGTAACCGCATGTAAAAATGACGAACTTAGATTGTCACTGCTTAGACACTACAAAGGATTAAAAATTGTTTGATATTAAATGTGGTGAGATGTATTTTTTATCTAGCGCTATAGATATGTATTGTAAATTGTTAACGAGATCAATTCCACCAGATGAAAATAGACTTTACCTTACTTACGAGTATGGAAGGAAATAGAATTCCAGTTCGATTAAAGAAATTTCGACATCGAAGAATTTTGTTAAATTTTGCTCCTAGTTTTTGCTTCTATCTGTTGTTCAGAAGTATCTTTGGTCGTAATTTAAGCCTCTAAGTACTTTATTTCGTACTTAAAACGGCGGTAAATCTATTATTTGGTTTTCTACTTATGGCGTAATTCTTTAAAAACCGGTTGTTGGAATAACAAATTATTTAGCAATAGGAAATGCAGAGCGTTTGTTATTTATAATTACATTATAATTCTTTATTACTTCTACAATTTCACAATATATCTTTAAACTAATCGATATACTTTGATTACAAACGATTTGCAGAGCGAAAGGCGGGCTTATCGGTTAATGCGATATCTTGTAGGCAACACTAGTTAGAACTTATTTTGAACATGTCGAAAACGTGTAATACTTATTTAATTTAATAACTTACTTATAATATTAAAATACATTTGTATAATTTTCGTTATGGAGGGAAAACATTTAAACCGTGTTCAATTTACTTTAGAAGAATTAGAGAATTATCTGCATTAAAAGTTATTTTCATTCTTAAGAATTGTTCTATGTTAATTAAACGCAAAATCTTAATTTGAATGTTAGGAAGTAAATCGTATATGTTTTTTCTTAAATATAAACACAATTTTACTCGAATACATTCCATGGTTTTCGTACATAAATGTAAAAAAATAGTGTATACTATTTTTAATACTTTTAAGCACCGCATGGGGAAATTAAAACAAAAAAATGTGTATGTGTGCGTATTAATGTAGACGTTTGTAATTCTTACATGCAAAAACTATTAAATGGATTTGGCTAATATTTGGTACGGAGATAGATTATAGTTTAAAACATCATATAGGCTAGATGCTCCTTTTTAAACAACCTATTAAGTGAAAAAAATATTGTAATGGGACCTACGCAGATAAAACACTGGGACGGTACTAGCAGGCACAGAGTAAGTAATCACTACGTGATAGTAGATATCTAAAAGAACCCCTGACGTACAATGTCCATAGACACAACTTTCTTGGCAGACGCAGCTCTGCGGCGGACGCGAAGACAATTAACTAATTACCAATTCAATGAAGGGAAACACCCTGAACCAGAGCAATGCAGTGCACGCGCGTCGCATCGTAATCCCAACTGCTCTTTCCGAGAACTTGCATTGTTCATAATCAGCTTAAGATAAGCTGTCCACTGCTGAACATAGGCCTCCTCGAATTTTCTTCTATAATTTATCCCTAAAGCGTAATATTGTCACTCCGTCGTGTTTCTGTTACCTACTTTTAAAATACTAAGTAATCGTAATGATGGAGATAAATCAAAAGCATCTGTGGGAATTTTAGGGGATCTTAAGTAGTTTTAACTATAGTTGCAGCTAAGTAAAATATTTTTAATTTTACCAATCTAAGTAAATTATTAAAATGTAACGCAGACAATCACCTTTTGACGTGACAACGTCTTATAAATTAGTTTGCCGGGTGACACTTCAAGAAACTGCGTTACGCTCCGCTCACGTTATGCGCTCACAACGAGAGCGAGTGAAAGGCACGCGTCCCTTCCACTCGGGCATGGTTAGCCCGCCTAAGAGCGAGAGAAGACATAAAAGTGAAAGGCACGCGTCCCTTCCGTAAAATTATTTTACCACTCAAAGTCGTTGTCACGTAAAACTTTCGCCCGTATACCGACTTTACAGGCAACCAATTTTTTTTAATATAGAAGAAAAAAAATGTTTTCTTTTTCTTGTGGCTTCCATATGGTAATATCACCGCAATTTTTCCAGCGCCCAGCTTTGGAACATTGGGAGAGTCCTTAAATTATCTTTAATTGAGTATGATTCTTCATTCAGATGAATAAAGAATTAAAAAGAAATCACGGTCAATGATTAGGGACTAAACCATGCATGCTTATAGCGAAAGGTCAATGCAAACTAAGTCACGGTATAAAAAGTCGTGGTAATCTGAAATCAAACATTCATTCGGGCATACTTACACTAACCATTTGTTGAAGATTTTACGTCCAATTCCAGTGGAGCATTGTCATGACTAATCCCTGACATGCAAAGAAGGTGCGAATGCTAACATAATCGCACCATTCTAGGCTAATTTGGAACCATTGTCTCGCCACGGTCCGATGGTAATGAAATTGGTATTTATTTTATGCAAATAGAGTGATTATACCAATTGTTCCCGTATTCTATGGACTATGCGGCACGTACCATCTGTAACTTTTGAAATATCCTGCTTAATTGTATTATAATTGATGGTGAAACGGAAAATAGTAATTGCTGTGGTCATGACGCATTTGACACCGAAGTGACCAAAATAATATTGTTTATCCAGTAGGTAATGATCATATAACATAAATCTTTATTAAAACCCGCAACATAGTATAATTATTACAAAAGAAACACAAGCTATTCTGAATTTGGCATTTAAATTTTAAAACGATCTTCTATTTTATACATAGTAAAATAAGTATGCATTACTAAATTACAACTAGACACATACATAATACTTAAAATCATTATATATATAATTACATATATAATTATTAAAATCAATTAACAACCCGACAATATTATTTACCAGTAGCCTGAAAACATCTAATTTTAAATAAATATTGCGTGAGAAATCTTAGAAATCAATGCTTATCTCGCTCAGTAACATATTGAAGTTTAGATAAATTCTACTCAAAAACTATCTTTATATAACGATTACGTTCACTTGTCTATAAAAGATTACAACGAACGCTCGGATAACGGATGAACGAAATTCGCAAGTGACTCATTGATAAAACAAAGTACGATTTATGTACAGCATCAATAACCCAGCTGAATTTCAACTTCCATAAGTAGAAAAAAAAATGAAACATGTCTGTTATGTAGGTAGGTATCTGTCAATTTGTATGAGAGTTTATTGCAACGTTTTTGCCAATCTCTGTATGTATGCATTTCTAACATATAAATATTCCAAAGCATATTTATATCTAAACTAGCAGTGCCCAGTTTAACCCGCACAGTTCCTTTTATTTTTTCGAGATAAAAAAGCCTGTGTTCTTTCAGCCTATAATAATCTGTTCCAAATTTCAACTCGATCCGTTCATACGTTTTGACGTGATTGAGCAACAAACATCCAAACATTGACATTTGTGATATTAATAACCTATTAAGCTAAGTGATGAGTGTGTTGTGACGAGTCGATAACCATCAAACTTATATCTTGCTCGTCCTGTTTATATATATACGAGTATAAAAACTCAACGCCCGCTTTTGTTACCTATAGGTCTATAGTAACTTTTAATTTTAAAACCCCGACTTCACAGTAAAAAATCTTTATATCTATACCTTTAAGGTTTGAAAAAACCTCGAACTGCGAAAAGTCATCTACAGTTAAAAAAAACATCATTTTATTTTAGACAATTAAAAACTCCTACAATGTCATTAGAATACGATAACTTATTTCGCCTTCTGTCCGCCTTCCTTCTGTTCCTTAAGTCTAAATGGCTCAGACGGAATATGCTCGCCCTCGGAGTCAACATCCCCGGTTCGAATATGGTTACATTCGGGTCTTTTCTTTTTGTTCTGAGATTTTTTTAGTCCCTATATAACGATTTAAACCGAGCAAAGCTCGGTCAACCAGGTACTGTTATAGTATCTAAGGATACTCGATGACTCGAATAATTGTCAAAATCCATCTAGCCGTTTAGAAGAAACGTCGCAATAAAGAAATTTACAAACATACAAGATACACGCGAAAAATATAACCCTTCTGTCAGTCGGATAAAAAATAGACTCTACATAAATTTTGCGTGATTTTATGTGTGATAAAAGTTAAGATATTTGGGATAATGGTTTCAGCTGTAGCAGTGGCGATGACTGACTGACAGACAATGGAAGGAAACGTCATGTCCTAGAATCCGAAGGTGTGTTTCGGCACGTACAATGCGCCGATGGGCATTGGGGGCACGTGTTTGGATTAGGTCTACATTTTCGCTCCATGCCTTGGATTTTCATTTATTTTATGGAACAGAAAATTCATTTCAATGGCATTAAATGAAAAACGGAAACTACCCGAGTAAAACCGGAGACGCTACTAGTTAGGTGATATAAATAATGTTTTAGTTGTTTATTTGTTCTAAACTTGAAAATTATCAAACACTCTACTTAACCTCTTTAATTAACTGATAAATTACTTGATATTTCAGCCATATATAGCTAAGAAAGCATTTCTAAAAGCGACATATTTTCAGGGAAATACAGTTTTCGTTTCGAATCTGATACATAATAGAATATAATGGTTTACTTCTATATCACAGGTCAAGACAATAGAATATGACTTGCCATGAACCTATATCTTGGGCCTCGAGTGCAAAGTTACGTGCAAATAGTGCATAATTAATACCTATTAATGACATATATAAAGTAAGCTTTGCTTGTATGCATTCATCACATTTAAAGTAAAGTGAAAGTGTCCATTTGTAATTATAAATTAACTACTTTTGACTAAATGCACAAAATAGCATTTAATAATGAATTATACTTCGTTTTTCTATATCTCTCTGTCTGTCTATCTGTTGGGCCCAGCTCAACTCTGGACGAACTGCTTCTGACGGGACTTTAACTGACAGATAGCTGATGTTATAAGGAGTAACTTAGACTATTTTTGCTCCAACAAAAAAATTTGCTCCGCGAAAACAAAATAAACAAATATGGCATGTATTAGTTTAGGTAAACCATGAGAGTTAACGCGCGGGGCACAGCTAGTTACCAATACGGTTAAAGATTATTTTTTATATCTAAATATTTATCACCATTCATGAAATAATGTGATAGTAGCGACGCGATATTGCGGGGTAGATAACTTTGGCGCACTACCACCAACATCCGGTCCTTTCGAGATTATTCATTCAACTCCATTGATCACGAGTGTGTAACCAAATATCATAAAATTATTAATATATTATGTAAAGTTTTATAATAATCATTGTATATTTTACGTTCGAGACCAGTCACGCACGCTGGCTGGCAACCCACATAATTCGCATTTTATTGATAAAGTTTTAACTAGGGTTAGTTATTGTTAAAATAGTCAAAACACGTGCGAATTTTATAGCTTATAGAATAGACGTTTTAGCATATTTGGACAATGAGATCATCTTTATTGGAATTTGCCAAGTACGAAACGCTATTACATGAATATTATTAGCAATATTTTTTATACTTTTAAATAACCTTAAAATTATTGGTGGACAATAAATATTGGTGGACAATTCACACACAACACCATCTTACCCCAAACTAAGCAAAGCTTGTAAGATGGCAGCCAGATAGCTGATATAATACTTATATAGTTCTACATACATACTTATTATACATGGAAACACCCACACAGTACAAATATTTGTACTGGGTAGGAATCGAACCCAAGACCCTCGGCTTCGCAGGCAGAGTTACTACCCACTAAGCCACGAGGCTAGTCGGATAAAACAAGTAATTAATACGAGTAAAACACATTACAATACGATATTTGAGGAAAAATTAAAATCAAATCTCTCTATAACTAAATTATTAATTTAAAATTGATATCTTTAGTAAATCTTACCTAGTTTGATAACGTTTCGATAGTTCGTACCTAATACGTAACATCGCGTAACCGTTCACCGAAAAGAGTTCATTGTTATTAGTTCATTGACATTCTCGATCATAGTAACCTAGATAATTTTACAATTTATTTCAATATCTATTTATAGTACTATTAATGCTTGGTGCTGCTTTATTTTCGTTATAACTGAAGCAAATGCTAACAATAAAAACTAATTACCATTACGTATTTATCCAACGTGTGCAGTTATTCATTCTTTGATACAATGATTTGAGATATACTATTATAAATAATATTTAATATTATAAATGCGCAAGTTTGGATCTTTGTTTCTCAAACACGTTGGAAGGGCTGAACGGATCGGGTTGACATTTGGAACACAGATAGATAGATAAATGAGCTCTTTATTGCACTAAAATTAGAAGACAAAATCAAAAATTTTGAAAAAACTTAACACACACGTCATTTATTTCTTTTGTCTCCTAGGGTCCTAGGGTCTCCTACTGCAAGACCTTGGATTCTACATGAAACCACACACTTGTCAAAGTCCATAACATCATCCTGCTGAAGCACAAGACGTTGGCGTAATTGTACTCATCAAACATATCACACTAACATAACACACCGGGATAGAAGCCAGAAATTCATACATGATGAATCAGATGACATATATGATACAACCGATTAAAAGTTAAAAATGAAAAAAGAAGAAGAAGACTATCAGCTGACTATTATTATCATTGTATAAATTCAGACCAATGGAAACTGCGTTGCCAGACATATTGCATGCCTCTATAAGAAGAGGCCAGTTTGTATGGGTCAATTATTTAAATGTTTTGTATCATCTTATCTTACCTGCAAACAGCAATAAAGATTTTTGTATTTGTATTTGTAGGGTATCGTTAAAAAACAAATGATTAAATCAAAAAAAAAATTTTTTTTCATGTTTTATCTTTAAAGACCTGATGTAGTTTTTGGCAACTCTTATTCGCGTATTTGAATCAGGTATTTGCAGTGACTGGTTTTACCTACGCCTAGGTGATCATGTTTGGAAATGATGTCAGAATGCGACTTTATCGGAATCTTGTAGAACATGTCTATTTCCTTGCAGTTTTAAAACAAAATACTACAGGTTAAGCGAAAACAGGCACGCTACACGAAGTAATTTAATAAAACTCATTTTAACAGTCTCAATCCGTTTACAGAATAAGAAAAAAGAAATTGTCGAACAAAAAATGTTTGTTCAGAAAATTTCTTTGTTTCGATAAAACAAGATATGGTTGACCTGCATAATCTAATACCTCCTTGCCCTTTTTTCTATCGGACTACCCAACTACCCATAGTTCCAAAGCTGGAAAAAGTTACATCGTTTCTTGGTTGACGTTCCAAAGACTTAAACGAAGAGGTTTGACTCAACTTTCGCAATAAGTAGGTACATTTGCCTGGGTATTCCTTGATGGGCATAATTTGAGTTTTTCAAGACTAAAGAGAGTCGGTTCCTTTTAGGTAAGTGTACTCCATCATAGACCACATCATTGTTTAACATCAACCAAAACAACGTACAAGTCAAACCACCTAGCGATAAAAAATATCCTAATTTAGTATTTTAATGATTCAATGCCGTGTAAATATTTTGTTAGGAATTGTAACAAGTAATAAAATTATATAAATAATTATATATTAAAAAAAAATAAATATTATACATAAATACAATTATTATTATACAAAGTAGTGTACAGGTGGTACTCGTATTCAACGTGCCATTCATTCTTACCGGTTTTGACGCACAAATGAAATAATAATATAAAAACCATTTTTAACTATCTGGAAAAATCTAAACACGTGTTCGTTCTATGTACACAGGTTTTGCTTTGTCGCAACCGATATCCGAGGGTCTACCTTACTAAACTATCTTTACTTTGATATTGGTCTCTGTTTTCTTTTTGCTTGATGTTATAGAGACAGCAATAGCGAAACCAAATGCGATTTAGTTAGGCGTTATAAGGACAGGTCATCAAACTCCATATAGAGAAAGCAGGTTCACTTACTAACTATGTGCTGCCTATATTTTACATCTATATTCAGTATGCGTACTCTACCTACATTCAGAGGTACATATAATATTTGTTTTTGCTTGTTGTGATTTAAGAAAAATATTTTACGCTTAAAATGACGAAAGTAATTTGCAGCGGTCGGTGATGTGAACAGTGCAGTGTTCATCAGTGATTTAGACTCTTCATGTTCAAACATCTGTCAGGCGTGTTGCTTACCATCGGCCAATTGTTCTAGAATCATCTCTCACTCTGTATATAACATCACTCGCAGCGCCCCGCGGTTTTACTTGCGTAGTTCCCGTTCCTATTACTTTCCCGGGATAAAAAGTATGTCTATTGGTTCTTGCAGACTATAATCTAACCGGGTTCCAAACAGCCCGTTCATACGTGATTGAGGAACAAACATCCAAATATCCAAACATACATATGATATTTATAAAGTAGTAGGTATTATTCTTATTAGTAGGCTATTCAACAAAAATCGTGAAAAAGTCGTATATTAACTTTTCTTAGTTCCAAGAAAGGCTTTCACTAATATAGAGAAAGGTATTTTATTTGCACATTATTGCATTCTCAAATCGTTTTCATAGCAATGAAATAACAGAATCATAAAAAATAACGTTACAATCGAAAAGGATATTAAATATTAATACGGGCTTAACCCAGCTTTCGTCAGTTGTATAACCTTTTTAGGGTTTCGTAACACAAAGAGAGAGAAAAACGGAATCCATAAATCCGGGTTGTACTTTTAATTTTACTGTAAGAACGAAATCCTTTATGAGTTTGTAAAGCTGTGGTGGTGTCTAGAGCTCTAGAGGTCTAGACCAAGGGTATCCATAACAATTTTTTAAAGGGCCAGGTTTAATATTTTTTTTAACCGTAACGAGCCAATATAAATGCCCGGTCGCTTTAAATTTTAATTGCCACGCGTTTGTACTTCCACATATTAATATTTTTTAAATTCTAACCAAGTCGCGGTCCGGATGAAGGACTTACGCAGGCCGGCCGTATGTTGGTCGGGCCTAGTCTAGACCGTTCGATTTCAAAATCGTGTTCGTAGATGTAAGAGTTTATTATCACCAAAGGCTTAATCAGTGCAATAAACTGTATAAGTATATTCTAAGATAGACGTCTTTCGAAGACACGTCTCATCCAATAACCCCCATTTGAACAAGCATGGTGGATTATAGCTTTGACTCTCTCCTTGTGAGCCCCGAATCCCAGCAGTGGGAAGGGAAAATAAATAGTGGCTGTTTATGCTCAACTAGCAGCACCGTGATTTTACCTGTATAAGTTACGTTATTTTCCCGCAGTAAAAAGTACTATCCCTGTATAATTGGACTTCGTTCAAAATTTCAACCCGATCCGTTCGGCCGTTTCGATGTGTTTGAGCAACAAACATTGACATTGCAATTTTTGTGTGATAGTAGGATTTAAGTGTAACTTGCGTTCATTCGAATCTTGATAACATAGTCGGTTTTCTTATAGTTGTCTAGATCTGACGCGTCCATCTGTTTGATTATTCACGATCTGCCAGTTTTTTAGTGAGAAGGATAATACAAGTATCTGTTCTAGGAAGTCGGTTCTGTGAATTACCTATTAAAACATGTTCATGATTAGGTATCGTGTTTCCCTGCTGATGATTGGATCAGAGGCGTAACTACACCATTTGTGGATCGTTGGTAATTCATCGGGGCCCCGTGTAAAATTTGTCAGTGTATACCTAGTTAAATTTACTTAAATTGAGCTGAAATTTGGGTCTTCTGTTTTTAATTCATAGTTACGGCACTGGAGATTACTGGTTAGGTATTGCGCATTAGGTTCATTATTTATAATACCTGGATTTGAATTAACGATTAGATGCATTAGCAACTTTTATAGCGTCATCAATTTATACACTTCACTATACCTACGTACCTAGTGTTTAAACGTTTTCATCTATACTAACATAAAAAGTTATAAATTCCTAGCTTTTATAATACAGCGTCGTATAGCTTTGGTTAGTTTAGGGTTAGATAGTGTCGGTGTGAAAAATTATCGACCAACATTTTTGGATAGATAGATAACTCTTTATTGTGACACAAAAAATGACTAGCACCACAAATAGGGGGCTTTTGCTTTAATCTTTCCATAAATTTTTTTATTTTTATTGTAGTAGCTGGACTATTAGCAGAGTCCGCCTGGGGAAGTAGGTACCTTACATACAGCCTAGCAGTAATATACAAACGTAACTATTTTAAGGTAAAGTTTATTTTTTACATTTTATTGATAAGCCCCTAATTTAATTCAAAAAGTAAAATAAAATAAACAAGAAAAGAGAAAAAGTGAGATCGGACATTAACCAAAAGAGATTATATCTTAAAATAATATTATTGTAAAAACCCAACGCATCACCACTTTCATGTGGGCAAGTAATTGATCTGCCTTCCAAAACGAGACTCTATCATGCAATTTTAGGGTTTAATTTAGAAAACTACAAATGCGAAAGTTAAATCGAATACATAAAATTCGTCATCAACCCGAGTTTAATGACAGACAATAAAAGAGATATCATTAAAAAAAATCCAACTGACAATGCTGTAAAAATTGTTGTAAATCAGTGATTCAAAAATAAAACATTTCTTAAGGTTTTCTACGTTTGTTTTTCGGGATTTAAAGTAGCGTAGCTAGTAATCTGTAATTTCATAGATTACTAGCTGCATTCCGCGATGTAGGTTTTCACGATAATTATTTTATAAACGGTTTTCTTTAGCTCACCCCGTTTGTTTTATTTATTATTTATTTCCAAACATAAATCACGTAGTTTTAAAAATCATTTTATTAAGTGTCAGATTATGTTCTCGTTTACCATTTTATAGCAATTCGTTTAGCCGTTACAGAGATGCACTGGGAGAAATACAAACTTTGGAATTTATAAACTAGCAAAGCCCCGCGGTTTTATCCGCGTAGTTCCTATCGTTATTTTCTATCGATAAGAGGTAGCATATGTGTTATTCTGTGTTTGAGATATTATCAAACCGATCCGCCTTCCTACCGCCTAACTAAATCGGCTTTCGCTTTGTTATTGCGGTCTCTATCATTTCAAGCGGAAAGAAAAGAGATAAATATCAGAGCTAAGACATTTTTCGTTGGGCGGTAGAGCCCCGGTCAGCCATACCGACATTGATTGAGCAAGAAACATCTAATCAACCAGAGATACAAACTTTAACATTAAAGCTTTCCAGGAAATAACTCAATTCGTTTTGGTTCAGACGTGATTGAGCAACAAACATCCAAACGTTTAGAACGCGTATTTATATTACGAGTATTAGTAAGGTTTTTTAAATAAGAATTGACGAGGTGAGCAGGACGTGTGCCCGATGGTAAGCAACATGCCTGCCACATAATAGCACAGTGACACGCAGCTATTGGAACATGAAGAGTCTAAATTATTACCTAGCACTGCACGGCGCTCATCACACAGAGATCTATTATTTATTATTATTAAGGTAATGTAACATAACAACGATGTCATTTCTTTCAGCCCTAGGAGAAACAATGTCTTAGAGTGAAACCTACTGCCAAGGCTGATGTGACGACAGACAATATTTAGTTCCCATCGGCCGGTCGGAAAAATTTAAACAAAAACTTGATTTTACTTCACGGCAACAATTAAATATTTCGCAACTATTTTAGAAATTTCTGCTAAAATTGTCGTAGAATCTATTACAAATTGATTGCATCAACTGGTTTCGTTTTTAACTTTTTATATTAAAGACATACAACTCAGATTATCTTTCCATTTTTTTGGCAAACAAAGGTTGTTAAGTCATCTATTTCAAAATAGATATAGATAGGTTTGAAGGGCAATGTTTCCAGAGAAATTACAGAGCTTAGAGATATAACATCTTAGATCTCTGGGTGACGAGCGCAGTGCAGTGCTAGGTAATGATTTGGACTCTTCATGTTCCAATAGCTGCATGTCACTATGCTGTTATGTGGCAGGCATGTTGCTTACCATCAGGCACATGTCCTACTCGTCTCGTCACTCTTTATATAAATATATATACGTATATATAATAGACTTTTGCGAAAATACGGTTTGTCAAATCATCCTACAACATACCTACATATTATTTTGGCTTTGATTCAAATCTACAATACTTTTACAATAAATACACTTGTAGTATTATGTTTTAAAATAAAGTACAATTACTGTTTAATAATAAGTATTTTTCAACTACACTTTCGTTTTGACTGTTAGTTTTGAAGTTTGTAGTGGACTTAACCGGTTACAATCACTTTTGTTTTCGGGCAAAATAATTTATGGTACTATACGAACGATGAATCTTTGTGCAGATAAATATAAAATGAAACATTGAGGCAGTTTTTGCACCGTTAAATATATGGAAAAACAAAATTAAATCATTATTTGTGTCTATGTCTAGTTGATTGCATGAAATAGTTTACACTATGGCGTGTAGGATTGGAAGTTAAACGGTGTTCATTTGTGATTGCGATTGCAATGTATTTAATCCTCAATCCTTTCCTTGTTGAACTCCTGCCGACTGCCAACTGCCTGCCTGCCGATATGCTGCAAATAATTTTCAATTGAAATTTGTATAACCAACAAAAATATTCATTTTGTCCTATATTACTAACAAACTATGAAATAAGGTGTCATACAAACATTGACACTTTCATCATGAATATTTCATGAGTAAATTGGAAGATGCCAATGGATTACGAAACACAGTTCTAAATTAGCTCGGGGCCGGTGGATCCTGTTTTTGTATAGTCTCATCATATTCCAAATTATTGAATTCGTATTTGTAGTGACTGAATTCTTTTTTCTGACGTTTTACATCGTGTGCATTTGCAATGCCTTTTTTTTTCTTTTTGGAGTCTTTCCTTCGATTTTTTGGCATATCCTGAATTTCGGAGAGGTTATTTCTCCAGTCAGGTCAATGTCAAATGTCAAAAAAAAAGTCATTGTTTCAGGGTCAACCTGAAACAATGACATTTTTAGTCACTTTTATTATTTTTTATTAGTCTAATCTTTTTCATGTGTGTAACATCGAGTAGGTACGTGTGTATATCGTTATTTCAGATAAGTATGGAATGACATCAGCCTGTTTACGATTACCTACAATATAACGCCGTTTTGCCGTTATACGTTCCTCGTTGAAATATTATTAATCTTTGAGGTACCTACCTAAATACAATAACTAAATAATTTATAACGACGCATAACTCAATAAACATTAAGTATTACCTTACAAATTATATCTTATGTTAGTACACAATCTGTGGCCAAAGGAAATTATTATGCTTCGTTGTTTAATGGAAAATTGCTTATGAAAAACAAAAAAAAAATGATTGTCAAAAAAAAGTTCACAGAGAGAAAGGTATGCGTGCGATACATCGCAGAGCTTAGATAAAGTATCCTCTTTGTCGCAGAGTTTATATATCAGTAGAGTTTATTTTTCCTTTGATCTATTCAAGAAACGCATTCTTATTTTATGTTATACTTTTTTGGTTTTGACTCCATTTTTTTTTAAATCATTTACTTTGTTGTTTCGGCGTTGTAATAAATATAAATAAGGATAGCATTTAATTGCATGCTATAAATGGAGGCGGTCGGCATGTCCGCATTTTTAACGTTGCCTGAACTGAATTGGCTGCTGAACCTTGAAAATGCAATATTAATATTCAAGCTCATTGACATAATATTACGACGCAAAATAAATATTACTGTACCTAATTTTTTCCTTTCGGTAATTCAGCCATTTTAATTTACCGACAGGTGCGATGTTTTTTTTTAGCGAAAAGTATTAGTGGCTGCTTTTTAAACAACTTAAAATATTGGTTACTTTCAAAATAATAAGTACATTTTTTAAACTGTAAATTAATTTATGTAATCTGACAAAGATACTGTTTATCGGCGCTGTAACTTCAATATAAAAAAAAATTGTCTAAAGATTCGTTCTAAAATCACTCAGTATGTTCTGAGATATTTTCTTAGTGACATAATGTTATATATTGTTAGTGATATAAAAATAACATTGATGTATGCTTATAAATAATGTAACTAACAAATAAATTCAGTAGCGGTACATATGGCGCAATTTAGAACTATTTTGACAGATTTTTGCTCTTTGACAACGACTCAGTATTCAGTACCTACTACTGTACTACACTATACTGTATAACTGTACTATAGTGTTTGCAATAATGTTATTGAGCAATGAGTTATTTTTAGACTCACAGTTTAACCTGTTTGTTCCATTTTCGCCAAGCTGTTGATTAAAACTGTCGTTTAAGCTATATATTTATTATGATCTACATACATATTTATATTGTGTACATCGTTTAGCAAACAAAATTCTATTTTATAGTTTACAAAAGCTTTGTCAATCAATCATTTTTAGACATGGTCAGTTTATGAATAGCGCGTAGAAATCACGTATTGATCGTTGTTTTCAACTCTAAATGCCGTCACTACCGTGTAGGTACGTAGCGTAAAACGGAACGCAACCTTGCCCACTATGCAGATAAATTACGCATGTTGCCTTCGTAATGTTTTAGTTTGTAAACAAACAAAAATATGTTTGAGAAGAACTAGGCTGTAGAGTTTGTTCTTTGTTGTCTATGTCAAGGAATACATACCGTTTTCAGGTAGTATATATGTGTGTGCGTTACCCACGCACAAACATCGAGAGTTTGTGTATTTATGTAGGTTAGTACTCGTAGTAGTGGGGTCCTGTATCTTCTGCTCTACGCCAAATTTCGGTAGGTAGTACGGGTTGTAAAGGGACCTGTATAAAAAGGAACTCAGACGGATATTGGGTAGATAGGAAAATAAAAACAACATTCACACGAAAAAACATTAAAAACTTTGGATTTTATTGATATCCAACCTTAAACCTTCATCTGGATTGAACAACTACCTAATAACCTACTGATAAAATCCAATTTTCAAATACGGAAAAAAAATCAAGTATCTACTCAGGCTCCGAAGAACGACTCAAATACAAACACACAATATAGGTGATCTATCTTTATAACATTAGTATTAGTATTAATAAATAGGAATCCACTTCTTTATTTCTTAACAAATATTTTGGGCTTGTTGTGTGTTGGGTTTAGATGACATCTACAGCCTGCCTTTGGGCTAGTGCAGAAAACGCTTCAATTAATACAAATATCACTCGAACAATAGAATTCACAGTGCATTTATCATTAGTTAAAAATGAGCATTCATGATGACTTAGGCAAGTCAAAACAGTCACAGAAAGATACGATTGGAATTTATTTATTCCTGTCAGCAGTAAACTAGTATTTACAAAATAACATTGCAACATTCTGTGACTCATGTCCATGGACGTGGCGTACTCATTTCAACGTAATCTAAACAAAACTACACTAATTAAAGTGAACAAAATTCACCAAACCATTAATATATAAAAAAAAACAATCTCTTCGTTTCATGATCAATCTTTCTACGCGACATAGGCGAAGTTGTGAAGCTAAACCACAATAAAATCCATAAATCAAGAGTTGAAGTTGAACTTAAGGTAACGTATACGAACCACGAAGCCGTTGAGTTTTTGAGTAAAGTCATGCAACTTTACTCAAAAAATCAACAAAATCAAAAAATAGTACCCAATTTTGTTTTTCCAACCTTTGTCATCAACATACAGAATCAGAACCAGTTCTTTGACTGCCCAATAACAGTCATTGTAGTCCAGCCAGTACCATTTTGTGAGACCAATTAATTTAAAGCCCCCGCCTATAACTCTCTATTTTTTTTAAAAGTCAAAATGTAGAGAGAGCCACTAATATCAAAGCTGATTGATATCTTTTTATTTAGATTTAGATCCCAGATATATCGTAGAGTAATCGAGTGAAAATTCCCATAACCCTTTTTATTAGACGGTGGGATATCGATCGTGTATCGATTGAAATTTAGTGCCTTGTGGAACAAGTACAGAAAACCGAAAAACGAGTCGAGTTAACGATTATTATATTCTAATCTACTTGTCATAATAATTATTCATAATCATTAAACTTGGGATTCCTCACTCTTAAAAATGAATTAACCTGCCTTTCGATACCTCATACATCGTAAAACACTCTATTTCATTACAGAATTTATATCCATAGAATTCGGTAATCATTCATAGGTACAGGTGTCAGGTGCTGAGTTTATTGACCGGTCACATAGTTTTGCGAATTTGTTGAACTTTTTTAGTTTTAAATTTAGTGAAACAGGTTTAAAAAGAAGTAATCGTTTTCCGGTGAATATTAAACAAAATTTGATTTGGTTGTGAGTAGATTTGGTTCCTTAATTTGATGATAGACATTTTGGCAAAGAATTTTAATTATAGCAAAACGTGAACATAGTTTTAAAATTTATAGCAACCTGATATTTTTATAAGGTATTTCTTGTGTGCAGTATAGATTGGTTGAGATTCTGTGAGATTGGTTCAGGGTCTAACAAAATCTATATAAGATTTAAACGTGGTAGCCACAATTTATATGTAAAACCTTTCTGCTTCCCGCTAACCAGTTACAAAAACACGTGCGAACGTACGTACGGAATATGTTGCCCTAGTAGTTCCTTTCCCAATGGATCTTCCCCAACAATCAAAGCGTTTGCAAATCGACATAAGATATCTCCTTACATAAGACGACATGGCAACAATGCGTAAGCTTTTCTTTGATAAAGGAATTACGTTTACGTGGAATCGCAGTAAGTCTTGGGATTTATTGAAACACACAGGTTTTGTTAACTGGCTGGCTATCGAGATTGTAGATCTTGGCTAAGATTGAATCAGGACCTGAGATAAACTATAATGTAAACTCTTTGATCAGGACTGAGTCAGTTGAATTTAAAATAGGAAGTACATTAATTGATTTGGTGTTTAATCTATGATTTGAACGTTGAAAGATTCAATAAAATGATAGCAAAAAAACTTGCAGAAACATTTTTTGTTTTGTCCAATTATTTATCAGTGTTTTTGTTAACTTTAGTAAGATGATCGCCAATTGTGATGTCATGTATGTAAATCCATAATCAAAATTAGATCTATGTCAACAAAACTTCAGTCTACCAACATAATTGTAGTGGTAGGACTCTTGGCAGAGTCCGCCTGGGGAAGTACCACACCTTTGCCAGTTATTCTACCGCCAAGCAGTACTGTGCAAACATTACTGTGTTCCGGTTTGAAGGGCAATGTTTCCAGAGAAATTACAGGGCTTAGAGATATAAGATCTTAGATCTCTGAGTGACGAGCGCAGTGCAGTACTAGGTAATGATTTGGACTCTTCATGTTCCAATAGCTGCGTGACACTGTGCTGTTATGTGTCAGGCATGTTGCTTACTATCAGGCACTTGTCCTGATGGTCTCGTCACTCTTTATTTAAAAAAAAAAAAAAATCATAAAAAAAATTGTAAAGCCAATTTTCCTCAGGTTATTTTCCATTAAGACTGTGACGCATACCGTCATCGTCAGTGAACCTGCATTAGAAGTATAATTGAGACCGATATTTGTTTATTTAGTTGCTTAATATCCGATTAGATAATAGTGGCCCACTTCCTCGCGGCACCTCTCACGGTCGAATGGCCGAGTTACTTGTGCAGCTCGATGGTGCTAGCAGCGCGCCTTGAAACTTGAAATAAAATTCTGTATATCCTAATCACTGAATCAAATAAAATAATAGTCTCAACAGATAATTGCCCAACGAATAACTTATAGAAAAAAACACATATTGTACGGATCTGGCTGAAATTGGAATACAGGTAGAATATAGTCTGGAAGAATACATAGGATTTTTATTAAAAATAACGGGAAAGGTAACACCGCAGGGCGCTGCTAGTATGTATTTAATGATATGTATTGGTGGACAATTCACACACAGCACCATCTGACCCCAAACTAAGCAAAGTTTGTACTATGGCGGCCAGATAACTGATACAATACATAGTTTTTTAAATACATACTTATTATAAATAGACACATCCAGACACAGTGCAAATATTTGACTTCATCACACAAATATTTGTACTGGGTGGGAATCGAACCTACGACCCTTGGTTTTACAGGCAGAGTTACTACCTACTAAGCCACGAGGCCAGTCACATAGTAGTAGTGCCCCGCGGTTTTACCCGCATAGTTTCCGTTCTTTTTATCTTCCAGGGTGTTGTTTAGTCTATGTACCTACCACACTATAATTTTACATGTGTTCTAAATTTCAACCCGATCTGTTCAGGCATTTTGATCTGATTGAGCACTAAATATCCAAACATGTAAATTTCCGCGTTTGTAATATTAGTAAGATAAAAACGCATCTACATATCTTTTAATTTTTTAACGGGCAGATGCTTTATTGACAAAACTAAAATACAATGATAACTACACTACATACTCAACTATTTACACGATGCACACTATGAATTAAAATAATTAAATATCGTACGTATCAAAATAAAACAAACATTGATTATGAATTCGCCAGATCTTTGATGTGTGTATTTCAGAAGATAAAAAATGTCTGCAGGCACTTTATTTATTTTTAGTAGTATTTCTTATATTACGTGTCTGACGTCTCTTAGGCTGAGTCTATTTGTTTTTTAACCTAGAAACAAAGATGTATATAGGTACAGAAGAAAAGGAGTGGCGTAACTTGATGCACTGCCTAAGTAAACTTGTCTTCGCAACGTGACTTGACTGTTCTATCTCCTCACTCGTAATGGAGTGTTCTGGTACATTAGGTGAAGTATCGCATTCGAGATTATGCAGTTATTATGTAAAGCATGAACAAGCCGGTAGTCCCATTGTTAGAAATATTTGCTATCTTTTATATACTTATCAGCAAATCCTGCTAATATTACGAGTACCTATATATGCGTAAGTTTGGACGCTTGGATCTTTGTGGTACAATAACGTCAAGGGATTGGATTTTGACTTTTGAAACGCAGTTAGATTATAGACTGGAATAACAGATAGGCTACTTATTATCCCGGTAAAATCACAGAAACGTGAACTACATGGGTACAACCGTGATGCACAGGTAGTTGCTAGTACATTATTCAAATCAGTGTATCTACCAACACAATGAGGCCAAGCTAGACGCATTTAGCGGCGTCTCTGTGTCAACAAACTTTACTAAAGACATGATTGAAATCATCAAATAGACTCTCTTTGACATTACAACATCTTCTTGAATATTTATTAGCGTGTAGCCGTGATTTTATTTTTATGTCATTGTAGAGTGCTTGTTCAATACAGATGTACAGTAGTGTAGTGTTTTGTTATCATTTAAAATATGTATTTTTTAATAATAAAACTTGTTTTCATAAAAAAAAAAGTAAGTTAGTACACACAGACACAACCAATGCTAAATTCTCCGATGATTTTCGTGTTGCCATGAAAGTCGTGTGCACCTGTCTACTAACTGCCAACTAAAAAAAGTACGTAATACGTATGGTTTGATAGTACCATATTGATTTTAATTAAATTTTGTACTGCGGTAAGGTATTTGTGTTTATCTCAGCAATTGTAAACTTCCCTAATGTTTTAAGGCATTGGCGAGTCAATAAATAAATATATATTGGTGGACAATTCATAAACAACACCATCTGACCCCAAACTAAGCAAAGCTTGTGTGATGGCAGCCAGATAGCTGATATAATACTTATATAGTTTTAAATACATACTTATCATACATAGAAACACCCAGACACAGTGCAAACATTTGAATTCCTCACACAAATATTTGCACTGGGTGGGATCGAAACCACGACCCTCGCCTTCGCAGGCAGAGCTACTACCAACTAAGCCACTAGGCCAATAATCTGTTAGTTTTGTGAGTTAGAAGTGAAATAGGTTTTTTTTATAATTTAGAGTGACGAGACGAGCTGGACATGTGCCTGGTGGTAAGTAACATGCCAGCCACATAACAACACAGTGACACGCAGCTATTGGAACATTGAAGAGTCCAAATCATTACCTAGCACTGCACTGCGCTCGTCACCCAGAGACCTAAGATATTATATCTCTAAGCCCTGTAATTTCTCTGGTAACATTGCCCTTTCACCAGAACACAGTAATGTTTGCACATTACTGTTTGGCGGTAGAATAACTGGCAAAGGCGTGGTACTTCCCCAGACGGACTCTGCTAAGTGTCCTACCACTACTAAATATTATATAATAGGTAGAAATATTTTCAACGTTAGTGTCATCGTGAAACATGAAGAAAGAGTATGTAAGTAAGTGTATATCTGGTATAAAAAGTCTTTAAAAAGTAAAATTCAACAATAATTATAATACCCCATTCAATCTCTAGTTACAGAGGTCAGACAAAATCCTAGAAAAGAACACCATTATCTAATTCTGCCCGTATTCACCACAAGATTCTCTAAAAAAAAATATCACGTAAAAAGACACTGTCTGAATACTGTCAAGATATGAAGACAAAACGCATCGAACTCTTAAAAACGCAGAAGCGGCAAACGCGCTTCTACTATGGCGATCCAAAATCAGGTGAAGTCTCCTGATTTAGTCTCAGTCGCAACAAGGAGTTGTGTACGTTCGCTGACAATTGTGTACGTTCGCTGACAATTCAATTTTCAAATTTTTCAAACAAATTTTCGCCACGTTATGTTGTCTTTAGATTATGACATACCTCATCTTCGTTTCTTTAATTATATCGATGACAAAACGAGTTATTCTCAAATCTGTTGCCATCTCTAAACCAGTTTATAAAATTTTACCTCTTTTAGTAAAAAGTGTAATGTATTAGCATAACAATATTAATGAGGATAAGCTCTCGTTCTTCATTGTAATAAAAGAGTCGTGGCATCGTAACACTTCAAGGTCAGTCATGGTAAATGGGATTGCGAGATTTAAAGCTACAAGGTCACAAGCCGGAGGTAGAGTACTCTAGCACGATTTATGCGTTAATATACCTACTTAGTACTTATATGTCTCTTACTCAATACCTGAGACATAAAACAAACGTGGTTATAAAATACGGTCCGCCCCGGCTTTGCCCGTGGTACATATATATATCACACACACACATACGAATACTCGTATCCAACGGTGAAGGAATGTTTGAAATCGGACCAGTAATTCCTGAGGCTATCGCGCTACACAAAAAAACCTTTTAAGTGTTACAATATTAGTAGATATAGATTACAAGTTCAGAAACGGAATATTAAAACGGATTAGGTTGAAATCTGAGGCACAGTTATGTAGAATGTAATCTAGAATAGCACATAATCTAAGTAGATAGGTAAAGTTACCTATATCGCAGAAAATTTACGAGAACACGGTCTAGTCGAGTAAACCATGGAACACTGCGAGTATATAAAATACGGGAAACCCATATTAGGTATCCATAAGACGCTGACGTAGCTTGATTAAATACCATTTGTTTCAAAGATATTGTTTTTAACAACCAGTTTTATTGCAAAGCGATAATTAATCATCGTATTCAATTGACTAGTTAAATATTTAAACAAATGCTAGTATGTGGTTGTTTTCACCATAATTTGAATAACTTTACGATCTGTTTATATCTTTCATGTCTCTATTTTATATACATGTAAATTTAACGTATTTTACAATCATGATGATCGCACAAATAATTGTGCAATCACCAACATCAACAGCCCACTAAATGTTCCCACTGCTGGGACTCGGGCCTTCTCTCGCAAGGAGAGAGTTAAGGTCATAATCCACCACGCTGGCCCAGTGCGGGTTGGTGGATGACACATGACTTCGAAAGATCTAGGTACATGTCGGTTTCCTCACGATGTTTTCCTTCACCGTTTTAAGTTAGCGGCATTACGCACATGACTTCGAAAAGACAGTGGTGCGTGTGGGACTTGAACCCGGGGGTATCCGGATCGGCAGGCGCCGTAACTTGCAATATGTATGTCAATATGTATATTGTGCAATATGTATGTCTAAATATAAGCGCGTGTAAGTATATATTGTTTAGTAAGTTTACAGTGATTATCTGCTCCTTGCGCCAGCTTAAAGTTTCGTAGACAGTAGAACCATAGACAGAACTACTGCCATAGACAAAGAGAGACAGAAAGAAATACTTGCCTATTGCAGCACTGTGACAAGCAGCTATTCAAACAAAACAGTCCAAATTACTGCCTTGCACTCCACTCTGTAGACTGTACTTGTCACTCAGAGAGAGATTATATTTATATTTTAATTTTTTGTAGTGGTAGGAGTGTACTCTTAGCAGAGTCCGCCTGGGGAAGTACCACACCTTTGCCAGTTATTCTACCGCCACGCAGTAATGTGCAAACATTACTGTGTTCCGGTTTGAAAGGCAATGTTTCCAGAGAAATTACAGGGCTTAGGGATATAACATCTTAGATCTCTGGGTGACGAGCGCAGTGCAGTGCTAGGTAATGATTTGGGCTTTTCATGTTCCAATAGCTGCGTGTCACTGTGCTGTTATGTGGTAGGCATGTTGCATGCCATCAGGAACATGTCCTGCTCGTCTCGTCGCTCTTTATATAAAAAAAAACTATTTGTTCTAAATTTGTGTTGTTTTGTAATAAAAAAACCTAGTTAGTTATATATTATTTGCAGTAGGTACCTACGTAGAACTTTATTATAGAACTATACTAGATAGATACACTATATATATAGATACTATATTTTGCACTTATTTACGAAATAAAACAAGAAAAATATACAAAAACTTAAATATAAAGAAGCATTGAATTGTATATCTACTATAGAATTTTCAAGTATAGTTGTAAAATTTACAACAACATTACGTAATTTTGTAGAGAAAGTGGGAATCCCACGTTGCTTATCTAATGCTAATTCCAGGTATTCATGCATTTTCCTCATATGACATACGCCAGGTTTAAAGCATAGATACTTCTGTATTGGTTCAGAATACCTAATAGCAAATCATTAGGTTACAACTGGCTACGTCACAGTTTCACGTTCGACCGGTAGTTTTGCAGAGCTTTCTATCTGGCTAATGGCGAAATTTGTTTCCTATATTTTTGCTGCTATAAAAGTCAGTAAAGTATATCATAAGAATGAGGTTCATATGAATCTTACATCTTAACTGTGCAAACTTTTTGTTGCCGATACGCTTGCGCGCTACATCATGGGTCATTTCAATGCATAACATTACGCGAGATGGCGGTCAAATGCAAACCTATTTGCGATAAAAAAATCGCGTAATATATTGTTTATTTATCGAAATATTATCTACTCATAAATATTCATGGACACGTATGTACGTATCCAAGCAAAATTTGTCGATTAATCTATCTAATCTCTAAATTATCTTGAACGTACCTATAACAAACCAAACCGTCTCATTCTAATATCTGCTAGGAACCAACTTTAACTAGAGGTACAGTGGTGAGCTTTGAATTGAGAACCTCCTTGAAGTCGATAAAAATTGCATTCGTAGTCGAATTAAACATTCGCAATTATAATATAAAATGTGGATCTTTTGGATTATAAATAAGTTGACCTTGCCACTTGCCAACGTGCAGACCACGTCCAACGGGTGATACTTTTCGGAATGTTACTTATCAGGTTGATTTAATTCAATTCATTGGTGAAATAAAATTTAATTGGTCAATCAATTGTGTTGTATGGCACTGTGCTCTTTACCCAGAGATTTAAAAGTATTTTCTTTGCAATTTCTGTAGATAAATTACCCTTAAAACTGCACAGTAATATTTCCTTGATTTTGTTTTATTTTAAACTTTTGCTTTTATTTAATGAAGAGCAATACAGGGTTAATCTCTATCTAATTTAGTAGTGATAGAGGACTCTTTGCAGAGTCCGCTTAGGGAATCGCCACACCTTAATAGCCCGTTATTCTACCATTAAGCAGTTATATGCAAGCATTACTGAAATCCACAGCATTTACATGGCAAAAAGATATGTAAATCATCTTACATCTTCAGGTGATGTGCGCAGCGTAGTGATTTGGACTCTTCGCGTTCAATACCTACGTGACACTGGTTGTTATGGAAAGGCATGTACCATCAAGTGCATGTCTTGATCGTCTCGTCACTATACTTAAAAAAAAAAAAGAGTATAACAATAGATAGTTAATCGTCTATTAAATCCCAATCTATAACCTAGAAATATACTAGAAATAAATCGATTTGAAACCAGTGTGAGTTCCACGACCCGCAGTTAAAACATACAAATCATCGTAATTACTCAGTTCAGTTCAATTCAGGTTATTCTAGTTTTGCATTACACAAAAGGTAAACAAATTACAAAAATGCCACAGAAACCGAGTCAGAGGTCGCTATTTCGCTGATTTATAAAAATAGCGATACAAAATTTCGTTCTGTTTACAGACTTGGATAGTGCTGCTATTTCAAGAATTAAAGTCAAAGTCTTTTATTTGTTAAGGTACAATTTACACGTCAATTAGTGAACTGAATTTTAATGCAGTTTTGCATTAAAAAACAGTACTTGCTTTCAAATAGGTAGTACATTTTCAAAGCTAAGAAAAAGAAAATTTCTCTGTACGACAGTTAATTAATTATATAGGTATAGTACATTGTGATGCAAAAATAGATAAAAACAATCCTTGATGCGGATAATATATAATTCCAAAATTTCAGCTCCATCGCTGCAGAACTTTTGAGTTTTTGAAGCGTACACAAACCAACATAACGTTTTTTATATATAGAGATTAGTGCCAAATTAAGACGTTTTGCGAAGACAAGTGCCATCCGCCGACCTACACTTGACCAGTATATTGGATTATATATCTCACCTTGACTAAAACGTATTATGATAGAAGGACCAGAGGCCCAGCAGTGGGCAACACTGCTACTTATGCTAGAAGTAATGATATTGAGTAGTTAGAAATAAGATGTTATTTGGAGTATGTCAATTACTTCACAATATTTTCCTTCGCAGTTAAGCCAGAAGTGCTGTTTGTAAAATCGCATGTTTTCATCACTGAGCAATCACGGTTTTTTTTTCAATACAAACTTAACGAAATATTGCATCGTTAATTATTGTTCGCTATCTTGTCGCGTACAATAACGGAACGACGCAACGACGTTATCTAACGAAAACGCTCGTTATGGCGATAAGAAACGAAACGATAACCGATAACAGCTATTATCTGCTGCTAGTATCTGAAAATATTTTGATATCGCGCATTTAGTGACTTTGTCTAATTACTATTGATTTATATCTGCTCGCAACTTTGTAGACGTAAAATTTAGAAAAAGACTATCGTTTAAGGAACTTTGTATTTTCATGAAAAAAATGACCTTTGTTGGTATTCTGGACTATGATCTAAACCTTAGAAATACGATAATTTTCTGTAAAACAATACAGCCTCTCATTCCTTTCAGGAGCTTATCGGATGAGGAATGTTTTTTCACTCTAAGGTCGTCCTCTACAAATACTTCTCTTCGTTCCCACGGTTGCCCTGAGAGATCGCTTTAGCGATAAGGTTGCCATTTTTTACTGCATTTTTAAGTTGTTATGTTTTAATTTATCTCTAATGTAATAAATTGCGGACGGTACCCCGAGTGTTGCATTTTTACTTTTAACTATCTTCTATCGTTTACTGCCAGCAACGTGTGCTTGTTGAGATATTTAAGTAAAAAAAAAAAAGCTATAAAGTGTAACAAAGATTGTTAACTTGTGTGTGAAATGTCCACTAATATATATTCATTTTTAAACTTACCTATTTGTCTACGTGACGTGTTGGTCTGAAATATTAAATGGTGACTACAACTAGGAAGACTTCAGATATCTTTTCGAGTTCATAAAAAGCCGATAATACCGGTCTTAGTTATCGTTTACTATCAGACGAGACGAGTATTGTAATTTGTTGTTTATACTATATATTCTTACTATAATATTACGAAGGGGATGATTTGTATTTTTGTATGTTTGTAATTAAAAAAACTCAACTCCGAAATCAGGGAAAATGTAATCCCTGAGTATCTGACACAAACTATAGGGCTGTACAAAAGTTCAGCTCAAACGAATAGGAGCAGGGTGCTAGTCTCTATATAAAAAAACGTTATGTTGGTTTGTGTACGCTTCAAAAACTCAAAAATTTCTGCACCGATCGAGCTGAAATTTTAGAATGATATACATATAATCCGTATCAAGGATTGTTTTTATCTAATTTTTGCATCGCAATGTGCGAAGAGTGGCAGGGTACAGCTACTTCTCTATAAAAAAACTGTATCCTGCGGATATTATCATTCTATTCTATGCTTGCGGTTACACTCATCGATGTTGAGTAGCGGAAAAGGTTATAAACAGCATTCTCGAAGCAAAAAAACATTGAAAATTCAGTTCCTATCGTTTCAGAATTTAGAACGTTGAAAAGTTAATTGCCTGGTAAGACTTCATGGATCAGTAAATGTTTGGAACATTTACTGAAACCTGTGACATTTTCATAATAATAATCAGATGGATGTAAAAATTATTGATATTAACGACAAACAAACTTAGAGAGACCAAATTGAGCGTTGTGTAATAAGCCTACATTATATTCTAAAACTTTATACATACCTATAATAATACAATTTTTTTTTTTTTTTTAATCTGGGCAGAGCCTTTCTTAACAAAACTAAAATACAATGAGAACTACATACACTACACTACAAACCTAACTTACTACTTACACTAAGCACACCTACATAGTTAGATATATTAGATATATTTATAGATACCAATATATTTAGATACATAAATATATTATTTTCATAAATGTTCAGTTTCAACCAATTTTTCATACATTTTTATTATTGTTTATTGAAGTCAGACACAGTAGTTAATATCAATATTTCTTGTCTGGATCGGTGGAAAGTAAGTGAATTTTGCGCCAATGTTGGAATTTAAGTAGGGTCTACTATTTGTTATTCTGTGGAGTAGATCCGGTCCAGGTCAGCCGCTTTGCCTTTATTTCTTATTTTTGTCGAGCCTCGGCGAAGCTGGGTAAATCCTGACTCCGCATTGTTAAGGTTGTATAGGTAGGTCAAACTTACCTCAGCTTTCATTTTGCCACAGTTTTATCGAGTATGAACAATTTTATTATAATTTACAAAATTATTTACTAGTTAAGTCATTCTATATAAAAAAAAGCATATATAAGACAGACATGCGCGGGAAGTGACTTTGTTTTATACTATGTACCTAGTGAAGAACTTTGACGTTGATGTTATGGTTAGACGTGATAGCACAGTAAACTATGTTATGTATTTACTGTGGTGATAGTTACTCGTACAGTCCCCTCATGTCATAATTTAAAGAGTCTTAAAAACATCGTTAGGAATGTTTTAATAGACTTTGAGTTGTTTTTCTGTTCGTGCAGTTATCTAATCGCTGTTGTTAAATCATTGGATTGCCTATTAATTCGTATGCTTGGGGATTAATGAACGGCCATGACTAACGTTAACTGTATTTTTCATTACCGCGTTATTTACGTGGTATTCTGGTATTTAATTAATAGTAGCAGTATTTCGCGGTTTTACCCGCGTAGTTCCAATTTCTGTTATTTTCCCGAAATGAAAAGTGGGTTAATAAAAAATGTGCTATTCCAGACTGAAATCTAATTATATTTATTTTCTATTCAATTCAATTCAATTTATTTAATTTGCAAAACATGGGTTGTACACAATTAATATTGTTACATAATGTTGAAGCTAGAGATACATATAAGGGTCCACCATGTTTTCACCTAATGGTATGCAAATATATATTGTGAGTTTAGAAATCAAAATCATCAATAATTATACAAGTGGCAAACAATAACAAAAAGTCAATAACAAACATGTCCAAGATACCTACACAATATTTTGGTCAGTTAGTCATAATAATATTAATTTATATAATGTCAATAGAGATTACAAACAAAATGTCAAAAATATACAATAATAATCAATGAGACTCACACAAAATTAAATAACATAAAAAAGTCACAAAATTGTAATTATTTAAGAACATTGTAAGTGTGCCAAGTCTTTATCTTTTAGAAACTCGTCAATCGAGTAATATGCCTTTTCCAAAAGAATTTCTTTTAATTTATACTTGAAAATATTATTATTTTCAATATCCTTCAGGATTTTGGGAAGCTTATTGTAAATTTCGACCCTTTTAACAAAAATACTTTTACTAAACATGGCTAATCTGCATTTTGGAGCACATAAGATATTTTTATGACGAATACTCTTTAAACATTCATAGTCTTGAATGTTGTTCCTGACCAAGAGGGCGGCTTCATATATATAAATAGAAGGAAGAGTCAACAACTTTAACTTTTGAAAGTAAGGCTTACATGAGTCTCTTTGGTTCAATCTACAAATCGAACGTATACATTTTTTTTGAGCTTTAAATACAGTTTCTTTGTCTGTGGAGTTTGCCCATAAAAGTACTCCATATCTTAGTGTTGAACCGACATACGCATGATAGACACTCAAAAGAGTCGCCTCATTTACGACATTACGAAGCATGTAGAGAGCATAAGAAAACTGGTTTAACCTGGTCCACACCTGCTCCACATGAGATTTCCTAACTCTATTTTGTTTATATCATGTTGTTTTGTGAACGATAAAGAGTTTCTGTCTATCTATTCCATATTTCAACACGATCGGTTCGGGTGTTTCGACGTGGTTGAGCAACAAACATTCAAACTTTCACAATTAACATATTAGTAAGATTGCTAACCGTACAACGCTATTATTGGCTCGTTTTACGAAAAGTTGTTTGAAGCTTAAGCAGCATTATTATATGTTTCCCACGCCTGGGACTCGGGAATCATCTCGACTTTTCATGTTCTACAATTTTGAGAATTAATTTTTTTCGATATCTATCACGAGAAAAGATGAAATAGTCAAACAATAAACTTTTTCTACTGGCGAAAACATAGTGGCAAGGCCTGTGTGCATGTGTGACTCTAAATAAAAATAATCCTATTCAATTCAATGAGTCAGAGCTTGAAGAAATAATAAAAGATAAGAGAAATACGTTTTAATCAAAACATAACCCTAGGTATGAGAGTACAACTAGCACTTAACCGGTTCCTTTAATTCAATTACATAATATATTAATCTGATGAAACCACTTCTGTCGATTTCGAGTCTTAATCTCATAGTGATCAATAGATATACACTATCGTTATCATACTGAAATAGATTCCTGTTTTAGCAATGATTAGTTAATAGATATTCGAATCGTTTGATAGACAATTCGTAAGCAAATTAATTTGAGTGAACACAAGAAATCCGTCGTTTACTAAGAACTTAGAAGAAACCGATTTATCGTAGACCATAACGGTCGCATACTAACAGGCGAGAGAGTGATAAAGCAAAAACCTATTTAAGATTAAAATCCCAGACCAGGCGAGTCTAGAGTACGAAATACCTTATTTTTTTCCTTTTTAAAGAGACGCGACGCCGGCGATGCATTAAATTTCGATGATCGCGTTTTGTCGGTAGTAGTAGTAGGGCTCTTTGCAGGAAGTACCACATTTTTCATGTTATTCTACCACCAAGCAGGAATGTGCAAGCATCTCAGTGTTCCAGTTTAAAGGGCTATTTTCCCAGAGAAATTACAGAGCATAGACATACATTATTTTATATCTCTGAGTAACGAGCGTAGTACAGTGCTGAGTAATGATCTGGATTTGATGTTCCAATAGCTCCGTGACACTGTGATTCTGTAGGCGAACGTGTTGCTTACCTTCAAGCACATCTTCTTCTCTCTCTCTCTCTCTCTCTCTCTCTCTCGCTCTCTATCACTCTATCTATACCTAGAGTGACAGAGAGAGCAAGAGTGCGAGAAGTCCACCAGTTTCGAGGACACATGATTCTCCTCGACAGGCCTGTGAATGTGGACCACTGGTGTGCTTAGGAGATATCTCTATATTTAATTAAGCTTTGACAATTCCATTCAAACACACAAGTTGTATAAATCTACGTCTTCACAACTTTAAGGCATGCAATTTAGGTCAATAATTCGACACAGGATATATTTGCGAGGTCGTTAACTATTCGTATCTCGTTCAAGGTCTAATCGATCGATTGAAATGCAAAACAGTTTAATTCTTATTTGTTTCTTTGTTATTCTTATAAGTCAAGTATCGAAGTATCACATAATTAATTATCTCAATCTTATTAGTAGGCTAGAGTTAGATAGGGAGTTAAATAGGGTTAAATAATTATTATTTCTCAAACGTGCATGATTGAATGGGCAGAGAAATAGCATAATAAATCGAAATTCCTAGATTCGATTCTCATTCAGAACATTTTTTTAAGATATAGATGAAAGTTTGTTCCACAGAATAACAATGTACTTGTTTGTCTATGTTTAATATTTAATTCTTCCTGCATGCCAAATGCAATTAGTAAATTAAGCTCAATAGAAAGGAGCAAGGATATCAGAATCCGTGGAGATTATTATACGGAAAAACGGTTATGAATTAAAAGATTATTTATAAAGATTTTTACTCCTACATCACTCTACAAAGTCATCGTTCCGCTATCGTATCGCATCGCTAACAATGTCTATTTTTGTTTCAGCCGTTGGCACCCTCCAATCGTTCGACTTTTCCCTGACCCCGCTGCTAACATGCTGCGGTTTCTTCATCATGTACCTGGTGGAAGAACTGGTCCACATGTACATCCACCACAGGGAGAAGAAGAACGGGCAAAACGCTCCCCTGGTCCGGAACCTCAGTGTGAGGAAGAGTGGGGGCCGAAGCGATACATCCAGTGGAGAAAAGAGCGTCACCAACTCTACCGCGGATCTGATTGAACCTGACTCCATCAAGAAGGGAAAGGTAATTGTTTTGACTGTAAATTAACTAAGAAATTGTAAATTAGGACGTTTTATTCCAATCGCATACACTGATTTTGATTTTTTTGCCATGAAAACCCTGCTGTATTTTTGTTGGCAAGTACTTAAAATATTGAATAATGGGTAGGTATACAATGTGCGACCACGGCAAGTGTCGAAATTGAAACACAATTTCACGCAACATCGTAAGAATTTCTTGAATCGTGGTTCCGCTCCTGGTGAAAAGAAAATCATCCTGAGAAATCCAGATCACCGGAAGGAACTCTTTCAAAAAATTATTGTACTGAAACTTTAGTAACTTGGCAGAATATAACCCTTGGCAAACTTCTAGTGAGAGAATCCCTCTAGTTTCATCTCTGAGCACCTCCAATAGGCTGCTACAGAAGGCGCCTTTTTATGCAGCCACGTTTTAAATGCGTCAAATAATTTTTCCAGGACTTAGAAAACAACGGACATAGCCACGGGCACTCGCACTCGGGACATGGACACAGCCACATGCCCGTCAATTCCGGCGATGACGTCACATCCGCCTTGCGAGGACTTCTTATCGTGCTAGCCCTCTCCATCCACGAGCTGTTCGAGGGCCTGGCTGTTGGTCTTGAGTCTAGCACCTCTAACGTCTGGTTAGTAAAATTGAATTAAAATTTAAAGATTGATGTTGGCGTGACTTGTGAAATAAATCACACAAATAGTTGTGTCAATGTATTTATTTGTATCTAATAAACATATATATTTATTATTTGTATATTTGGCTGGCCTCATGGCTTAGTGGGTAGTAACTCTGTTCGATTCCCACCCAGTGCAAATATAAGTTTTTTTTAACTTTTATAGGTGTACACTTGACCGCCATCGCGCCTGATGTTAAACGACAATTCGGTCTACGAAGTGTGATGAATTCCAATATTTGTACAGTGTTTGGGTGTTTCTATGTATAACAAGTATGTATTTAGAACTATATATCTAATTGTTGTATCAGATCAGCTATCGGGCTGTCATTATTTATTTATTTGTTTCATATAAAAGTAACATTACAGGTTTCGCCAATGCGTTACAATTATTACTGTTATTTACACAGTAAATAACAGTAATAATTTCTCATACATAATATACAAGATAATTTTATCATAATAATAAATAGGACGACGACATAATTATATTTTAGGTACATAAACACTCATAGGGTTAGACCTTTAAAAATATAAAAAAATTACAAAAATTACGTCTAATAAAATTTACAATACTTCTAGTCTATTAGTATGAGCTGTACTTAGTTTGGGGTCAGATGTGTATGAATTGTCCACCAATATTTATTATATTTATATATATCACATGCCTATTATTATAAATTTACTCAATGTATTTTTCCCATTCGCAACTTATTCAGTCAATATTGTTTTGATTTTAGCGCCATCTATAGCTGAGTAGTAAAAGCAACGCGGAATTAGTATCTACGATTTCAAAGTAGTGCCTGTTGTGGTTTCAACTAGTTCTACTACTTTACTCTAGATGACGCTTTTGTTACATACCTTGTAAGAGCGGACTTTTTAAAATGAAAACATTTTGAACAACAAACAAAAAAATATAGGGTTTTAAACATTCAACAACATGATTGTTTTCATTACAGGTACATGTTGGGAGCTGTTTCCGCGCACAAGCTAGTCATTGCTTTCTGCATTGGTGTGGAATTGATCGCAACCCGCACGAAAACTTGGCTGGCAGTTGTTTACATCACGACTTTCGCCATCGTTTCCCCTCTTGGTATGGGAATCGGTATGATCTTGGTGGGAGGACAAGGCGCGACTGCGGCGGGTGTTCCATCCGTGATCCTCCAGGGTCTGGCGTCTGGAACCCTGCTCTACGTCATCTTCTTCGAAATCTGGAAGGGCGACAGGACCGGCATCCTTCAGTACATTGCTTCGATTGTCGGATTCTTCCTGATGTTCGGCCTGCAGTTGCTGAGTAAGTATTGTCTTATTTTGTGATTATTTTTACGATGTAATAACAAAATGTCTTACTATTGTGCATGCATTCTCATAGTAATGCAAAAATTTGAATTTAGTCCCTAAAGTTACCTGACCTGATTGATAGAGATTAGGTAGGTACCTATCAAAAACCAGAAGATGGAATAGAGGCCGAATTACATCCTTGTAATGCGGCTACCACAGGCTATAGATAAAGAGACACTGGATCACGATTGGATACGGCACATAATGTGCCTACCTACGTACACCTACCAAAGTACCAACCTTACATGCTTACATTAGTAGAATGATTTTGTATACGAACCTACCTAGCCGTGCGTAAGTATAGGCCATAGGTAGGTAGATAAGGATTTAGAATCAGTGCTGCAAGCTAAAACGTCTTTTGCGCCTTTAAAGCTACTTGAAAGTGTAACTCAGGACAAGTTTTGGGAATGTTAACAAGCCACATTTTTTTATTATTTTTAAGCAAAGTAGCCAGTGTTGGACTATCATTTGGCCAAAGATGTTGTTCAATCACCATCATTGCGGTGCTTCTCTGATTTTGACTAAGAAGCATCCTATTTCCTGCTAAAATTGTTTCTGAATTAATAAAAAAAAACTCACTTTTCTGATATCTGAATTATTATATGTAATATAAAAATTATTAATTATTAATGTTGGTATTTTTTGTTTCAGCTCCTCACACTCACTCGCACGGTGGTCACGACCATTCCCACGGCGACGACGGTGACCACGGACACTCACATGGCTAAATCCACCAACAACCTTGACATCCTTCCTCGCAACAAGTTCCATGTGTGAATGAAGTTAATCATAATATTTTGATACTTGCTACAAGTTGTAGTTTATGCTTTTACTAACATGCCAACGCATTAGATGTGTTGTAGTGTATTAAACCAACAATTCAATTTGTATTGTTAAATAAACGTTTAGTAGGACCATTTTTGTTGCGAAATTAGTAATTTTGTTCTTTTTTTCCTAGAACCAATTTTCTTGTCGGACAAAAGTTGAGAAGCAGCGAAACGAAAATTAACTAATTGACTATGAATGATGAGTTACAACTTTAGCAGGGTAAGATCAAAATGTAAAGCTATTTTGTGCATCTAGTATGAATGTATTTTTAATTTATGTGATAATAATGATCGTAGATACACAATAAAGTTTAGTGTAAACATATCGAAGACGAGGGTGTTATTTTTAAAACTTAAAATCATGGAGCAACGTAAAGGGAGATATTTCGTCTATATTTAGCTAATTGACTTTATAATGGGACCTTGAGTATCTGTATTCTTATAAATAAAAGGAATCTAACTTAATCAATCCTTAACTTAATCTAGAAGAAAAATATACAGAGTTTCTAAAGAAGTATTATATGATTGCATAAAGTTAATTAACTAAACATTGGAAATGAATCTAGTCATCGAAGAAGAAAAAAAGCTTTTTGTAATAATTACGAAAATGCATGAACTTTTACAACCTGAATTAAGTACATACTATTTCCCTAAGGCTTTTCACTTCCTTTGGTTGTGTGATAAATATTTCTACTTACCGATATGTCACAAGTAATTTTGTTTCCAGTTATGTGATCAAACATTGTAAACTTTTTAAAGGTAACATGCAAACTTTGCCTGTCTGTGATATTACTAATGCTGGAAGTGGGTGGATATTTTTAAGCCATAAATTTAGAGTATAAGTTATTTTTACTATAATGACAGATGCCTATCTATCAAGTTAGGTTAATAATTTAAAGTACAAAATATTATTTTATATAAAAAACCTGACTCATGTACTTATTATTATTATGTGTTATTAAGTGCCAGCCTATGCTTACAGTCTTAGAGGCCAAGTTCAAATAATGTATTAAACTTGGTAGTTATTCCATAATAGGTACTTTGTTTTTGATTCATGTAAGTTTTAGGTAAATGATAAGGTACTCATTTACTTTTATATTTTGAAATAAAATATATGAAAAATAATTAGTTTTTTAATGAATTTCTTTATTGCGTTCTTTTTTAATTTACGTCGTCTAGTCCTTTTGTTCCTTTTGGTCAAATGTCACGTGCACCACTGTCTTTTCAAAGTCAATGCGTAATGTCGCTTATTTGAAAAGGGTGAAGGAAATCGTGAGGAAATCGACATGTTCCTTGAATATTTTTCGGTGATGTGTCATCCACTAATCCACGTGGACTGTTTATGCTTCTGAGTTGTCTCTAACAACCAAACAATATTTATCTTGAAAATTAGAACAGTGATGGACGTAAAGGTAGTAAGTAGTTGGAAATTTCCATACAGCATAGTATTAGTAACACAAACATCTCACTTTATACTTTTGCACCCTTTGTTGAGGGCCGGGATGTTTTCTTACTAGTTAAGGCCTTAATCCCTGCTGGTCAAGTGCAGATTGGCTGATGATGTGTGTGTAAATGCAGTGACATCCACTTCGCTTAATGGTGGAATCAGGGGCGTGTTAATGTTTACACTCATCTCGCCATTAAATCCAGTTTGGTAAAAATAATAAGCAGTTATTTTATGTTTAAGCAAATAAAGCCAAGATGCTTCTGAATTTTCAATACACAGCCCACGAAATATCTGTCTGTGGCGCGCCAAAAGAAGTTTTCACTTCGAAAAATCGTAGGGGCTATATTTTAATACAGATATGGAATTATAAAACAAAACGTTATGACCTGCGTGATCATGATGATGTGTATGCCTATAGCCTAACTCAAACCTCGGAACCTCGAAAAACCTCTATAACTCAAACCTCGGTAGGTAACTTAAAACTTATAACTTCAAAAAATAATATGTTTCCTTCCCATCAGAGCCCAAAACCTTGATAACTTAAAACCTCTTTAAATTAAAATATTTTTGTTTCCCTTGGACTTTAACTTAACGAGGTTCTACTGTAATAGAAAATAATTTGGTACAGTTGGATCTTTTTGTTGTTTTTACGCTCGACCGGTCCATCTAGTCAAGTATATAATCAAAGTTTGGAGTTGGATATTATTTATTTTTACGATAGATGTCACGACAGCTTATGTTCTTACTCTTTAGTTTCTAATTTAATTTATATTATTGAAGTTTAGTGTTAATAATTAATGTAATTTTACAATAAGAATTAAATGATTTACGAGAGCTACTGTGCTAGATAGACCAGACTGACTATTTGTGTATATCTACTGTTTGTGTACACAAACACTCAGGTTCAACTTATAATATACACCTTGTTATAATTAGAAGTTGATTTAAAATTTAATCAATGAAGTGATTTCATAACAATCTGTATTCATATTCAGTCTATTTTTATTAATATGCTGGCAACTCATTAGCGTTTGGGCTAGTGATGTCTGTAATAATTATGTTGGTACATATTATCCTTTTACAAAGAATCGTGAATAGTTATACGCATGAAACATACGCCCACTTCCTATGGTCCCGAGTTTTCCCGAAGATTTTTAATCATTACCGAGCGTGACGCTAGAATTTCAATTCACAGCCCACGAAAAATCTGTCTATAGCGCGCCAAAAGAAGTTTTCCCTTCAAAAAATTAAGCTTCTAAGCATTTGTTTGTCATTGATGGAAGTTCTGATAAATGGAATTGAATCAGCTTTGAGTATTTAGCTATAAATGGTCTATTTTCAAACGAGACAAAAAAGTTACAATAATAGGTGCCACCGGATACCTACCTGATATTTAAATTGTCAAAATCTAAGGTTCTATTGGGTTATTCTGGAGTTTTAAGATGCAAATAGAACTGTAAAAGATACAAGTAGTTCTCAATTTCACCAAATGTGATGCCAATGTTTCATTTTATGATATTTATTTAACTAAATGAAGCATTGGTGCCTCCTATGGTGAAATTGAAAACTATTATCTTAGACAGGTCTACACGTATTTCATCACGAAAACGCATAATTGACGCATAATCAAATTATCTACATTGAAAAAGCAAATATTTTCGTTAGGGTGGGCTTTGGTTCTCCATTTATCAAAATACTTGGAACTACCTACTCTTTTTTTTAATGAATGGCTCTTTCAGGATTAACTACCTACTCTTTTTTTCATCTGAAAATGGCTAATTCTAGGTTCAATGTCAAAATAATGTGTAAATACATTTTTTTCATTTATTTGATATCACACTATTATTTACGTATTTCCTTAACTAACTCTAAGTTTTACAATATTTATATAAAATAACATAAAAACATTGTAAAAACCTAAACCTAGTTTGCCGCCAGCAGCGGGGCAGGGCCCAAGCTACCGGTGGTTAAGGCTGCAGACTGAGGAACCTCCTGACGATGCGCGCTGTGTCAAGGATGACCGCCTTCTGCATCTGACCCTTGAATCAACCGTCTAGCGAAAGTCTCTTGAGATGTTGGTCGAGACTTTTCGCTATAAGGCCGTTTGCCAACACGACTATGGGGACTATAATCGTGGAATCAACATCCCATCTTCCGCCATGTGGGAACATGGCGGTAACCTCGCGAGCCAAGTCAAGGTACTTGCTAAGCTTGTCCTTCTCAGCTTTCACGAGGTTCTCGTCATGTGGGATGGTGATATCGACGATCACAGCCCGATTCTGAGATCAATCTACCAGCACGATATCAGGCTTATTGGCGACAATAGTCCTGTTCGTGATGATAGAGCGGTCCCAGTAGAGCAACGCACGACCACTATCGAGAACTGGCAGAGGTGCGTACTTATAGTGCGGCACCTCGGACTCGACAAGCCCGTGTCGAAGAGCAAGTTGCTGGTGGATGATCCTGGCTACTAGGTTATGTCTGTGCAAGTACTCGCCGTTAGCAAGATGGGAGCAAACGGAAATAACATGACGAAGAGATTCGCCTGGACGGCGGCATGCCCGACAAATTTCGACCGTACCGCCTTTCACTATGTATTTCCGGTAATTGTTCGTCTTGATAACCTCGTCTGCAATTGCACAGGCAAAACCCTCAGTTTCTCCGAAGAGATCCCCGAAGCGCAGCCAGTTCACCGACGCAAGCAGATTCATATCAGGTCCCGTCAGGACCCGATAGTATCGCCCATGCAGCTCCTTGCTCTTCTACACTTCCTTGCGATCATCAGTGCTGAGCACCGATGGTACAAACCATTATTATTTTATTTGAAAAGATTTCTGCAAAAGTTCGATTATTTAGAAGTTACTCGAGTCGGTACTAGTCTTTACTCGTTTCTTCCCATTCCCAATTCGCATACGGGACAACACTAGTTTGGATTGGAAGTTGGAAAACTTTTGTTTGATTTTGTGGTTGCAGTGAAGGTTTTTTTGTTTTGTGTTGTTTACCGTTTACCGAATTTCATTCAGGAATATAAAGTTATTTATAGAAAATCAATTCTTGGACCACAATACAGCTCGATAGTGTTGTGCAACTACAAAACAAATTATTGAGGTAACAGCTGATATAACCATTTTTTAAATATAACACTTACGTAAACTCGATAATTATTATGTTAATCTGATCACTAGAAAGTGAAATTTAGCGTGTGATATAACAAGTTGAAAGGTGAAATTGTGTTGGGTGGTTAACCTTGTGAAGCGAACGAGTCAGTTGCATTTGTGGCGGTGTTGTAGAAAGTACAGTTCACTGGTCTGATGCTACCTAGTTCTTGGTGCTTTCGCGCTTCTATTTTTGTTTTGTTTAAACATGAGTGTATTAATTAGTTCTGCTGTTTGTTTGTCAGTGACTCCCGAGAGTAAGTCCATAATAGTGATTCTTCAAGTTGATTAGAATTATAGATACCTAGGTTCCTAATGAAATAGTTTGCTTTCACATTCTGAGCAAGGTGGCTTTGTTACCAATCAAGGTTATTTAACAAGTGTCAGGCTACAGCTAGCTTGTTATGCGCCTATTAGTTTGTCATCAACTGTGGGGCCATCTAGAATAGTGACAGTAGGTGGGTTCCTGTGGAACATTTTTAGTATTTAATTTTTTTTCTGTCTTTGTGATGTTTTGTAACAAAGTATTTTACAGTGTTAATTTAAGTATCATGATTTATTTATTAGGCATCCTTCATTTTTTGCCGAGTAATAAATACAGCCTATTATTGTTATTGGTTCAGTAGTTTAAAAAGGATAAAAATATACACATATTGAAATCTTTCGTCTAAATGATATTAGTATAGTATAGACAGACTAAAGATCTGTCCTGGCTTTACACACTAATAATGTATTAGTCAAATTCAACATAATCAATTAAAAATATAGCCTATGTTACTTGGGTATTTTGCAGCATTCTAACGGTAAAAGAATTATTGATATTAGCCCCGTAGTTTTTGGAATTTATGAATTACAGAGGTGTACAAAAAATATTTAGTAATTATATACACATAAACAGTATATTATTTCTGATGTGATTGACCAACAAATATATTCAAACATTGACATGTATACATAATATTAGTAGGATTAGTATAGATAAACATAAATTTATTTATTATATAAAAATGAATTTCGGAAAAGTCTTTAAACTCTTTTTAAGAACAAACTGGTCAAATAGATAGTAAAAAACAAAATCATTTTAACAGACCTATAATTTGTTATTTCAACACTGAGATATAGGGCATATCAGCTAAAGCTGCTCACCTATTAATCAAAACATAAATAAACTTTTTTATTGATATCTTAAAATACATCATAAAATATTACATTTTAAGATATTATATTGACATTATAAGATGTCAATTTCATCAGAATAAGTTGATCTTTTTAACTTGATCTATCATACTTGGTGAGGAATATAGTCTACTTTTATCCCTTCTAAAATAGTGGGAACTAAGCAAGTACATACCGCACATATTTTATAATATTAGTAACATAGTAACATACAATTGTAATTATGTTTTCAGTTGAACATCGTCCACTTGTTAGAAGAATGTCAGCACCGGGGTTAACTTCGGAGGCTCAGATGCGGTACCTCCTGCAATGGTTTGGAGAGTTCAGCGAGCTGCAGCGCGAAGACTTCTTGCCGGTCCTGGCCAACGCACGCAGCGGCAAGCCGGACTTGCTGGCTGCCACACTAGCTGGCCTCACTTGTGAGGACAAACCTGTCAGCTTGTTTCAATGCCGTGTGAGTACTATTATAAAATATATCTTGTTCTTATAGTTTTATTATAGTTTTTTAACTATTACCCAATAGCCCAATACCCAGGGTAGGACTGGGCTGAAAAGGTCCAGGTGGCTCTATGGCGATCATAAGCTCGGGGCCTGATACCTAAAGATCTGCGCCCATTTATACGACCCCTCAAATGGTAGAACCTATGCTTGGGCCACCAATAGGGGTATTATTTTGAACAATAAGTCCTGGTACTTATGTAAATTGGAACTGTCATGACAGATAAAGTCTTTGCATGTTGAACATTTAGAACAGATGAACTTAAAACGTTTTGAAAACATTGGCATCCACTTTACAGTAATTGAATAGTTAGTTCACTTGCTAAAGTGATTCAGAAGTCCAACCCAGGTATTGTTAGAATACTACATGAACATGACTCATGTTTCCGTAATTTAGGTATGTCTCATTATTTAGACATAACGGTACTATCTGTAAAATAACATGCAATGCAATGACTCAGCCTTGGCCTACTTTTAATGAAGTACATCATTTACTTATCTTTTGGTATAAAACGTTGCTCGTTGTTTTCCCTTTAAAATAAATTTAACTTACCTTAGGGAGAGTTCAAGTATTACGTAACGCAATTTTTGAAGATTTTTGCCCCCCCCCCCCCACTGTAACGCTCCGTAACGTTTTTCTGTAACGTCTTTAGTAATCAAAACCTCGCTAAATACGGTAATACCTAAGTTAAATGTACATTATTAAAGAGAAAATAACTAGCAACTGTATGACCGTATTTTAAATTTCAATCCAATCCGTTCTGAAGAAATTGACCAACTATCGCCGAAATATCTAAATATCCGAACTTACGCATTTATTATTTATTGAATAATAATGTACTCTATAACTACTTGGTTTGCCCTTCTGATCACCAGGATCTGATTCTAAAAAGCAAAAACTGAGTATTTAAACATATTATAACACGCCCCCAACACTGCCTGCGATGTTTCGCAATCGTAGGTCGATTTAGACTGGCGCGTTTCAAAAAACTAATAATTCAAAAACTATTCCGAGGCGGATTTTATCGATTTTGATTGTCTTTCTCTATCATTCTGAGCGAACATGATAAGGACCAAGAGTGTCGATTCTGTATTGCATTCGTTCCAACTGAGTGTTGCGAATCAGGGTGCTAGAATCTTGGCTGATTTTGATATAATTATTTCACTTATACACACACATATTTTGGAAAGCTACATTTGTTTTTCTATCGATACTAGTATTGCATTTGACTGCCTACTAACTACTATCTTGATGTTAAGCGATAATACTGTCTACAAGCGCTGTGCAGTGGTAGGTAATGATTTGAGCTCTTCATTGTTCCAATAGCTGCGTGTCACTGTGGTGTTATGTGGCAGGCGTGTTGCTTACCATCAGGCACATGTCCTGAACGTCTCGTCACTCTTTATAAAAAAAAACAAACGGTCTGTTTAAATTGTATTGGCCACAACTAAGTTATCTTTAATTTTGATATTACACTATTACTATAAACATGAAAGTTCGGATTTTTGTTGCTCGATCACGTCTGTATGACTGAACGGTTTTAGTTGAAATTTAAAACGAATTTACATTTCACTCTGGAATAGCACAGAATATATTCTAAAGATCGAAAAGTTCCATAAGGAACAGATTTTTCTTAAACTCAAGACTAAAAAAGAAATCGAGTGCCGATGTTAGTAACCTAGTAGTATTTTACACTGGCATTTTTCTTCAAGCGTTTCGACCATTTGTTCTAAAAGAAAATAAACATAAACTATTATTTGTGTGGTTTCCAGATTAAGTTGTTCAACGAATGGTTCCCTTCATGGGTCGAGGAGGATCAGGACAGGTTAATCAAAGGCGTATCCGAATCAGATCCCGAATTCGGAACCAAGTTACAAGACCTGATCAAAAACGGACCTAAGGTAAACGGCGAGGAGAATGGTACTGGAGAATCACATTCACCTGTGGAGGAACAGCCGATATCGAATGGTGATCAGGAAACCGCGGAATTAGTTGAAGAAACGGATCCTCAAGTGATCGCCCAAGAAACTGTACCTGTCGAAATAGCGGCCGCATCTTAATGGGTTTCATAAACTAAGGAGAGGTCTGAGCAAGAATAATTTTGTGAGTTACAATTATGTATGTACTAGCAGTGCCTCACGGTTTCGCCCGCGTAGTACCGGACCCTCTACCGCCTAACTAAATCGGCTTTTGCTTTGCAACTGCGATCTTTATCATTTCAAGCGGAAAGAAAAGGGAGAGCGATATCACAGTAAATACATAACAGTAGGTTATCTAAGGCCGCCCGCCGAGTTATTAGCCTACTCTTGCCTTAATCCCCAGGGTTGTCACTTTTTAGTGGCAGGCGAGAGTTGACGAACGCGAGCGGTCATGTAACGTACGCACGTGCTCACAGTCGCGCTGCACAGCCCGTACTGCCGCCACCTTATTCCCCCATATATTATGCTAGCGTGTGCGTAAAATCGCGTGCCGACACGGCGCACGCACACATTCAAACCGAGAGCAGCACGTTTGTATGGAGATATGTTACTGTATGTTTTACTGTGGCAATATCAAAGCTACGACAGTTCTAGTTAGGCGGTAGACCCTCCGATACCGTTATTTTCCCAGAATAAACAATAGCTTGTGTTACTTCTAATACATCGAAGAATATGCATACAAAGTTTCATGATGATCGGTTTAGTAATATTCGCGTGAAAACATAAACAAACAAACTTACTATCGCGTTTATAATAGTAGTAGTAGTAGTATTATATAAAATCAATGACTATTTTTATTACCTTTGATACATTATTTTCTCCCGCAACTCACAAAATTACGCTTGCTTATCCTCGCCCAAGTGTTATTTTCAAGTTCAAAGTTTTATATTTATTTAGTAATCTCATAAGTTAATTGTTTACGATAGTGCCAAACATACTTGCACTTGCCAAGAAGTAATTTTAAGCACTTGTACCTATATAACATTTTAAACAGAATAAAAGTTTTATTAGAATATGTGGTAAGAGTACTGAGCCGGAATGTTGTGTCCGATAATTGAAGTAATTAGTCATTTTAACTAAAAAAATTTTTTTGATAAAATTTTGTAAGCGAAATAAAACAATAGTAGGTATAGCAAACAGTAAAGAAACAGACCACTTCATGTTTCCCTATCAATAACTCATAGCTCATCATAGTGTAATTATAGCTCAAGTAATATTGGTATGTGCCGCTATTCTCATCACGATTTAGAACTTTAAATCCATTGCAAGCCCGTTAAGTACACTCTCATTATATATCTTTTCGTAGAATGGAAGTTATATGTTCAACATAATTTATTATAATTTGAAAATTAACTTCACTATGACGATGAATACGTGAAATGTCTTATATAGCATGTAACGCGTAAAAAATATGTGATTTGTTTACTGATTTAACAGTATTTTACATTCTTTAATGAATTCCATATGATGTCGAAAATTTAAGAAATATAATAACAATATCATAGTAGGAAAACAATTTAGAAAATGTATACAATACGACCGTCATAAAATAAGGACTAATGCGCCGCATCCTATCAGTCAACTTCAGAGAGGTCAACCCAAAATGGCCGAATATAACCTCGTAACCTTGCAGCTAAATCTATGTTAAGACTTATCAAATGATATTCTATTGATATAAAAAGCATTCCATAAATAATCGTTTCAGTAGACTGACTGTAATGGAATTCCAATTTGTAATAATTTTAAATCATGTCTTTTTTATTTTAGGAAAAAGAATCTCTTATTGAAATATGTATTATTGTATGACAGACAGCTGTGCTCATTCCATTTTAGAAGACTTAATTCTTTCGTTAAGTAGTATGTATAGGTTTGAGTATGTTTTTGTGTTTATTTTCGTCACAAATATATTTTAACCAAGTGAGCCAGCTTTGTGGGTGAACCCTGCTGCCATAGTGTAGTACACTAAAGAGAAATAGTAATCCATGGAACTGAATGTAGAAGATACCGTTGGACACCTGTACAAAATCGAGAGGTATGTGGCAACCCTCTATTATCCTATCATGCGAATTTCAGAATGGGGTCAACCCTAAAGCGTGAATCAAAAATGCCTTTTCTGCATTTTGTTGAGGCGAAAAATTGTTTGGAACATTATATTGTGATTTTAGGGTTGGTCCCGTGGCAGACGTAGTTCTTCTAGATGTTGCTTCTGTTTCGGTATATTCCAGGTGTACTGCGTCAATCTTCTATAAAATACAGCTTAGGTTGTTCGTATCCACAAATACCAAGAATGAATATTTAGATCAAAGTAGGTCATAATCATAACTGATTTTCCATGAACAATAAAATAATGCCCCAAAATTACTGATGATGATGATGATGTAGAAAGTTGGAATGTTTCCCAAAGACATCATTTTTATTGTTAAATAAATGTTATTTATTTATTTGATGTCTTTGGTTGAAGGTTTGTGAGGTAGTGAGCGGGTGCTGGCTCCTACTTGGAATAATTCCACAAAATGGACGAAGCATAGGCCATATACTAGGTATAATCATAAATTATATTATTTACATTATATTGTTCAATAAAGTTCTTAAAATATAAACTTGTGTCAATTAATGTAATCCTTAAATGACGGCATGGAAGAGTATGACCCTCACTAAGTTTGCAGACGAGAAAAAAAACGTTGAAAAAAAATGATGCATGCTCTGGGAAAACAATTATTTATAAACAAGGTAATAATAATCAAATAAGTTTATTTAATTCGAGTGAAACATAATCCATAACATTTAAAATAATGAGTATGTACGTTAATTCAATTTACATTTCGTTAAGGCAAGATCACAACATGGCACATAGTTTGTGACTAAATCTATCATTACATACGACTTGTTCAGACGACCCAGGACTTCTACCCGTCTAAATAGCTTATGATAACGCTGTCTCTATATTTTGGAGTCAAAATGACAGAGACAGCAACACAAATCTCAACAATTGAGCTAGGCGGTAGAACCCTGGTCCTATACCATAAGCTCCGGTTACGATGATTTCGCTAGACAATTGGCGCTCAACAAATTGTGTATCGCGACCGGCAACCAAATACCCGGGGGATAAGATTCATTTTGTTTGACGTAACTGACTCGAAACTGGTCATCGCACTGTGAGCTCATGGTATGATCCTTGGTAGGCTTGCCAATTTGAATGAACTCATCATAATGCATTAACTCTGTGATGTAACAAATAAGTAACTCAGTCATACTGCGATTACGTCCAGGCAAGCATGTTGGACTTTCCTCATCTTGCCTGAAATTCATAGTTTAGGGTCGAAGCTTGGAGAGTATCCAGTCAACGTAAGCGCCGACGCGGGTGTAGACGCCGGGCCATCCCTCGGTGCCGCAAGGTGAAGGTCCATACGAGACTATTCCAAGTACCATCCAGTTATTGGCCGACGCAGTCTGCCCCATCAGCGGTCCACCAGAGTCCCCGCGACACGAGTCCCGACCGGAGACGCCTCCAGCACATATCTGGGTATCTTTAATCTGTCGGTTCACTTTCGCAAACACATTGCCACACTGACTATTGGACACGACCGGCACGCGGGTTTTCAGCTTGATATTAGATTCGCTACCTGTAATTGAAATGTTTAATTAGTTTTGTCAAAGTTTGAAGCGATGTACGTCCTGAATGATTTGGGTGGTCTACTATGTAACTAAGTAGTTGCTGCTTTTTCGTTGCGGTCCTTTTATTTTCAATAGAAAATAAAGAAAGAGCAATATTAGTTAGCCGGTAGACCCCCGGTAGTAGTCTACTGTGTACCTACCGTCTACCGTTAAGACTCGTCTGGCATAAAGCGTAAACAAACAATGGAAACAGGCGTACCACGAAATTATGGCACTTGGATGACATTGTCGTGGGAATCGGGAAATCAGGCATCGCCAGCCCTGGTTGGCTTGACGACAGCGTTAGTTCCCAGTTTGGGCCACGTGCCATTATTTCCATATGAGCGTAGACTGTTTACGTCAAAGGAACATCTTATGTCCTTATGAAAGATAAGCATGATTTTGATGTTGTTCGATAGATGTATGTTTAAAAAAAACAATGAAAATGTCGATTAAGTCGTAATTACGACAAAAACCTAGATAGATTTTTTGTTCCAAACGCACCTTGTATTTTCGGAGTAAGTCTGCCCTGGACTTATTTATTGAGAATTATAGAAATTACTATGAAAAAATAAACACTGTATGAATAGTAGTGTAATGCCATAATTATAGTCATTGGCCATAATTATTATTGTGATACACTTTATGCCAGACAAGGATGGAGATATAGGAAAGTTCCGCGAAGTGCCAATCCAAGAAGGCATAGTCGTGTAGGCAACTAACACAACCGTAAATTCAAGCAAAGCGGACTTACATTAGGTACCAAATATAGTAAAGGCAGACAGACTTTGGCAGTTATATAATTTCAGACATTAAGCTGCTGTAGGGACCATTAGTAGGGCAAGTTTTGAGTTACCGATATAAATTAAATTTAGTCCCAGGTAGGTAACCTAGGTAGGTACATTATGTATTTTACGATTGTGCTGCTGTTTCTGAATTAATTCGATATTGTATAATCAGTTCTTAAAGCAGCACTGTCGTAAATCTTATACAACTTTACGAAATAAAATATTATCGCATTAAAGGTAGGTGGTACACTTGTATTTCAAACATGTATCAAAAGTGTAAACGGTAAAAATATAAGGTTAAAGTGTTTATAGAATGGGATGCAAATTTTGTACATTCAGTTGCCTAAAATTGGTTTAAATAAACATAGTTAAACCGTAATAAAAAATAGTGTAAGGTGTACATATTATAGATCATGCTACATTTTCATAGTTGGAAGTAGCAGTAGGCGAAATACTAATACTAGCGTTTCCGAAATGCTACGAAATACATACAAAGAACATAACCCGGTCATAGAAGAGCGTACACTCCGCGAGGTATAAGCTGAGCTTTGCATTAGTGTGAGTGATCACCAATCAGGCAGGAGCTTGAAATTTTGTCCGCGAGGTATAGGCTGAGCTTTGCATTAGTGTGAGTGATCACCAATCAGGCAGGAGCGCGGCAAGACAGAATGGCGCCGCGCCTAAGGCCGGTTGTCACACCTACACTATCCATGTACACTCACTCAAATGCAAAGCTCAGCTTATGCCTCGCGGAGTGTACCTATCTTCAATTTATTTGGTTACGCTGAGTTTTTTTCTTATTAAATCGCTTGACTGCCTCACCTGATGCTAAGCGACGATAAGGTCTACTATGGACCGCGTTAGCTTGGAAAACACGATTCATTCTCGACTTAAAGACACTAATATTGTAGGTAGGTATACTACGTACTTCGTAATCAGCCAATACATAAAGAGCCATTCCAGGATATCTACTCTCTACGAAAGACGTAATTTCGACCGGAGTAGGAAAGTCGCTAGTTTATGTCGAAATTACCTACGTCTTTCGTAGAAAGAAAGTAGACGTCCTGTTCTACTACTACTGTTCGCATAACGAATATACCATCAAACCTTACCGTCAAATTGAGGCTTCCCATATTCGAAACATTTACTCAACGCTTATGCCAGGCTTAAATCTTACTTAGTTTGACATATGTAAATTATCTATAAAAAATATCGACGCTTGTGACGATAGAAAAACTCAACGAAACACAATTGAGCATACCTACAAGGTTTGTAATACGCCAGTGAGAAACATTAACCATGTAACGTTGAAGTTTTTTCACTTACAGAGACACTAGTATTAGGTTTTCGCCCACTAGTTAGTTACAATTGCCAAGCAAGCCTATGCAACGAGATGCCGACCTGATAGTTCGAATCCGTTACTTGCAGTAGTATCCTTTTGGCTGCTACCATCCTCTGTCGAATATCAACAAATCTTAAACCGGTTGCCGACAGAGAAGTAGGTCAGCAAACATGTATTATTTTGTTTACCTACTAGCCACGTTCCGACTCCTTCGCTCAGGAAAGTCATATGTAGGTACAACTAAACAAATCTTTTACAATAAAACAATATTGTCACTATAAATTAAGCTATAAACAATATAATTATGTGACTTACAAGTTGGATCAAAAGGCACACCAAAAAAATGTGCAAAATTTGATTGATTAAAATAGGTTTAGTAGTTCAGAAGTTCATCGCGGACAAACAACGTGCAACGATTTTTTTATAGGTACCTAAATATAGAGATTTAAAACTTTAGCCACCTCAGGAGCGTGGACTGGACGTTTTTAATATGAGCTACATTCAATAACACTGAAGAAACTCCTGTTCAGCGAGGCGCTGTCCAACTCCAGCAAGTAGTAGGTACCTTCCCACCGCCCTTCGACTGCCACTCAAGAACCCGTCTACCCTAACGATAAAATTATCGGTGGTTCTGGCTGTATGGCCAACCCGTTGCCACTTCAGCTCGGTAATTCTCTGGGCTGTGTCGGTAACCTTAGTTCTGGATGGGATCACTTCGTTACAAATTTTGTCCCGTAGAGACATTTCTAACTATTTAAATAGGTATAGTTGCCGGCAAATAAGTTGACCCAATGAAGTTAGCTGCGGATAGCTGGGCTGAAACGTTTTCATGGTTTCTTTGGTGGAAGAACACATGTGAGAACTTACCCCTTCCACGTCACTTTTGGGTCAACCTGTTTGCCGGGCACTATATTATCTGTATAGATTTTAAAAAATTGGCAGTATAGGGACTGCCTATAGAAATAAACACTAATAACGAATTTGATAGCACACTTTGGAACCTACGCAGGTGAAACCGGAGGGCGTGGCCATGATCATGGTCATCTAGAAATGGTAATCGTAAGGCCAATGGGAAATGCTGTCGCATTTTTAGATGTCCAATGGCCATGATCCCGAGTTTACCCGAAGATTTCTTATCATTCCTGAGCATGACGATAAAGGCCGTCACAGACGTAGCTATAATATATATTTTCATATTTCATAGCTGGACATATTTCCGTATATTTTTAACCCCCGACCAAAAAAAGGGGTGTTATAAGTTTGACGTCGATGTCTGTCTGTCTGTCTATCTGTCTGTCTCTCTGTCTGTCTGTCTGTCTGTCTGTCTGTCTGTGTGTGTGTCTGTCTGTGGCACCGTAGAGCTCAAACGGATGGGCCGATTTCGATGCGGTTTTTTTTATTTGAAAGTTAATATCCGTGCGGGTGTTCTTAGCTATGTTTGGTTAATATCGATTCAAAATGGCCGCCTCCACAAAATGGCGGACAAAATATTTCTTCACAACCTACCTCAATATGGGTATCAAATGAAAGGGCTTGACGAGCAGAGTACTATACGCTAAAACAAATTTGAAATCCAAGATGGCCGCCACCACAAAATGGCGAATTATATATTTTTTTTCACTACTACCGCAATATGGGTATCAAACGAAAGGGCTTGACTAGTAGAATACTTTGCACTAGGACAAATTTCAAATCCAAGATGGCCGCTATCACAAAATGGCGAATCACATTTCTTTTTTCACAACTTCCTTAATATGGGTATCAAATGAAAGGGCTTGACTAGTAGAATGTTGTACAGATAACAAATCTAAGGTAGTCGGGGGTTAATCAAAATTTTTAATTTTGTTCTTGTCTATAAAAATCCTCGAGTGTCCACACACGCAGCTATAATATATATTTTTGTGTCGTCACCCAACTATACCGTAATATATATTAAGAGCCGGCTCACGTCGTCGCACGAAATTCAAAAAGTTTGTGTTCCGATATTTCCATCTTTAGTATTATCTAGAAAAGATAATTACGTTCAAAAAATAGGCCGATCTTTCTTGTTGACGTTTCCTTGTTTCAATTTTACTAATAATAAAGCCTTTAGTCGTAGGGAACGATCTCCCATGACCATTTCGCCGAAAAGTCGCCGCCGTGTCAGTTTCAGACTTCTAAATCTACAAGTGATACTCAAAATTTATACTTAAAAAATATGGGAACATCATACACATATTTTATTAATTCATTCAAGTCACATATATCTGAATTTTGGTCCCATTTATTAGTAAAAAAAAAAAATCATAAGCCAATTTTAAGTTTTATATTGCAGTTTTAGCGTTGTCTCTGTGTAAAATACACAATAACTCCAAAATAAAAATTAGACACGATAATACTTTGTTCTTTGTAGAATCCAATTCTATAGTTACTTTTCAAATCATAGTTGTCAATTTTTCAAAAATATAAATTACCAGCAGTCGAAATTACAATAAATTACGCTGCGCAATTTAGTATGCCGCGAGCGGCCGTCGGGGGAGGACCTGCGTCAGTTAGCGTGGGAGTCGGTTACGTAATATTTCGCGCGTTTATGACATAAACTAGAATAATTATAGTGCGACCACAAAATTTTAATTCGTTTGGCGTTTTATAACGTTTCATTCTGATTTTCGGATCGGACCATCACATTTGATCTTGTTTACTTCATGAAGAAGCAGAATCTGTCAATTTTTTTTTTGACGTGACTACGTCTAATAAGTCGATGAACGCGATGGCCGCCACCACAAAATGCCGAATGTCATTATTTTCACTACTACCTCAATACCATGACCATGACCATGCACATGACCATGACCATGCCCAATGACCATGAGGAACGGCCATGACCAATGACCACGACCAATGACCATGAGCAATGGCCATGACCAATGACCGTTCCGACGTGTTTGAGCAACGAACTTCCAATATTAATTAATCATCATTGATTTTACTACTACCTCAATATATATATCAATTTAAAGGGCTTGACTAGTAGAATACTACGCACTATGATAAATTTGAAATCCAAGATGGCCGTCACCACAAAAAGCGAATGTCATTGATTTTCACTACTTCTCAACATAGGTATCAAATGCAAGGGCTTGACTAGTAAAATACTACGCACTATGACAAATTTCAAATTCAAGATGGCCGCCACCACAAAATTGCGAATGTCATTATTTTTACTACTACCTCAATATGGGTAACAAATGAAAGGGCTTTACTAGTAGAATACTATGCACTATGACAAATTTCAAATCCAAGATGGCCGCCACCACAAAATGGCAAATGTCATTATTTTTACTACTACCACTATATGGGTAACAAATGAAAGGGCTTGACTAGTAGAATACTATGCACTATGACAAATTTCAAATCCAAGATGGCCGCCACCACAAAATAGCGACTGTCCTTATTTTTTACTACTACCTCTATACCATGACCAATGACCATGACTATGACCAATTACAATGACCATGAGGAACGAATATGACCAATGACTACGACCAATGACCACGAGCAATGGCCATGACCAATGACTGTTCCGACGTGTTTGAGCAACGAACTTCCAATATTAATTAATCATAATTAATGTTTACTACTACCTAAACAAAGGTATCAATTTAAAGGGCTTGACCATGCACTATGACAAATTTCAAATCCAAGATGGCCGCCACCACAAAATGGCGAATGTCATTATTTTTTCTACCACCTCAATATGGGTAACAAATGAAAGGGCTTTACTAGTAGAATACCATGCACTGTCACAAATTTCAAATCCAAGATGGCCGCCACCACAAAATTGCGAATGTCATTATTTTCACTACTACCTCTATACCATGACCAATTACCATGACCATGACCAATTACAATGACCATGAGGTACGGATATGACCAATGACTACGACCAATGACCATGAACAATGGCCATGACAAATTACTGTTCCGACGTGTTTGAGCAACGAACTTCCAATATTGATTAATCATCATTAATGTTTACTACTACCTAAATGAAGGTATCAATATAAAGGGCTTGACTATGCACTATGACAAATTTCAAATCCAAGATGGCCGCCACCACAAAATTGAGAATGTCATTATTTTCACTACTACCTCTATACCATGAGCAATTACCATGACCATGACCAATTACAATGACCATGAGGAACGGATATGACAAATGACCACGACCAATGACCATGAGCAATGGCCATGACCAATGACCGTTCCGACGTGTTTGAGCAACGAACTTCCAATATTAATTAATCATCATTAATTTTACTACTACCTCAATATAGGTATCAATTTAAAGGGCTTGACTACGCACTATGACAAATTTAAAATCCAAGATGGCCGCCACCACAAAATGGCGACTGTCATTATTTTTAACTACCACCTCAATATGGGTAACAAATGAAAAGGCTTGACTAGTAGAATACTATGAACTGTCACAAATTTCAAATCCAAGATGGCCGCCACCACAAAATAGCGACTGTCCTTATTTTTACTACTACCTCTATACCATGACCAATGACCATGACCAATTACAATGATCATGAGGAACGGATATGACCAATGACTACGACCAATGACCACGAGCAATGGCCATGACCAATGACTGTTCCGACGTGTTTGAGCAACGAACTTCCAATATTAATTAATCATCATTAATTTTACTACTACCTAAATGAAGGTATCAATTTAAAGGACTTGACCATGCACTATGACAAATTTCAAATCCAAGATGGCCGCCACCACAAAATGGCGAATGTCATTATTTTTACTACCACCTCAATATGGGTAACAAATGAAAGGGCTTGACTAGTAGAATACTTCGCACCATGATAAATTTGAAATCCAAGATGGCCGCCACCACAAAATAGCGAATGTCATTATTTTCACTACTTCACAATATCGGAATCAAATGCAAGGGCTTGACTAGTAAAATACTACGCACTATGACAAATTTCAAATCCAAGATGGCCGCTACCACAAAATGGCTACTGACATTATTTTTACTACCAACTCAATATGCGTAACAAATGAAAGGGCTTGACTAGTAGTATACTATCCACTGTCACAAATATCAAATCCAAGATGGCCGCCACCACAAAATTATTTTGTGGTGGCGCATTTGTTATCCATATTGAGGTCGTAGTAAAAATAATGACATTCGCCATTTTGTGGTGGCGGCCATCTTGGATTTGAAATTTGTCATAGTGCGTAGTTTTACTAGTCAAGCCCTTTCATTTGATATCCTTATTGAAAAGTAGTGAAAAATAATGTCAGTCGCCATTTTGTGGTGGCGGCTATCTTGGATTTAAAATTTGTCATAGTGCATAGTATTTTATTAGTCAAGTCTTTTCATTTGTTACCCATATTGAGGCAGTAGTAAAAATAATGACATTCGCAATTTTGTGGTGGCGGCCATCTTGGATTTGAAATTTGTCATAGCGCATAGTATTCTACTAGTCAAGCCCTTTCATTTGTTACCCATATTGAGGTTGTAGTAAAAATAATGACATTCGCAATTTTGTGGTGGCGGCCATCTTGGATTTGAAATTTGTGACAGTGCATAGTATTCTACTAGTCAAGCCCTTTCATTTATTACCCATATTGAGGTGGTAGTAAAAATAATGACAGTCGCCATTTTTGGGGCGGCCATCTTGGATTTGAAATTTGTCATAGTGCATAGCATTATATTAGTCAAGTTCTTTCATTTATTACTCATATTGAGGTAGTCGTAAAAAATAATGACAATCGCCAGTTTGTGGTGGCGGCCATCTTGGATTTGACATTTGTCATAGTGCGTAGTGTTTTACTAGTCAAGCCCTTTTATTTGATACCCGTATTGAGGAGGTAGTAAAAAAAATGTATCTCACCATTTTGTGGTGGCGGCCATCTTGGATTTGAAATTGTCATTGTGCATAGTATTTTACTTGTCAAGTCTTTTTATTTGATACCCATATTGAGGAAGTAGGGAAAAAAAAAGAAATGTATTTCGCCATTTTGTGGTGGCGGCCATCTTGGATTTGAAATTTGTCATTGTGCATAGTATTTTACTCGTCAAGTCCTTTCATTTGATACCCATATTGAGGGAGAAGTGAAAATTTAATGTATTTCGCCATTTTGTTGTGGCGGCCATCTTGGATTTGAAATTTGTCATAGTGCATAGTATTCTACTGGTCAAGCTTTTTCATTAAATTTGATACCCATATTGAGGTAGATTATGAAGAAATATTTAGTCCACCATTTTGTGGAGGCGGCCATCTTGAATCGATATTAACCAAACATAGCTAAGAACCAATGCACAAAAATTACCCTTAAAATGAAAAATAAATTTTACTAGTTATCAGATTTTTGAAATGCAAGAATAATTTATCGTAACGTTACGGGACAACGAACGTAACGGGACAATAAGTCTTCAATTTTCGTGCACGCAGCCAGCGTTCATCAATTTAGTAGACGTTGTCACGTCAGAAAATCTCATAAAAATTTTTAGTACACTGCCGTTACGGCTCAAGATCATTCTGTCCGCCTAAACGCTCGAGCTGAATCGAACGGACGCACGCTGACAATGTTGCAGGATTTTACCTAAAGTTGAGTTCTGTCTTTTTGTGAGAGGGCTCTTAAGGCATATTAATATAAATTATTATGGTATAGCAAGACATATTTCGAATGTACAGCGTGTTTCAACATTGTCCGAGCATACATCACGAGTTGTTTTACAAGCTTATATTTATTAGTTTCACCTATCCCGATATTAACCAAGATCTGATGATGGATCTTGAAGTGGAACATAGAAATCTGTAATGAAATGACGAAACTTCTTCAAATCTGGGATCGTTTTAGTTGTCTTGGTCTGATGAAATCGGTTCATCCGTTTTGGAGTTACGATGCAACAAACACAAACAAAGTTATGTGAAACTTATAACACCCCGTCGTTATTGCTTCGGGGGTTATAAAGTTCAAAAGACTCGTGACTTGCGCTCAGACAATGTTGAAACATACTGTAAACTCAAAATATGTCTTGCTATGTTAATATGCCGTAATATGAATATATTACGGTATATTTTGCTGACGTCACGAAAATATGAAAATATATATTATAGCTACGTCTGTGACTTCCTTAAGAATTCATATTTTTAAACTTGCGTGATTTGAACACATGTTTTTATACCTACTCGTAATACCTACGGGGCTTAATCACTAATGAAGACCACGGCGGTTGTAACGCTGCCAAAACGTCGAGGTATTTAAACAATGAATTATTCGTGGCCCCGTAGCTACCTACTATATAAATATTATGCTAAAAAATTAAATTCACAGCCCACGAAAAATATGGCTGTAGCGCGCCAAAATAAGTTTTCACTTCAAAAATAGAAGGCCTCTTTTAAAATTTGAGAAATAATCGCAATATATTGTTTAATGTGCCAAAAATGTTATGTACTTATTTTGTAAAAAAACAGTATATTTTTATTGAGACCAAGTTCCTTACTGCAGGCTTGTAGGAGATAGAGATTTTGAAAAAAAATTGGTTGCCTGTAAAGTCGGTATACGGGCGAAAGTTTTACGTGACAACGACTTTGAGTGGTAAAATAATTTTACGGAAGGGACGCGTGCCTTTCACTTTTTATGCCTGTCTCTCTCGCTCTTAGGCGGGCTAACCATGCCCGAGTAGAAGGGACGCGTGCCTCTCACTCGCTCTCGTTGTGAGCGCATAACGTGAGCGGAGCGTAACGCAGTTTCTTGAAGTGTCACCCGGTAAACCAATTTATAAGACGTTGTCACGTCAAAAAATGTGAGACTAAAACAGTAAGAAAAATATAACGGAAGTGACGCTAAAACCTACCCGTGACCAGTGTTGCCAACTGTACTTTTCAGATGATCGTACCATAAATAATAAAATTACCTAAGAAATTTTTTTTTCAAATTGTGTTGCTTCTGTATATTATTACCCGAAAGAACTTCGTTCCTCCCTTTTTCCCATGACACCATATCTTTTTTTTTTCAGGTGAAAACTTTTTTGGCTCACCACATAGGTACAGATTTGGCTGTGAATTGAGCTCAAGTGTCACTTTCGTAAATGACAGGAATCTTTAGGTTAACTCGAATGATCTAGATGGGCATACTCATGGCCACGCCCTCTGGTTTCACCCACGTAGTTGCCAAAGTTATCAAATTCTTAGTTATTAGTTTACATTTCTATCGGCAGTCCCTAAATAAATTGTTTCCTCGCTTTCGTTTCAAGCGGTCTTTCTGAAAATTCAAATAATATTTTTTATTTTATGCCTAATATTTTTGAGAACTATGGTAACTTATTTCCTTTTGCTTATTTACATAACAGGTGTAATACAATATGTTAATTATACTTACGGTTTTCAGTCTTTCCCCATCCAGCCACTTCCATATCATATCCTTCAAAATTCCTTCTTCTCACATCATTCGACAGCGGAAGGCAGATAGGTCTCACAAAATCTAAAATAAACAAAATCACTAAATCAGTTTCTTTGTTTTTTTTACTAGCAACATCCTGCAGTTTTACCCGCGTAGTTCCCGTTCTCTTTAATTTTTTTTTAACTCTAATAGGTTTACACTTGACCGCCATTTCGCCTGATGTTAAACGATAATGCGGTCTACGATGGAACGTGTTTAGCTAGAAGAAACCGATTCACTGTCGATTTGAAGGCACAAAGATTGTAACTATCGGGAAAACCCCACTCAGGCAACGTATTCTACAACCTTGACGTTCTTATCACAAAAGTAGAGTCAAATCTCTTCGTTCGTGTCTTTGGAACATCAACCATGAAACGATGTCGCTTTTTCGAGCTGCGATCATTCTGATAGAAAAAAGGCTAAGGTGGTATTAGATCGTGCAAATCAGTCGCACACTCTCCGAAGTGTATCCGATAAAAAACCGATAAGCTAGCAATTTTTCGCCGATGTTCGAGACTTTGCAGTCTTTTTCGCACGAGCGTGTCATTGCCTATGAATCTTTTGGCACGTCTCTTGATCGATTCCAGAGCCTCCAGCTGATACTCAGCCCGGTTTTATTTTCCCGGGATAAAAGTAGCCGGTGTCCTTCCAGGCTATAATCTAACTGTGTCAAATTTCAATCATATTCGATCAGATGTTACGACGTGATTGAGCAACAAACATCCAAACATTGTCATGTATAATAATAGTAGGAAGGTTATGGTCTTATTCTGAACATCGTTTATTACTCGCTACTTGTGACCGTAAGTGGAAGTATAAAATGGACTGTTTATGCTAAAGATGATGTAGATAATGACGTTATAATGCACGTCCTGCCTAGACCACAGAGACACACGCACAGCGCGATATCCTTGACCTGGGCGAAATTCTCCGTGCTATGGAGTTCATACCATCGATATAGACCATTTGATGTGCCCTCCCAAACTTCAGGCGCACGGATTATGTCATCGTTGGGAAGAGTGAGCCTACTCTTTCTGTTCTAGTCGGTTGCAGGAAGGGGAGAACGCCGGACGTTTTAACTTATGACTATACGCTGTTAACAATCAAATAAGTAGTACCACAGCATACCTCGCCGCTAGCGATTCTAGGGGTCAAGTAGATTGGTGGTGTGTGAACCACCTACACACAGAGACGCAGCTTATTACCAATTTCAAGGTGCTCAGGTTACATTAAGTGGTTTATATCGATGGTTCATACTGGATGACCACATCAAGGAGCACATTCCACCACTGCACTTTCCTGGAGATACGTAACAGCGCAATGTCGTTAAGCTGGTTGAATCTTCCGTGCTATAGCGTTCGTGCTGAATGACTTCGACCACAACAACGAGCATTCTACCGTTTATATAACTGACACCCGTTTTCCCGCCATTTTTTCCCGCGCTTTCGGAGCTGTGTATCCAGTAGTTACAATGTGGGAGGTAGTAGATAGTTTAAGATAAATGTTATACCATTATACTGCACGTTCCTGGAGAGACGTAACAGCGCGATGTCGTTGAGTTGGTTCGAATCTTCCGTGCTATAGCGTTCGTGCTGGATGATCTGCTCGACGGGGACATCTTGCACGGGCCGTGCACAGTCCTCTTGTATGCAGTCCACGTCTGTAGCAGTGTTCCACTCACCGAGCCGGACCTGTGAACTGTACCGCACATTTTTATTATTCTCAAAGTAATCTGTTTTACTTAGTTAATCCTCTATAGTTTTTTAACTATATTTTAGGTTTACACTTGACCGACATCTCGCTTGATGTTAAATGACGATGCGGATCTCAGCGTCCTTACCTAGAAGAAGCCCATTCAGTCTCGATATGAAGTTTGAAGACACCAAAATTGTAATATTGGGGAAAACCAGCTCAGGTAACGCATTCCTTAGCCTAGGCGTTCTTATCACAATTGTAGAGTCAAACCTATGGATACATTTGTAGCCCGTAGTCCATATGCCGTATCTTACTAAAAATACTCGTATTATAAACGTAGAGTTTTGGATAGTTAGTTGTTAGTTGGTCAATCACATCGAAAAAACTAAACGGATTAAGCTGAAATTTTAAACTCAGTTTCTTTTTAGTCTGGGATAGCTCATAGTTTCTTATTTATCTCTATATATAAAAACGTTATGTTGGTTTGTGTACGCTTCAAAAACTCAAAAAGTTCTGCACCTACAATGATAGATAATCCGCATCAAGGATTGTTTTTATCTAATTTTTGCATCACAATGTGCCACAGCGAATGTGCCGTGGCAGGGTACAGCTAGTATATTATATATTAGTTGCTATTCCAAAAGTTAATTAAATTACTTTTCATGTACATAAGACAAATACGTGGGGATTAGTGAGTACCATGGTAAATTTGATTATGAGACGGTATTCAAGCAAGTATGTAAGTATCCTTACAGTCTCCAGTTAGAGGGCAGGTCGGCTCCAACGCAGTGCGCCGCCGTGAGCACATATCGTTGAGATATCAGAACACCGCCGCAGTAGAAACCCCATCCGTTTGCTGGAATGATAATTGGATTCTAATTAGCTAATACGTTCCTTAATTTCTGAGCTCCTTAGCTTTTTATAATTTTATGAACTTCTCCAAAGGTCATCAGGGGCTCAATCAAGCGGTAAAAATCGATCTGCAGGTAGTCTTTAAACGTCATTAAGGCGTTTTCAGAACGTAATATGAATGCCGATCTCGTTAGAATTATCAAGCGGTGATAATATTTGATTTGGCTTTTAGAGACACCTGATTACCATGCCTACGTCAATGTTAATAATTTGGACTTTTTCTATGCATCAGCGTGGCGATTCTCAACCCAGTCGGATTGATTTCGACTCGGAATCAAACGTCTCGGTTTTTGTCCTATCGTTTGGAATAACAAAAAAATGGATTGTCATTCCGAATTTGAATCGCTCAGATTGCGTTCAGAATCATTACCGATAGAGTTAAGGTCCCAGGGCCGCCAGACGTCACGTATTTTCTGATGAACGAAATATGTACCATTGAGTAGAGCTAGTACGTACTAAGAACACATGCTTAGACGACCAATTTTGAGATATGGGGTCCAGAAGATACATAAAAACATTTATGTACGAGATTATGAGTTTAGGGGATGACTGGCCCCTTAAATCTGTCTGTCTTTCCGGAAAAGGCTTTATTAAAATATTTGTCTGATAAACATAATATATATAAATGGAGTATGAGAATTTCAGTGAAGTTAAGTCACTATTTTGGGAGTTTTAAAGCGTCTGTGAAGCCAAACGGCCGACGGAAAGTGCCTGGGAGGATTGGGGCCTTATTTTTTAACCCCCGACCAAAAAAGGGGTGTTATAAGTTTGACGTCGATGTCTGTCTGTCTGTCTGTCTGTCTGTCTGTGTGTGTGTCTGTCTGTGGCACCGTAGAGCTCAAACGGATGGGCCGATCTCGATGTGGTTTTTTTTTATTTGAAGGTTAATACCCGTGCGGATGTTCTTAGCTATGTTTGGTTAATATCGATTCAAAATGGCCGCCTCCACAAAATGGCGGATAAAATATTTCTTCACAACCTACCTCAATATGGGTATCGAATGAAAAGGCTTGACTAATAGAATACTTTGCACTATGACGAAATTTAAATCCAAGATGGCCGCTACCACAAAATAGTGAAATACATCTCTTTGTTCACAACTCCCTTAATATGGGTATTAAATGAAAGGGCTTGACTAGTAGAACGTTACACAGATAATCCGAGATCCGAGGTAGTCGGGGGTTAATCAAAATTTTAATTTTGTTTTTATAAAGATATTTCCTATAGATTACGCGAAAATCAGTTATTACAAAATACGTGAAGTAAGTAATGTATCTTCTGGACCCCATATATGAAAATTGGCCGTCTAAGCAAGTTAGCGGGTAAGCATGTGTTCTTTGTACGTACTAACTCTACTCAATCGTCTACATTTCGTTAATAAGAAAATATGTGACGTCTGGCGGCCCTGGGATCTTGGACTCATTGTATCACCTTTTATAGATTTGGCGGCATCGGCATCAATTGGCTGCATAGTAATCATGGTTTGGATGATGAGTAGTTGCATAGAATATTCAATGTAGTAGGTAATCTCCTCATTAAATTTTTAAGTTGTCTAAGTACTGAGTATTCGTTAATCATCAATATAGGAGGCCTTAAAATGGCCGAAAACCCCATTTACTGTAAGACAGTCTAGCTTTTTTGGGTTGGGGTGTCTAAACTTGTTTTTTGGAATTGCAGTACCTGCAGTTGGTAGATAGTTTTAAAAATTAGCTATGTAAAAATATAGTTTATAACAAAGAATTTTTCCTATTTTTTGTTCATAACTACTTACGACCTAGGGGTCTGCCGCCGAACGAAAACTGTCTTAGCTTTGATGGTTATCTCTCTTTTCTCTTTTTCTTTAGTTAAATGATAGAGATGGCAGTAGCAAAGCCAAAGCCGATTTAGTTAGGCGGGAGAAGGCCTGGGCACATATCGCTGATCCCTAATGCTTACATTAGGAAAGTTCTTTAGAATGGGATCGTACCGGGTGCTCAACTATATTTACTTACGTTTATCATAGCGGAGTAACGCCATCCAGGGGTGTTCGTCTAAATCCGTCTGTGTGCCTCCTACTATTCTGTCGTTGTTCTGAATGCCGCACTCTTTTGTTGTAGGCAGCAGGGACAGAGGGTCCACATTTGTTTTGGGCGCGTACAGAAATTCGGGTGGACAACATACCTGAAAATATGATTTTTTAATGTTTATACACACACGAAAACTTAATAAAAAACTATAATTAAGCGCCATCTTTTTTTTTTAAATAAAGAGTGACGAGACGACCAATCATGTGCCTGATGGTAAGCAACATGCCTGCCACATAACAGCTCAGTGACACACAGCTATTGGAACATGAAGAGTTCAAATCATTAGCTAGCACTGCACTGCGCTCGTCATCCAGAGATCTAAGATGTTATATCTCTAAGCCCTGTAATTTCTCTGGAAACATTGCCCTTCAAACCGGAACACAGAAATATTTGCACATTGGCGGTAGAATAACCGGCAAATGTGTGGTACTAAGTTACGATACGGTCTGTGATAGAACGTGCTTACCTAGACGATACCTATTCACTCTCGATTGGAAAACATCAAGATTGTAACCATCGGGAAAAATCCACGAAATGGTTTTCGTAACAATATTTCGTACAAAACATGCACGCATAAGTGTCCTACTAAATGTTCCCATTGCTGGGATTCGGGGCCTTTTCTCGCAAGGAGGAGACACAAGAACATAATCTAACTGGTCAATGCGGGTTGGTAGATGACACATAACCTCGAAAGATTCTAGGAACATGTTGGTATCCTCGCGATGTTTCTTTCACCTTTTTAAGTTAGCCGCATTACGCACATGACTTTGAAAAGTTATGCACGTTGGATTACAATAGTTACCGTTAGTTACCTCGGCAGTTACCGTTCTCCCGACTAGACCAGTTGCCACTAACCAATATTTCGTTTTGCTGTGTAGGTAAAGGTTACTAATCTCACCATTGGTTGCTGAAATCTATCAAACCCACAGTGCAAGCTCCTCAACAACTGTGTGAGTTGCGGAGTGGTACCCAGCTGCAGCTGATTGTACAAACCCGTGCAGGATTCCAAAGTGATGCAATTTGCGCCACCATTGCACTGTTCTGAAACGAAAAGATCATTCTGAAACATGCGCTCTGATAAAATGGCCAAGAACCAGCGTAGTTCTCATTATTTTCCCGAGATAAAAAGCCTATTCGTTATTCCAGACTATAATCTATCCGTGTTCTTTTCAATCCGATACGGCTAGGCTTTCCAACGTGATTGACCAATAAACAACCAAACATCAAAATAGCCACACTCTTGCTGTTATTATATTAGCAGGATTAGTAGGTTTTTATTTATTTTATTTAATTACAAAACAAAGTAACAATGAAGGCTAAATAATGAAGTAGGTAGGTACATAGTACCTACAATTTACAACATGCACTACTTATAGGTACCTACTCGTATCGTACCTGTTATTTATTAAAGCTTTTGTCAGCTCTAAATAAATCCTGAATTTTGACAAGTAGGTAGAACACTTTTTTTATATTTTATTTTATTTGGGGGAAATATATTTACTTATCCCCACCATGCAGGGAGATGGTGAGATATGTCGCTCTCGACACCATAACGACGACAGACAGGTACCGACTAAAACCCCTACAGATTTATCCTGCGTGCCCAGGGGTCAGGGTCACGGGGTCACTTTTCATATTCCCGTCAACGACCCTGACCCTTGCCACTGCCCTTACGGACCCGCGGGGGGCGTAGTACCCCCGCATTTAGCTCAAGTTCAATCAAGCTCATAGGCCTTCGAGGTGGTGACGCGCCGCTGATTTCCGGCGCGACACCTCTTCGAAGGCCTATCCCTAGGTGGGGTGCCAAACGGCCATAAATGTCCAACACCCCAGGCTACGATATACCAGCCAAGTAACCTTCCCAAGTCTCCCAGTTCCTCTCCCCAACCTCCCAACCTCTACACGCAATGCTCAAGGGGCCGAGGAGCGCGTGTAGAAGTTCCCAGCGCCGGTCGGGATTCGCCATCACACAACTAGATGCCACCGAGGCAAGTTGTTGTGTGATGCCCCGGGTGCACCACGTGGAGGTTTCCGAGCCACGCACTCCTATAATACTTACACCTACTTTATTTCGATTGTACTATTTCAAGGTTTAATTAATAGTTTTCAATTACAGAACTGATGACATAAAAATCATAACATCACATATTTCCTATTACACACACTATTTCCTATTACACATTATCCTATTACTTATTACCCAACACGGAGCTGCAGACCTGGACGTCTACTCTCTTTCTACGAAAAACGAAATTTCGAAAAAAAACTCGCGACTTTCCTACTACGTTTCGTCCGATCGAAAATTATTAGACATTTAAATTTAACGTTCTAAGCCTACTCTAAATTCCAGCGCGGATCCAGGAGGGAGTCCTGTATCTAGGTAGACCACTGATTAAAAAGCATGCATGAACTTATCGCACAGTTTTGTGACGTGACCACGACTACGTTACCCCCGCGACCCCCCCTGGAGCCATGTGACCCCCCTGGAGCCAAAGCTGGATCCGCCCTGGTTGGTGAGTAGTGGGGCAAAATTAAAACGTATAAACTTGAATATATATATTTGTTTTTCAATATACATATTATATTATTGAGGAAATGCCCAATTTTCGTACGTTATAGTTTAATTTTGCGATGAGACAATTTGAAATTTTAATTAGGTGTAATTAATGACTAAAAATACGGATTCTCAAAAATTAAGAAACTTAATCATTTTGGTGGGACTTTCTACCTGCAAGGTGATCGTATTTTCGTAATTTCAAATCGAAGATGGCCGCCATCACAAAATGGCGAAATACATTTCTGTTTCACTATGTACTTCCTCAATATGGGTATCAAATGAAAGGGCTTGATTAGTAGAAAGTTCCACAGATTACAAATCCAAGGTAGTCGGGGGTAAACATTTTTTTTTTAATTTTGTTTTTATTATAATTCAAGTTCAAAAAGCTGTGTGGTACTGCGCTGTTCTGGGCAGTCGTGTTGCTTACGTAGGTGTAAGTCTTGCTCGAGGCTTCGTCCTACGTTACAAATGAAAATAAATGAGATCACTGTTATTTTTATTGTATTTTTTTTATCACTAATATGTCTCATTCTCAAAACGCATCATCGCCAAACAGGTAGGGTACATTACTGGCGATATAAGGAAAAAGAGACACAAAACTATCATTTTACTACGGCAATATATTTAAATACCGGTAGAAGCGTCTTTTTTGCTAATTCTAATTAAGTAAGTAGTTAGTAGGTAGGTATTTGGATTTGCGAAAAATACATAAACGAGTATGACACCGTATAATTGTAAAATATTATATACCTTCGGTTTCCCTACCGTAAAAAGCGTGAGCTAACAAACCCACGGTAAAAATTTACCTAACCAAAAAAGATGGTGGGATTCGGCCAATCACTGTCGGCACCACATATCGTCGCCTTGCTGCCAAGGTGGGTTGTAGGAAAAAGGCTGCTCTTTTGAACTCCCTTTTCCAAACAATACAACTCTGTTTTGGTTCGCGGGGTGGATGTAAGGCTGCCGTTCATTCTGCCCGGTCATTCCAAGATCAAATTGGGGAGAGGTGCTGTTTAAGGTGGACGTCAAAAACGCCTTTAATTCGGTTGATCGAGGAGCCCTGTTAGCCCAAGTGAAGGATAACATTTCTGACCTGTACAATTTTCTTTGACAGCTGTAATCTATTATTCCCCAACGCCGCGCCGTACAAAAATCATGCGACAAGGAGAAATGATCGAGGGTTGCAACCCTCTCTTCAATAATAATTGCACTCAGTTGGACGGCTTACAAGTGACGGCATAGTGCTGGATCTTATTATTTTATATTCTTCTATCATCCTACATAGGTTCATTTGATCGACATTTTTTGTTAACAGGCCTGTAGTCTATATAGAATAGCAAAAATACTCATTCCGAGGTGATGGAATGAAAACGTTTTTGTGTCTTTTGATAACTACGAAGCAATAACGATGATAACAAAGTAACCTAACCAGACCTTTTAGAGTACCAATGTAATAAATACCTAATACATTCTTACTTCATCCATTTGTATGGACAAATACGTAGAAACATTTTAAATTATTTAAGTATAGTATGATATATTATTTAAATATATATAGTTATATACACTAGCAGCGCCTCGCGATATTACCCGCGTAGCTCTCGTTCCCCTTGTTTTCCCGCAATAAGAAGCTTATGTATTATTCCAGACTAGGTATAATCCTGTGTTCCCAATTTAAGCCCGCCTAACTAAATTGGATTGGGCCTTGCTATTGCTCTCTATAATATAAATCGAAACTACAGGCGCACGGAATTTTGTAATCGTTGGTAAGTCAAATCAAGTAAGGTAAATCACTTTTTCCGTTCTAGTCTGTTGCAGGAAGTGGTGAACGCCGGACGTTTTCACCTATCACTATTCGTTGTCAACAACCAAAATAATTAGAATCACAGCTTATCTCGCCGCTGGCGATTCTAGGGGTCAAGTAATATAGGCTGTGTGTAAACCAATTACGACACACACTGAGACGCAGTTTATTACCAATTTCAAGGTGCTCAGGGCACTTCTATTGGTTTATATCGATCCCATCCAATCCTTCACCTGTTCCGACATGATTGAGGAAGAAAATTTAATCTTTGACATTTATAATATTAATATGATTAAGATAGTAACATGTTAAACCAGGGCCAGACCGTGATTTTAGGGCCCCTGGGCTAATACTACTTTGAATTCATGGGCCACCTTAACTCTCAGTTTCCACATTTCGGCAAAGTAGGTCATAAGCCATGGCGGATAGGACATGTTGATGACAGGACTGATTGAAAACCTTCGAAAATGTGCTTCCCTAGTTTCAGCGTCTGCCCTAGGTACTCATACTTCTGAATAATTTCTAAAGTCACGCCATTTATAGCAACCGGTCCCGGAATCACACGCTCATTAACCATGATCTTGGTTTTACACAAGTTCATCCGGAGACCTACACGTTGAGAAGCATCAGCTAGGCTATACAGAAACAACAGTAAGTCCTCCAACGAAGAATTGAATCTACACGAGAGCGTGGGCCCATACGGTTGTCGGAATTTCATGGCCATCAGGGATCGAAATGCGGCCGTAGTGGAGGTTCTGGGCCAGGAGGAGATGGCTTATAAAAATTGAATTCACTAGAATTATAATGACGATGAAGATGGATATGTTTTGTCTGCTGGTTTCGGATTTGGACTGTCATCGTTGGTCAGTCGACTTGACATCGTTGTAAGGACTCCAGAATAGTCCAGATTTCGATCGAGTCAAATACTTTCTCCTAAATATAAAGCCCGATTGTACTCTTATGTCTTCTGTACAATCTGCCACATTGTGTGTCGAGTCTTCGCACCACGATTTGTAATAACCCTTGAAAACAGCTTAAAGACACGATTTATCAAAAATATCGGCCGAGAACAACATAGTTTTTATGCCTTCTTTGAAGAACCAAATTCATTCATTCATTCATTGCATGACCACGCTTTCATGCAATGGCTTCGGAGTTCTCCCGATATTAAACAGAGCTTGTAGGCGAGTCAGAGTAGCCTTATTGTCTGAATTTTCCTGTGAGAGATGAGGAATCACAGGCTGTGGAAGTTTTCCACTTCCGAGAGGAATCCCGGCCGGAAACCTACGTCATTCCTCGTCGATGTAGTTATCTTCGTCGTATCCCGTCGTATAAGCTTGGTAATTTTCTTTATAAGCATTCCTCGTTCTGGTAAGACAAGGAGTTCTTCTATTGGCCATAACGTTTCTCGAATCCGCGGGGCCCTGGGCTTAACCCCAAAAAGCCATATGGTAGATCCGGCCCTGTGTTAAAGTACGTATGTTCTACGTCACATGCTGCTTCAACGTGCAAGACCCGTGCATACCACGATGGGTGTGTTCCACTTAACCCAGGGCCCATACGATAGAAAGGGATTTCGTTGTTTGGAGACTATACGACACTGGCTGTAGTTAGCTACAGTACAGAGTTACAGTTCCTATAAATATCCATATATCATATAGCTTTGAGGTAAGCCAGCGAGACAGTTTATTGGGTAGGTACAAATTCTACATAATACCAACTGTAACCCACAGAAGAATTTAAAACTACTTGTAATTATAAAAGCCGTTTAAAAGAATTGAAAAGCCGCAAATTATATCTACTACATTAATTGCTAAACCAGTTTGATTTCGTTGACCATTTAGATGATTTACTTGTAATGAGTTCGTTGCTTCGTGTTTTTTACTCAAACGGGTTGTGGTTTGATACGATATTTCGTAAATCACAGATTGTGACGTCATCGTTAATAGTGTATTGTTTTGAAGTTACTCCGTCTCAACAAAATATAATGACACTAAACCATAGTTACCTACTCAATCTTTAGACCAGAGTCGATAATTTTTAAAACCAAAAAAATAATAGTAGGATGAAACCCATTAGAAAAGGAGGAGATTATAAGCCAGCTTTGAGGTAAGCCAGCGAGACAGTTTATTGGGTAGGTACAAATTCTACATAATACCAACTGTAACCCACAGAAGAATTTAAAACTACTTGTAATTATAAAAGCCGTTTAAAGGAATTGAAAAGCCGCAAATTATATCTACTACATTAATTGCTAAACCAGTTTGATTTCGTTGACCATTTAGATGATTTACTTGTAATGAGTTCGTTGCTTCGTGTTTTTTACTCAAACGGGTTGTGGTTTGATACGATGGCCATCGGGTGGCATTTCATAAATCACAGATTGTGACGTCATCGTTAATAGTGTATTGTTTTGAAGTTACTCCGTCTCAACAAAATATAATGACACTAAACCATAGTAAATGAAAGGAAAAATAATTTACGGGCGATCTGAGGTCCCCACCTAAGGCCAAGGGGACGAGGGTGAGTTTTTAAGGGTAAAAAAGGTAATTTTACTTAGGTAATACTTTAATATAAAAAAATCCAATGTGTAGATCTAATCCTCGTATAATATTTTTGTCTTTTAAACTGATATTGTCTACCACTATCCTCCATTTCAGTTTGAAGTTTAAAGAATTTAATGATTTTATCACATCCTCATGCAACCTGTTCCAGTTGTAAACCACTCTGTTACTGAAGATGTGCTGTGTTTGTTAGTGATGGGTCGCGGGATAACAGGGACTTATGACGCCTACGTCTAATACATTCTCCTTAAATCTATACAGGCTCCTTATGTGAGGGAGGGAGGTTGTACAATCTATTTGGTATTTTTAAATGTTTCGATCAAGTCCCCACGCAACCGTCTCTCTTCCAATATTACACAATATTCGTCAACTAGACTAAACTATTATTAGACTAAATATTTATAGAACGTGTAATATTCTACAAATAAATATTAATAGGTGTATTAAATAAGGTAACTAGATTCACATTACAAGGTAAAATAAAGTAACTAATTCACATTAAGTAACGTAAACAAGTCAATTTGAACAACACGTTCTATTATAAATATTGGAGTCGATTTTTTTTGGACATTCCTTATACAGCAATATCTACCTATTTACTGTCTATTTATCCATGATTCGGGAGACAAAGCCCAAAAGAAGTCGTACGGACTGATAGACACATCCTGGCATTTTATTAATAAGATAACACTTTTGGTCGATATTCTGAATCGGGTAATTGTATCATGTTGGGTCATCTAAAGTAAGTACATATCACTTATTTTACGCCGATAATGAATGACCATTGTTGTGGTTGGACGAAGAAGCTATTAAGGATTAATATTTCTTGTGTGAATCACCAGGCGTAAGTAATTGCTTTATTAATCAAACTCATTGAAGTGTAATGTGTATCATATTATTTTCCTATTAAGTCAATATAGGGAGTTCCCAATAATAGTGTGGTCAAAGCGGAAGCAAATTTTTATACGTATGTACTGTGACTCTCTGAATCTCCCGAAGTTCAACCTTTCCTTCAATGGGACGTATTTTTTTTATTATAGTGACGGGAAGAACAGGACATGTGTTTGATGGTTCAGAGTCCGCCTGGGGAAATACCACACCTTAGCCAGTTATTCTACCGCCTAGCAGTAATGTGCAAACATTACTGTGTTCCGGCTTGAAGGGCAATGTTTCCAGAGAAATTACAGGGCTTAGAGATATAAGATCTTAGATATCTGTGTGACGAGCGCAGTGGAGTGCTAGGTAATGATTTGGACTCTTCATGTTCCAATAGCTGCGTATCGCTGTGCTGTTATGTGTCAGGCATGTTGCTTACCATCAGGCACATGTCGTCTCGTCACTCTTTATTAGTAAAAAAAACTCTGTAATATAGTACCTACGCTTAATTTTCGGTAAAAGAGATACAATACAAAGTTTTTGTCTACTAGCGGTCCGCGGTTTGAAATCGATCCAAGAGTTTCTGAGATTGACATCGACATTTCATGCTCATCAAATTTCTCCAACAAAAAAATTTGGAGAAATGAAATCTGTTTTATTTATTGTTGTTTTACAAAGCCCTGATGAGTGACCCCACCTTATGGAATGATTTTGGACCGTTAGTAATTATTAGTAATAATAGTAAGTAGACCGATTCTAGTCATTCCAATAACCCCAGTGAACACTCTACCGTCGAAGGGGTTATGTTTGCATATAGAATTTCGTCTCAGCCCGGCCGGAATTAGCCATCAGACATCGAAATACCACCAACTTGAGTTGTAACCTGATGCCCAGGGTGCTTCGCACCTTATGGTCATACTAGTTTTAACTCCCTTTTCGATGAATTTTTAACCTGTCGATATTTTTCACAAATATGAAATTTATCTTATCGTGTCTCAGACAAATTATTCTCCAAGGATAGTGTAAAACATTAGAAAATTATATTTAGGTTGGACTAGCTGCACCTTGTGGGGATCAAAGGTTGTTAATAACGCAATATTCGTAAGCAAATATTTATATTTTTATTAATTTTGTTGTTAAGCCTAATACTCCATTGTCTAATCTAAACCTAAATTAATATTTGCTTTTAATTGTAAGTGACGTTACTAAGTTCTAAAGTTCTTCTGAATCAATGGTTCGAATAAATTAAGTGAATTGTATGTCCATTAATGATATATTGTTCAAAATTGACGTAGGTAAGCGATTTGATCATGTTATTAAACATTGTTCTTAATGGTATGAAAAATAGCCGATGTGTTAATCCACGTTATGTACCTACTTACTACATACGTACTACAAATCTAATTTCGTTCAAATCGTGTTATACCCATTCTACATAAACCTGCATTAGGATAGGTTACATCTGTGGTGTGAAGCTTGAGAACCTCCACGCGATTTTCACAGCAACTTGCCTCGGTGGTGTCTTGTTGTGTGACTGATGGGGAAAAGACTTGGGAATATTCCTTGGATGATACTCCTATCGGCCAAGGAAAATTCCCAAAGCGTCCAGATGAGGGTTATCTGCGAGCACTCTGATTAGCGGAGTGGTCAGTGGCCATAGAGGCGAAACGGCGGCGATGCCTAGCCTCACTTGTGAGGGAGGACCTCTCACTGCCAACCTTTTTAGCTCTAAAGCCCCTCGCGAGGCGGCGAGGCGACACAAAGACGGTGCTAACTGCAGGGTCGCGGTCGAATGCGAGAGCGGTCTGGTCTCCAGGCTCCTGTGGGGGTTTAGTCGGTAGGGGCACCATGTCCATCCGTGGTATCGAGACCGACATACTTCACCATGACGCTGTGTGGCGGGGTAGACATAAATTATTAATAATTTTATGTACATATGCCAAATAACAGGACATTATTCCAAACTAAACATTTATTTTGTAAGTTAGAGTATTTGTAAGTGTCAGAGGCAGTCAGTAGGCTATTTTCGTAATTTGTGGGTTTCCTTACTAGAAAACCATCGGCTAATGATACCTACCTACTTGTAGGTACATATACCTACTGTGTAATGATACCCTAGCTAGCTGTTATCTAGATATTCATACATTATACACCAGTCATATCTACTAACAACTTGATAGCGAAATGTAGCGCATTTTAGCAAAAACAGTGTTTAACCCTTAGGCATTCCTTAGGATAATAATTATGTTAACCTATCAATTTGAATTCCTCGATTAATACCTAAATATTTAATAATATATAGTGACTCTGGTCAGTATATTAGTACTTACATGTAAATCAGTCTGAAATTACAACAAATCAAATCTTGCCAAAATAATGAATTAATGCAAAGGTATAAAGCCTCCATTTCTTAATCTTAGAAATATGGGGTAAGTTAAACTTTCGGTGGACAGTAACGGCCATCTGAGGTCAACAGACAAAAAATCCTTATTTAAAAAAAGGTAGAAAAGAAAAGACTTCGATTAATGACAGCGCCTGTTAATGACCAAAAGCAGCCGGACAGTAATTTAAACCATACACGACATAATTATGTACATACACAAATATTCTGAGGATCCCGATTTAGTAATATATCAACACTAATTAACTTAGTAAACAACTGATATACTGAGTTCGTAATGCCACTGGGTAAGTCATAAATATCGATATTAAAGCACATACAGAATTATTAATATGCAAATAACTAGCATTCTTGTAGTTCACGATGTCAATGTTAGTCTAAAAGATTATAATCTCCGACAAAATGGCAAATTAAACGAGACAGGTTAGACTGCATTAAGGTCACCAAAGTTTACGTAGCTAGTAGATTTTTCGTACACGCTTTTGCAATAAATATGATCATGTACTTACGTGCAGCGGCGTTGTAGACGAATATCACAAGAAAATAGGAAACAAAAACAGTCCTTTCCCGTAAACTCTTCATTGTAAACAAAGCACTGTTAAATGTTAAGGTTCATTAATTTCTGGATATGTTGTTGTGAGCACGGCTGGCGCACGACTGAGTACAACCGACCATGACTTTGCCTCCGACCACAAACATAAGGTTATCAACAATAAATATTTTTTAAAAACACGAATGCCACATAAACTTGTATGTGACGCTGGCTATAATAATAATAGACACCGGTTTCTTCAACTTAGGTTTTTCCTCTTCAGCTCTCATCGCATTAGTTCTTATTTGTATGACATTTTTGAAGTCCTCTTCACATGGACGAAGACGTTTTTCTATCGTCGTTGAATTTGATTTTACCTACACGCGAATTATTATTCTTAGATAGTTTAATGGTACCTATACCGTATACAAGAGGTTTAGTTGACGGAGGTAGCTATTATTTAATAATTTACCGACATGAATACAAATTTGAATTAGTAAGACTCTTTGCAGAGTGTCTATCTGGGAAAGTGCCACACCTTTGCCAGTCATTTTGCCGTCAAGTACCTAATAATGTGCAAATATTAGTACTGTATTTCGATTTGGCCGGGTAAGAATTAAATCATCCTAGATCTGGGGGACGAGCGAAGAGCAGTGTTAGGCTGTAATTTAGATTGAATATTAGATTATTGTTTGAATATTTAACTGCATGTAATCCGGAAGCAATATCTTGGTTGTCCCGTAAATTTTTCTATATCTACCTATAATAAAACTGCAGCATAATCAGCCCACTAAATGTTCCCATCGATAGGACTCGGGGCCTTCTCTCGTAAGGAGATAGTAAAGGCCATAATCCACCACGCTGGAACAGTACGGGTTGATGGACGACGCATGACCTCGAACGATTCTAGGAACATGAACATTCGGTACAATGTTTTTTTTTTATGATTTTTTAATCGGATATACATAGATAAGTGTAAAAATTTATTTTTACTATGATTGCTTTACTATTTAGGATTAGTTGTTTTGTTTCTCTCTTTTGTTTCATTGTTGTTATTATTTTTTTCTGTGTATAAATTAAGGGCCATTTTGGTATACCATCTCCTATCCGTGCACGGTTGCCTGGTAGAGATCGCTCTAAGCGATAAGGCCGCCAATTAAATTGCTAAATGTAATATTATTATTTTTTAGTTTTGTATATTTATTTTGTTGTGGCTTTTTAATAAAGAGTTTTTGTATTCTATTTGTATTGTATTCACGATGTTTTCTTCACCGTTTCTAAGTTAGCGGCACACGCACGCATATGACTTCGAAAAGACGGTGGTGCGCGTAGGGTTCGAACGAAGGGCTTCGGATTGGCGGTTGTTGTTCTCCCGACTAGACTAGCTGTAACTTATAAACTGTAACAGATATTTAGGTTTTTTTTGAGAGCACTCTACTGATACTGATTAAAAAATTGCATTTGTTTTCTTTCATGTCGGCCACGTATCACGCCGAAACGACTTATACAAACCAAATTAAACTTGGTATGATATGAGTTCATAGTCCGATGTAGTTCACTGAATATTTTTTATCTTATTATTTTTTATTTTAAACGGCAATGTTTCCAGTGAAATTTCAGGGCATAGGGATAAAACATCTTATATCTCTGGGTGACGAGCGCAGTGCAGTGCTAGGTAATGAATTTTTTTTAAGAATAGAGTGACGACACGAGTAGGCCATGTGTCCTGGTGGTAACCAACATGCCTGCTTATATCAGTACAGTGACACACAGCTATTGGAATATGAAGAGTGCAAATCTTTACTTAGCACTGCACTGCGCTCGGCACCCGGAGATATAAGATATTTTATATCTATGGTCTGTAATGTCACTGGAAACATTGTAGAGTGACCCCGTTGACGAGGCGGAGGGTTCAGTAGCTGTGGCCTGATTACTTACGGTGAAGTTAAAAGAAATCCGCGGTGGGACCGCTTGACTAGGTTTTGCCTTCAATCTGACGACGTCGCAGCCATGTAGGTTGAGACCAACGGAGGTGGGCCGCGATGTGGGCTTCGCGGCTTAGGGGTGGAGCCGGGCGGGAGAGGACCGCCGGTATTATGGTGCGCCGTTCTCCCCTCGCCGCAACCTTGACGGGGTCGCCACCGTTAGATGGCGAACGCGGTGGATCTGCAGGGAAGAGTAGTGCCGGTATTGCGGTGCAAAGAGCCTGGAGACGGGCTAGCCGCGGCGGGATCGCGGAAGAACGCGAAAACTGTCCCTAGTATTCACCATAAGCGGCAAAGTTGGAATCCCACGGAGGTTTTAGTTAGTAGGGAGACCATGTACGGCCATGACGTCGAGCCTGACATAACCCGACCGTCTCCCCGGGCAAAAGTGCATCAAAGAGAATGTAATATTGAAGTCCATGCCTAAATGCATGTCCTCCGCGTCCAAAACAAGGTTTAATCCAGGTATGTCCAGTGGAATAGGATAATGCCGTTGAAATAAAACAAAAACAAATGTTGAATTTAAGAATAGTAGTATTTATTACACGTTATCGTTTGCTCCAGCTATGACTCTAAAGACTGTAGTAAAGTAGTACGTACATCAACAAGCTCGCACAGCTCTTGTCTCGTGGCGCGGCCGTACGACGCAGCACCGCCGCTTGGGGGCCAAGAGCTTCGAAACCTCGTGGTACACTTTCACACCAATTGCACTAAATACAATCGATTTGAAAAGTTGACACACAAACGGATCTCCACAACACTTAAAAATACATCCATATATCTGGTCAAATAACTGAAACAAGAATATGTTTTTAAATTAGTACATCAAACGTGATCAAACCTTTATCTCTTTTAGGGGGCTTACACAGCAATCTTAGGGATATTTCAGTCTCATGTAGAAACTATTCCACACATCTCCCACAGTCAATCCACATACGTAAAAGTAGAGTAAAACGGAATAAGTGATAAGCAGCCTACTTTAGGTTGTATGACCAAAGGTCATCTCTCGTAAGGAGAGAGTCAAGACTAACTAAACTCACAGGTACATAACATCGCTCTATGCGATAAAGCCGCCAATTAAATAGCTTAGGTATTATTCTTTGTTTCGTAATTTATCTTGGAGCTTTGTGGCTTTAATAAAGGCCACTGAATCGACTTGGATTATTCTGTTTTGTTTTTCTCGATATCGTTCCATCAGGTAGGTACGTAAAGTCCTTTTTAATAATTCTGTTTTGTTTTCTCGATCCGTTCCACAGGTACTAATTACTCCTTTGTTAAAATTCTGCGGACAAGTCCGTGGACAGTACTAATTACTTATATTGCTTACCGAGGGCCGAAGGGCCGAGGAGGTCTACTGCAGGGCGGTCTGCTTGAAGGTGGGTGACAGGGAGGTGGCCCACAAGGTCCAAAAGAAGTCGACTTTCCGCATGAGCCACAAGGCTGTTTCTTAGAAATAAAACGCTCATATGCTGACTTCTTGTATAAGTATTGGCGATCACATGGCAACTTCTTGCATAAATACTTAGGCTCGCAAGCTAGCCTGTTACATAAATTGCGGTATGGCTTTCCACAATTACTGCACGGTCGGGTCTGACAAAACTCACAAGTGGACTTTCCACAATTGCCACAAGGTGGGCTCCTACAGAACATGCAGGATAGTTTTCCACAATACCCACAGGGTGGCTTTCTACATAACTCGCCGTAACTGAAGCATGATGGTTGTTTTATGGGACAAGATGGCTTTGAACACACCTTTTTCTTGCAGCATGACCTCTTGTTTATATCACAAGACTTTTTCCCGCATTCGTCTAGTTCACACGGATGTTTCCAACAGAAATCACACGAAGAATTTCCGCTGGGATTTATGTCGCAATATGGCCTTCTACATGAATCGCAAGCTTTTTCGTGTGTGTAATTATTACAAGAAGATTGTGGGCATATATTGTATGATGATCGTCCGCAAGATGTATTTTGGCTGCAAGGAGGCAGTTTTATTGGACAGGATGGCTTCGTGCAAACATCTTGCTTACAGCAACTCGCTTTCCTTGATTTGGCGCAATACTTCTTTCCGCAAATGTCCTGCTCACATGACAGCTTCCAACATGTGTCACAAGAAGGTTTGCCGCACGGATAGATGTTACAGTATGTCTTTCTGCATGTTTCACAGGAAGGTTTCGCGCACAACATGTATTGGTTACCAGGTGGCTTTCTACATGTATCACAAGATAATCTGCCGCAGAGAGGTTTCCTACAAATGTCACAGGATGGATTTCCACACAAAATATATTGGCCGCAAGGAGGTTTTTTAACAGAACAGGAAGATTTTTCACATAGAGTTTCTTTACAACATGTTTTCTGTGACATTGTGTCGCTAGACTGTTTTTCATATACGTCTCGTTGGCATGGCAGTTTCCTACAATTAGCACATAACGACTTATGAGATGGATTTAAGGCGCAGATAGGTTTCATACAAATATTACAGTATTCTTTATATTGACTAGGTAGTGTTTTACAATATTCACACGATGGTTGTTTACAGTAGCCGCAAGGTGGCTTCTTACAAAATACACAGTAGGACTTCCCACAATAGCCGCAAGGTGGTTTGTTACAGAAATCACAGTAAGACTTTCCGCAATATCCGCACGGTGGTGTTCTACAAAACACACATGACAATTTTCCACAATTCCCACAAGGTGGTTTCTTACTAAAATCCCAGAAAGGTTTTCTATCGCAAGGCGACTTTTTACATGTGTCACAAGATGATTTGCCGTGTAGTATTTCTTGGCTGCAGGGAGGCTTCTTTATAGGACACGATGGTTTACCACAATCGTCTTTTTTGCATGGGCTCTTGGATAATCTGCAATATTTTTTGCTACAAATGTCATGTTCGCACGGTGCCCTCCAACATGTGTCACAAGATGGCTTTGGAGAAGCGTATTGGTCACTTGGTGGTCTCCCACATCTGTTGCAGGACGGTTTACCGCATACATAGAGTCCGCGCAGTGACTTTCTGCAATAATCGCAGGAGGACTTCCCGCAATAGCCACATGGTGGTGTGTATTTGGAGCAAGAAGGTTTTTCACATGCATATGGCATCCCACCTACCCTATATAAAAGCTAACCTACCAGTCTACATGTTCATTTCTTATAATTTTTTATTACGAAAGTTTTTGTTTACAAATGTACAATTTTGATTACCTTACTTTTTTTTGACACAAGACAAGATTCTATGTCCGTAACGTCATGTGACAATAACAAAGTATAAAAAAATGTCCCCTGTTTTTTTCTGGTTTGTGCTAAACTAAATTATTAATTTTCAGTTTTTATTCACACAAAAATAATTGATGACCAACTGAAACGATACCACTGTTTGGAAACTCCAGGAGGTTGAGCAAAACTCTTAAAGATACCAAATAAGTCGGTAGAGATGTAACACCTTGGATCTCTGGGTGACGAGCGCAGTGCAGTGCTAGGTAATGATTTGGACTCTTCATGATCCAATAGCTGTGTGTCACTGTGCTATGTTGGAGCTTGTTGCTTAGGCACATGTTCTGCTCGTCTCCTCACTCTATATTATAAAAAAATCATAATAATCTTACATTTAAAAAAAAAAAAAGTGAGTGCTTAAGACGCATGGCAGTAGTGGAAGCTTCAATGTAAAAAATAATCAAAGCAGCAGTTAAGAACAGCCAAAGAGACCAGCTGACTGTATCTTTCTTCCTCGGATACACTCGGCGGTCCCGAGTTCACCCGAATGCGCCTTTCATTTCAGCGTGACGTAAAAATCTGTGTGCGGTGCTAAGAAGTTTCAATTCAATAATTACTTTCCAATTATATATAGCAGACATAATTACAATTTTAGTAGTGTGTTAAGTAGGTATATAACGAAGGGACGAGCAGCGCATGTGCCTGATGATGTAAGTACCTGCCCATAACAGATATATAAGATGATTTTTCTCTATGTCATGTAAATTCTCTGGAAATTTGCACTTGCTACTTTATCCGGATAATTTGATGTATAACTCAATATTGTTAGCAACTTAACTCAAAAATAAATCGTCCTATTTTGTATTATTTCTATTGGGCGGAATGATGGTCAAGCATAAACTTATCTTTTATATTTTAAAAGCATAATGTCTCAAGAGTTTATTCATGTTATATATTTATTGGTATAAAATATTAAAGCAAACAAGTAACAAAAACATTTTACATAAAAAGATCAAAAATAGATAGATATATTATTGTACTAAGTAAGAACAATTTAAAAATTTCATAATTTCTTCAACGTCTCTTGTCGCTAATAATCTTAAGATTTAAATGTCTTGCAGCGTCGTGAAAAAGTTTTATTCCGATAGCAAAATAAAGAATCGATTTAATTAGCTGGTGTCCAAAATGGTCCTTGTAAGTTTTATACCAAAATATGCCCATTTGATTACAGAGTTTTGCAGTTATGGTTACAAATTCTGATAGACGAACCTTTATGATGTATGCAATCTGAAAATATAAAATTTTATTTTTTCTTATAAAGGATCTTATTAATAGACATGCTGAGTAAAGAACGAATTAGTCTGTCTTTTAGATTATAAAAATATTATACACCAATTTTTTCTTTTTTGATTCACCAACAAGAACTGACGAAAATATAGCGCTTAGTTTGGTGTGACGTCACGTCTACATAGGATTTCTACGTAGGCGTGGTGTAACAAACCTCCACTCCGGAAGATTGATGGTCTACACCACTGTCGTTTTAAAAAAAATATCTTACCAAATTTACGTGGCTTATTGGGTAGTAACTCGGCCTGCGAAGCCGAGGGTCGTGGGTTCGATTCCCACCCAGTGCAAATATTTGTGTGCTGAATTCAAATATTTGTACTGTGTCTGTTGTACAGTTTGTACGGTGTGTTTCTATTTATAATAAGTATGTATTTAAAACTATATAGTATTATATCAGCTATCTGGCCGCCATAGTACAAGCTTTGCTTAGTTTGGGGTCAGATGGTGTTGTGTGTGAATTGTCCACCAATATGTATGTTTTTTCGTAATCTAGCTCTCTTGTATCCACCCTTTTCACCTCGGACTGGGTGGAAGTATAATGGTAGGACTCTTCTTATGGCCCATTTCGTAACGTCTACTTGGGGAAGTATCACACATTTGCCATTTATTCATAAGTAAGGACATGTAAAATTCCTGAGTTTAAATGATTAATTAATTATTAATGAAGGAAGTATTTCTAGAAATATTATTGGGTAAAGACATCTTAGGCACCGAATGAACTTTCCATGGACAAGAAGCGAAGCACATATTATTATAAGTAAGTTGCCTGTTGTTTACCTCCTGGCGCCCTCTTGCTTGTTTCGTCACTCTGTCGTTTAACAACACAAAAGGCGAGATCATCGAGCAACTCGACCTTGCGTGCAAGCACGGAAGGCCTTAGCAAAAATATTGTTAAAATCTTTCAGTCATTTCTTGCGGGAGGGGAAAGTTGGATACTAGCGCAAAGCCGCACTATTACATACAAAACATACCTGTATCCATTTCCGATCATACTCACACAGCCAATTCACTAACACACAAAAAATAAAGCACCATTCCCAAATCTAGCCCCGCCCTCAGCCACAGTATATTAGCAAACTCAATGGTCCACTCAGACTTGTACTTTGACAGAGGGGAACCGCTGTGTATGCCTACGCCCTTCCATGTTGCTCGCTGGGCGAGAGAGAAGAGGGTCAAAAAGATGGTTTTGTTGATATTTTAGAACTCGTGAGGAGCTTGTCGAGTTATGGGGCTAAAAGCGAAAAGAGGTGGTAGTAAGCCGCATGAAAATAGCGGCGGGAGATGAATTTCATGTCCTGGGTGACCGAGAATAACTCGAGATCATAGTGCAAGATGCTAGCCAATGTTCCGCTCATACCTCCTGGCTCCGACTGCACTGCGTTTGAATTTAGTCAAAGATTTTCGCCAGAAGATTACTTGAATTAATGCATACCCTGGGCACGGTAGTACATTTTTGTTTTTATTTACATACACTATTGCTAAAAAAATTAGACACGTTACAAACAAAGGCGCTGGAGGAAATTCGGTCGCCCAAGTTCTAATCTTGGAATGAAGTGGTATCATAAAGGAATATAATATTATTCAACAAAATAATTACTGTAGTCTTTGAAGGTGGCGGAGGCTCTGGTACTGATGCTGGAGTGAATACTTCTTCTTTCACCTTTTCCACCACGACCACATCACACGTTGTGTCATAGCCTGGCATCAGTCCTTTAAACAAACTGTTAAATGGTCAGATTAATTTAAAACTGAATTTGGCCTATCTTTAGTCTAAGGTAAAGGGCGTACCAGCCTTAGCCAGCTAGATCTACCACACGACATTGTGATTACATAGATTTGAGATTCCAAATATCATTTCACAACAATTGCTAATAAAAAATATTATAGAATACATTTTTTTCTTTGTCCCTCATCTCGCCTTTGTTATCAAATACATAATATATACCTACACATGACAAAAATTGGTATTTAGTAGTCTTTGTAGGTTCCGCCTTAGGAAGTACCCACCTACCTACTCTACCTACTCCACCTTTGGCAGTTATATTTTCACCAAGCAGCATTATGCAAACATTACAGTGTTCCGGTTCGAAGGACAATGTTTTCAAGGAAATTACAGGTGGAAATGATTTATTATCTTAAATCTCTGTGTGACGAACGTAGTGCAGTGCTAGACGAATTAGGACGCTTCGTGTTCAAATAGTTGCGTGCCACTGCACTGTTATGGGCAGGCGTGTTGCTTATAGGTACCTACTATCAGGTGCTACAAATGTTGCAAACATGTTCCGTAACTATAAATTGCAAAAAATAATAATTGATTAACCGAAGAGAAAGAGCATTAGGATGAAGTTTTGCTGTAATTCCCCTATTATACCATAATTTAATCTTCATTTCGGTTATTTTATATACCAAAATTGCAATTCTACACGCGATGCACACTATCCTTTGCACCATACCATATTTGCATCACAAATATTTTCTTCGGCCGTCCATTGCATCTATCTGTCGCAGCCGGATCGTATAATTCGCCGTATTACATTACGGCTAGCCGTTTTGAAAAACAGGGCCGTTTTATAAAGCGGCGGTTTGACGATTAGCCAGATTGAAAGCGGCTGATTAAAAAACAACCGGAATGTATTCGACGCCATACGTCATTCAAAACCAAGTCGTAATGTAATAAAGCGAAAGATTAGCCGCCGCTTTGATAATTTTAGTCCCGATTCTTAACGCTCATGGCGCTGTCTGACATAACAAAAACCATGGCGTTGAAAACAGTACGTGTGTTGCTAAATTGCTAAGGTGACTGTGATTCTGGCGTTCGGCGGAGTCCTACACAATATTATTGGGGTGGTTTACCACCGTCTACCTTGCTAAGACTAAATTGGATCGGGTAGGTTAGGAAGGGCCCAGATCCTACTCGAAGCACCCCGATTCCACCTAGTCTATATATAAAAAATGCGGGAGCCAGAAGCTGAAGAGAGGTCCTGAGTGGAGCGAGCCATGCGAGGCCGAGCGCAACAAAGAGGGAGGTGGCGAGCGAAGTAAGCAGGCGACCTTCGTAGTGGAGCGTAGGCCGAGTATGGAGAAGCGACTCTCAGGGCTGACCGCAGAGCTTCTGGCGTGAGCCTACCCGGAGTCAAATCTCAATGATGACCCTTGTTTAAATGCACCATATTTCTTAGGTGTACCATCACCAATATCAAGTTAGGGGCTTTCAAGATATATCTGAGAGGTAAGATGTTTAAAAAAAAGTGTAAGAAATATGGCAAGAGATAATCTCTCAGCTTTTTCTGACTAACTCAATTAATTTTCATTGTGTATTTTGTAAGTATGGTCACCCTACAATTTAAGCAGTAGTACAATGCGGCTAAACGTTGGCCGCCGTATTGAAGAAGTTATCGAAATGACAATGCGGCTTATCGTTGAACCGCCGCATTACAAAACGGCCCTGTTTTTCAAAACGGCTAGCCGTAATGTAATTAATACAACGGATTATACGATCCGGCTGCGACATATCCAGCATCATCATCATCTTTTAATAACTCCATGAAGCATTTCAAATCTAAATATATTTTTTACTTACCTAATTTGTACTTACTTATATAACAGAAAAACAACAAGTCGAATTACTTTCGTTACACATTATTTATTTAATTGTAATAAACGCTAAAATATACCGTCTTATAAAATATAAACGCAAAATAAATCTACTTAGCTACTCTACGAAACTGTTTTAAGTATAAACGAAACATAAAAGTGACTTTAAGTTATAGACTATCTTGTACCTAAGATGGTTAGTGTATAAAAAGTGTATAAATTATAATTTATGTTAGACTAGCATAAGAATTTCATTGTTCGAATAATTTGTACACATAGCGTACAACATTAACAAGAATTACATTTTCTTGCGGACGATAGACATTGAGGAAATTACAAGCTTTACACAGGACTCAATCGCTATCTAAACCATAAAAATCAAATCTTCTAAAATTAAAATCTTCTTTATTATGGTTACATGGTTAGTGTTGTGCTATGGGAATAATCCTACGAATTTTGAAGATAAAATGAGGGTAGATAAAGATCTCATTTATTAATGAGACTACCCCCAATCTCTGCAGTCTGCTCGTAACCACAGATATTGTAACTAATAATACTAATTAATTTAAATCGTGATTAAATCCTGTAAATTATTTTAAATGAGTTCAAATCGCCAAAGCTTAAAAACAACATTGAGTAGATTAGCAGTCGTTCAAGTACCCTCGAAATATTTGCCATGCTTACATTTTTTCTAAAATTTCACTCAACCTGTATCCTAACACAGAATGTATAATATATACGATGGATTTTACTGTACTTTTTATTGCATACAGTCGAGCGATAGTTTTAAAATAAAATAACTTTATACAAGTATTTTTTCCGAATAATTTGAATATTTACGATTACTGTGACGTAATCGATTGAATGTTGTTTTAATTTTAATCACCACGGTTGTTCACGGCACTATTTTCAAATTGTAAATAACAAAAACAGCGAGTGACACTAGAATGAGTGTATTTTTTGCCAAGATTTACGTTCGCATAACAATAGACAGTAGTTGTTTCAAAAGACTGAGAAAGAGGGAGTTTGAAATGTCTGCCCGTGGTCAGATTTTTTGTGTCAACTCCCTACGTTTGTTATTTTATCTAAAAACATGCATTAAAGTATACAAAAATATCGGGAAGTCGCTCATTGGATCTATTTATTTATATTTCTAGATTTCTACTCTTGCTAGTCGCTTCTCTACTTAAATAAAGTATTTGTTTAGATTTATTTACATAAATTAACGACAGATCAAAGATCAAGGTAATCCTACAGTTGAACAGACTTTCTTCATTCGAGAAAATAAAGAATCAACTAATTGGCCCTTACGTAATACTTAAACGGCCCCAAAATCAAATCAGTAATCAACAATTCAACGTTGTATATTTACAATGAGGCGGCAGTCTAAAAATCTTACAAGAGTATGTTAGCAATCAGCTGATATTGTTCAGAATCCAGTCCATGTAGTATGCAACGTTGGTGTAGACCCCAGGAAGTCCTGCGACCCCACATCTCCTTGAGCCGTAGGAGACCACTCCTCGCTGCACTTGCTTCACCCCTCTATTCACTGAACCAGCGAATAGTAGGGGACCTCCGGAGTCCCCGCCACAAGAGTCCTTGTCTGAATCGCCTCCAGCACACATTTGCGTGTCATGGACACGGGGTGATCTAAAAACATATTACAAACATATTAAAGTATAGGTAAGGTAAGGTTGAGTCTTACACTGAAAAGGGCACAAAGCCCACAATGAAAATAAATCAGTAATACCGTTAGTGTTCTATAAATCCAACCACCATTAACCTTAACTAACTTAACTTAATCTTAACTCGACTACCCAACTTATGTTTCAAATTTCAAAATTTTGTAAAAAAAAGTGCAAAAGTTCAAATCGTAGGTTTTCTTTTTTTTTTAATAAAAAGTGACGAGACGAGCAGGACATGTGCCTGATAGTAAGCAATATGCCTGCCACATAACAGCACAGTGACACGCAGCTATTGGAACATGAAGAGCCCAAATCATTACCAAGCACTGCACTGCGCTCATCACCCAGAGATCTGAGATGTTGTATCTCTAAGCCCTGTAATTTATTTTATCGTGTTGACAGATTTCTTTATAGTACTTATAGGATGACGAGACGAGCAAGTCATGTGTCTGATAGTAAGCAACAAGCCTCCCATAACAAAAAAGTGCCATACAAATTATAGGGCATAGAGATAAAACATTTCATATCTCTGGGTGACGAGCGCAGTGCAGAGCTAGGTAATGATTTGGACCCTTCATATTCCAATAGCTGCGTGTCACTGATGTTATGGGCAAGCATGATGCTAACCATCAGGCACATAACCTGCTTGTTGCGTCACTCCATACTATAAAAAATATATATAACCCTGCCTGAAAACATTTATGCGTTGATCGTTTGTAGAAGCGAGGGTCTACCGCCTAATTAAAACTGTCTTAGATTTGATATTGCCCTCTCTTTTCTCTTTTCGATTGAAATGACGAAGACAGCAATAGCAAAGCCATAGCCGATTTATTTAGGCGGTAGACGGGCAGGTCGTTGATATATGGTAGACAGAAAAATTGCCTCACCCTCGATACGCTGCCTGACAGTCTGCGTTATTGACAATGGTAAGGTCGACTCGCAGCAGTACAGGAGACTGCAGACCAAACTCCGTGACTCCCCACCCTGCCACTGTGCCCATCTTGCCCACCAGGTTCTCTCGCTGAAGATCGGTAGTCACCGGCAGACAGATTGGGGCCACTGTATCTGCATAGCAAACCGAAAAAAATCATAAGTAATTCTCGCAATCAAAAATCATTATCGCACCATCGTGTTTCCAATGCCATTTATCTATTTGAAATTGTATGTAGTTTCAAGTAACCAACATGACAGGGTAACTTAGAGGAAGTATTTTTAAACGACTTCAAAAATGGTTCTCAATGCAGTTATTTGTTTTTTAGGGTTCCGTAGCCAAATGGGAAAATACGGAACCCTTATAGATTCGACACGTATGTTTGTCTGTCTGTCCGTCCGTATGTCACAGCCACTTTTCTCCGAAACTATAAGAACTATACTATTGAAACTTGGTAAGTAGATGAATTCTGTTAACCGCATTAAGATTTTCATACCAAAAATAGGAAAAAAATGTTTGGGATTCTCATACTCATACTCAACTGAAATAAAAAAAAAAAATTCCATCAAACCAAAACCAACCAGTGCGGGTTGTCTACAGCTAGGTCTTCAAAAATGATATTGAGCTTTCTAACATTTTTTTTTTTCTAAACTGATTAGTTTGCGCGAGACTCTTCCAAAGTGGTAAAATGTCTGTAACTTCTAAAATAAGAGAATGACAAAACGAAAAAAAAATTATGATGTACATTACTATGTAAACTTTAAACGAAAATTGGTTTGATTGAGATCTAGTAAGTACCTAGTTTTATTTTAATACGTCATCAATTCACTTTTGTTAAAACACTGTAACAACGAACTACAAGAACTTTTATAGGTATTATGTTACTTTCTGCTACGGAAGCCTTCATGGGCGAGTCCGACTCGCACTTGACCACTTTTATTTAACTTATGTTACGCGATGGCGTTGCCCATTGTGAATCGAATTTGATGCTTATTTTTTGACGACGTAGAGATAGATTTACTGTAAAATTTTGTCGATTGTTTGAATTTAAATTCAAATTAACGTCTGTTTTTTTTTGAGGAAATAAATTATCATCATACATACCCAATGTGAGGTCAGCTGGTTCTGCAAGTCTGATTAGCGCAATGTCGTCGACCAGTGTCTGTGGTCTGTACCCAGGATGAGGGATCACAGTGGATACACCCACGTCCTGTAACAAGGAAATGAAATCATTTGCTTTAATACCACATATCGTACAAGTTCGTTGGTTTCTACATAATGCATGGTGACGTAAATAGTTTATGTTATAAAGTAGGACGTGATCCGCCTAGGTAGTTCACATGCTATGCAAACAAGTACAAGTACATTTTTACATTATTACTTAAAACTGAAATACGGACCTGATTTAATATGCGTTCAAGGGTCTGACTTCATTACAATTTAAAAAGCTGATGTCACTCCTAATGATCAACGACTTGGAGCGATTATTGATTTAAATTAATAACACGTTTTATAAGGCATCATGATGACATCGAATGCTGCGGCAACGGCTAGTAATAAACTATGGGATGTTAAAAATCGTAAATTGAAATTACTTTCTACAAAGTAAAAGTTAAAAGTATGGATGAAGTCGCATCCCCGATTTAGTAGGTAACACGCAGCCCAACTCACGAATAACCTTCAACTTCCGTAGTCAATATTTCAGGTTTTATTAGTTTGGTTCAAGCTTAAGCTTAGAGCATTTTAGACTATTGCATGCATTCGTGTACTAGCAGCACCCCGCTGTTTTACCCACGTAAAAGTACCAGTCTTACTGCAGACGGTTATCTACTAGTTCCAAATTTCTTCCCAGTCTGTTTAGAAGTTCTCACGTGATTATGCAACATACATTCAAACTGACATTTATATTTTAGTAGGATATGTGTTACGGCTAAAGTTACGGCTGGTCTAGTCGGGAGAATGGCGACTGCTGATCCGATGCCCCCGGGTTCGAATCACACCACGCGCACCACTGTGTTTTCGAAGTCATGTGCGTAACACCGCTAACTTAACAACGGTGAAGGAAAACTCTCCGTACTTTCACTCTCTTCTTAGGTTTGCAATAAATCAGATTTTCGGTGGAGTATATCCGGTATACACATCATAGTCGGTTTTTGCGCACTTTCTTGTCGCCAAAGATCCTTGGTCCAGTTTTTGTCGAGGATAAAATGTTCAGTTCACAGGCTACCTCCTAATATCATAATATTACAAAGATCTCTCACCTTTTTTTTTGGCGCGCAAGATTCCTTCATATCTAAGGCACTGGCTCCAACAGGCACGTCGCAGTCAGGGTCGGTCCGAACATCCCACTCCCCAAGAATGACGTGGTCTAGCTCCATTCGGTCGAGGAAGCTCACACAATGCGCAGCCGTCAGCACGTACCACTCGTTGATCAGGGTGCCGCCACAGTTCAGCTTCGTATCACGGGCTGCAATATCAATTGATTAACTATTTGGCACAGAATAAAGTTCATAATTCGAACTGTGGTATACCACATATACGTTACTAACGGACAGCCTTCATTCGAAATTTAATATGGGTTTGTTCAGATGTAAAAAACTATCTTCTGATCAACTAGTACCACCTTACCTTACCTTCGCTAAAGCGCGTGTGTTGTTCGTCCCGTTATTCTACCTTTATATGCCTAGACCATGCATAGACTACGATCTCCCGTGATTAAATTTCAATCGGTTATAAGGTTAAGTCCGTATGATTAATGTAACAAAAAAACTATGTAGGTAAATCTATATAATATATAAAAATCAATGCCACTTTTCGTAAACTCCTCCTAAACGGCTCGTTCGATTTGAATGATTTTTTTGTAGACGTTTGGGTAGGGCCCTGGATGGTTTAGATTCACACATCACGCCGGCAGATGGCGCTGCAGTTGGTATCTAGGTTATTATCCGAGCGAAGCCGGAATGGGCCACTAGTATTATACAATAATTCGTGACCTTTTAGTGTCTTATTCATTTTACATTCACGTTGACTCATCGTCCACTATGGTAGGTATGAAAAGTGTAACGCATTCTGCAGCTTCAAGCGAACCTGCATTATTTTTTGCAAAAACATCTGCGGTTCATTCCCGTTTCGAGGTGAGACACGTGTTAACAAATTTGATGCAATAATTTCGAAATGAAAACTTATTTTGCGCGCCACAGACAGATTTTTTACATAAATTACGACTTGCAGCTGCATGTGGTTGGAAAGATTTAGCTATTTTACTGCTTTAGCTTTTTACTTAAACTCTAACTTTGCAACATTAATTTACGTGTTCCAAACATTTACTCAGCGACAAAAACTAGATTCTTGGGCACTATAAAATCAGTAATAAAATTTTCTCAAATTAACAATTTCTGGACTAGATTTAAGTCAAGTTTATTAATACAACGGCAGGAATGTATTTTTTGTGTATTTTCTGTTCTGATCCAGGTGTATCGCTAAAGCGCGTGTGTTGTTCGTCCCGTTATTCTACCTCTATATTTTAGACAAATATAATAATTGTCTTGGGAAGATATAATCTTTTAGTTTTAAAAGTTGTTAAATAACACTCACATGTATTGTAGTAAAGCAGTACCATCCAGGGCATTTCAAACAGCGCTGTCCTGTTGCCATTAGCGATCTTGTATGTGTCCATGTTCCCGCAGTTAGTTGGCAGCTTTGCCAAATTTTGATGACCAGTGATATTAGGAGGCCCGTTGTTTCTGCTACTGGATTTGTCCTCTCCACCATCAGTGTCGGACCCTTGTTTGTCTTGGGTCCCTCCCCACACTGGTCGGTCATTGGTGCCTCCGCTAGTTTTAGGAGGTTTATTATTATTTGTTGAACTTGTGTCAACACAGCAGACCTGTAAATCGTAAAGTTTTTATTATTATTCATACTTAAAGTTTTTTAATTTTTCATTTCTCCTTTCCGCCTTTTTATTCCCGCATGAGACCACTGGAGCATGAGTTAAAGTTGGCTATTTCATCATTAAGGATTTCATTTTTTTTTATTAAGTGCAATTAAGAGTTGATCTACCTATCAACATTATTGTTTTTAGTATAAAGTCAATTCACTACTGTTGTTTGTTTTAAAATACCGCCAAGCAGTAGTGTGCAAACATTACTGTGTTCCGGTTTGAAGGGCAATGTTTCCAGAGAAATTACAGGGCTTAGAGATATAAGATCTTAGATCTCTGGGTGACGAGCGCAGTGCAGTGCTAGGTAATGATTTGGACTCTTCATGTTCCAATAGCGGCGTGTCACTGTGCTGTTATGTGTCAGGCATGTTTCTTACCATCAGGCACATGATCGTCTCGTCACTCTTTATTTAAAAAAAATATATATATTTGAAAATGATGGATTAATGTAAACAAAAAATGAGTGTTTATTTTTTGTCGCAAGTTCGAGTACGTCAACCATTATGTTATATTCAATAGTATTTGAAGGATTTATTCCGTTGAAATTGTATGTTTATAAAGATCACTAGTCAAAATAAAACTATCCTATCTCTCAAGTTGGACCAAATTACACACAAATGCAAACTTTCGTGAATATCTGTTGACTTGTTCAAGAGTTCACTGGGAACAAACATCATGACACTGGATTTTTAAATTTAAAGATATTATAAATCTGTAAATTTATTACATTGCTTTCAACCATCAACATGTCGTTTAGAGTTAATATCACAGATCATATTTATTCTTTTGGCTTGTGGCCAAGAGTGCGGATAAAAACATGGTGACGGTGTAGTACAAACACAAAGACTAGGTATTTGTACTATACTACCACAGTATAACGAAAATTTAACTAGTAAACTACCGTGTGTGCAACTAAAAATATTTTTTTCGTGATTTTGTAATACCTGCGCTCGTATGAAGTCTCGTCAATGTCAAATTACATACCTAATAAAATGTATGATTTAATTAATATATTGTGATACTACAGTAGACAGAGTGACAGAGGGCATCTGAATCCACGAATCCAGCTGCCACAGGAGCTTTAAAAACACTATGTGATTGTGAAATTTTATGATCTGTGAAGAAACATATCGTTGCAGACATATATGTCATTATAACTACATAACATTTCCGGTAGGTAAGCCCATTAATCCAACTCCAAGGACACGATGAACAAATATTTTTAGATTCTCGAGAGGAAAATAATTGTGAACTCGAAATGTTAGCAGATGTCAAATATTAAAAAATAAAGATAAGAATCGGACGATCAGTTGGGGCGCATCTTTAAACTCCTTACCTAATATTTTTTTTAAAGCGAGGTTTTATATAAATGTCGTTTTTAAAGCAGTCAGTGCAAGGCTAGCTGTATTACTCGCAGTTTCTACGCCTAGGTAGTTGAATAGATAGCCTACAAGGCAAAAATTCATTCAAAAACTTATAAATTTCCTTTACATCTCAAATTAGAGTGATGAAGACGCCAATGATTTTCTTTTCAAATATCTGTAGAAGGTACATTAAAATGAGGTTTACTGTCTATAGCCTTATTCTTAAGACAAAATATTATATTAAACTAGCGGCCCATTCCGAACCTACATACCAACTGCAGCGCCATCTGCCGGGGTGATTTGTGAATCTAAAGATCTAAACCATCCAGAGCCCTACCCAAACGTATCATTTAAATCGGTCGAGCCGTTTAGAAGGAGTTTACTTACAACGAAAAGTGGCATTGATTTATATATATATATATATAAATACGGTACGATACGGTTATACTAAAAGTCAAACGTTATTAAAACTACAAGTTAATTAATAATACCAATTTTGACGACATAATGGAAAGTTTCGTTGGCATTTTTGACCTGTCAAAAATGTTATGATTATGACCACAAACCACCTAATAGTAACATAATATGGATGAATTATTATAAAATACATAAGACGCGATAAATCATTTTATTATTTATCGTGTATTGGTATTAATAAATTATTTATTGTATTTGCATTTAACCCATTAGCTACCTAAAGGAGATTTTTTTCTGTTTCACCAATAATATTTTTTATCACTTTCAATGAAATGTTAAATTTCTTGTTGAGTAATAATTTATTTTACTCCGTTTTCCATTCCGTATTATTTTTATCAGTGATAAGTGTATTATGAACCAGGAAGACCTAACGTTGTTTACTATTATAGATCTGATATGGGTCGACCTTAATTGCTTAACAATTGCACAAGGTTGATATTTAAAAAGAGATAAAATTATTTGCCTAACACTTTTCTTTTTGCGAGTAATTTAATTTTAGTGCGATGTAATTTCCGGTCAATGTTTTATTTTATACTTCTTTTCAGGCAGAGAGACAAACAAGCATATGGCCCAGCTGATGGTAATTGATTATCGATGCTTGTAGACAAATGTAGGTACGTACTTTTTTATGGGCAGAGACACTACATATATAACTTCTTATATACTAAGCACATCTGAATCATCCATAGATTGCTGAAGATCTAAATATAATCAAGATGATCAAGCACGAATACGTCTACCTGGGTCAAAAGATCCAATTAGGTAGATCCAACTTCGACAAAGAGGTCCAGCGAAGAATCCAACTCGGATGGGCAGCGTTCGGGAAACTTCGGCACATCTTTGAGTCCAAAATACCCCAATGCCTAAAGTCTTTAACCAGTGCGTGTTGCCAGTGATGTCTTATGGAACTAAGACGTGGTCTTTCACTGTGGGCCTCATAACGAAGCTCAAAGTCACACAGCGAGCTATGGAGAGAGCTATGCTCGGAGTCTCTTTGCGCGACAGAATCCGTAATGAGGATATTCGCAAAAGAACGAAAGTGGCCGACATAGCTCAAAGAGTAAGCAAGCTGAAGTGGCAATAGGCAGGCCACATCGCTCGCAGAACTGACAACCGATGGGGAAGAAAGGTTCTCCAGTGGCGACCACGAACCGGAAGACGCAGTGTTGGACGGCCTCACACTAGATGGACAGATGACCTCACAAAGGTCGCTGGAAACCGCTGGTTGCAGGTTGCACAGGACCGTTCGTTGTGGAAATCTAGGGGGGGGTGGCCTATGTTCAGCAGTGGACGTCTTGCGGCTGATGATGATGATGATCAAACACACTAGCAGTCGGAAGTGTGCTCAGCATCCTGGTAGTTACCATGCCGAATGGAAAACATTGGGTCGAATATACGCAATATAATATATATGTTTTTAATTTATATCATTGGATAGTCAATGGCAGAACTACGAATAATTATGTGAATATGTTTGAGGTTTACATCGTCGGTCCTATAGTTCCTGAGATTAGCGCGTTCAAACAAATAAGCTTTATCCATACTAATATTATAAATGCGAAAGTAACTCTGTCTGTCTGTCTGTCTGTCTGTCTGTCTGTCTGTCTGTCTGTCTGTCTGTCTATCTGTCCGTCTTTACCGCCTAAACCAAGCAACAGATTTTGATGAAATTTGATACATAGATAGAATAGATTTCGAGAAAGGACATAGGCTACTTTTTGTTCCGAATAAAGGGTTGAAAGGGTTAAAATAAGGGATGAAAGTTTATATGGAAAACTTCGTCATTGTTGAAGAACTATGAAACTTTACGTCTAGATATTTAACACGAAACCATAAAATGTATGTTTTAGCAGTTTTGTAGTTTCGAACTGTACCCACGGGGGTGGAATTGGGGGTGAAAGTCTGGAAGTTCAATACTATTGAAGATAAAACCATGAAACTTTGTATCTAAACACTTGAAATGGAGTCGATAAACGTTTGTTCCAGCAATTTTATAATTCTTAACTATACGGGGATACTTATATAACCGCTTGATATACTGGCCGCTTTTCGCGTTTTACAAATTTGGCAGGAAAACGGGTGTCAGGTTACATAAGTGCGGTGTTTATGTTTCGGCATATGAAGTGCCGCCTTACTTTTACCCGTTTGAGCCATTTACTCTCAAGAGCGTTTCAAGACGCTTCTAGCGGTATCATTTATTTATAATTAATGTACTTAAATAAATTCAAGATGGCCGCCGCTACAAAATGGCGGATAATTTATGTTTTATTAATCCCATCAATATGGGTATCAAATGAAAGGGCTCAACAAGCAGAATACAATATACTATAAAAAATTGAAATCCAAGATGGCGGCCGCTACAAAATGGCGCATAACGTAGGTTTTATCAATCCCATCAACATGGGTATCAAATGAAAGGGCTCAACAAGCAAAATACAATATACTATAAAAAATTGAAATCCAAGATGGCGGCCGCTACAAAATGACGGATAACGTAGGTTTTATCAATCCCATCAATATGGGTATCAAATGAAAGTGCTCAACCAGTAGAATACAATGTACTATATAAAATTAAAATCCAAGATGGCGGCTTCTACACAATGACGGATAACTTAGGTTTTATCAATCCCATCAACATGGGTAGGTATCAAATAAAAAGGCTTGACAAGAAGAATACAGTGCACTATACAACCTCAATACTTTAGATGGGCGCAGCCACTAAATGGCGTATCAGACAGAATTTTGATAGTCGACGAGATTTCCATGGTGTCTTATCAAATGTTATGCATGATGGACGCTCGATTAAGGCAAATTAAGAACTGCGAAAATGAGTTTTTTGGAGGAGTAAACGTATTACTTTTCGGTAATCTTTTACAACCTCCTATAAAATGATCAGGAACACCTGTTTTCAATTCTAATATGAAATTATATATATGAAAGTAACTCTCTCTGTCTGTTACCGTCTAACGCCTAAGCCACTTAAAGAGTTTGTTACAATTTGGTGCACAGATAGACTAGACTTAGGAAAGGATATAGGCGACTTTTATCAGAAAAAGAGTTAAAAGAGTGAAATGAGGAGTAAAAGTGTGCATGGAAGGATCTTTCCACTCTTTGTATGCTATTTTTAAACGACTTAAAAAAAGGAGGAGGTTATCAATCCAGTTGTATTTACAATTGTGAATCAATTTAGGTGGTTATTTTTTTGGTTGGTAGATTATAGTTCAGAGGTGGTTATATAAATTTTATCGAAATCAGTGCGGCGGTTTTTGAAATATGAACAACAAACTAAAATTTGCGTTCATGTAATCAGACGATATATCTACTAATATCTACTAATAGACTCTAATAAAATTTGGTGGACCGTCCTAATATGATTTTAAATTAAAGTCTGTTTTTGATTAATTTTTTGAGAACATAGTTTTTTTGTAATTTGTCGTGTAAATTGTACATTTATTAATAAATATAAAACTTTGACTTAGACCGATTTTGATTAGGAAACGTGAATTTGTATGGTACGAGTAGTAGACATACGAGTAGGTACTGCCTCAATTACTTTAATAAATATGTGGCGCGGACGAAGTCGCGGGTAAAAGCTAGTAAGTAATATTAGTGTAGAAGTGTAGCTGTAAATTTGACTGCCCTAGTGGCTTAGTTGGTAGTAGCTCTGCCTGCGAAGCCGAGGGTCGTGGGTTCGATCCCCACCCAGTGCAAATATTTGTGTGATGAATTCAAATGTTTGCACTGTGTCTGGGTGTTTCTATGTATAATAAGTATGTATTTAAAACTATATAAGTATTATATCAGCTATCTGGCGGCCATCACACAAGCTTTGCTTAGTTTGGGGTCAGATGGTGTTGTGTGTGAATTGTCAAAAAAAAAAGATTTGGTCCCACTTGTGAGATATTTATACTTAGAGTATACAAAGATATTTAAAGGACTCTAAAGTCAAGATTTCGCGAGCGCAATATCCATCGGCGCATGTGACCGGTCAAAAACCTTGCACCAGAGACAGAAAACAATCAAATAAATTATGACGAACTCGCCAGTTCACTAAAGTTCGTTCCGAAAATTTACAAATGTTTTGAATAATTTTGACGCGTTTTTTATGTCTTAGAGTAACAGGACATGGGCGATAATCATACACTAAATGCGCTCGTCATATAAAGAAATTAATAAAACTAAATCAACAGTTTTATCCGCGCAGTTCCTGTTAACATCATTTTCGCGTGATAAAAAGTGGCATGTGCGCTATTCAAGTATATAATCTAACAGAATTCCTATTTCAGACGTTCAGACCTTCAGACGTGTATGTGCAACAAACATTTAAACATCCAAATTTTCGCATTTATAACATTAGATTTTAAGAATTTAAAATTTTTAATTTTAAGATTTTATAGAATTAGGGCAACTTTTGTTTTGGAAGAAAAAAATCTATTACTAAATAAATAAAAATTATAACTAGTACATATGGTGATTAATATCTTAATTTATATTAACGTATAATATATATATCCGTCCAATAGCCTGTAATTTATCTGAAAATGTTGAGTGAAAATTTTTAAGGGCAGACGTGTTCATTAAGCATCACTATCGCCGATCACTATATATCATCCTACTAAAATTATAATTGCGAAAGTGTCGATGTCTGATGCTCAATCACGTCGGAACGGCTGGACCGATCGGGTTAAAATTTGGAATACTGTTAGAATATTGCCTGGAATAGGACATAGGCTTTTATCCTGGGAAAACAACAGGAACACTTTACATCAGGCGAGATGGCGGTCAAGTGTAAACCAATAAAAGTGAAAAAAAAAGACACTGGAAGTACGCGGGTTAAACTGCGGAGCAATGCTAATAATAAATAATGTATGAAAGGGATAGAATAATAAATTGTAGATAGTATTTTTTTTTATCTATTTTATTTTTTGGGACATTGGTCGCTGAGCGATCATGTCAGTCCCGTTTTACATAATTTTGTATGATTACAAATGCCGTCATATGTATACATATCTATTTAAGTCTATCAAATTATTTCTTCCCTACGTTTCTCAAGTATAACCGACACTATGGAATGCAAGATCCTCACTGCACCACATGTGGGTGCAGCTAGGATTGCCTGAAACATGCCGACGTCTCGTGGATTAGTACCATATTCTCTGGAGAAATGTGCTCTCATTTGCTCGCTTCGTCCACAAGCAGCCAGAAGATGGGATACATCCTCTGTGATTCCGCAGAGAGAACAGGCAGGGGATTCAGCCCTACCCATCAGGTACTCAAAGTAATTAAGTGGCATGTGGCCGGAGCGAAGCCTATGAGCAATAACAAAGTGGTTTCTTTTAATATTGCTATTTACAAACCAAGGTATTCGAAGAAGTTCAGCCTGCAATGTCCTATACCAAATGCCTTTTTCAGAACTTATGTTGCCAAAACTCAGTTTCCATTTTTCATATATATTTTTTTAAATATTTAAGTAAGATATCTGTACTTTCTGGCATAAGAAACACTTCTATTCCATTTGATATGGCTGAGACAGTAAAATATTATAAATAAAATATATTCAAATAGAACATCGTGAATTGAATATAGTAAACAAAACCAGCAGCTGGTTGTTTAATAAATAAATAAATATTGGTGGACAATTCACACACAACACCATCTGAACCAAAACAAAGCAAAGCTTGTAAGATGGCGACAAGACAGCTGATATAATACTTGTATAGTTGTAAATACATACTTATTATACGTAAAAACACCCAGACATAGTACAAATATTTGCACTGGGTGGGAATCGAACCCACGACCCTCGGCTTCGCAAGCAGAGTCACTATCCACTAAGCCACGAGGCCAGTCACGAGTTTCTTTATCGCTCTGGCGCACGCGGCGGCCCTGAGTTTTGGCGACCCGAACATTTCTGTCATTTCCAAACGTAACGCTTCATTCTCACGAATTTCACAGCCCATGAAAAATCTATGTGGTACGCCAAAATAAGTTTTCTCTTCAAAAAAGGGTCATGAGATTAGATCCACTTTCAGGTGGACTTACCAGAGGTCCAAAGCTGTTGTATCCACAGGTGATTTGCTGCAACTTGAATGCCATGTGGTGTGGCATAGGGCTGCCAGCGGCGCGGAATTTCTTCCTCCAACGCCGGGCAGTTGTGCAGTTCTGCGCAAAACCCTAGCTGTCCTTCCGCCGTGCAACTGTCGCCAGTGTATCCTGCAGAATTGACTAGGTTATTTCAAGGTAGATTATACCGAGCTGAAGTAGCCTAATCATAGCCATAGTATATTAGTCTAGTGATAGATAGTTATAGGTACTCTATATTGCACTAAATGAAATAAAAAAAAATCTTATGAATATGAAAGAAAACCTAAAAATGCTGAAATAATTTGAGACCTTATCGCTAAAGGCGATCTCTTCCAGGCAAGCGTGGTATTAAAAATTAATATAAAAATTAACCAATAAACATTCTAATTGATCACAACCTGGAATGGGACATTATAGGCTACGGAATTTTTTGTTGACATTAATAGCCCCGAGGACTCAGAAATTAACTCAAATATTAATTTTTAATATTAATTTAATATTAAGTCTCGTTGTTTTTCTGGGATAAAATGTAGCCAAGGTATGTGGTATTCTAAACTAGAGGTAGATATAATCTGGTCATGTACCAAAGCTCAACTATTGTTATACATAGAAACACCCAAATACAGAACAAACTTCCGCATTTGTTATATAGTAGTATTGTATATTCTCAGAACATGAGCGCAGTAATAGAGTACCTACTGGGATTTTCCCCGTGGGAAGTGGTATAAACTTTTTAGAATTTACATAAAATGTTTTGATTTATTTTCGTTCGAAATACAGCTGACCAATTAGTAAAGCGTATATTAGCGTACAAAAGCAGCTCATGTTCTCACTACTGGGACACGGGGCCATCTCTCACTTGGAGAGAATCAATGCCGTAATCCACCAGGCTGGCTAAGTGGGGGTTGGTCGATGACACATGTCCTTGAAAGATCTCGTTTTTAGAACAAGCCGGCTTTCTCAGGATGTTTTCACTCACCGTAAAAACCAGCAGTGATGCAACATTTGCAATTGCAGAAATACCTACTTAGAGGTACAGAAAGAATTCAAACCCAGGATTTTAGGATTATGAAATCGACTTTCTTGACACTAGGGCCGTTGCTAGATAGTAGATATTAATGTATATTTTTGTGTGAAATACTGATATATCTGTTAGGTCTGTATTTATCATACGTTACAGAGTTTCTAAATAAATAGCTTGTTTATTATGTGTACAATTTTAAGCATGTGTTTAATTTTGCAGATTCTTTGCAGTCTCAGCCTTCTACAAAATTTCTTTTAGTATCTGTTATAGGTACCTATAATTAGTCAATGAAAAAAATTATTTCCCATTATCCTACTATCGGTGGACGGATTCTACATACTACCTATTATATATATTATATACATTATTATTTATAATACCTACACTGCTATTTTTTTGTATTAGGCTTTAGGTATATATTTATGTATATAAGGATAATTACTAATAATAAAATGAGGATGATACCATTCAATATTTTTTGTTGCTATCTTAACCTACTAATATAATAAATTCGAAAATTGGAATGTCTGTTGCTTAATCACGTCGAAACGTTTAAATGGATCGAGTTGAAATTTATAGCACACTTAGAATACTCGTATTTATAGTCTAAAATAATACATTTCTTATCCCGAGAAAATAATAAGAACGGGACGCAGGTAAAACCGCGGGCGGCGCTAGTTTAAGATAAATTTGACGTCTTACAAGGTTATCTCTCTAAACTAAGCAAAAATTAGAGATTTGTCAACAAATTTAAATAGGTAGAATCTATTATACGTTGTTCTCATACGAGTTAGATACGAAGTAAATAGTCATTAAATTATGGACTTACCAATTCATTACCTACGTATTTAAATAAGTATTTTTTGTGTTGGTACCCGAACCTATTGTAATTTATTGAAATAGATGGGTAATTAATTTTTTTCTATCATTTGCAATTAATTTTTATTACTTCCATCGAAGACATAAATAAATTTGCAGAGTAAATATGAGTACTATTAATATAGTTTACCTTTATTTGCACTTTTCACTACGCATTTAATATTTAATAATCAAATCACACTTACTGCACTCAGCAGCTGCCATCAAAACCACCACACAAATCACAGTCTTCAACATTGTTTAATTTTAATTTATCAGTATTTATTTTAGCGAGAGCGATCACACCACTTGCTCCTACAAATGTCCGTGCGGTTATGACTGAGCTCAAACCTCAACTAATTTGACATCATTGGAAAACACCACCGCTTAAAACATTCAACATTCGACCAATTTCAAAAAACTGTCTCATACTAATGTAGGAACAATGAATTATTTAATAAAATTATAGGTTTATATTCGACGTGGGTTGAACCGCGGTGCCGTCACTTGAGCTCTTGAGCGGTCCTAGTCGAAATAATTATCTCGTATTGTAAACATGCAGTTTTATAACTTATTTTTTATACATTCGCTAAGATGCGGCTTTATTGAATGAACAGTCGCGCAAAATAACTAAACGTGTAATCGAGGACCTGATTATCCTGATGGCGGTCATTACCATACGGTGGAAACTGTATTTGTTGAGTCAGTGCTGCAACTTAGTAGCTGAAGAAAAGAACAAGGAATTTTAAATACTAACTACTTAAGGAAAACCTGGCTGAGTAAGGGGAAATAAATAAATATTGGAAATCATAGGAACTGCCGATATAAGTGAACATTTATAACTCAGAACATAATAGCTTATTTTGGAAACTACGCGGGTGAAATAGGATATCGTGGCCATGAGCATGGCCATCGAGAAACTATGACGCATTTTCAGATAGCCAATGGGAAATGCTGACGCGTTTCTACAGGGCCAACGGCCATAGTCCCGAGCTTACCCGAAGATCTATTATCATTCCCGAGCGTGACGCTAGAACTCAATTCACAGCCTACGAATAATCTGTCGGTGACACGACAAAAGAAGTTTTCACTTTTTTTTTTTTAATAAAGAGTGACGAGACGAGCTGTACATTTCCCTGAGGGTAAGCAACATGCTTGTTACGTAACAGCACAGCGACACGCAGCTATCGGAACATGAAGAGTCCAAGTAATTACTTAGCAATGCACTACGCTCGTCACCCAGAGATCTAAGATGTTATACCTCTAAGCCCTGTAACTTTCTCCGGACACATTGCCCTTCAAACCGGAACACAGTAATGTTTTCACATTACTGCTTGATAGAATAACTGGCAAAGGTGTTGTACCTCTCCAGGCGGACTCTGCCAAGAGTCCTACTACTATAAGAACAACCAAGTGTGTGTGTGTGTAATTAATGTACGCGCGCGAGAATTCAATAATTCCTCTTTATTCCATGAGGTAAGAAGTCTTTAAGCATAGAATAGATAATATCTGCAGCGCAAGAACTATTTTAAAATTTCTACTTTCAACTTGAAGTCAGTTGCAATGTTTACTAAAATGTTGTCTAGTTAACTTCTGGGTGTCGGTTTTTCGTGACGGTGGTCGCACCCATCGTAAAAATTTACTCTCATATTTTTTCCCTAACACGCCAAAGAAGTTTGACTTTAAACATAATTAATAAATAAGTATTGGTGTTAATTTCTCACACAACACCATTTTCCCCAACTAAGAAAAGCTAGGTTTGAAAGTTTAGTAAGCTTTTCCCATTTTAAATTTGAATAATGTCTCTCTTACTTTGCAATCTGCCTCGGTCCTGTGCCAATTGGTAATGCCGCCAGCATGCTGGGTATGTTTCCGATTGGTAGTGGGCTTGAACATCTTGATTATCTGTAGACCTACAGTGGCCTATGGATAATTCAGGTGTGCTTAGTGTAAGTAGTTAGTTAGGTAGGTTTGTAGTGTAGTGTAGTTCTCATTGTATTTTAGTTTTGTTAAAAAAAAAAATCGAGTCCAGGTTCGATCTGCGATATTTAAAATATCATCGATCCATCTTGCGTGTGGACGTCCAACGCTCCGCATAGCAGCTCATAGGTAAATATGATTCTATAAAAAAAAAAGTAAAATGTCCAAGCATTGAACCTGGTTCTGTATTTGGTTTGCACAATACTTACAGGGATTTGTTTTTGTTATCTAAAGTCATAGAACCCATAATATTAGGTAATAAGCTGAAGCTAAACTCCACTGGAAAATCATTTTTTTATATTAAACTTTACAATAAATCACTGTGTACATTGATACGTATTGACATAATACATAAGTATATCTACGTCTACTTCTGCCGGACTGCCTTCAGTTTATGGGTAGAATTACTTTCCAATCAAATATTTACTTGTTACTCTTGTATGTTTATTTTCCATCGTTTTTATATTTCAATATTAGAAGACATTTACACGTTATTATTACCTACATAATCTTTATAAATATTACTCTTGTTTTGACATTCGAGAAATATCGATCGATCATCCTGCTAGTGAAACATAAAATATGGTGAGCAACACCAACTACGGTGACGCTATAGGCGTCTTGAAAACGGCTCATTGTATTTACGCTGTTTTGTTTTTGTAATAATTACACTTCTAAGTTATCAAAGATCTGATACTGATTTCCATTGTGTTACTAGTTCTACGGGAAAATACATCGCGGCTGCGCACGCTTCGCTCTGCTGCTGTCTGTTTCGAAATGTATCTATTAATGGAGTAAACACGTACGTTAATTATATTTTATAAATGTTATTATTAGACAATTTTAATAAGCAACGCCATCGATAGATACGCTAGTTATATAACCGCTTGTAAAATTATTCCAATTTGAGTTTGTACGAAATTGTTTACCTATTTGTACCTATTTTTCAAATAGGTACAATTCTAAAACAAAATAGTATTTACTGATAGATAGATAGATTAACTCTATACATAGGTTACTTGACCGTCATCCCGCCTGAATAAACATAAATATAAACAAAATGTATGGGTCAAATGAACCACCAGGAGACCTATGTAGGATGATAAAAGGGTATAAAGTAAAAAGATTTATCACTATGCCGTCACTTGTAGGTTGTCCAACTTAACGCCGTACAAAAAAAAAACACGCGACAAGGAGAAATGATCGAGTGTTCCCCCCTCTTCAACTTTGGTAGTCTACTAGAAAAAACCGATTCACTCTCATCCAATTAATTGCACAAATTTTATATAATATTATACAACAAAGTATCTACACAAAATAATATAGCAATCTTATTACTAAGATCTCAACCGAATAATTCAGGCAACCGTAAAATTTAAAATCAATACATTTTTTTTATTTGACATAGATTATTAATCTAGTACCGACTGTAATAAACTTAAGTTTAGGAATTAGTTTGGTTACGAAGGTTACGTGATATGAGTAACATGTATCCTTATAAGGGAAGTCTCTTTTGTGTAACCGAGATTCGCTATAAGTAATTAGCCTTCTTTCTAATTATGGCTAATCTGGGTTATAGGTGGGTTATAGCCTAGTTATAGCGAGCAGTTACAAGAAACGTACTAGAAAGAGCGATAGTAGGTTTTTATTACGGCATTTTTTACCAATATTTACTAAATAATAATTATTATGTAAGTAACTACGTAAACTTCACGGGAACAAAAATTTGTTATGCGACTTTGGGGTGCTTAAATGTGATGATGCGTAAAAAAAGTAAAGAATCTAGAATATAGCTAATCATACTGAAAAAAACCTCAGTCAAAATTAGTTTTAAGGAAGTAATCGGTCAAAACAATAGTCAGTCAGCTTAATTTATATTGACAGAACCTTAGGTTTGGACGAAAAATATTAAAAATATATTTATTAGGTGTCAGAAAGGCGCCATTAATGGTTATTATGAATAATATTTTATCTCATCTGAAAACGTTTAATTACCAAATTATTTATTCCAAATAATGTTTATAATGTACCTACAGGACTTAGTCACGATTTAATTCTCATGAGTCTTCTCGTGACCACGGCGGTTGTAACACTGCCGAAACGTCGAGGTATTTACAATGAATTAAATCGTGATTATGAGTCTTCTCGCGACCACGGCGGTTGTAACACTGTCGAAACGTCGAGGTATTGAGTCTTCTCGTGACCACGGCGGTTGTAACACTGCCGAAACGTCGAGGTATTGAGTCTTCTCGTGACCACGGCGGTTGTAACACTGCCGAAACGTCGAGGTATTGAGTCTTTTCGTGACCGCGCCGGTTGTAACACTGCCACACCCCGGACACTCCACTAAAATTCCATACAAACGCCGCTGTGGAGCTACCTACTCTTCACACAACTACGCAGATGTCGTTCGTACACACGCGTGAATGTGTGCGTTAGAGCTAGGGCTACTGAACTGTTTTATTGAATAGTTGTGCCCCTTGAGTTCACCTGGTGACGTAAAGTAATCTATAAATTTGCTTTAATGTTGAGTTACATAAATAGAATGGAGCCAAGTTATAGGTACTATTCTAATTAAAATGGTGTTTGCACAGATTTCTAAATGAAACGAAACCGATGATAGATTAGATCAGGTACCTAGATATCTATTTCTGTTAGTACTTAGGTACACATTCGCATTTTATTTTACACTTACCCATGAAGAAAACTTTATTCTGTCACCATAATTATTCCTCCAGGCATTATCAATCCGTGCTTGGGCACATAAGTTACTGGCTGTGTAAGTTACGAACTTTGAGTTAGAAATTACTTCGTTATTATAAATAAATATTGGTAGACAATTCACACACAACACCATCTGACCCCAAACTAAGCAAAGCTTGTAATATTATAAAGCAACGTTATTAAAAAGTTTCTAATCTTACGTTATTTTATCATTAGGAAATTAAATAAAGCTTTTAATCTTGTCCTGTTTAGTTGACGGACAGCCGTAAACAGCACAACAACCCACCATGATGATATTTCGTTAGGAATTAGATGTTCGATACCAGCCCTTCATTGAGTGCTCCTAGCGTATCCGAAAAGGCCTGAGGGGTGAGGAAGCTTGAAATTGGCGGGGGGTGGGGAGTGTCCGTTCTATCTATATTATCTATTCTATGACACTGCCGAAACGTCGAGGTATTTACAATGAATTAAATCGTGATTAAGTCCTGTACATTATAAACATTATTTATTCCAAAGTATAAAATGGTAAAAGGCAAAATGCAAACGTTTAAATGCTGGCAATTTATTAGTCCTTTATTGACAGTTTAAATAATTATGCAACTTGTATAAGCTAATGCAATTCTCTTTTGTGTTGCCACAGCTGAGATTTTGGGTCTTCTCTCAGGAAATCCAGGAGAATTTACGTATTACGCTGACCAAATGTAGATTGTCAGTTTGTTGTTAATTGTCCTTAAGAAATGTAGCGGTTTACCTACAATATTTTCCTTCCCTGGTAACGATAGCTTGTACCTCTTTAACCCATCGGCTCCCAAACTAGTCATATACTGTGCACCGAGTGCTTCTAAAAAGAAAACTATTGCGCAATAAACAATAAAAAAAAGAAAATGACGAAAAAAATTGTACACAGAAAGATTCAACTATAAGATTGTGCAGTAACCCGTAAAATTTAACAGTTAAATAACTTGTGAATAATTATACATAATAGTAGTAATCACAATAGTAGTTTATGTTGATTCTTAGGGACATATTACTGTCTAGACCAGCTTACGACTTAATGTTGTGACATTTCCTCAATTATCAAGTATTTTACTGAATATCTTCTAAGGTAAGTTTTCTTTCTTGAATACAAGTTCTGTTGTTGAATGGGATTTCCTATCGACATCTTCATGGAGTGCATTTTCCACACAACTGATTATTATTATTATTAAATACAGGTTTTTATTCAGATTTGAAGACATCCAGGAAAATACGAACAAAGGCAGCCTATTCTATAGATTACATCAAATATGATAAATGATAAATCAGGGTTTGAATTAAGTTAGTTCGAGCTCTTGGGTTTGAGCGATTTTTTTTACATGCCGTAAAATAATCACATAGCTTAGTATGGTAAAGTCTCTCTTCATAGTGCCCGTAGTTCAATCTTCACGCAGCACCATAGCCTATGAACATTTTACTAATTAAACTTTGTAAATCAAATGGAATTGTGTCAAAATATATTTTATTTTATTGTGATACATATATCACCACCAACATTGATAAAGACGAAAGTTTGCGTGTACCTATGTAAAGTTGTAAAGTGTTTAGTTATTTATCATAATACCTTTTTAACGTCTGAATTGATGGAATTAAATTAAATACGTAATAAGTATCATTACCTAACTGGGTTGCAGATATCCACAATTTAAATTAAAGATTTTATGGGATGACGTACCTAAGTGGTGCCCGTATGCAAATGTTTTAAATACTTGAATCGTAAACGACATAGAACTGAGTGAATAGAAATACCTGTCCTTAGGTGACAAACGAATGATATCACTCAATGTTTTCACTATCATAGTCCAATATATGGGCTATATGGTCATCAATAGATAAATGTCTTTACCGCACTAAAAATACAAAGAAAAATAACAATATTACAGTAAAAATCTTATTCTAACCTTCTCGCTAAGAGAGATTTCTTCCAGGCAACCGTAGAATTGTAAAAAAGCGAATAGAACCCTGAAATTAAAATGAGAAAAAAAAAACTATAAACAGATGGCAGCTAAAATTTATTACTTCCATAATCACTGATAGTTTCATGAATCGCATGAAATGTATCTCAAGTCAATCATATATTGAGAGTGACAAAACCGCTTCACCAGTTTATTTCGATGTTTTAGGCCTCGATGTAACAAAGGTGTTATAAATTAATCTGTATTTCTGTTAGTCTATCAGTACGCTTGATAATTTTAACTTATTACCCATGAACAAATTAACTGTTTTTTTTTAATCGTAAGTTGTCATGGTCGAGATGATTTTTGAATGTGTACTACGAGAATTAATTAGTGAAAATATACATATCTAGCAGCACCCTGCGGATTTACCCCTGTAGTTCCCTTTTCCGTTATATTCCCGGGATAATAAGTAGCATAAAATATTTGATCTACCAGACTATAATCTAAATGTGTTCCAAACAAAGAGTTTACAATTCTTTATCCAAGATTCCAAATTTCAGCTCAATTCGTTAGTACGTTACGACGTAACTGAGCAACAAACATCCATACATTAACATTTATAATATTAAATAAGGATTATTGTAATTTACATATTATGCTTATGAAATGTATCTAACAAAATCCTTTGGCGCAATTTGACATGATTTGGCATTCTGAAAAGGTATAGGGTTTTTTAATTCTTGTAATAGAATGAAACGTGCTGCAGTCGCCATTATAGCAAAATTTTAAATGATAGTGACATAGAAACGGGTTTTTAGCAAAAACGTCACCCGTAAAATGAACTTCCAGACCTATTCCAAATATTCAGTACAACTTTTCAAACATTATTTCTTTTTATACTTTAATAATAACAGATGTTGACATGTTTGATTTCCACTGAGTCGATCTTTGGAAGATGTATTCAAAGAGCTATTCTGGCTCTAGATCTTTTCACCAATTCATATCTAATGGGGAATTATATCCATAAATAAAAAAAAAAAATTATACCCATGTCTCTCGATCCTGGTTATTTCGCTGCCTGTCTGCCTGTTTACGATGATGTGTACAACTGTTATCTTTAAAGTTAATGTATGCAGGAATAAATAGTATTGACCTTTCATTACAGGTTTTAGATATAACCTTGGCACTACATCAATCTAAATTCTAGAGTTTTTCTGGTCAAAACACCAAAGGCTGGCTCAGAACATGATAGAGTGTTGCGTATAAAAAAAAAGGGCTTGAGGTTATCGGGCTACCAGATAACGAAGTACCAGAGAACACATTGGAGAGGTAAAAGCAGGAAAGATGGCCCCACGACCACGTTCCCATGTGCTAGATGACCCCATCTAGCAGGAGAGAACCGGTTCTCTTCTGCTGGATGGGGTAGAATCTAGGAGGCGGGGAGGAAGGTGCATAGTAGTTCTACATACATTCGAAGTAGGTACCTTGATTAGAGCTTGTTAGAGAAGTGTCAACGTTGCAAAATTAAAATTGTATTGCTTACAAAAAGATGCTGTGCTGTTTATATTATTTTGAAGTCTGCCATTTTTATCAGAAACATACAACAGTTGACATGCTGTTTGTTTTTTAATTATTTCCTCGGTGTGCGAGCGTAGCTAATATTATTTTTACGCTAATTTTGTGCGGTTGAGTAGTTGCATTAAAAAAATACAGCAGTCTTAGAAACGGTTTCAGTGAGAGTACGCATACTGTGCACCAAGATGGCATCTCTTCAGTGGTGTACCTTCGCCACTGTTCTCATTCGACTCGCCCAGACTGGTGAGCAGAATCGATTAATCTCTACTTGGTATTTAATATTTAATAGGAGTGTTATCGGCCAAATTACGCACTTCGTTTTACAATCATTCGAATAAAAAATATTTTTATTGGTTACCTACATGGGAAATATTTCTCAGTGATTGAGGAAAATACGAAAGAATATGCAATATCAAAAATGTTTCGATGTCAATGGTCTCGTGAGGCGCACGATTTGGTCAGATATATTTTTATAAAGGGATTTCCTCTTACCATAGAATTGCTGTCAATCAACGTACAGTTTCATGGTTTATCGTTTAGCTATGATATTTATCTAAGCAAATTTTAAATAGAGCCTCTACTTTTGAGGCAGGTAAACAAAATAAATTATTCCGAACATAACTTTTTTTTCAGTCTCTTGACTGAAAAAAGTGCTTGAAGGCATTAGTAAACAAAGCCACACGTAAAAATACGCATATAAGATAGATCTAGACAAATGAGGGGTATAAAACATGAGAATCAGTAGGTACTAATGATTGCTTGTTGATTGATGAAAAACTCATTTCATTAAACGAGACGCATATATTTAATTGAAATGACAATAAATTACAAAGTGACAAAAAGGGATATTTCAAAAGTTGATAAATAAAGACGACTTAATCAAAAACCAGTTTGTGATAGCATATCCGTGGTGATAGCTAAGGAGTGTAGGTACTATGTGCGCTTAGGGCCTTTTCCCTTAGCCGCCATATATATTTTTAAAGCAAAGTAAGTGGAGTGAACATGTTTTAATTTTTATTTATTTCTTATAAAAATATTTTTTTCTACGAAATTCTATTCACAACATCACAACTAGCGGAGCTATCGCGTAGCATACGTAGGCACAAAAAAAATATAGGTAAGCAACCGAATTGAGAACCTCCTCTTTTTTTGAAGTTGGTTAAAAATTAAGGAAACATTTTGATAGGCTAAGTTTGGAAGCTAAATTTCATCTCAACAGAAAACCAGAATAATAATATAACTAATAAGAGTTCGTAACTCGGCAGTAGGACGTATTGGGGTCAGCGTCTTACTAATTCATAATATAGATAAGACGATCAGAAGGCGCGTAAAGAACGACGTAAAAAATAAAAATATTTAAATATGTATCTATTTAATTTCTCAGGGTTCTTGGATAAAGAAAAACACTAAAAAACAAAGAAAAACGGGAGATAATAAAGAAAACAGTATCTAAAAACTACGTATAAAAACGTTTTTAATTAAATCTGTAATACTCGTATCTAGTAGTGGATATTCCTTATCAGTCCATTACGTAATCAGGGCCAAACACGTGTCAGTGCTAGCCAATTAAGGAAACAAAACTGCATTTTTGCAACTGAAGCGCAGACTTACACACTTATTATAGCATAACGAAAATAAATACTGCACACATGTTCCATAAACGACAGGCTGTCAGATAAATAAAATAAATTTCCTGAAAAGTAAAAAGGCCGTAACAAATTGTACTACAATTTTATTTTCTTAAATAATGTAAAATGTCAATCATATTCACGGATATTCGGATCATATTCATATCATTAAACAATACTCCACTTATTCAGAACCTTTTGAGCAAAATATTTTGCCTTCATCACATACCATTTTAATGAGTAAACGACCTGATCTTTAATTGTTGATTTGAAAACATTTTCAAAGTTCAATTTTTTTTCTGTTTGTCTATATTAAAAAAAATCCTTCTTTCTTGGCTTGGCTTGGCTTGGATTCCAATAAAGAGCATAACAAAGAAATCGATATACTGCCGATGTGAAGGCAAAAAGATTTTGAAAACAAAAATCTGGTTCTTAGGAACTCCTAAAAATTTTACAAGGTTGAGCGTCGGTTCAGAATGTGCGATGCAGCTACTAAACACACGTACCTATATTATCTTTCAATAGTAAAACATAAAATTCTTGTCTCCTCACGCTATTGGTAGATATTTTCTGAACACATTCCAATTAATGTAGGTACGTACACTCAATCTACCATGAACCAGAAATTTTAGGCATAGGTACATTTTAAGTAGGTACCTAGTTTCTTTCTGAAATAAGTATGGAACGTATGATGCTGAAAAGTTTTAGACTGTTCAATCCATTTAGACGTTTGAGTGGTTCCACAAAATATTATTTACGTTCTAAAGATTTATACTTTTTAAATTTTCTCCAGCAAATTTTTCGACAAAGATAGAAGACCACCCAGCCTGGGCTACCCTGGACGCCTTCGAATGCGGAGAGAGTGCAGCCGACCGCATCATTGGAGGGACGACCGCAGCCCTGGGCCAGTTGCCCTGGATTGCGCGCCTTGGCTATACAGGTGAGTTTGAACTTTGACTGGCCTCGTGGCTTAGTGGGTAGTAACTCTGCCTGCAAAGCCGAGGGTCGTGGGTTCGATTCCCACACAGTGCAAATATTTGTGTGATGAATTCAAATATTTGTACTGTGTCTGGGTGTTTCTATGTATAATAAGTATGTATTTAGAACTATATAAGTATTATATCAGCTATCTGCCTGCCATCTTACATGCTTTGCTTAGTTTGGGGTCAGATGGTGTTGTGTGTGAATGGTCCACCAATATTTATTTATTTTATTTATTTAACTTCAAATATTTTTGTACTCTCAGACTCATAACTGAAAGAATGCCCTGCTCTGTCACCGTCGTAAAGAAATATGTGTTTTTAGCTCTGTATTTATTTGTTATCCTCGAAATATCCGCTAAGGTTGTTCTCACATGACTCAGCACATTTTGCGAACCTTTCTTACCTAATCTGCCTTTTTCGCTTTGGTTTGCCTGCACTTCTGATTCAGGCGTTCAGAAAAAAAAACGGTTACTTTTCAATTTATATTTAATTTTATATCCTGGTTATTTAATAAGTGACAATTATATAATCACAAATATACGTTTTATGAAAAGTACAAATATCACAATTCACGCTGCCAAATTAGGCAAAGTATATTGTAAGATGGTGACCAAGGCCGTAAAGTGAGTCTATGAGTTTGTCTGGAAGATTTACCTCTCTGTTACCAGAGTTTCTTTGATGATCAACCAACGTCCAGCTTACAAGCACAGTAATAATAGACTGGTAATAATTCGGTCGCTAACCCGCATCACATCATCCTGTCACTGCGCTACAAAAAGTACATTTGCCTCGACCAATGCATTTCTGCAATAACTGTTTCTGAACAATGAAAGTCCTAATTATTTACTTCCAAAATTGTATCTGTTAAATACAGTTAGACTCTGCTCACATTTGCTGGCCCATGGGGTCACGATGATTTATAAGCGTACTACTAGCTTCAATGAAAGTTCTTCCTGCCTATTGAAATATAACTTTTAATCTTCATTTATCATTAGCGCCTCGTTTTGGATTTAAATTAATGTCTGCGTAGTAAATCACTTTGAGATTCGAGCAAAATACAGCTATTAAATAAATTAGACTGGTTATTTAGAAAGAAATTCGTGTGGCGAAGGTTTTTAATGACTTTTGATATGACGATTTTGGAACTGTGAGATGTGAATGAATCTTTGTGATACAAGATAGATTACCTCTTTGATAATTATTCCTCAAAGGATTCAACACATATTAATAAACGAATGTTGATTCCAGGAAAACCGCGGGATCGGAAATCATACGGGTGAAACATCAGGGCGCTGCTGGCTTAAAATAAATTGTTGAACGTTACAGGCGTGTTTGGCGATATCGACTGGCTGTGCGGTGGGGCGCTAGTGTCGGACCGTCTCGTGATCACAGCCGCACACTGCGTCAAGGAAGACGACTTGTACAATCTGTGAGTTACACAAGTCTCAAAAGTCTCAGTCAAACAAAAAAACAAGAAAACTAAAGGGATATTAAATTTCCACAGTGGTCACACCTCATTATTTTAATCAGCCTATACGCGTTGACTGTTAGACCTACGCCTTTCTCATAATACACCACATCTGCCTCAGCCCAATCCTCTGGTCTAATGATCTTCTATAACCTCATTGCTCTAGTCGATGTTTCCAACAGCCACCAGGCGCATTTTGCAAATTGTCTCTCCCTCTATTAACAAGACGTTTTACACTATACGTTTATCGATTTGTGGTCTCCAGCGCAGAACCCGTTTTACCCAACGATTATCGATTCTACGACAGATATGACCAGATTACTGGCATTTAGGCAATAAGACAAAATAAGTCTAGGTTTGAATTTGTGGGGTCCATTTGTCCCCGGCCGCTATCTTGGGAAAAGGGGTGCAAAGGGGTTTCGCTCTGAATCTCGTAAACTAACAACCTTGCAGAAAATGTAAAACAGCACAACATCACACAATGCCTACTTAGCAGTTAATGCGTACTGGACACACTGCGCGTCGTTATAGTGCTATGTCCATAATATCTAGACTACAACAATAAACCACCAAACCGATCATCTTGAAAACTGAGAATGTTTATACTTACTACGTTCCTTCTAACAAAAAATGGTTGTCTGTAAAGTCGGTTGGTTTACGGACGATAGTTTAACGTGGCAACGTCTTAACAAAACAATGATAGATGCGGCGCAAGCGTTCAATGATCATAACAGGACGAAGAGCGTAACGGGATATAACAGGACACTTTTTCATGCTTGCCGCCGGCGTTCATCGATTTATTAGACGTTGTCACGTCAAAAAATAAATTAAATTTTAAGGCTGACCGACGCGGCTGAAAGTTACGTCTGATAAAATATGAGGCATTACCATTTTAGTTTTCATAATAAAATGTAAACCTTTTAAAGTTTTAAAGAAATGCAACGGTGTGATTCAGAACGCACGTCCGTCTGGGCGAGTTCGACGTGAGTGCGGATCCGGACTGCGTGGGAGGCGTATGCGCGCCCGCAGCGCAGGACTGCCGTGTGGGCGGAGTGGTGAGCCACGAGCGGTTCAACGTGCCTGTCTTCCACAACGACATCGCGCTCGTCGAGCTACTGGAACCAGCCACACTCAACGGTAAACATCAACATGTGTTCAGGACTGCCGTGTCAGTACAGTGGTCAGGCACGAGCGGTTCAACGGCTGTCTTCCACAACGAAATCGCGCTCGTCGAGGTTCTGCAACCGGCCATACTCATCGGTAAACCTCAGCTTTCTATATATCACCATTTGTTCCCTTTTGAAAGCAATGTTTCCAACAGCACATAATAGAGGTAGATAGGAGAAAATCAAACATATCGGCGTCATCGACATGCTAATGTAGCTACGATGGCGTCGAGCAGCGGAGCTTGACGTGCGAGCTAGACAGTTTTTGGATGGGTGAAATCTTGAGTGAAATCTTTGGGTGAGTTCGCCTCGTATTGTACAACATTGCTTCTTTTGGGTAAATACTAAAATTCTAAATCATAAGTTTTCGCTTTTATTGACAGTTCTTATGACTGTCATTTTTTTATTCTAAAACAATCGGGTCATTTGTTTTACAACTCTGAAAAAGCAGTCTCGATGCTGGCTTCATCTGTCATCGTCATGTTATGCAGGATTCGTTCGTAACGAATCCTCGTATCTGTAGGTCTACCGATGGTCTCCATCATGTCCAAAGTACATTGATTTTAAAGATTTAGAACGACTTTTTAGATGTTATGTTTAATTGTCTGGTTCAGATTACGTGGCGCCGGTTTGCCTGCCCCGAAACTCAGAGCAGCTGAATCCGTTGGCGAAAGGGGATTCGGTGGTGGTCGCTGGTTGGGGGAAAACGAACATGACCACAGAAGAACGGGCTACTAAACTACAGTGTGTCTATGTAAGTTACAGAACCTGTCCATTGAATACTAATGACTTAAATTGATAAATTCCTCTTTGGCAAAACCTTTAAAAACCATACACTAGGTATATAGGATATATCTCCTATTTACTTTCTGCAGTAAGTAGATAAGCTTAAAGCCAATACTAGTTCCACACTTGACTTTCCATATCAGGTGCCGATAATGAGGAGGACTCGGTACAACTATCAATTCTAAATAAAATGTTTTTTTTTTCATTCGAAAATTTCACTAAGCAATTTAATAATTTCTTAAAATTTTTGACACATTTTAATAAATATTGGGGAAACCGTGAAAATCTAACCAAAACCAAAATTGTTTGCCCGTGTTTCCACGTCTGAAATTGAAAGATTTTTTGTTGGTTGTGGAGTCCCCGCTACCGTGGAGGCCTCAGGATGCCCTCCTTAAATTCGGCCCTGTTCCAAATAAATTTAGCTTTCAGTATAATTTTTTCACCAAAACTTAATCTAAATCATAGCGTCACTTTCCCTCAATCAGTCCATACGTCAATGTATTTTTCTGATGTGCAGTTACCAGTTCTGGATCCGAAGAACTGTTCGGTGTTCAACAGCCGCTTCACATGGACTAATGGCGCCATCTGCGCTGGTGGGGAGAAGAATAAGGACGCTTGCGCAGGGGATTCGGGGGGGCCACTCACAAGGGTAATCTTTTTACCGTAAATTTATTACGTTTACGCTTGACCATTTGAGTTGATAAGTTACGGCTTTTCTAGTCGGTCGAACGGCGACTGCCGATCCGGAGCCCTTCGGTTCGAATCTTATGCTCAACTGTATTTCCAAGTCATGTGCATAATATATACAGCTAACTTAAAAACAGCGAAGGAAAACAACGTAACGAAACCCACATGTTTCTAGAATCTTTCGAGGTCATGCGTCATCCATCAACCCGCTCTGGGTCAGCGTGGTGGATTATGGCCTTGACCTTCTCCTTGCGAGAGAAGGCCCTGAATCCCAGCCATGAAAACATTTCGAGGGTTGCTTACGCGTATGCTACGCCTGACCACTATCCCGCCTGATGGTGTTTACGAAGGAGCACCCGTTTTTATAACACACTCGTAACAAATTCCTTGATCATTTATAATAGACTAATTTTACTTGTAAGTAATTATCGCATAATCTTCAATGAAATAACACGTTACTTACGATGTTTTATTTTATTTTTAATCCAATAAAAAAATCTATCTGGGCTATTATTACAAAGCTGACGAGTTTCTCGGAACGGGCTAATGTTAAGAACTACTGGGCCTATTTTAAAAAGTTCTTTCACTGTTGTATGTACCTACGTGATCTCTGAATGCAACAACTCTCGGAAATATATAAAAACAAACTCTCAGACAGTGTAGGTATTCACTTATCTTACATTCTGAGAATCCATCTTCTGTATAATACAAGTTTAACAGACATGAAACATGACAACCGTGATTCATAAACCAGATTTACCATACATCATTTCCTGTCTTACTTTCTGAGTTTCGGATACGTTTCCATTGTACAAACTTTACCTATTTAGTTTGGGATTGTAGTGGTAGGACTCTTGGCAGAGTCCGCCTGGGGAAGTACCTTTGCCAGTTATTCTATCGCCAAGCAGTAATGGGCAAACATAACTGTGTTCCGGTTTGAAGGGCAATGTTTTCAGTGAAATTACGAGGCATAGAGGTAAAACAACTTATTTCTGTGGGTGACCAGCGCAATGCAGTGCTAGATAATGATTTGGACTCATCATGTTCCAATACCAGCGTGTCACTGTGCTGTTATGTGGCAGATATGTTGCTTTCCATCAGGCAGATATCCTACTCGTCTCGTCACTCTTTTATTAAAAAAACCAATAAAGTCGACGTTAAGTGATAAATAGCGACCTCTTTCACCTATAAGGCCGCCGACTGTCGCACTAATTTACTTTGTCTTGTTTATTTTTGTTATGTATTCTTTTTTTGGTGTGTCAATAAAGAGTATTTTATCTAAATTGATCCGTAGCCATCATAGTAGGAAACATACTTAGTAAATCCTAATAGGATATTCAGTCCTGTACACTTAATTTTCATTACAAGCCCTATTTATTATTGTCTTTCAGAAATTATCACAATTGACTTACAGGAAACGTCCAATGTTAGTCATCCTAACTGGGCAGTTGACTTCTACAAGAAACGAGTTTACGTAGCGACAATAGTTTGTCGAATATTACCCGTATGTCAATCTTGACTGAAACGTAATTCTGACTCGTGCAGTCTTGGCTCAGACAAATTATTCTCGTAGACTCAGTGACTCAGTTAGCATAGACCTAAATCATTCACATCAATTTTTTTTCTGTACCGGGCTAATTTGATTAGATATGTGATACGCTTATATAATCTAACTAGTTTATATGAATATGTAAAAAATCTCACGTTCAGAAATACTCCTATAACGGAAAATATAAATTAATAATTTGCTTGGTAGTAAAAATGTTAGTAATTATCGTAATTCAATATACCTATACCTACAGCTATTTATTGCGCACCATACTACACCATATCTTACCTACTCATTTGGAATTAATTATTCAGTCAATCAAAGTTCACAATTCAGATCGAAGCGGACGCAGAAATTCTTCGTCATAGCCACCTCGCGTATTTCTTAGAAAAGCACTACTAAATTATTGGTAAACATAAACATTTTATCTACATAGGTACTTACACTGTATTCGAATTGATTACGAGCTAACTGCGCCCCATGGTGTAACCGGCGGCTTGCCAGTTTTTGATGATAATTTAGTCTCATTAAATATGATTCAAGAGCAAAATTTTTACAAATTTTGAGTGTTATCTTTATTGATATCAAAACCAAAGCCTAAAAAAGAAGTTTCAAGATTCGAGCTTCTAAAATCACGAAACTTCTATAGAAACTTTAATTCCCTCTTTCTCTGTTACATAAGTAGCCTATTATTTGTAATAACCACGTTAATTTTCATACTAAAATAGCCTAATAATATTATCCTTTTTCAAATCGTACAGTATTTCTAACTTCTTTGGTACCAAATTTCATTAAAATGGTTTTTGCATTTTAGGCGCGAAAGCGGTCTAACAGATAGATAATATGAAGAAAAAGGCAGTGAAATAAGTAGGGTTAGGGATTTATCTCAAACAGACATTAACAAAACTATTTCGCATGGATGAAAAACAGTGTTACAATATTATAAAACCCAGCAGATTTTTTTTAGGAATGGGGGAATAATGGGGCCTTTTCCAGATGCAAAAAGACCTGTCAAAGACAGTTCCCAATTTCACCATGGGTGGCGCCCATGTTTTATTTTGCTAGAAAAATTCCACAAAAACCAACAGTGAACAGTTTAGAACTCTTTTTGACAAGTCAATTTGAATCTGGAAAACGGCTCATTTCAAAATCGATTTTGAGTAATGACTCAGATCTTGTTGAACTTGATATCTATTATTGCAGCTGATATACATGTTATGTAGGTTAGATAGCCAATATAATTTTTAGAAATTACATTTGAGAAAACCATTTATATTTTTAACAATAATATCATATCCGCCGTAAGTATCCTCCAATAGTCGTGACATGTTATGTCACGACACATTTAAGAAACATTCTGTTATTAAAAGCAGTGGTAAGAAGACTCTTTGCCAAGTCCGTCTGGGAATCTATGCATGCATACCATTGCAAATGCATACCTTTGCCAATTATTCTACCGCCAAGAAGTCATGTAGGTATTAAAAAGCATTAAGATACAATACAATACAAAAGACTTTATTATACCACAAAACAATACAGAAATACAGTGATATTGTTGGGCAATATGGCTAAAAAATTCAAACCATTCAAATATCTGTTAAATGCAGGTTTCGAACAGCACACCCCCGTAACAGCACAGTGTCATGAAACTGTTGAAACATGAGTATGCAGATTCCTAATCTTAATCTAGCACTCCACTGCGATCGCCACCAAGATAAATAAATCGAATCATCTATATGCCGTGTAATTGGTCTGAAAACATTGTCCTTCAATCCGGAACACATGTTTGTTACTATACACGATACATTAACTGACAAAAGCATGGCACGTCCCCAAGCGGATTCTGCACTGAGTTTTATCACAACAAAAATTTTGGTTACGGTTTCAGGTGTTCGACACGGCGGAAGGTCCAAAACACGTGTTAGTAGGTGTGGTGTCGTTCGGCCCTGCTGTTTGTGGCACCGGCAACTTACCTGGAATATACGTCTCCGTGCCCCACTTCCTCGCTTGGATCCTAGGGCACGTCAACCGAATCCACGGCAATCATCATTAAAGTGAAGTTTATTACCTAGTACTTAAGACACAGAACCCAAAAATACCTGACCTCGCATCATTTCGAGGTTATCACTGCGGTAAGCAAAGCAATACGCCTGAACAGGACAGTGCCACCCAGCTATTTTATCATGAAGATACCAGAACACTACCTAGCATTATGCTGTGCTCGTGACCCAGAAATTTAAGGCAAGATGTCCTTCGTTTTAGAGCACTCTTCATAGAAGAACTCTTTCGTGATTTTATAATTGCTATGAGCTGTTTCTATAGTACCTATTACGAGCAGAACATGTGCCGATGGTAAACAACATCCTGCCTATAAGAATAAAGTGACACGCAGCTTTTGGAACATGAAGAATCCAAATCAATACCTAGCGCCACACTGCGCTCACTCGGTACGAGGTGGATATAAGGTGTGTTACCGCTTATCCCAGTAATTTCTCAGGAAACATTGATCTTCAAAACCGAACCAGGAATGTTTGCACACTACTGTTTGCGGCAGAATAACTGACAAAAGTATGATACGGCCTGATATGGTCTGATCAGGTGTGAACACTGCAAATTTCCTGCTCTGCCTAATTTATTTAGACTCACAACTGTTGCACAAATCACATAACGTCTCTGTATAGTTGCCGGCAAAAGAGTTGACCCACATGAAGTTAGCAAGGGGAAACTTCGCGCATGTGCAATTCCACCAAATAGATCTTAAAACGTTTCTGCGCAGCTAACTTCATTGAGTCAACTTGTTTGCCGGCCACTATATCTGTCACATCACATTTTCAGAACAACACACGTGTGGCAGTAATTGTGCCCAATGTGCGATAGCTATATGTAAAGTGGAATAACCTATTCGGTGGATTAAAAAAAATACAAGCTTTTGGATGTAATTGATGTTTTAAGTCTCGAACTGAACTCTACAACGTATTGGGGTTGTATAGTTTGGTTGAACTGATTAAAATCGATCAGATTTAAGTTACTCTAATCATCATCCATCATCATACTCCTTATGACTCTCGGCTGAGAATGTAGAGTCCAGGAATGTAGAACTAAACCTAGTAATTGTAGTAAATTCGAATGATGTAATCTACGTTATTATACTGAATTGTATTTTATTAATTTATTTATGAAGATTACATTTTTATGTAAGTTCAGTACTAATATCGTTTCATTATACTGCCTTATCCTCAAGATTCAGTATGGAATACGAACTCATCCCACTAACATAATATTTGTTTGCGTAATTTTGGACGTTTGTTGCTCAATCACGACGAACCGGCTGATCCGAGATCCCTCGGGGTTGGATAAACTTAAGGATCAATTTGAAGGTATTGGAATAGTACTCGTATTTTAGTAGGTTTTTACATCGAGTTGACGGGGGTGAAACCGCAGGCCACAGCTAGGAATAAATAAGCTAAATAAAATAATTAGTAGTTTTCACAACAATTTTATTCGTTACCTACTTACTAATTACAAATTAATACTTGCCTCTATCTAAACTACCGTCAGAATCAGACAGTTTGTCTTCAATCTCTATTCTATTCAGATATTCCGCCATGTCTCCGTTGTACATTTCCGCTGTATCATTTATAGAGACCTTCCGTGATCTCTCGGGGCTGTTGAAGTGGTACGACTTTTTGCTTTTTTTCTTCACTTTTCTCGGAGACAGCTGAATGGCGTCGATGGGGGAGGCGTAGCGCGGGGCGTAGTACCGTTCGAAAAGCATGGGCTGTTCGGAAACTCTTCCGTACATGAGCTCCATTTCGTGGAGAAACTCTTCTCTTCGCATCCTCTCTTCGTCACGGCGTGTCTGGAGACGTATTGCTATGTCCTCTTCATGGCTGAAATACAAATTTATTATCTATATATGTGAATGTTTGTCTGTATGCCCTTTATAGAATCGTAAACTATATATGTGAACATGTGACTTTTGCATCTTTAGCAAATTTATTGTGCGTGAGCCAAGGAAGGTTTCTGAGTTGGTACAATCAATTTTCGACACGGGGTATATCAACGCGCGCAGGGTATAAGCTTTTAACTACTTTAGTTGTAAAAGATATCAACTGGCATTCAATTTACCTCCAACCTTTGTTTTGTAGTGGTAGAACTCTTTGCAGAGGTACCTGAGAAAGTTCCAGTTCTAAATTGATTCTACCAGCAAACAGTAATGTGCTCCAGTTTGAAGGCCAATGTTGTAAGAGAAATTAAATATGTGGCAAAAAGATAAATAAATATTGGTAGACAATTCACACACAACACCATCTGACCCCAAACTAAGCAAAACTTGTAATATGGCGGCCAGATAGCTGAAATAATGTATATATAGTTTTACAAAAGTTAAAAAAATAAAATAAGTGCAGTGATTTGAATTTTGTCATATTCAAACAGCTGATTGGCGTGTGCTGTTACGTACCTACAACAAAGTTATTTACTATCAGGTACATGTCAAAATATAATTTATTTTAACTAATTTATAAGATTTAGATCATCATTATTACAGACTTCTTTATCTACAGCCTATATTATCTAGAGCCTTCTTTATCCCACGGATTTAGATATTTTATTGCCTTGCCTCGGCCACCTCTTGGTTAAAACTACTCCACTTGATAATAAATTTGAATCCAAGCATGAACCTCTCCATGGCTTTTGATTTTGAATAGTCTTCTCTGAGCGCTCATGTTTAGGCATCGTACTATGTACATGTCTTGCTTGTCCCGTCAGTATTTATTATTAAAAATATAATTTATTTTAACTAATTTATAAGATTTAGATCATCATTATTACAGCCTTCTTTATCTACAGCCTACATTATCAAGAGCCTTCTTTATCCCACGGCCTTTAGATATTTTATTGCCTTGCCTCTGCCACCTCTTGGTTAAAACTACTCCACTTGATAATAAATTTGAATCCAAGCATGAACCTCTCCATGGCTTTTGATTTTGCATAGTCTCTGAGCGCTCATGTTTAGGCATCATATTATGTACCTCAGAGAGGCCAGGCCCGATAGTTGAAGTGTCGAGCTTTCGAGAGCGTGATTTGAGGATGTAATCTAGTTGTCTGAAAGCTGTACTTATTCACCTATATCTTTCGTATGATGCTCTTTACCCAATAATTAATTTTTCACCGAAAAACAAACAAAAGTATTTAATTTAAACTGAGATGCTCGGCTAAATTTCATAACTTATACGAAACCTACGATTACGTCGTCCAATTATTTAGAGAATCATTTCAAAATGTTTTCATTAAATATAAAGTTTTACAAAATTTGTATAAACACCAGTGTAAATATATCCTAGCAGTACAAGATATTGTAAGATAACATTGTTTTTTGAGTACAGTAGCACACTTAAAAACTTACGAATATGTTAATTATAATTTGTTTGTGCACAATATTTATTAATAAATTTACTGCGTAAAATATCTATTTCGTTACGTTAGCTTTAGTTTGAGACAAACGTTTATAAAAAACTGAATGTTAATTATTTAGAGAAAAAGAAGTGAAAATTGTTTTTTTTCAACCACCTCACCTATTTCGATAAAATGTATATGGAAACGAGCTCTGAACTATGATCACAAAATTTTAAAAAACATCAAAATCGATTCACAATTAGCGGAGCTATCGTGTACAAAAAAACAGACATAGGTAAGTGTTACATATTTGAGCCCTTTGGGGTTGAGACATTGGGCCCGTGGGGGCCGGGAGCTCACCTCATCTTCAAAAGCCTTTCCGAGCGCTTGGTCGACGCGACGCGTGACTAATATGCTGGCGTTTATTTGGCCCAACGCATAAGCATTACCATTCAGCGTGGTAATGCCGCCAGCATGCTGGGTACGCTTCCGATTGGTAGTGGGCTTGAACATCTTGATTATCTGTAGACCTACAGTGGCCTATGGATACTTCAGGTGTGCTTAGTGTAAGTATTTAGTTAGGTGTGTAGTGTAGTGTAGTTCTCATTGTATTTTAGTTTTGGAAAGTGTACACTACCAAATTGAAAACCTCCTCCGTTTTGAAGTCGGTTAAAAAGAGAACATGCCAAGATACATACACGTAACTATCGTTCGTCGCTAGACCTATCTATCATTACCTACCTAGCGATAATACCCCTGGCGCCTTGTGGAGGTTTTAATCTATATTAGCACCAGTTGTGGTGTCAAATCTGACATATTTCCACCGTCAAAATACAAAATACAAATACAAAAATCTTTATTGCTGTTTGTAGGTAAGATAAGATGATACAAAACATTTTAAAAGTTGCCCCATACAAACTGGCCTCTGTGAGAGGCATGCAATATGTCTGGCAAGACAATTTGTTAGTCTTAATTTATAAATAAAAAAAATTAAATAATAGTCAGCTGATTAAAGTCTTCTACTTCCTCATCTTCTATTAATTTCTGGTTTTTACTTATGTCATCTGATTCTTCATCTTAGATTAATTTCTGGCTTCTATTTGGTTGTGATATATATTTGTGTGAGATAAATGTTTGGTGAGCACAATTTCACCAACGTCTTGTGTTTCATCAGGATATTGATGTCCCCCACAGCTAGGACATACTTAAATACATTGATTACACACCTTAAATACATTCCTTCCACGAAAAACAAGTTAATATGTAAGTAATTATAATAAAAAAAGATTTATACAAAATGTTTTGCGTCTCAACGTAAAGGTACACCTCGACACACAGGTTTTAAATGAAAAAAGGTAAAAATAAATAACTTAGCAGATTTCATATGATTTTAATTTTACGGCGAGGATGATTGATAGTGTAGTTAAATTTATGTCGCGATATTATATACCTTATTTACTCTTATGTAATTTAAAACAATTTACGACAAGCAGGTTTACCTGGTTTCGGAATCTTATGTCGTTTTTTTTTTTGGTTTGGCTTGACATTTCCTTCATTAGGTAACCTCCATGCTTACAACAAGATATGTGTCTAGACTTCGAAAATAATTTACCAGTAATAGCCAGCAATAATAAACATTTAAGTACATGTTCACTCGGTAGAACGGCGACTGCCCATCCGAAGCTTCGGAATCAAATTCCACACGCACCATTGTCTTTTCTACGAAAACGACATGTTCCTAGAATCTTTCGAGGTCGTCCACCAAACCTAGACCCCGTGTTCCAGCAATGGGAACTTTTCGTGAGTTGCTTATGCTACAAGTTTTGTTGAAATTCTGCGTTTATCTAATCTAGAAGAATAGTTTCAATAAAAAAAACCCATTAGCTAATGCCGAAGCCAATTAAACTGCAAAACTGTGCCTGATGGTAAGCAACATGCCTGCCCATAACATTAACAGCACAGTGACACAGTGAAATTTCCTCTTCAATGAGTGTAGGTATAGACTAGCTAGAGAGACAGAAATAAAGTTACACAATAATAATCACCTAACAAGCGTGATTAGATTAACTTCCTCTTTTGACGTAAAAATGAGTCAAATGGGTTTCTCAGAACCATAACTTATTCATCAAGAAAAGCAATTATGTTGATTGGAGGAGGGGCTTTTTCCTTTTAATATGAATGTCCTCATAATTTGCTTTATAACCTACAATTGATAATTTTATCTTAATTTCAAGGTTATTAATCTAGAATTCGATACGGACGAAATCGTAGACCGCATCGTCGCTTAACATCGGGCGAGATGGCGGTCAAGTACTAAAATATAAATCTTAGCTGCCTATTGATCTCAAATCCTACTAATATTATACATACAAATATGAAAGTTTGTTGCTCAAACACCTCGGAACGGCTAAACGGATCGGATTCAAATTTAGCACACGTTTAGATTATAATTTGGTATTAGGACATTACAGGAACGGCAATGGCTAAAATCGCGGAATGCCTCATACATCAACAACATTACTTATTATATTTTCCTAAATATTTTTTAGTAAAATGTTTATTCAATTGCGTGACCCATAAAGTTATAGTTGTTTAAAGACTCGTCGTAATTTTCCTATCGACTCCTTGCCCTGGGGCTGTTGAGTCAAACGTCGCTACTAACGTCACAGACGTCTTGACTAAAAAAAGTCCCTCTAAATATACCTGTTTAAATAGGAACCAGGTGACGCGTCATTTTTTATTAAATTAATTTCGTTTTGTAGGATGCAACCTGCCTATAAACGTTTTCCCGCCTACGTTTGGTACCTCTACTACTCAGCAGCTCAGAAAGGTCATGCAAAACCAAAATGTTTTACGACAAAGAATCTTGCTAAAAGGTCTTGCGAGGTGAACTCCCGGCCCCTACGGGTCCAATGTCTCAACCCCAAAGGGGCTCAAATATGTAACCACTTCCGTGGGTTGCATATTTCCGCCGTTTGAGTAGCTCAGCTGAATTACCTTTCCTGGTTGGAACATCTTACGTTATAAATGTCGACTATCAATTCATCTGCTTATTATCTTTTCTGCTGTAAAACAAATTAAATACTCACTTGTTCTTCACTAGATGCCAGGCCGGTTTGGACCTTAGCAGCCTGTCTCTAAACTTCATATCAGCTCGCCGACGTTGCTCCGCGCTTCTCCTAGCGGATTCTATCTCGAACCTTCTCCGGACTGTTTCAGCTCTCAGTAATGCTGCCAGGTTGGACCTGCCCGCGGCGTTGGCCCGCAGCTCTAGCGCAGAGTAGGCTCGGGCTCTGGGCCCGTCAGTGTTGCCAGTGTTGCTGCCACCTCCGCTCTCTGTGCTGTTACTGTCTTGGAATATTTTCTTGGCTACTTCTTGCATCTGGAATGCCACAACCGGTTTTGAATAATAATAATAATAATAATTAATACCTTTAACTATCTTTAACTTTTAATTGCCTATTCAATTATAAAAGGCGTGTTTTAAGAAAATAACTCCTTAAACTCAGTTTAATCTGCGGTAAGGTAAGGCCTGTAACACAAAAAAACACTTCTTATTTTAAGCTCTGTATATGATCCACAAAATAAATTAAAAGTAACCAACCAGCCTTTCCACCAGCTATCTGAAACGATTATGGGTCAGCCACTATCTATTTTCATCAATGCCTCTTCTAATCCAATATACCGCAATACCGTACAAAAATTATACATTTTGTTCACCACGGGCTTATGGTTTATACTCTCTCTTTAATTTCAAGTGAAAGTAAATACAGAAGAAAATGAAACCTAAGACTATTTATTTAGTTTGGTGCTGGACCCTCAAGGCCGGAAACAAAAGAAGGATATCGTTGATTTGAGACGTTCAAGTAAAAAATGAATGTGAACGCTAATGTGTGACCAGTTTCACAAAAGCTATTTCTAGTGGGACTTTTTGCAGATACCGCCTTTGTAACTTACCAGTACGTTTACCACATATATTCTACGGTTGGAAGGTCAATGTCGTCTCAAAAATTAGGCATTATCATCATAAATGTGGGTGATCAACGCAGTGCACTCAGTGATTTGGAATCCTCATGTTCAAATTGATGCGGGACATGGAACTATTGTGGTAAGGCGTATTACGTATCTGAAGATTCACAAGGGACAAGGGACATGTCTAGTTCAATCCGTCACTCTGTACTAACAAAAAAAGTGTGTAGAGGTGTGTCTGCATGCAAGAAATTCTATTTTTTTTTAATTTTAAAAGTATTACGCTCACGCAACTGCTACTATACGCAGCTACTAACTCTTCTTTTGCGGTAGCCCAAAGTAGGCCAAGCAGTAGTAGAGGCCACTAAATTCCAATGGGGCGTTTCCCAGATGCAAACTTATTTGTCAAAAATAGTTCTAAATTTTGCCAAGTGTGGCACCACTGTTGTTTTTGTTAAATTTCGCTAACAAAATAAAATATTGGCGCAACCAATGGTGAAATTGGAAACTGTCTTTGACAGATCTTTGAAAACGCCCTATTGCTATTGGTCCCTTTAAAACAACGCGCAACTAACTCAAGTGTGTCGAACAAGGGTGTCAGTGTGCTCGCGAATAGTTAAAAAATTAATCTCATAGTTTTTTTAAGCGCGCTAAAACAAGAATAACTTCAAAAATCTACAAAGGTAAATTTGTCTGTCACGACTTGTCACGACGTGTGTTTATTTGCGCGTAAAATATTTCCGAAACGCGTTGTTTATAGCAGGAAAATCGTAAGGAAAAATTCGTACACCCATATTCTCATATCTGATTTATTACGTTATTAATTGAGCTGTGGCAAAAAATGGTCGGATATTTCAAATTATACAGAGTTACGTCGTTTTCGTGTTTTCGCCTTCTACACTCATTGTTCGTTGAACCAAAAAAAACCGTTCCATACTATGTCGGTTGCCTACAAGGGATTGGTTTTCGAGATAGGGTCACCGTTCACTTCAGTGTACTTTTATTTTTTTTGTCACCAAAAATTTTATTTATATATATCTATAGTAAATTAATTTCCTGTTGTTTATTTTTATTTTACGGCTTGGTCATTTTAATTATCATTAGACCTCAATTGGCTTACTTACGGATTACTCAGATGTGCATAGTCAGAGTATTTAGTACAGTGTAGTTCTAATTATAATAAGTATGTATTTAAAACTATATAAGTATTATATCACCATCACACAAGCTTTGCTTAGTTTGGGGTCAGATGGTGTTGTGTGTGAATTGGTAATTTAGTTTCATTAACAAAGGCAATGAAATAATAAAAATATTACTATATACTAGCGAAATGCCATGGCTTCGCCCGTGGTACAAATTTAACTGTTCAAACAAACTAGCTCTTCAGCTTTATAATGTAAGTATAGATTTCGTTGAGTGCAAGCATCAGTTTTGTATGCAACAGTCCTATAAAAAAGTTGATTCCAGATACGAGTTAAACACAATATTTTTTGCTTAGTGTCGTAATCTGCATAACCCTGTATAAGAAAATGTTGGCGCCGATCAGGAAGGTAAATCGTAAAATTGATTACCTAAGTTGATTTAGAAGTTGTCACGTGATGAGAATTATTTTATTCTTGTACGCATTTTATAAAGAAAATAATTGTTTTTTTATCTTCAACAAGTTTGTCATCACCATTTACCGGTGAAGGAAAACGTAATGAGGAAACTGGCATGTTACAAGAAAGCAACTTACTTGGACAAGTGGCATTCGCCAACATGTGTTGGGTCAAGCCCCTTCAGTCCAAGGAGTAAGTAGCCCGCTTTACTGCAAGCCTTGGGGACATAAATATAGGGATACTTATGCTAACGTATTTACCTACTTAATTGTGCGGATGCAGACCGAAATGAAAGTCGGCTCGTTGTGATAAAGACATCGTAAAAAACACGGTTTTTTTAACGGGTAGAAAAAAACAGAATATTCGTCGACTTTCAGCCACCTACAGCAGGTCTACTACGAAGTCCGATAAACGATATATCGGCCGAAGTTATGGGCGTTTTATACCACGAAACACAATCGATCGGTTGATCTGATCGAGCGTTTCGTTCATCCCGACCGACGCTGATTTGACAGTTTTTGTGTCATCAATCGACCGATTGTGTTTCGTGGTATAAAACGTCCATAACTTCGGCCGATATATCGTTTATCAGAGTTCGTAGTAGTCCTGCAGATCTATGGAAAAGCGACGTTGTGGCCTAAAAGTAAAGACAATTTTACCCATTTGATTGATCGTACGACTCCCCCTCCGTAGCGTTTTATAGGCATAATTGCACATCTAACCTACCGTTCAACCCGTTGATGTCTTTCTTTCCATCCTGCTCTGTCCTTAGTAGTTTGCATAACTCTATCTCGTTTTGTCCAATCATTGGTGGAAAGTAGTGGCACGTGACAAAGGCTTATCACAGCGCAATTTTTACCTCGTCCTGCGCCCCCCGCTGGTGACTTATGAATTTAAGCAGATTCGTTTCATGCCCGATCAACAGGATGCTTAATCTATGCCTAAAAAGGAGTGCGTATTTTTTAAACTTTCGAGTATCTGCTTATTCACTCTCAACCTGCTCCTCGCTTTTGTGTCCCTGTGTTTAGTAGGAACATTCACGTATTTTTCATCGCTACATTAACTTTTAGGTACTTACCACATTAATTGAACCTGTTACGAAATAAATAAAATAAAAATTAATACATCTTTTGGTTATTTGACTTATTTGATCTTCATCCCTTACGCATAACATACTCGTACTTGCTTGATTCAAATGACTTGACTGTAACGTGAAAATATTTGTGTACGATGCGCACAAATTTTGAATACTCGTATCAATACTTCGCATAAGCATCAGAATAAAAACTCAAGATAAGGGACACTAAAAATGTATGTAAATCGAAAAACAAGAAAAATATCGAACAGGATTTTGTAAGTCTTTTTCTCTAATGTTATTCGGGTCGAAATAAATTGACGACCCGCCTCCATTTGTTATGGTGGAATAAATTCCTAACCAGACAAGGAAAAATAGAAGGAAAAAGTAGAAGTAAGATTGTTTTAACCTTTTTCTCTGCTCTATCAGCGGTGCTAAACCGGAACGGCTGTGGGCTTGTAGTCACAAAGTCGTCCTTCTTATCTCTCCTCTTCTTGGTTGGGCTCGTGCACCTCCTGTCTGATGATGTGGTGGATGGAACCGGAGGCGACGGGTCGATGGGCAGGTCACTATGGGCTGCTGGAGTGGAAAGACGACTGCGGTCTCGTGCCGCCATGCTACCTGGGTAGTTGGCTGAACGGAGCATCTCTTCAGCGCGAATGCGTTTGTTCAATGACCTGGTAATTAAAAGATTTTGAATATTGATATCAGCACCTCTAAAGAAAGAATGTGTCGAAAACAAAGCTCAAACAACAGATTTGGTACAGAACAATTATTACTTAATGTAGACATTTGCAACAGTAGTTTCTCTAAAACCGCGTCGGATGAAACCATGATGTTATGGTTTTTAGGAAAAAGGAATGTGATAAAAGATATTGTAACTAAATTTAATCAAATTGTTGTATTTAGTTACGGAGGTGAGATAGTTTTTGTACGACATAATCTTACACATTTGTATGTTTAGGCGTTCAGAAGTTCAAGCGTCAGCGGATGTGAAAAATAAATCTATTTCTAACGGATATTGGCGAACCTGAAAGGAAACCTACTTCTTGTCACTTGTATTCAGCCTTACGTTGCTCATCTAATAAAAAAAAGTTGGCTGATGATTTGGGTGAACTATTGAACTACAAATATTTCTAAGAACGGCCAGAGTACAAAACAATAATCGTTCCGGTCACTCACGAATTAGTTTTTCTTTGAAAAGGCTTTAATGCAACCAAAACCAAATAAAATGGCCACCACAAAAAACTACGACTTTATAACGACTACTACGAATAACAACATATAGGTACGAGTACACCACTACATAAATATTTACGAAGAGAAAATTTATTTGACATAACATGACTAAGTATGTTTTAAGAACTACGTTATGGCACTAATAACCTAAGTTAGTTTAGTATTAGTTTATTTTAATAAATTATTATGTAATATGGATTTTTAATCTGAAATAAATTATAATGTTTATAGTGTACAGGACTTAATTACGAATTAATTCATGTTTAAATCGTGATTAAGTCCTGTACATTATAAACATTATGTGTTCAAATCGCGAAAGCTTAAAAACAATATTGGAATAAATTACTTTCATTTCATTAGTCGTTTAAGTTATTAAAAAATTACACGCATTTATTTATTTTTTCGCATACAAAACAGGCGAATATTCAGTGCTTAGAAGTTTCGAGTAACGTCACTTCATTGTACAATTTTTACAAAGAAGTGTCGTCACAACTCGATGCTGAAAGTTTGTTGATCCACATATTTATATCTCTGTCGATTTTTTAATAATTAGATAAAACACAAAATAGGTACCTATCCTATTTTCCTGACGAACTAGATAATTAGAATGGTGTATTTTTACCTAGTTAAAACCATCGTCCCACTCAATTCTATAACCAAAAATACACCTCCAAAAAACCGTCTCTGTATGGGGCGATGGTTATCTGGCCAAGTTTAATGACGGAAAGACGCATGCTTGTATATTTCCCTCAAAAAGGGTTAATTTCTACTGACACATTTTGGCCAAATCCGCATAGGCAACGGCACCGTTCGAAAAATACTGAAAAAAATTGGCTCATATTTGTCTGGATTACAGCGCCTAATGAGTGACGCCATGAGTCTAGAAATACCAATAATGGTACCGTATGTACCTGTATGAGGCCGTTCCCCAACTTACCTAAAGTATTCATCCTCCTTCATCCTGTTGAAGAAGTAATTGGAAAACAGGTTCTTCGGCACGGGGCGAGCTTTAAATCGCTTCTTCTTCCTGGGTTTGGGTAGCACGTGCGTGGCTCTCTCGCAAATCTCTCCCTTCTCTTCTCGCTCGGTGAAGCTGAAGGGTTTCATCTGGGCACGAAGGTCCGCTTCGCTGTTTATTTTGGTGATGGCACGTCTGGAAGTCACACAGTCTTTGTAAAGTGAAGATAGTTGCAATGTTAGTTTAATCCCCTTCATGTAATTTTTTTTATATAGGGAGTTATAGAGTGACGAGCGGGACATGTGCCTATTGGTAAGCAACATGCCTGCCACATAACAGCTGCACAGTGACACGCAGCTATTGGAACGAGAAGGGTCCAAATCATTACCTAGCACTGCACTGCGCTCGTCACCCAGAGAAATAAGCTGTTTTACCCCGAATATCCGTGGTTTTACCTCTATGCCTTGTAATTTCACTGGAAACATTGCCCTTCAAACCGGAAAACAGTAATGTTTGCGCATTACTGCTTGGCGGTAGAATAACTGCCAAAGGTGTTGTATGTCCCCAGACGGACTATGCATAAAGTCCTACCACTACAAAACTTTACTTTTCTCCCATCAAAGTATTCTATCCTATCTGGATACAATTTCATACATGGTAACATGGTATCTTATAGGACTATGATTTCACGTCATACAGTATCGGTGATTTCGTCATTTTACTTAGCATAAAACCAATCGAATTGATAACCTCGGCCTGTTTGAACTCACTTAAAATGTAGGTAAATGCGGGCTATTTCTCATTTCCATAAGTTATAGAAGCAATTTAGAAAGGTGTAAATTACTTGATTTTTACTTATGGTTTTCCTTAATGCACATATTTTTCCTCTATCTTTAATCACATAACAGTTAAGTGTTTTCCTGTAGATACAATACACTCTACTTGTCATCTATCTAGGACAGGTAAACCATCGATATAGGAAACAAAAAAATACTGATTTATAGACTACAGGCCCGTATACAAAATTGATAGGTCATTTGAACCACCAGGAGACATATGTAGAAAGATAGAAGGGTATCAAAATAATAAGATTCAGCACTATGCTATTTGTAAGCTGTCCAACTGAGTGTATGTGAAGAAAGAAGGATACAACCCTCGATCTTTTCTCATTATGGAAACTAGCAAGTGTAATCCAGGCTATGATGAATATAATCTATGGATGTTGCAAATTTCAACTTGGTCCCTTCTGGCGTTCTGAATTCATTGAGCTACAAACATTCACATACAAAATTATAATATTAGTGCGAATCCTCCTATGTAGCAAAACTATCAACACTTTCTCTACAAACTAGTTTAATTAAATTAGACTAAAGTGAGACCAAGGACTGGAGGCAAGACCCATCCCAAATGTTATTTAAGAAGTAATATCACTTTATCACTACGACTTACTTACTGGAAATAGTTAAGTACTCAGACAAAAAATCAGAATGGTTATGAGATGAAAACATTGTGATTTACCATGACTTGTGCTTCGCAAATAAACAGAAGTGATTACCGAATCTCAAACCTGATGGACCACTTTTAAGGAGACTTGATTCTGTTGCCAAGGTCGAAAGCTCGATCTTACCTACCTACTTACATGCCCGATGAGTAAATTACGAGGACACATTTCTAAAAACGTGATTTTAGGAATTCCCAAAATCTGAATTTGGATTCACTGAATGTCTTCTTCATGCCAGAGAAAAGAGAATAAAAAAAGTAGTTTCTAAATATTAACGTCTAAAGATTAATATTTGTAAAGAAGCCTCAGAATTAAATTGCGTACATGTTAGTACTCGTATCTACGCAGCAGCTACTGCTATCTAGCATTATTTTGAAGACCTTCTTTTTATATTGGTGACATTGAAAGTTTTCTAAATTCACCGTGAAATTAAGAACTTTAATTTTAACTGAATTGGGCTCGACTGAATTGATTGCAATGTTATTTAGTGTTAGATGAGACGTACGTGATCTACCTTCAATTTCCCTTATTCCCCACGGCACTACCAAGCTTCAGTACTGGTAGAATTTTTCCCTTTCTGCGCTACTGCCGCTACTAGCCAGTAGTGTCGTGGGGAATTTTGAAACGTCTTAGGTCCATCTTCGTTCCCTTCTTTCTACAGGCACAGCTATAACATAGTAAGTACCTATCTTCAAAACAATTCGTAGTGTAACGTGACAAATGAAATAACAAAAAATCAATTTTAACTGACTTCAAAAAATAAGGACTACCTAACTCTATTCGGCAGTACATATTTGGTTTATACTAATGTTAAGTTTGTTATGAAACAACCTGATTTAGAGAAGCAAAATATTTAAGGGTTTTGAAATTTACTGCGTATGAAATTAAAATGGAATTCAGGAAGCATCGACAAAATATTGAAGAACAAAAAAGTATAAATTACGATTTTAATGAAATTGTTTTAGGTGATCGTGTTTTTACAAAGAATAATAAAACAGTCGGAAACAAAATTAAGAACTTATCAACTAAAACGTGAAACTAAAAAAAAGCATACAGCGTGCGTGTTGATTTTCCAATAAAACCTCATCGCTTGATCAGCCATGATCTTGTCATAGAGCGGGATTCTAGACTCTATGGGCACCGGCTTAGCTCTGAACTTCTTGGTCCTCTCGCATTTCAGGTTCAGCATGTCTTCTGAAAATGACTTCTGGAGAGTTCTGAGCTCGTGTACCATGCGGTCATCCTCGTCTCTAAAACAGTCAAATTATAAGCTTAGGATTAGCCACTATCAGTACCTGACAACTAACAACAACTCTAAGTTCTATGAGATTCGAAAGGATATGAATGCACCAATGTAAATTATTGATTATGCCCGTTACGACTACGTAACTGTTATGTCCTGTTACGTTCATTGTACGATTGCGCCGCATCTATCAATGACGTTATGACGTTGTCACGTTAAACTATCGTCCGTAATTCAACCGACTTTTCAGACAACTAATTTTTTTTAGGTAAGCGCACTCCATCGTATGCCATATCGTCGCATAACTTCAGGCGAGATAAGGCCAAGTGCAACCCCACCTAACAAATAATGTAAAAAAGTCTCATACCGGCGTCTTATTTATTTCATAAGCTTATTTTATCATTTTCTGTTCTATTATTTGCTATGGGTATAGGTATTCTTCCCTTCTAACCAAAATAAAATCTTTGATTCTGAACTTTTTTAAATGTCGTCCGCAAGCCTCACCAATGTCACCATGGTTCATCGTCCTAGAAGCGGTGTCTGAATCAAAAGTTATCAATTTACAAGCTAGCCTTTGTACTTAGCGGGAGCCGAACAAAAACATAAAATGTAGGATATTCGTTTGAAGAATGTATGTACCTAATTAACATTACCTACTTACTTAGGTACTACAATTTTGCAACTCAAACTAACGCCTACCCCGGAACCCACGAGAATTATTGAAAATATTCCCTACTTTCTTAAGTTTTATTAATTTTCCTGTTCTTTTCTTAATCAAAGATAAATGTATGTAAAAAAAGAATCCATATGAGAAATATAGGATCCTGGAATATGTACACTTGCTAAATTAAAAAAATGCGGAATCCAAACCTCTTTAAGTAGACCTGAAACTCACCTTTCCGTCATTTTAAAAGGCTTCGGAATGGTAATGCTTCTTCGTCGTCGGGTGGGGGAACGGCTACGCTTCATTCTCAAAGGACTCGAAGGCATGCTTTGCGTTTTAAACTCTTCATCTTCTCTGCTTCCGTTCGTCGTAGGATACTTTCTTGTAATGAAAAACTCGTCAAACTTCCGATCGATCTCCGTCTTAGGCTCAACTTTAGCATCATTCCAAGATATTGAGCAGGCGGAATGGTTTCTTTTCGGTCTTTCTACTTTTGATTTTTCTAGATTACTCTTCAATGATGTCACTTTTAACTCACTCCCGTTCCTCGGAACTTCAACCGGATCCATTTTCCGTGTGGGCCGCTTTAAACATGTCCCGGATGTCTTAGGAGCTAAATAATCGCACGCATTGGGTATTTTCGTTTCGTTTTTATTGTCAGATTCTTTACTATCACTGGAGAATTTTCTTCTTATTATCTTTGGTTTACTTTTCGTTTTCTTTATCACGGAGGACATTGTGTCTTCCGGTTTTGTAAATATAGTGTCCAAGGCCAATGTTTTGTCGATATCGTCGTTGCAGTCGATATGATCTATTGCGAACCCGAGCATGGCTTTCTTTTTCTCTCGCAGAGATTTCAGAGTGGAGTAAAATTCGTCTGCTGGTAGATGGTGTATCTCATTGTAATCTGGAATGCTTCTGTAGAAATCTTTCAGCTTAACTGCATCTACATCAGGAGGCGCAATCGAACATGTGGACGAGGACTCTATAGAAGACTGTCCTATGACACGTTTCTCCCGACGTTCGTACAGGCTTTTTGGCATTTTACTGACGGGGTCCACTGGGACCTTGACACAGGAATTTCTGAAAACACTACTATAATGATTCATGATTAAAATAATAATTTTGATTCACTTATTGCAGTAGATGTTAATGAAGAAATTAGATTTGTTGTGGTTTTAGTTGCTATGGTATAGATGTAAAAGATTGACGAAAGTAGATATTTTTTGTGTGGGTAATTTCAGTTGACCAGTGCATTAAAACAAATCTAAGATATATGATAGAATTACTTACATAATATAATTCGACGATACATCTACTACGTCGCAATTATTTCTCTACAAAGCTGGTACAAGGAATATTTTTTACTAATAACAAATTTATCCGTTTGCAGAACTGATCAACACAGAAATTAATAATCTACTTAAACTTGATTAAACTCTTAACTACGGTGTTCTAACAAAATAGAAGTAACATGGTCGGAAAAAAAATCAAGATCACTTTCTCATTTTAAATTCCAAGTTCAAACAGTTGCTATGGTGACATAACTTCCGTCTGCATTCCTATTGGTTATTTGATAAGGCTTATTTTGTCCCGGCGTAGTTTTAGCACGGAGGTTACGTAGAAGGGTGGGTCGATGAGATTGACTTAACTTAACTTCTTCTTCTACTTCTTCTCCTTATCCAAAATATGTGTAAAAATTAATAATATATAATTGTAATGACAAAGATCACGGACCCCGGAGTCTGTGGAGTGGCTAATTTAAATAAAAAAAAAAAAAAAAAAAACTTAACTTAAAAGATAATATGTAGCGCAAGGAAAACAAGATCTGTATTCAGTAGAGATAGTCCACACGGGATGACAATATTGATGATGAAAGCTTACATTTCATAAATGTTTCAAGCCACCAGTAGAAATACAGTCAATCGAGTAAAAATGCTAAGTATGGTTTTCCCACGTTAAAAAATAGTCTAGATATGTACTATTAGATATATTCAATTTTTTAAGCGAAAACTTCTTTTGGCGCGGCACATACAGATTTTTAGTGGGCTGTGAATTGAATTCTAGCGTCACGCTCGGCAAGCTCCGTATTTTCCGTAATTTCCAAAATATGCTATCAAATTCTGTGTTTATAAGTTTTCACTTCTATCGGCAGTTCCTATGACTGCCAAATTTTTGATTTTTAATTTAACGTATACGATTTTCGGGGTTCATGTCCCCTGTGACCCCCTCGCCCGCGTCCGTTACTACTATAGTGTGTGTACCAGATGTCAAAATTCCCGTAACAACAACATTTGGTCCATCCAGACAGACTCTCTACGAAGCGAGTAGGCGACACAAAGGAACACGAGTTTGCGAGTGAGGACGATGCTGTCGCGTTTCCTCGTTTTCCTCGCCTTGCCTTGTAGTCGCTCCGTTTTGTGACGGTTTTTCGACCACACTCACGCTTGCTCACTTGTTTTTAACCGCTGCTGAGTAAGGATGAGTGTGATTTTAAGTTACGATACGATAGAGTGAAGTCTCGATTTGTGTACTACTTTTATGGAATAATACCGTATGGAACTACTAATTTGGAATCCAAAAAATGCTAACGCAGTTACTTTAATCACCTCCATCTTGTGGTAGACAAAGACGGCAACATAATTGTAGTGGTAGGACTCTAGGACTCCTAGCAGAGTCTGCCTGGGGAAGCGCGAAGCACCATACACCTTAGCCAGTTATTCTAATGCCAAGCAGTATTGTGAAAACATTACTGTGTTCCGGTTTGAAGGGCAACGTTTCCAGAGAAATTACAGGGCTTAGAGATATACCTAACATCTTAGATATCTGGGTGATGAGCGCAGTGCAGTGCTAGGTAATGATTTGGACTCTTCTTGTTCCAAAAGCTGCGTGTCACTGTGCTGTTATGTGACAGGCATGTTGCTTACCATCAGGCACATGTCCTGCTCATCTCATCACTCTTTATTTTAAAAAAAATGTGTGGATGGCTAGCACTCATGCCGCCTCCAATCGGCAAGACTCCTCCCGAGAGCTTCTAGGAGGCCACCTAGCGAGAATCTGGATAAGCCAATTGACATTGATACATTCTTAGATTTTGATAAAATTATAGTATTTTTATGTTGTGTTAGAGAAGCGCCATCTATTATAATTTTGGTGAATAAATTTTTTACTCGTCTGAAAACCTCTCGCAAAAATAATATGTGATCTGCAGTCCCAAATTACACTTTGACATGGACAATGACAGTTTCTTTCAGACGTCTGGCTGTCAGTTTGTCAGCTGTCTGAGGTGTCTCTGCATAACTCTAAAACTCCAAACGTAAACTTGAAAACAAAAACAAAAACTACCAAGTTATCTGTCCTTCCATCAATTTTACTGGTCCATATCCTAAGAATAAAACCTTTATGTAAGAAATATATTGAAACACAATATATACTTTTGTTGACTACGTTAATACAGACCCGCAAATTCATTTTTTATAACCTTCATTTCAGCTAACCTAACATGACAATGTTTCTCAGTAAAAACACTAGGTTTCTAAAAACCAGAATTTTGAGGAGTGTGAGGGCTATAGCAGGTGTTCGACAAGCAAGCACGGTGGATCATGAGACGTACAAAGGAAATTATGACATTATTATTGCCGGCGGCGGAATGGTTGGCTGCTCCTTGGCTTGCGCTATGGGTTTGTTACACAATCTCTTTTAGCGTGTAGTGAGTTTGGCTGTCTTTGCAAAAACTCTCTAAAGTTGGTTCTAGGAACTGTGCCACATGCATATTTTTTTAATACCTATGACTTTTGGCTGTTGGCTTCTATTGCCTACCAAACTTTGGGACTGTACTATAAGTTATTACTCCCCACCATTTTAATCTTCCACATTAGAAACCATTAATTTTATGACAAAAGCTAACTGCAGCATCACTGTTGTGTATGATTTTTTTTTTTATAAACAGAATCATTTTTATTTGTGTTTCAACATATTACAGGGACCTAAAAAGTTTGCCTTATAAGTTGTGATTGTTTCAAAGCAAGTACCAGTTATACCTGCTATTATTGCTACCTGTATTCCAGGGCCCTCGAAAATTACTGTTTTTAATTGTGGTGTGGTGAATATTTAATTTTTGCCAGTGAATATTACTTTACAATTTCTAACAGGGTTATAAGAATAAAAACAAAAAATAGGCAACATTCAATTTATTTCCTTATCTCCTTAGTTAGTTAGTTAGTTTAGCGGGGCCTTTTCCACACCTAGCCTCTTTAGTTGGGCCATTGTGCGTGACACATACTTCCCTTTCCTACTCCAACCAGCCTAGGCAGTCCCAGAAAGCAAGCATCCAATTAAGGTTGCGACAGGCATCCGGAACAGACGACGGAGATTGGAGGAATTCTGCCCGTTGATTCGCCACACTGCTGCATGCCATGAGTACATGCTGTGGCGTTTCTTCTTCCTCCATGCATCCTCTGCATAGAGGACTGTCTGTTACACCTATGGTAAATAAGTGCTTATTTAAGGGACAGTGACCAGTTATTATACCTATAACTTTACGAATTTTGTCCCTGTTTAGTCTGATGAGGTTGCGGGCAAGTTTTTTAGATGCTTCCGAATAGCATTTTTTGTTTGCCTGCATCCTTCATTGTTATTCCATTCTGTTAGATGGGCTTCTTCAGTATTTCTACGCAGCCATGTTGTTATTTGAGCCTGGGGTATAGGCATTAGTGGTTCCGGTCCATGTACCTTTGTCTTTGCTCCCCTTTTGGCCAGTTCATCTGCTGCGTCATTACCTAGTGAGTCGCTATATCCTTTAATCCATTGGAGGGTTACTTTGTTCATACCCGCTATGGATTGGAGTGCATTGTGGCATTCCAGTATCAGGACAGAGGTTATAGTATTATTTTTAAGGGCTTCAGCACGGAAAATTAAAACTATAACCTCTTTTAAGTGCTTCATCACGGAAGCGCTGTCGTAGACAATTTTGATATTTAGGTCTCCAACATCTCTGGCTGCGACTGCCTGTGCTGCCCTGGTGATACCAATACATTCAGCTTGAAATATTGTGTTTAGATTGCTTAAAGTGGTTGATATCTTTATGTTTAAGTCGTTTGAGAAGACACCTGCCCCTGTACCGTATGTGGTTTTGGAGCCATCAGTATATTTATATCCTTTTCTTATCTCCTTAATATCTACCATATAATTTTTTTTATCTATATGTGCAAAATACAGTATACATAAAAATATGTAAAACTAGAGGCCCAGGCTTTGCTCGGATAGTAACCAAGATACCAACTGCAGTGCCATCTGCCGGGCTGATTTGTTAAACTAAACCTTCCAGGGCCCTACCCAAGCGTTTACAAAAAAATTCATTCAAATCGGTCGAGCCGTTTAGAAGGAGTTCACTTACAATGAAAAGTGGCATTGATTTTTATATATATAGATTTAATATCTCACATCAACTAAGATATCAGGCTCAACGAACCTATTATAGATGAAACATAACCCTTCTTGCAGTTGGGTAAATAAGAGTAGTGATTTTGTATGTTTGTGTCAATCTCTAGAGACACTGGTTCTACTTGTCTTGGCTGCGCTGGTGGCTTAGTTGGTAGGGTGTCGGCCTGAAAAGCCATGGGTTGTGGATTTGATTCCCACCCTTTTTTTTTAATGTGGTGTAAATACATGTACATATCCTCACCATGCAGGGACATTGTGAGGTATGTAGGGCTCGACACCATGACACGACACGACACGACAGACATGGTGCCCCTACCGACTAAAACCCCACAGATTTCTCCTGTATGGCCAGGGGTCAGGGTCATGAGGTCTTTCTTTCTTACTTTTCGCATTCTTGTCAACGACCCTGACCCATGCCACCTCCCTTATGCATTGCTTTTAGGGCGTTAGTACCCCCGCATTTAGCTCTAGTGACGCGCCGGAAATCACCATTGCGTCACCTTAGAAGGCCTATCCCTAGGCAGGGTGCCGGATGCTTTGATTCCCACCCAGTGTAAATATTTGTGTGATCAATTCGAACATTTGTACTGTGGGTTGTGGGTGTTTTCTGTGTATAATAAGGATGTAATTTTAATTATATAAGTATTATATCAGCTATCTGGCTCCCATAGTAAGTATAAGCTATGCTTAGTTTGGGATTAAATGGTGTTGTGTGTGAATTGTCCACCAATATTCATGTAATTTAATTTATTTTGTAAAAAGTTTAGCGGAGGCACTGCCGTGCCCCCAGATATCAATAGTACCATCCAAATAAAGTCAGTACACTCTACCTAAGGCTCTTTGGTTAAAATATCTAACTAGTTCACTGAAAAAGAATTATTTCTCTCTTTCCAGCTAAAAGTCCGCTTCTTTCAAATTTGAAGGTGCTTTTGTTAGAAGGAGCGCCTGAAGGGAACTTCAAACTGAAGTCAGAATATAGCAATAGAGTGGTTGCACTAAGTCAAGCCACCAAAGCACTGATGAGCTCAATGGATGTTTGGCAACATGTTGAAAAGATGCGGTTACAGCCAGTACGACACATGCAAGTAAGAATTTAAAATCTGGTGTATAAAATAGTGTTGTAATTCTGATTTGTGTGGCATTGTATCTTAGTATTGATCTAGCTTGACCTATTCAGAAAGTATAATATGTCACAGCCGACTACGTTAATCAGCCATTCATTTAACAGCTTAGCCTGTAGCCTGTTTCCTAATTAGTAAATAGCTCTGTTTAACTAGCGCCCTGATATTCAGCTGTATCATTTATTACTACATTTAATAATCTGGCTGGGTAATGCTTAGGCTATTCATAGTAGAGGATGAACATGTGACAGAAATAAGAAAGAAGAAACATCTGACAAAAGAAATTCTTTATGTGACATAATGAAACATGCTCTCTAACCAAAATTAAGAGTTCATAACTTACTAGGAATACAATACATGCTTCATCTTCATCCATTACATTGCTTGGCACCAAGATACCTTGTTGACAAAGGTATAAGTACCTTCTATTATTAGAAAAAAATATTGTCAATAAATATTAACTTGAATATGCCTTTAGAGTAGTCAGTGGTGATCATTTGAATTTAAAAGATGGATGCTATCTATGTGACTGGCCTCATGGCTTAGTGGGAGAGACGATCGTCTTAGGCGTCTGACGAGTGTGATTAGACGATGATGGTCAAGTGTGAGCCTACAATAGGTAAAAAAAAAAAATCATTCCATGGATTCACCGTGCGGGTGCCGGGTCAATCATGTGCCAGAGAGAGAAATCCCGAGTAGATGAGACTTGTGACACGGGTGTAGGTTTAAGCGGCCCCTTTCCGACGTACATTAACTCTCACCGTGAAAATATTTGTGTAATGAATTCAAATATCTGTACTGTGATTGGGTGTTTCCATGAATAATAACTATTTATTTTCAACTAAATATTTATTATACATATAAACTGTATGGCTGCTGTAGCATTGCTTAGTTTGGGGTCAGATGGTGTTGTGTGTGAATTGTCCACTAATATTTATTATTGATTTATTGTTTCTAGAGTATACTAGACACAATTATAACAAAACAATAAGTAATTAAAGGACTTCTGAGCCTGCATGTAATAGCAAAAGCATAATATTCATGCTTCAACATAATATTATGTAGTATAATGTTTGCAATTGCATATTATGTTACCTACATATATTATCATTAATTAGATAAATTAAAATAATAATTTTATCCTTCCAGGTATGGGATGCATGTTCAGATGCCCTGATCTCATTCAACAGTGCAGAAATTTTTGAGGATGATGTAGCATATATTGTAGAAAATGATGTCCTTCTTCATGCTATAAACACAGTCATCGCTGAGCAAACCTCTACTGACAAAAACAATCTGAAAATACAATATAATGCCAGAATCGCTGAGTACCACTTGCCTAAAGGAGAGGCCGTGCAAGGAAGTGTTGTGAAGATGGCTAATGGAGACACGTATACCTGTCAACTGCTGGTAAGTGAATCTATTTATTTCAACATCATCTACGTACCTTAGTGCTCGGCCAGACTAAAGTAGTGGTAGAGAATAGTGGTGGGACTCTTGGCAGAGTCCGCCTGGGGAAGTACCACACTTTTCCCAGTTATGCTACCGCCAAACAGTAATGTACAAACATAACTGTGTTCTCGTTTGAAAGGCAATGTTTCCAGAGAAATTACAGGGCTTAAAGATATAAAATCTCAGATCAGGGTGAAGTCAAAGTCAAAGTTCTTTATTGATAAATGTACAATTTACACGTCAATTTTATAAAAAAAACAAAATAAGAGTATACAAAGACTATACATTTTTAAAGTTTAAATTGAACTTTATATTGTACGATAAAGGTATCGTACAAATAAGTGTCAAAAATTAAAATATATGTACTTATTACAATTTATTGTAATGAACAATGTCAATTTTTTACAACTTTATTGTGAGTTTGCCATCACTATATAAAAACTCGCTGTAACTATAAAAAAGTTTGATCGATAAGCCAGCTTTTTAATCGGTTTTTGAAGCTACCCGAACTCGGTGCTAATTTAACTATTTTAGGAAGAGTGTTATAAACGTCCGGTCCCATAATGTGAGTCAGTTTTTCCGATCTCGCGAGAGAGTGAGGTATACTATCCAGCTTGTCAGCGTTACGTATATTGCGCGAATGTCTCTCCTCGCGTGTCGTATGAGTCTAAGTTGTTTCTGACATACACAGCTACTTGGTAGATCAAGATTGCAGGCAACGTAAGTATGTCAAGCTCTTTGAAATATGGTCTGACGGATGTGCATTGCGGCACGCCCACGATGGCGCGTATGGCACGTTTTTGGGCGCGGAAAGCACGCTCCCAGTCGGCAGCGCGTGCGTATAGTTCGGCTCCGTACTGTAACCGGGAATGCACCGTCGCGAAGTAACACGAACGAGATACATCTGCAGACACCACTCGGGATACCCGTCTTAGTGCAAAGCACGCACTGCTTACTTTAGCACACATCTTGTCGATGTGGTGTTCCCATGTCATGCAGCGGTCAATCTCGGACCCCAGAAATGTTGTGCTTTGTACCTGCTCAATCCGGACCCCGTCAAGTAAGACTTTTAGCGATTTTGTACAGTGATCCGATAGACAAAAGTGAATAAAATGAGTCTTTTTGGAGTTTACCATAAAACCGTTAGCACGAAACCATGTGTTTAAACCGTTAATTACAGTATTTAATTTGTCTTCTAATTCCTCTATCGAAAGGGCGGTTACTATGGCAGCCACATCATCTGCATACATGAATATGTCTGCACCCTTTACGGCGTCAGGTAGATCGTTCAATAGGAGTGAAAACATGATGTTTGAAACTGACGAACCCTGCGGCACTCCCATAGATGAAGACAATGGGTCTGATTTATTATCGCCATCGCCAGCATCCACCAGTTGAGAGCGGCCTCGTAACATGTCAGTCAACACAGCGTATCATTTCCCAGCTACGCCATAGTGTTTCAGCTTTAAAGCCAAGGTCTCATGGTCTGCGACATCAAAGGCCTTCGATAAGTCACAGCACAAGACTGCCACTTGCTGTTTGCGTTCACGAGCAGCCAACACATTACGAACCACTTCACGCGTTAGAGAAGTTGAAGACCTCCCTTCGCGGTATGCGTATTGTTGTTCACACAGCGCGTCGGTTTCCGATAGGTAGGCCACTAATCGCGAACTCAAGCCATTTCGAACACTTTGGCTATTGCTGGTATAATCGATACCGGTCTATATCCATCAATGTCATCCCTTTTGCCTTTGCCTTTAAATATCGGGGACACTTTTGATATTTTCAGCGGTGACGGGTACGAGCCTTCCCTAAGACACTTATTAAACAGTGTGGCGAGAACTGGAGCTAGGGGCAAATTGCTAGTTTTAGTAGCTCCATCGACACACCATATATGTCTTTTGACTTTTTGGGGGGGTATTCTAGACGAGACTATGCGAAATACTTCATCCGCCGTGAAACTGGTCAGTCTGAGAGAGCGGTTAGTTGGATGACGAGGGTTGTACAATGCTAGGTCATGATCTGGACTCTTCATGTTCCAATAGTTGCCTGTCACTGTGCTGTTATGTGGCAGGCATGTTGCTTACCATCAGGGACATGTACCGATCGTCTCGTCACTCTATATTTAAAAAAAAACTAAACGAGGGCCCGCCGCGACAACGCGCCTGATTTTGTCTGCAGTGGTGCAGCGGGTCCTTCAAGTATCCCGCAATCCGCATGCCTGTCGCCTATCATCCGGGCCTTCACTGCGGCCACTTATATCATTATAATATGAATGCAGTACACTGTATGGGTTGAGTTGCCCGCGCCACACCGCCCGCGCCGCAAGTCGTGACCACGTGCCCACCATTAACACTCAAGATTTCATATGTTTGAGTTCGCCGCGCCCGTCTTTGCAGTCTGGCCGATTTAGTTAGGCAGTAGACGGGTTGTTCGCTGCATCCGACAACATTTTTTTTTTTCAAGGAGAGTGCAGGCGATTGACCGCGCTGCTCATTTAATCGAGCAAAGATTTTTTACAAGAATAAAATTAAAATTTTGATTAACCCCCGACTACCTCGGATTGGTTATTTGTGTAGCATTCTACTAGTCAAGCCCTTTCATTTGACACCCATATTGACGGAGATGTGAAAAAAAAAATTTTTCGCCATTTTGTGGTAGCGGCCATCTTCAATTTGAAATTTGTCATAGTGCATAGTATGCTACTAGTCAAGCCCTTTCATTTAATACCCATATTGTGGTAGTAGTGAAAAAAATTAATGTAATTCGCCATTTTGTGGTGGCGGCTATGTTGGATTTGAAATTTGTCATATAGTAGGTATTTTACTAGTCAAGCCATTTCATTTGATACCCATATTGGGGTAGGTTGTGAAGAAATATATTGTCCGCCATTTTGTAGAGGCGGCCATCTTGAATCGATATTTACCAAACGTAGCTAAGAACATCCGCACGGTAATTAACATTCAAATAAAAAAAACCGCATCGAAATCGGCCCATCCGTTTGAGCTCTACAATGCCACAGACAGACACACACACACACACACACACACACACACAGACAGATAGACAGACATCGACGTCAAACTTGTAACACCCCTTTTTTTGGTGGGGGTTAAAAAAGGTCGCCGAGTGCAACTTAAACTTAAGTCGGACTAGGCCACGGATATCGGGACTAGGCTGACTAAAGCATACGTGAGTTACAAGGAAATTAATTTCAAATGTGGAACAATCAAGTTAGTTTTCAAAATAAAGCAAAACTAAGTAAGTAAAAAAAATTAAAACTATGACGCAACGTAATATAGGTATTTATTTTTTCTGTACAACAAACTATATTTTATACAAAAACTTACGAAACATTTTATACAATTTCAAATACACTTCATGGTGGCTGGACATCATTGGGCTTACTACATTTTTCTTCGGCCTCTTCAGTTATCAACTTTTCCACTTTATTTAGCCTAGCTTCTGATGTGTCTATCAATTTGTTCACTTTTTTCGTCAACTCCATGAGCTGATTTTTAATATCGACCATACAGATCTCTTGTATAGCGTTGATCGTGAAGGAAGTGTTGTAATGTAAAGGATCTGTGGAACCGGAAGTGGTTCTCTTTCTCCTCTCTACGTGCTGGCTCTCCAAAGAGTATCTGTCGAAGAGGTTGCTCTTTCTTTTCACTTGTCTCTGCCTGTCTTCTTCGTCTCTGCCTCTCTTTATCCTGAATTCGTAGTTGTTGTTCTTTCGTATGCTCTTTCTCGTGTCCTTGCGGCTCGCTACCATTTTGTATATCGACATTATTAATTCCTTTGGTATCTGTAATGAGATAATATTTTTAGTTTAACTAAGGTTTTTTAAGGCCCGATGTGTCTAGGGTCGTGTGCGTCTGTCTGTGGCATTGTAGCTCGTCGATCGTATAACATAAGATAGATAGAGAATAAGTAAATAGATCGGGGTTTTCCGCTCGGATCCTTTGTACCAATCGTGCATACTTGCTATGGCAACAGAATGATGTGCCGCGACAAAAGTTTAACATTTCCACATGAGCGACAAGGAAAGAGCGATCAGACCCGTGTTTTCGGTGTAAAGCGTTTGTTCCCACTCTATACGTAGTATATGCAAACTCTTTGCATAACTCAACTGTAAGAAAGGTTTTGTTTTTGGATGCATGCAATTTAGTGAGAACTCACTAGCTCACTCGCTAGTTGTCGTCATCACCGACATGCGTAATAGTATGTGTGTCTTTTTACACATTGTGCAATTACTAGCAGCACCTTCGCATTTTCACCCGCATATTTCCCGATCCCGTAATATCCCCGAGGGAAAATAGCCTATGTGTTATTCCAGATCTTTATCTTTCTATGTAGATACTATAATAGCTAACTAATCTACCGAATTTCATCCAAATCCCTTCATTGTTTTTTGCGTGAGAGTAACAAACATATATATCCATAGATTCTTACAAACTTTCGCATTTATAGTATTCATTACTTCTGTTTAGTGGTTAATTCCTAAGTGATAAGTGTTTAGTTCTCTCGACTGCAATTTTTTTGTTACCCTGTTCTCTCTGGGGTCGTTGGGTCGGATGTTGAGAGTGCGCATGTGCGAGGCCGTCAGCAGAGCTCCCCAGCGCAGCACCGCGAGGAGCTGTCTCGGAGCGCAGGTTAGCAGCGAGCTGAACAGCATGCTCTCTAGATGAGCCACCAGCTGCGTCTGGCGCACCAACCGGTCCAACCCTGCGCTCTCTTGGAGAGCCTGAAAATATTAAAAAGAACAATGAATAGGTGATCTAAATGTGGGTATCTTTATCCTCTCTACGTGCTGCTTCTCTAAATAGTATCTGTAGACAGAGGTTGCTGTTTTTCGTCTCTTGTCTCTGTCTATCTGATAATGTGTCAGAGAAAACCAGATGTTTTTGTCGCTTTCTGATCATCATATAAAAAATGTATTGAGTTTCTAAAATGCATGAAGTCATTCAGTTTACAGTTCAGTATGGCGTTGGTGTAGAATGTTTGGGTACTGTTATTGCTAAGTATGTAAAATAAATAAATGGTGAGCTGTTCGGACTGCCCATGGTGAAGTCAAAATCTACATATCGAGGAAGCTAATCTTGCTGTTTTCTTGGTTGGCAAAGCATCGTTAACGAGTTTGGTGTTGCAGATATTTATAAGCGGCGAATATCACTATATGTATGTATTTATTTACCCCAACCTTGAGGCAGCGTTACAACGGCGGCTGCTGAATCGTCGTGGTGACCGAGAGGCGTGCCAAAAGGCTCATAGGCAAAGCCACTCTCGTGCGAAAAAGACTTCAAAGTCTGGAACATCGCCGCAAAATAGCTAACTTATCGATTTTTATCGAATACACTACGGAGAGTGTGCAACTGATCTGCATGATCTAATAAATGTAACTCGAAGAAGCGGCACCGTGTTGGATATTCCAAAGATACGGACGAAGAGGTTTGACTCTATAGGTGATAAGAACGTGTAAGCTTGGGAATGAGTTGCCTGAGTGGGTTTTTCCCAGTAGTAATAATCTTGGTGTCTTCAAATCGGAAGTGAATCGGATTCTTCTAAGTAAACACGCTCCATCGTAGACCACATCGTCGCTTAACATCAGTCGAGATGGCGGTCAAGTGAGAACATATAAAAAAAATATATAATGAGTTCAAATCGCAAAAGTTTAAAAATAATGTAAATCAACTGGTGTTATATTCACCTGTATATCACTAACTGCCAATCCAACCAGCAGATTGGTCAGTATAACCGTCACTAACAACACAAATATTAGAAACATCCCATGCGCGGTCAGCGGGTAGTGTATCTGTGAATTTGTACAGTTATTGTAGAATATATCTTCGTACTCCAATTCCCCTGACATCATCATGACCGTCTTCACGAGACCAGCTGGCAGGTGGAAGGCTGGGTAATTGCTGAATAGGACACTGAATGCTAACCCGAACGCTATGAGAATACAGCTGTATGCTAGGAGAAATGTTGCGAAGTTCACCGTTACTGTAACAAAAAGAAAATTAAAAGTTTAATTAGACTGACCTTGTGCCTTGTGGCTCAGCAGCTCAGCTCACTGATACGTAAATCGTAGGTTCGATTCCTGTCCATAACTAATATTTGTGTGAAGCATATGGATAATAGTTCTCTGTCTGGGTGTTTGAGGTATCATATGTATATATTTTATTATCATATAAAAATTATATCAGCAGTCTGGTTGCCACTGCACGAATCTTGCAAACGTTACTTTCCTGACGCCGAGATTGTTTAAAATAGATATAAAATGATGTCGTTTTGTATAAGTACGAATAAAAGTGTAAAATATTGAAGATTGACTTTTAAATAAAACATGTTTAAGTTAAACGGGAAATTCTTCTATTTAAACTTGGATATCAACCATACATACCGGTAGTGAACATCTGCACATAAAGACCAAAAGTAGGAAACCGTCCAATGATCATCATTAGCTCGAGCCAGCAAAAGAAAATAGTTACTGCCGCGACATCGTGTTGCCAGTTGGATGTGTTTGTACGGAACTCCCCATTGTCGATATCCCAGTACGGAATCTGAAACACCATAAAAATATTTAGATTTTACCTAACAATAGCCAGAACGATCTCGTTATATCTATTTTCAAACAAAAAACACACTATAAAAAATTCGATTCTATAAGAGCTACAATTCCACATACGGGCACGTAAAGACACGTCAAACATAAACAGACACACCCTGATACGTCAGGCATACACAGCCAAACATATCAAACATATAAGTATACGGTCAAACACTTTGAACAAACACAGTTAGATACGTAAAATAAACGTAAACAGCACAGACAGAGAAGTCAAATATACACTGATAGACATATCAAGCATACACATGCAAAGGAGTCCGACATACAAAAACAAAGACCGATACACAAAGATAGATGTATAAAAATTAAAAAACACAGAAATACATGACAAGCACACTCTGGTAGCTGCCTCATACTTACATAATCTCCTCTTTTACATAAGGGCCCAAAGTAGGCTACTCCATGCAAAAATTAAGTAATTCTCATGTCATTCATCATGGTAGACAACTTACTGTACATAAAAACACTCCAATAATGATAAGCAGCTGCAACCAGTTTTCCCACTGTCGAATATACGCAGACCAATCCAGACACGATTGAAATATCTCTTTGGCTAGGAAACACAGGTTCAGGAGTAGAATCAGGTACTGAACCGGTCTAAGGTACGATGGTACATTACATGTTTCGTTTGCGCACAAAAATATCTCTGAAAATAAAATTGTTCTTAGTTAACTTTCAAACGATATGTTGTCGTTATTTTTAACTGGATTAAAATAACTATTATTTCAAACGTTTTCAAAACAATAGCTAATTTAACTCCTTTGGATTGAAATAACCAATAGTTGTAGCATGGTTGACGTTAACTCCAGTGGACCCTCCTGTAAGGACTACCTTCCATTTGCAATATTTTGAATATTGTTCAAAACATTTATTACTGTCGTTTTATAGAACGTTAACCTTAAATTCGTCTCTTTGAGTTTGTTTGACGTCACAAGCTTCGAAAAATGCTGTGCCGATTTCACTTTGCTCAAAGCTTTACAAACTTTTGACCCTCTTAAACCTTGTGTAAATATTTGGAGTAAGGTGGATAGTGCGTTTTGAAAATATTACACAGGACTCTCTGGACTCACAATCTAAATTATTATAATTTTTGATATGTTATTAAAAAATGTTTGTAATAAATAGTGAATAAAGTTTACTTACGTAGAATATAAAGACTGTACAGCGTTATGAATAACGCGTGGTATATTAAACTCAGCACGAAAAACTTTCTTATTCGTCGCCATTTCAAAAACAAAAATGTCTCGGCCACCGGGTGCTTTAACACGTCTTTGCGACCGACCTGTTAAATATACAATATAAACTAAGATTATTTAATACATTCTGACGAGACGAGCAGGACATGTGCCTGACGGTAAGCAACATTTCTGCCACATAACAGTACAGTGACATCCAGCTATTGGAACATGAAGAGTCAAAATCATTACCTAGCACTGCACTGCGCTCGTCACCCAGCGATCTAAGATGTTATATCTCTAAGCACTAATTGCAGAATAGGGAATATGCATTCATTTTTTTATATTTTTAATTCACTTTTTACATTATTATAACACAATAAAAAATATAAATGCTATTGTAAATGTACAAATTGATTTTTAAAATAATATTTAAAATATCGATATAATTTGTCCTGTTTAAACGCCGCCATCTTTCCCGCGCCTGTATGACATCACAGGCCACGACCTGTGTTTGTTTACTACAAGTGTTGCAGTTACTTTGTACCGATTTTTGAGTTGTGCTACCTAATCAAACGATGGAGAACACGACTTTTCTCTCTAACGCTACTAGCTCAGTACGAATATCGACACCGTTAAAGCAGAAAACATGTCATGTGACGTCACATTTGGTTTCCACAGATAGTGATGCGTTTCGCAAACTTGAATTTCCCGCGCCTATTTTGCACTTTTTAAATAATATTTTTTATAATTAATAACTAACTAAATAATAAAATAATTGTTTTGGCATAATGTCGGGACATTAAGGATTCTACGAAAAAAAAATCAAGCCAATTTAAACTACATGCATATTCCCTATTTATCGTATTAACACACGTAATACCTACAGTAGAATTACATATGTAAAGATAGTGCTTTCGGACATTTTGGACGTCGCATCCTGCACTTCTCAATTCGTTTCTGAGTGCAGATGTACAAATTTGTCGTCAGTAATTAACGGCTTTAACAGGGAAGGAAAAGTTCGTGAAGAAATATTTCGAGTGCATCCTTAATAAAATTTACCATAAAATCCAATTAACAAAACTTTTGTGTTACACTACCTCAATAAATGCCAGCAATAGTTCCGCCTCGCCTCTGGCTATACTCGGCACGAGCGGCCGGAAATCAATCGTCAGTTCGCAGTCAACGTCCCCAAGTTCATGCTCGCTGATATGCACGGCGTCATCCAGCTTGCACAGGTAGCGAGGCACCACGTCTGGGACCCGACGGACGATGAACGACAACGCTGAAACGCCGCCGTTCGTGCGGAGGGTCACATCGCCGCCGTAATCTGAAACGTCCGTAAAAACTTAATCAAAAAACATAATTTTGAAAATCTCTTCCTTGTGATGTTTGTGTGTCAAATTCAGCGGCCAGTCTATCTCACGTCTGAATGTAAAACATTCGACCACTATTCGAATTAAATAAATAAAACAGGTTACGCGTAAAACGTAAAACGCATGTGAGAGTTTCTTCCGACAGTTCCGGTAGCCTTGCAAAGTTTAAAGAGCACATGCGTCTGTCCTTAGAGGTCGTCAGAGAAGCGTCCGACATTCTCCGAACCGGAAACATCACTACTTCTACAGATGTAATGGCATACTGAGCAGTAAAAGCAAATACTGAGAATTAATTCAGCGTAGTTACTGGCCCTTCAATCACCTAACTAAATAGGTTTTTGCATTGATATTACTCTTCTCCTTAATTTTATTCTCAATTATAATAAAAAGAGAGCCATAATAGTAAAGCCATTTTAGATTGGCGGTAGAACTTCGAGCGAAAATTAGTTCATGGGGTGTATCTATAGTCACCAAGCGTCCGTGTTATGGTCCACTCATTTGCCATAAGCATCTTCACAACGACGTCAGAAATCTGACTCTGACAATGGCCCCGTAGAGACGCGTCACCATTCCCAGTCCAACACTTCTGATCCGTAATCCATATCTTACTTACCTAGTAGTAAAAGTACGCAAGCTGAGAATTCATTGAGCGCTGCTATGTGCAGTGGGGTGTATCCGAAGTTATCTGGCGCATTAGGGTCTGCTCCAGACATCAGAAGCAGCCTGGCAACATCACAAGCCCGCGCGCCTCTGACGATAGCCCCGTGAAGCGGCGTTCTTCCATCGCTGTCTCGGGCGCGCGCGTCTGCTCTTCTCCCGACTAGAAGTTCCACCACTTCTACTGACTGGGCTAACGTTGCTGGAACATACATCAATAGTAACATTTAAAACGAAAACAGTCTTATGTTAAAGTTTTTATTGTCTAATTTACAATTGAAATCAAACGCAAAAGAAAGTTGAATATCATAAAGTGGATTACGCATTTTTCCGTTTCTGGGTTGAATAGGTCGCTCTTTTTGGGTCATTTCTATAACAATATTGTCCAATTTGGTAAACAGAATTAATTTGTAATTTTGGTAACTGCAGGAAAGTCTGAATTTGGGAGATACTAAAAGATCTAACGAACTAAATATTCTAAATCTATGTCTAATCAGACAAAGTTAAGCGCTTACCAAGATGTAAAGGAGTTTGTCCTTTGAAATTGGGCCAGTCAATGTGAGCCCCATGGTCAAGTAGCAGACGCGCACATTCCGCGTGTCCATCTTCAGCTGCTAAATGCAGCGCCGTCGCTCTACCGGGCCCAAAGGCGGCTCTGACGTCCGCCCCAGCGTCCAATAACAGCTTCGTGCATACAGCTGATCCTAGAGACGCGGCCACGTGTAGTGGAGTCTCCGTAAACACCTACAAATAGAAAAAAGATAAACATTGCTTTAAGAAATTATTGCTCATTAGTTTGATGGGAAGCTTCCACCTGTTTGCAACACAGCATGACCTCATTTACAATGTATATTATTTCGAATTTAAAGTAAACACAACACACCTGCGGAGTATCTGGGCACGCGCCTGCTTCAAGTAACAGTGTGACCACTTCCGGTGCGTCACTGAGTACCGCGTAATGGAGCGGGGAACGCTCCGCAAGTCCAGCGTTGACATCGGCGCCGTTGGCTAATAACACCTGGAAAAATAAGATAAAGACAACCAAAGTTTTTATGGGTCACCTTTCATCTTGCTGCATCCTGTTTACCTTGACGCAAGCCACGCTCTTTGCGCTCGCGGCGCAATGCAGGGGTGTTGCCTTCTTCTCGCATGAGTCCCAGTTGTTCGGCGAAGCTCCGTGCTTTAGCAATAGTGTTGCACATTCTTCGTTGCCGACTAAGCAGCTTAGATGCAAACATGACCTACAAACAAAACGCTCATCTTAATTTGTGATCGTGGGAGTTGATACTAAAAAATCACTGTATTAGTTAAACTTTTATTATATCATAATACATAATTTTAACTTTGATTAATCCGTACATGTGCATGTTCTATTTTTTTAGTTTCCCCAAAACTCTGTTTTATTTTTGTAAAAAAATAGTCTAATTTACTCCCATACCACTAATAACATCAATCTATCTGTGAAAGTCCCGTCAAAATCATTATTTTTACACAAAAACAGGTTGACATTTCTTTATGTGTAACTTTTGGTTCATGCAAAGTCTATAGAGAGCTCTCCCTTGATAGTTGCAATTGCTATGAGCGTCGGTTCTGAGTCGTATTTTTTTACGTTTATAACGTTTGATATATCTTAATTAGTTACCTGCCAGCATCGTCACACGCATTAGCGTTAGACTCTTCCAAGTTCAATAGACGTCCCAACAATGTGCTTCTTCCGAGCCAGCATGCCCAAAGAGCGGCTGTCCTTAGGCCGTCGTCCGACAAAGTTGCCATCGTAATAGCCTCGTCATACATCCCCGACTCAACCATCGGAGATATCTCTTCCGCGTGCGGTAGGTGAGTCAAAGCGTATTGGATCTCGTCTGGAATATAATAAACATTGAAAATTACATTCAAATATAACTACTTAATCTATTTCTGCGCACGCTATTTATTTACGCTACTAGTTGGTGGATTGTTTTTGGTCGGAATGCGTAAATTTAGGCGTAATTGTGTGAGTAAGCTGGTACCTGGTATGATGCTAAATTATCGCTCTAATGTTCTTCGAATAAGCTTAATTTTAACTATATAAATGTTTCCCCGAAATTGATTTTCCTGTAGTGAGATAAAATATTTTCGCTGAGCCAAACTCAAAGTCGCACAAATATACGTAGGTAAATAAAGAATGCATTCATTGAAGATTTCCCAGAGGTAAGATAAATTAATATCTTCTGGGGCATTCATAACTTAGATGTGAGCTAAACCGGCTGATGTTTAGACAGGTTTTGGTTAGACATCGGTTAAAGAACAATGGCAAAATAATAGTTGACATCGTTGATAGCGTCTAGAAATACCATCTATACAAAAGTAATTTGTTGTTTTTGCTGAGATTTTTCACATAAATATAAATGGTAATAGAAGCCACAAAAAATATGACAATTTATTGGGTTTTAAATGATTAAAATAACTTCCTATTCAGTTCAAGTGAGACCACTAACTATAATCATACTATTTTGGAAGTAATTTTAAAACAATAATGACGCCAAAACATTTTTTATTTAGAGTTGGTTACTATTAGTAGATAAAATATCAGTATTTATAAAAAACAAAGGATAGATAATGGAAATAAGGTTCACTTAAACTTCTTCCCGCTGTATTACGATTACAATATTAATGCCTACCCTAATAACTATTGGTATTAATTTTATTTTATGTTATGGTAACATCGGAAATACCTTTGTCGCTGTCAAGTGTCAAGTTCGTTGCTCCTGCGATTTTCGTGTCGGTAGATTACGTATTTGAATATCTCATTATAATTATTGGACTTGGATTGTTTACCGCACTGATATTCCCATCGTTTTATGTGACTTGTGCGTGCCTAAAGGCACCTACATATTAATCTAGCAATCTTATTTGCTGTTAGATTAGTTATATTAGTTATGTAACAAAACAAGACCTCAGAAAAAGTAGTTTTCTTGTTGTGAGAACATGACGTCTCGACATACAATGTCAAACCTACATAACCTAAAAAAAGTTTAAACCTAAATATATTTTTTTCACGGCCTTCTCAAGACAAAAATCTTTTCATATGTTACTCAGGGGCTGACACTCAACATTTTAAGATATTTTTGATGTATAGACGCTATCATTTCGTCTCAACTATTTTAAAGTATGAAAGTCTGCCATTGTTCTTTATAAAACACTAGGGGTCTGCCCCAGCTTCGCCCGTGGTACGCATAAAGTACTTATAGCATTCAGGATCACGTACAAACGTACATGTCTAACGGTGAAAGATTTTTTGAAATCGGTCCAGTACAAAGTTCCTGAGATTTGCGCGTTCAAACAAATAGACTCTTCAGCTCTATAATATTAGTACAGATTAAAAGCATCATATAAAATGACAGTGACAATGTATACAAATTTTAAACGTGTTTTTTTTCTCAGCTACGGTTTAATGACGTATCATGTATGCACACGGGTGTGTCCTAAAAAGTCTTACTATCAGACTCAGTATAGCCTTTCTTTGTAAGTTATAGACTCATCTGACATGTGGCTGGCCTGGTACTTAGTTGGTAGTAAGTATGCCTGCGAAGTCGTGGCTCGTGGATTCAATCCCCACCCAGTGCAAATATTTGTGTGATGAATACAAATTTTGGGCTATGCCTAGGTGTTTTCTATGTGTAATAAGAATGTATTTAAAATGTAAAAGTATTATATCAGCTATTGGACTTCTATAGTACAAACTTTGCTTAGTTTAGGGTCAGATGGTGTTGTGTGCGGAATGTCAACCAATATTTATTTATTTATTGTTATTTACGTGCTAGACAGCAACTAGACAATATACAATGACACTGAACAGTGCTTAAAGGTTAATTTGATTTATATCCTAGATTTTTTATTACTATCAGTATTTCTGTATCGTTATGCAAAGTGTACACGGTTATTGTGTGAGATGCAGGAGCAAAAAAAGGCCAATTCCACTGCCGAAAAGAATAATAGGTCAGGAAGTGTGTCTTGGTGTCTTCAAATCGAGTGAATCGGTTTCTTCTAGGTAAACACGCTCCATCGTAGACCGCATCGTCGCTTAACATCAGGCGAGATGGCGGTCAAGTGTAAACCTATTAAAATTAAAAAAAAAAAAGGAAGCAGAGATAGAAAGGGGTTTCCATACCGAGTTCCCATATATCTCTCGATGGCTTGACACGGAGTCTCTCGGCGAGGTCTGCGCCGTGGGCGGACTCGTCGCTGGAAATGTATCCGGCCTCCACATCATCCTCTGTATCCTCAGGCACCTCGCTCATGCCCACGTACCATCGCGAGCTGCCCTCGCGGTAGATCTGCAGACCAATCAATACACTATGAGAGTTCTGTAGGGGTAAGGCTCTTTGTAGAGTCCACCTACGAAAGTACCAAACCTTTGCCAGTTATTGTGCCGCCAAGCAGTAGCGTGAAAACATTACTATTACCGATTTGAAGGGCAATGATTCCAGAGAAATTAGGTACTGTGCTAAGACACAAAACACCTTATATCACCAGGTGATGAGTGCAGTGCAGTGCTATGTAGTATTGAGCTGCGTGTCACTGTGTTGTTATGGGCAGGCTTGTTGCTTACCATCAGGCACATGTCCTGCTCGTTTTATCACTCTATATTACGATTAAGTATGATAAATCGATGTAGTTTTCTTGCGAATGTTCCGAATTCCAATCCCACAATACACATGTTTTTTTTTTAAATCAACTAATATAATAAACGTGAAGGTTAGGATTATTGTGGCTCAATCAGTCAGAACGCCTGAAACGGTCGGGTTGCAATTTTGAACACAGATTACAGTCAGGAATAAAACTAGGGCTACTTTTTATCCCGGATTAAATTACGCGAACGGGAACTACGCGGGTAAAACCGCGAGGCGTAGCTAGTGTTACATATATTATGAGGTCGAAACCAGCTAAAATAATAAGGGCCTGGTTTGCACCCACGGGCTTGATTCGTAAATTTCACACGAAAACAAAGAGAGAACAAGGCAAGGCCGGTTTAGTTTTAGTTAGCCGGTAGAAGCTCCGAAGTGTATGCGTAACCTGAACATCTTTACTTTTTCCTAATATATCAAGGAAAGAAACTAGGCTGTAATCAGTAACACATTGATTTATGTAAATCTGGAAACACATTGCCACATATCACAAATTTCAAGAAATCGCGATTGATAAACCGGAATTTGGCAACAGCACATTTCCAAAGCACACATTTTTATATCGAAATATCACACACGTTGTTATTGTTGTTGGTTATTTTCTTCTTATCATTCTTCTTTGAACCGGTCTCGTTTTCAATTCGCGCGCTGAGCGAAGGTTTTCGCAGCGCGTAAGTGCGAATCATAGCGCACCAGCGCCCGCGCAGATATCTCACTAAGAACTGAAAACTGAAAGCCCGGCTCGTGTCATCTCCGCCGATGGATCCAATCACAAACCAATACAAACAGTTTTTTTATTTATGCTACCGGTCTATTGACACTGTTTTCCTTTAAATTATTTAGATTCGAATGTAGGTCACACATGCCGAAAAAATCATCGCGCCTTAGACCACAAATCATTGACATGTGTATATTTTTGTAAATTTCTATTTACATCTTTTGATAGCGACACGCGACATTCTGCCCACGTATACTTTACGATTGCCAGCCGCTTCGCTCTGATCATTAATTTTTATTAAATCCCTTTCGGTAAGTAGGTACTTCTATACGAAATTATATCGTTTCTGTGTAAGTGGTGAGTGATATAGAGCTATTGGAATATAATGGGTGAATGTAAACAGTACGAAACCACGTACATTCTGATCTTAAATTGGATCGACAAGATAAACTTGTTCTACGAACCACTAGTAGCCGATATTTCAACGTTTATGTATACAGTTTTTGATACTATAAAATGCAGTGTTGTGCAGTATGTTATCATTTCAGCTCCTATTTTTACTCGTAATTACCAGAAAAACAGTAAATATTTTTTACATCGTTAGTGCCTGTCTAAGTACGTACGTTTCATTTTTCTTACTCTCACACTTGTCAATATAAGTTTTTTTTTAATAAAGAGTGACAAGACGATCAGGACATGTGCCTGATGGTAAGCAACATGTCTGCCGCATAACAGCACAGTGACATGCAGCTATTGGAACATGAAGAGTCCAAATCATGCCACCCAGAGATCTAAGATGTTATATCTCTAAGCCCTGTAATTTCTCTGGAAACATTGTCCTTCAAACCGGAACACAGTAATGTTTGGACACTACTGCTTGGCGGTAGAATAACTGGTAAAGGTGTGGTACTTCCCAGGCGGACTCTGCCAAGAGTCCTACCACTATAATTTTTTTTTTATTGATTGATTAAAAAAAATTGTTGATCTCTAAGACAACACAATTTCAAAGTTTTGTCTGATCATCTGTTAAGTATGTTTGTAGAGAGAGGTTATCGGACTATCATCAAAAGCCTTGCATATCTTTACCATTTTTGGTATACGATAGACGAGAGTGCCGCCGAGCTGAGCAGAACGGCCAACTGATAACTGACGGATGCAATATTTGAAGATGAAAAGTTCAGTCAATTACTGCCTATTTTTATTGCAAAACTGGGATTATGGATTGATAAAGTACAAAATAGGCGATATTCAGAAATATCGTCGATCGTTTGTCGAAAATAGAGCTTATATTCAACATGCCATAAAGTGACCGAAACCATATGCTGTTAGGAATACATGCAAACAATCGATTCGAGCTTCCAATATTAGCTTTAGTACGCCGCACTTTACGCGATGCTTGCTAAATTTCATAGTTGAGTAACTATAATTTGGTATACATTTGAATAACCCTGATTTTTCTACCGGTGTTACTTTTACAAAGGACGTTATGAAAGAAAGGCATGTTATATATTTGATGTGTAAGTACACATCCCTGCATACTATAAAAACAGTACCTGGTTGACCTAGCTTTGCTCGGTTTGAATGCGTTAAGTAAAAGATTTTCTCTAAGTATTAAAAGATTTTCTCAGAAAAAATCAGGATTCGAACCGGGGCTTAAAAGAAGAGATATTCCGTCTTAGCCATTTAGACTTAAATAACCATCAGGATTCTAATGACATTGGGAGTTTTCATTGAAAAACGCTCTGAGGGCGAGCATATTCCGTCTTAGCCATTTTGACTTAACAACGAAAAGTGGCGAAATAAATTATCAGATTCTAATGACATTGTAGCCGAGTGGAGTTTTCATTCGTTGTCTAAAAGCGGAGCGCGCAGTTTCTTGATAAAATGATGTTTAAAAAAATAAAACCTAGCTAGATCGATTTATCGTCCCCGAAACCCCCTGTATACATAATTTTATGAAAATCGTTCGAGCCGTTTCCGAGATTCAGATTCTATATATATATACCTACAAGATTTACTTGTTTAAAGGTATAAGATAAAAACTAACTTAGTTGTTGAATGCCACATGAAATCCACATATGAGTAGGCTTGTAATATAGTTTACATAACGTTATTCTATTTTAACTCTTGTTTAGACCACACGTCTGGCTGACGGGTTTCGTATGAACATCTCTTCTCCAACGTATCCATCACGGTCCGTACGTTCTTTGTTGCTCAATCGGTTCGCAAGCGCAGGTTAAATAGAAGACGGCATGATTCACTGAAAATATCATATTCTCGGACTTACATATTCATAGGTACACGGGCCATAGGTAGTACAATGTACATGTTCTAGTTTTGTGATAATAACGTTTAGGCGGTAACGCATTCTGTTACCAATCCTGGATCTTGTAAGCTATTTAGTTTAAGCAATTGCTTAGAGCATCCCGTTTGGGGACACAAAATACCAAAAAACTGGCAGTCATAGGAAATGCCGATACAAGTGAAACGTTATAACTCCGAATTGATATAGCTTACTTTGAAAACTGCGCGGGTAAAACCGGAGGGCGTGGCCATCTAGGCCAGTGAGAAATGTTGATGCATTTCGCATTTCTAGATGGCCAATGTCAATAAGCCCGAGTTTACCCGAATATTTCTCATCATTCCCGAGGATGACGCTAAAATTCAATTCACATCCCACGAAAAATTTGGCGCGCCAAAAGAAGTATTCACTTTAAAAAAAAGTGTTCCCCACCTAGCATCAAGCAGCAGGATTAGCATGATTAGCAGGAGGAACGACGTCTGTCGAGTCAGCTAGTTTATAATTTTAGTAGGATTAGTAAACAAAACAAAAAATAGTATATCGGATCAAACTGTTGGATTATTATTAGCGCGTTCAAACGAAAAAACAATGTTTCCAGTTAAATTAAAGGGCATGGGGATAAAACATCTTATATCTCTGGATGACGAGATTAATGTGCAGTGCTAGGTAATGATTAGGACTCTTCATATTCCAATAGCTGGTTGGTTCCCTACCATCAGGTCCATGTCCTGCTCGTCTCTTCACTATCTATAATATAAACAAGATTTTCGTTTGATACCCATATTAAGGGAAGATGTGATAAAATATTTTGTCCGCCATTTTGTGGTGGCGGCCATTTTTAATCGATATTAACCAAACATAGCTATGAACCACCGCACGAAAACTAACCTTCAAATAAAAAAAACCGTATCGAAATCGCTCCATCCGTTTGAGCTCTACGGTGCCACAGACTGAGACAGACAGACAAACACACAGGCATACAGACATAGACGTCAAACTTATAACACTTCTTCTTTTCGTCGGTGGCTAAAAAAACAAACACCAAAATAAATGATTGGCAAAGTCCACATGAAATATTGACAAAGATTTATTTATTTATAATGTATATACTGTACGGGGCTTAATCTCAAAAGGAGACAGAATCGGAAATGAATTACAAAAATATGAAAGATTTTTTAAAAGCCTTCAAACACATTCGCCCTCATCTCAGAGTAAAATTTTTCTTATATCTAATTTATCCATAATCTTCCTCACTTGAGGTCAACTTCAATAAGCCCCCTTGAAGAAGAAAGGTCCTGCGCCATCTGTTCTAGCCCCATAATTTGGTAGTTTGGCTACGTTACACCAAAGGTCCCTTTCTAAAATGACCTGTTTTAGTATTTCTTTTTTTTTTTAAAAGCGATAATATAATTTACCTGTTGTTTGGTGTCTTTTGGAGGAATCTTCTTATCTCGTCTTTTAACTCCGCTGGTACTCATTTTCCTTCTAAGGGTTTAGAATTATGTATTGAAGATGTGTTTTCTTATTATTTTCTTTTCAATTCGTGTGTGTTTCTCATTGTGTTATGGGTATTTTTTCTGATATTCTTACGACGTATATAGGTTGGCTAAAACAATATTTGATATACTTTTTAATTACAATTCCCATTAACGCTGCCGCTACGGTAAGTCTCTGTTATCATCATCATCCATCCGCCTTCTCAATCCAAGTCCAACTATGGGCTACCTCGGTTATTTTATCAGCTGCCTCGGTCGTTTTTTTTAAGGTGGTTAGATGGCACTGGGAATTTGTAGCTAAAACAGTGTATCTAGTGATACTTTGTAGTTTGTACCTACCACTCACAATCTGTTTATTTTCAAATCAAATATCTAAATCTGTGTATGTACTATGAAATATTGATGTGATTTACATACTTTTACACCCACCTACATTAAAAAATAAAATTTAGACACAATGTAATTTTTACGTTTTAAAACCTTTAAAAAATATCCATTGTATGTGTCTAAATACTGCACAATATTACTAGTATAAATATTTAAAAAAAAATGTGTTTCACGAACCACGACATTATAAAATGGTTTATTAGTTTTGATAACTGCCAATGTCGCGTTGCGATCATATTTTTTCCTATACTTACAGGACTGAAAAGTTTATTGACTATTGCGAGCGAAACGCGACACTCAGTCTTAAATAGTATTCATTATTTGATTTTTAAATAAAAGTTAAATGAAAACGATCACTTTTATAAATTTTGAAATCATTCCACCATTCACTGTCACAGTACCTCAGATTATGCGAGTCACTTATTATTTTTTAGTTAACCGAGTTTAAAGGTAGAACGCGGTAACAGCACAGTGCAGAGTGAGTTCCCTTCGACTACTGCTGATGTGGGCTGATGGTCTACAAACACAAATATCCAACAAATAATTATAACACGATCTCGCCGCCGTTGCTTTGTTCATATTTCCTATTTTTAAACCGTTTGTGGTGTAGGGTTTGATCTAAAGCACAGATAGCATGTGCACCTGCTCCAAACTTTGTTTTGATATTTTGGAGTGACGGTTAGAGCAAGATAGGAGCCTGATAGTAAGCCAGCCAGCCCGTTACATCAATGTGCCACGCAGCTAATTTCATCATAAAGAAACTAGGTAGGTACTACGCTTGTAACCCTGAGAAATTTGATGATTAATCATTTTGACATGTGATTCCCTGGATACGTTGCCATTCAAACCGGAGGACAGTTATGTTCGTCCGCTACTGCTTGGCGGTAGAATAACTTGCAGAAGTGTTGTAATTCCCTCTACGATGAGTCCTATCAAACTTGTTCATTATTTGAAGTTAAGTTAAAGTACATCAAATATGTAAGAAACCAAGTCTACATCTATGTGTCACCGTAAAATTATCAACGTTAGATTATAATCTTAACGCGTGAGATTATAATTTTTCGGTGGGTTAGGTTCGTTTGTAATCTGTCGACGTTAGATTATAATCTTACGGGTTTTACAATTTTACGGTGACATTATGTATATTGGGTTCGATCCCCTTCCAGTGCAGATATTTGTGTGATGAATTCAAATGTTTGGATTGTACTGCGTCGGGGTGTTTTTTATCTATATCTATACTAATATACATTATCCCCGAGTAACATAAGCTATATTATATTTTTAAAAAAATTAGGAATCCTTACTAAAACTCCAATAATGTAACATAAGGTGTAAAAAAAGAGCTGAAAAATTCCTTACGTCGCGTGCGCTGCGAAAACTATTGATGATAGAACAAAATCATTTACTACGACTTTGCAGAACTCATCATTATCTACAAAAAGTGTCGCGACAGCATATGTCTAAATATTATAGTTATTATGTCACAGTAAGCAGTTTTTTATTCTAAAATATTAATTTATGTATGCCGCCTCTTGAAAAGGCTCTTCATTTGTACCTTGGTATTAATCCTTATCAAAATAAATTACTATATATTCAAGACGGCTTTAATACCTTTTTATAATTTTTTACATTTCATTCGGAAGATATCACGAGTTTAAAAATGCAAGTATTAGAAAAAAGTCGCGTGGTTGTCGCTCACCGCGCTCAGCTAGCCAGCATGCGATGTAGGCTCCATGTAACTGTCACTGGGGTACGGGGGGGGAGTCAATGTAATAAAATAAAGTGCCGCGCGGCTCACTCGCGCGATCGGCTCCCTACGCAGCGGTCGTGTGCGTGATCGTATGATTTTAGCTTCAAAAAATTTTGAATTCGTTTCGTAGGTAAATAAGTGTTATAACTGCTTATAGGTTTATGGGTATTTCTGTTCAGCAAAAATTTTGTAAAAGGTAGTTTTCTAAGCCCATATTTTTAATTTTCTTTCAATAAGTACCTACTACTTACCTGATAATAAATATTATATTTTAATTATTCAAACCGCTTAGTACTTCATATAGTTCAATAAGCAAAAATTTTGTAAAAGCCTGTTTAATTATTTATTTCCTTCTATTTTTCATTTTATAATGCCCAAAATTCCAAAAGATCAAGATCTCAACTTTCTAAACATAGTTCCCAGGCGAGGGCAATAAGAATACGGCGTAATGAGGAATCTTCATCAGAAACTGAAAATCGCCTTGCAAGTCGGAGAGAATACGCGTCGCAATCGCGTGCTAGAGAGTCAAGTATCGAGCGTTCGCAGCGGCTTGCTGAACAAAATTTTATCACTGGCCCAGCAGCTGGTCAACTAGCTCAAATACCGAGCATACCGATGATTCCAACTGATCTGCCAATCCCTTTAAACGACTTCAGTTTCCGGTGAAATCATTTTCACGTTAACTATTAACAAGTCCCAGGGCCAAACCTTCGAATTATTAGGGATCGACCTACGAAAAGAATGTTTCACTCATGGCAACTGTATCACGTGTTGGCCTACCACGTGTTGGAGCTCCTGAAAATCAATTTATTTTGCTGCCACAAAATTAAACTACTTCAAATATCGTTTACAGGGAAGCTCTGACTCACTAAAACTAATGGCTTTTGTTTTGTAAATAATATTATATATGTATAAAATTTTAAAATAAAAAAATACAAAAAAAACATTAATAAAAAAAAATCATAAAAAAAATTCAAATTTCCGTTATAATTTTACTTTTTTTTGAAACCGATACAAAAAAAAGGTGTATGTGTGTGTATGTGTGCGTGCGAGCCGGGGCGGCCCATAGTGTTGTAATATATATACATTATTTACAACTAGATAAGTATTATATCAGCTATCTGGCCGCCATATTACAAGCTTTACTTAGTTTGGGGTCAGATGGTGTTGTGTGTGAATTATCCACCGATATTTATTATTAGTATTATTTATGCAAGCTATATTTGATTTTGTTAAAATCTATAAAGTCCAAATAGAAACTAAGTAGATCTTTTTACCCGACTGCGCGACGCAAAGGAGTGGTAATGTGTTTATCAGTCTATATATGTATGTATGTTTGATTCTTTGAAACACTACACAGACCAAACGCCTGGGCCGATTTTTATGATTCACACGTCAATCGATTCCTCTTAGTCTCGCGAGTGACACTAAAGGCATCCTAACCTACGGGGCACAGACTTGGTCATTAACTAAAGCTCAAAAGTTCCGCCTCGGAGTTTGTCAACGAGCAATGGAACGTAGTATTTTAGGTATTAAAAGACAAGACCATGTTCGCAACACCATACTACGTTCCATTACAGGTGTAGGGTCTGCCAAGCTTAAATGGGAGTGGGCGGGTCATGTGGCCAGAATGCACCCCGATCGGTGGGCCAGAGTTTCTACGTAGTGGACGCCATCGGCCAGTCGACCCCAGGGTCGTCCTCCAACGCGATGGAAGGACGATCTCGGAGCGTTTAAAAATGATTGGACGATGGTAGCTCAGGACCGGATAAAGTGGAGGGAATTGGGGGGAGACCTTTGCCCAGCAGTGGGACAGTTGAGGTTGAATAAAAAAAAATGTTTATTTTATTTGTATAGTTAGCTGAATATAGAACTTCTTTTCTACTTATTGCCTACCGAACTTTGATTAGCTCAGAAGGCGCAAGGCCCTATTAAACTTAACTTGCCAACCATACATATACGCAGATCATACAAAAAATATTACATTGAAAAATAAACTATACTACCATTTCAAACCATTCTTATACTCGTAGCTTTTAACTATCTTTCCAGAATCTTTCATGTCAAGAATCCCTATTCTCATAGACACTTCGTTCTGAGAATACTCACATGCGTAAAGGAATGCCAATTAGCCCTGTTCTCATTCTAAAATCTTACAAATAGTAAAGACCCACTTTGACGGTTGTTTCCTTCGACTTTGCATTTCCAAATATACAAAATAAACTATTCACAATTAGCAAGAATGGCAAATACGTTTGTGTTACCGAGGCGCTTTTAAACATGATTGATTGTTTTTAAGCGCTGCGAAAACATAAACTCTATTAGTTACCAGTTACCCATACCGAACACTTTTTGATCGTCTTTTGTGTCTATCGTCTCAAAAAATGTGTATCTGATGTGGTTGCGGTCTATTTGGACTGAATGTTATATTGTACTAAAACCGTAATGAACAAATCTTAAAATGACCTTTTCCCATAATGACTGATTTTTGAAATGTACTCATTCTAGTATGCCGGAAAAAAGACTGTCAAATTGAAGTACAGTTAGAAACATTTTTTAAAAGCTTAAAATAAAATAAGATAATAATTTTATATCAAAAAAAAGACAATTTCTATTCTTAATTTTAATATAACTATGATGAACTGGATGATAGTTGATGAAAATGTAGTGATAAAAATTAAATCTGATGCAAATTTTAATTAATCAGATAAGAAAACTCTTTATTAAAAGCCACAAAAATATACTTAAGAACGTTATAATCCAGATATTTCAATTAATGCTTTGCTTAGGACGATCTCTTGTAACCAACCGTGCAAATTGACTAAAAATTAAATGAAATAGAACCTAAACATAAAAATATTTATATACTACCGTCCTGCTTCAGCTTTACTCGAATATTGTCACTGTAGGTGAAGACTATTCATTGAAATCAAAACTATCCTAACTTTCAAGTTGGATCAAACAGCACACGGTGTACGATTTTGATTAAAATCTGTTAAAATACTTAGGAGTCTATTCGCCGACAAACAACGCAACTTATATAAGCGTAATTTATATAATATGTACTTAATATATTAAGAAGATAACACCCAATTTGCGGGTATAAATAAAATCAAAATTACTGTCGGATAAACTTTTTAGCCATATATTCTTTTTAACGACTTCATTTTATAGTATAGAGCAGCCTTTCCCAAAGTGGGCGATAACGCCCCCTTGTGCGCACTGCAGGCCTAAAGGGCGGTAAGAGACCCAGGAAAAAATGAGGGGGTTGTGTAGAGGCTTGGAGTCTTTTGTGTACTACCTACAGGGTTCATGTCTCAAGTTAACTCTTATAGTAAGTAAGTTTCGTTTAGAATTAATATTGAATCCCCACTAATATAGCTCACAATAATTCATTGAATTTGAAATTATAGTGGTTTTTAAGTATATGAAAAAATGGGGACGCAAAAAATATAAATTCTCAAAGTGGGCAACAGACAAAATAAGTTTGGGGACCCCTGGTAGAGAGTGACGAGACGGCAGGACATGTGCCTGATGGTAGGCAACATGCCTGCCACATAACAGCACAGCGTCACGCAGCTGTTGGAACATTAAGTTCAAATCATTACTCGTACCTAGAACTCCAGTGCGTTTGTCACCCAAAGATCTAAGATCAGAAATAATATGGCGAAGAAGAAAGATCCTGCAACGCTAATTGGTAGAAAATGTGTTGAGAACACGAGCAGCACATTTTTGGTGATGGTACTGATGAAACAATCATAGTTTTCTTGTCAGTGTATTGACCAGAGTATAACACACACTAGCATGAAGTACTGATGTTGCATCTGATTGTACATGTCCCGTCAGACATAATGAGTATGGGACATTAGGCATCAAAGACATTTCGAAAATCAGTCATTATGGGAAAAGGTCATTTTAAGATTTGTTCATTACGGTTTTAGTACAATATAACATTCAGTCCAAATAGACCGCAACCTCTGATGTGGCTTTTATCTGACACAGGACACAAATAGTGTCCATGTTTGCGCCCTGCCTTAAAGTCAGAAACTACATCAGCAACACAGTACTACGATCAAAAGCCAAAACATAGATGAATTCGAAAGCTACTATGCTCAATTGGGACTGGGCTGGTCATATATCGCATGTTTAGAATTGAACTGATTTTACTAATAATAATAAAAAAAACTACATAGTTTCATATATCGAACGGTAAAAACGTGCTTTTACTAAAGTTTTATTAAATGTATATTTTTAACCCCAACCAAAAAAAGGGGTGTTATAAATTTGACGTCGATGTCTGTCTGTCTGTCTGTCTATGTGTGTGTCTGTCTGTGGCACCGTAGAGCTCAAACGAATGGGTCGATTTCGATGCGGTTTTTTTTGTTTGAAGGTTAATACCCGTGCGGATGTTCTTAGCTATGTTTGGTTAATATCGATTCAATATGGCCGCCTCCACAAAATGGCGGACAAAATATTTCTTCACAACCTACCTCAATATGGGTATCAAATGAAAGGGCTTAACTAGTAGAATACTATACACTATAACAAATTTCAAATCCAAGATGGCCGCCACCATAAAATGGCAAATTGTATTTTTTTTTACTACTACCTCAATATGGGTATCAAATGAAAGGGCTTGACTAATAGAGTACTTTGCACTATGACAAATTTAAATCCAAGATGGCCGCTACCACAAAATAGCGAAATGCATTTCTTTGTTCACAACTCCCTTAATATGGGTATCAAATGAAAGGGCTTGACTAGTAGAACGTTATACAGATAATCCGAGATCCGAGGTAGTCGGGGGTTAATCAAAATTTTTAATTTTGTTCTTGTTTAATATTCTTACCGACGTTTATATTGTACGGGGCTTATTCACGATATAAATCATTGTTTAATTACCTCGACCACAGCGTTTGTAACTGCCGTAACGTCGAGGTAATTAAACAATGATTTATATCGTGATTAAGCTCCGTACCATATAAACATTTGTGTTCAAATCCCGAAAGTTTAAAAACAAATCTTACTGATATTCTAATCAGTTTTTTTAGTCGTCTCGCCTGTTCCTTTATGATCACAGTACAAATTCTTAAACCTCATTAGGCTGATTCTCGACTATTTGCTTCTAACCATAGAGAAGTTTTGTCATACTTAGGCTTATTATTGAATATACAATACTGTATTTTCACAGCTACGACAACAAGCTAACACTTCGGATTATTCTTAACCTTTGCAATCTAGGATATCGCTAAACGCAATTCAGAACACATTTCCACATTATGACTTAGTATTTTTGCATTTCATTAAAAAAATGGTTGGTTGAAACAGCATTCTACACAGTAGACGTCTAGGCAGTGGAATGCGTTGCCTGAGTGGATTTTCCCGATAGTTAAAGTTTTTTTTATAGTATAGAATGACGAGACGAGCACGACATGTGCCTGATGGCAAGCAACATGCCATATAACAGCACAGTAACATGCAGCTATTGGATGTGAAGAGCCCAAATCATTACCTAGCACTATGCGCTCGTCAATCAGAGATCTAAGATATTATATCTCGTAGCCCTGTAATTTTGCTAGAAACATTGCCCTTCAAACCGATTTTTTGCCGATCTTATGTCACATCGTATTTATTGGATTATTTTTTATTTGATTTTAATAACCTTAATTGAAATTTGTTACAATTGATAGAGGGCAGTTTTTATTTCGATTAATGGGAGCATAGCGGTGCTGTTTTTGCACGAACCCGAGCTTAATGGCTTGGTCCCATGCCTTGCCTTGCAAACACGTATTTAGAAGAACAGTTTGCCTTGCAAACCCGTACACGATTGGAGGACATATGCCTCGTATTGGACACAAGTTTGAAAAGATAATTAGTTAAACTGGTGCGTGTTTTGAGGCAGTGGTGCCGCCTACTGTACACGGGAAATCAAATACACAGGTCTGTACAGGTTTCTGGATGACGCATGACCACAAAAGATTCTGAGAACTTGTCTGCTTTCTCATGATGTATTAAAAAATTAAAATTAAAATTAAAATCAATTTATTTCAGGTTCCTATGACCCATAACATAAAAATACCATTTCAATCAATAAATTTAGACGTAAATACAATATTATAAACGTTAAAATTAATTTTACAAAATAATCAATTTAAAATCTAAAAAAAGTATTCCTTCGGCGTTTTTATCCTCCGTTTTTATAATCCAATGCGTACGCATATGATTGCAACCAGGGGTTCCGCGTTGGCAGACGCTGTTCTCATGACTAGACCAGCCGTACTTAACTTTAAGAAATTCAAAACATTGTAATTATATTTTTCAGATTGGCGCTGATGGAGCGAACTCAGCGGTCAGAAAAGCGATGGGTGTGCAGTACCTGTCCTGGAATTATGACCAGATGGGCGTCGTGGCCACCTTGTATCTAGCAGAAGTAAAGTTTTTATTTATAGTACAGATTGATGAGACGAACAAGACATATGCCTGATGGTAAGCAACATGCCTGCCCATAATAGCACAGTGACACGCAGCTATTGCAACATGAAGAGTCCAAATAATTACTGCACTGCGCTCGTCACACAGGGATATAAGATGTTTTATCTCTATGCCCTGTAATTTCACTGTTAATTTTGCATTTCAGACCTGAAAACAGTAATGTTTTCACATTACTGCTTGGCGGTAGAATGACTGGCAAAGGTGTGGTACTTTCCCAGGTAGACTCTGCAAAGAGCCCTACCACTCAGTAACTTATTCGGTAATACAAACACGCTAATATTAAACAAACTAGCTGGCGCGTTGCTACGCCTCCTGTCGAAAATTGATCGTACCAACTCAGATTTAGAACAAATTTGATTAGCAAAAGTTTATAGCGACACAATCTTAAAAGATAGACTAATCACGGACTGTCACGGACTTCGGCGCACGTCAACGCACGCTACGAAAGCTCGAAAAAAGAAATATTTTTCCCGTTTTTGCTACATTCTTCATTTGTACGCCGCTCCTATTGATAATAACGGAATGTTAGATAACCTATATACCTATAGCCTTCCTCGATAAATAAAACAACAAAACCAACCAACCAACAAAAAATATCTTTTAATTCGGATCAGTAATTCCCGAGATCCGAGCGTTCAAACAACCTCTTCAGCTTTATATTATGATATTTGTATTAGTATAGATTTGAAAATTCAATGTCTCTTTAAAGATATCGCGTGCGATAGAACAATGATCTCCATGATGTAATCTTGCCCATTTTTCTATCGGAATGCCCGTATCTGGAAAAAGCGACACCGTTCCATGTTTGACGTTCCAAAGACTCGAACGAAGAGGTTTAACTCAACTTTTGTGATAAAGGTGTGTAATGCGTTGCCGAATTGGGGTTTCCCGATGGTTACAATCTTGGGTCTTCAAATCGAGGGTGAATCGGTTCCTTTTAGCGGTCAAGTGTAAGCCTATAATAGTTAAAAAAAGTTTGTCGATTTAATATCCTTCTTCTTTCTTTGAAGTTGGTTAAAACAGGCGAGGTTCCCGCCAGAACCTCTGTAGGGCTACGTTTATCGCACCAAACAAAACAAAAATAGAATAATATTTAGCTCTAATGTGTCTTTGCTGTAATAAATTTGATGGCTATTAGGCTGTGGCTATTTAGATAATTCAGCTTTAAATACTCATTTCATAAATCATCAAAGCCGGAAATAAGGGACTTCATTTATTTGGATCTTTATCTGCACTAGTTTGTAACATTAAAAGCGTTTTTGTTTATTTGAACAAGGAGCCAACATATCTTAACCGGCCTCAAAAAAGGAAGAGGTTTTCAATTCGGATGTATGTTTTTTTGTGTATTGAAAGAGTCAAAACCATAATCCAACACGCAGGGTCAGTGCTGGTTGGTGGATGACGCATGACCTCGAGAGATTCTGTGTACAGGTTTCATCATGATATTTTCCTTCATCGTCTTTTTGAGTTAATGGCATTACGAGCTTAACTTAGAAAAGAGAATGGTGCGTGTAGGATTCGAAGCAGGGGCTCTCGATCAGAAGTGACCGTTCTCTCGACTAGACCAGCCGTAACTTACTAGACCCAGGCCATAATATATATATATAGGGCACAGGGCGTACACTCTGGGAGGCGCAAGAATGGTCATGATAGATGGCCATGCTTGTTATAACCGTGGAAATTTTCATTTCTAGATGGCCATATCCCGTGTTTACTCGAATGTTTCTTTAATTACAAGCGTGACGCTTGAGCTCTATTCCTGTGAAATTACAAAATTCAAAAAATTCAAAATTCTTTTCCCACAAAAAACCTGTGTGTAATCCACCAAAATAAGATTTCACTTCAACAAAGGCGCAGCTGTAGAAGCACGCACAGGGCACAGAAAAACTCTAATACGCACGTTTATCGTAACTTTGCTAATCTTAAGACTACAGTTGTTGGCTGAGTTTTATGTACTTATAATTAGTATGTATTTAAAATATATAAGTATTATATCAATTATCTGTCTCCGATAGTACAAGCTTTGCATAGTTTGGAGTTAGATTGTGTGTGAAAAGACCACCAATATTTATTTATTGTTCATCTAATAACGTGATCCAGGAATGCGAGAACACGACCGCGTGGCAGCGCTTCCTGCCGACCGGCCCGGTGGCGTTGCTGCCCCTCGACTCCAGACGCAGCTCACTCGTCTGGTCTACCTGGAAAGACGACGCGAAGAAACTCCTCGCCTTATCGGAGGAGGAATTCGTGGATGCGCTCAATGACGCTTTGGTTAGTAGGTACCAATACTAATTATCTTTACTGCTGTTTGCAGGGAAGGTGACGATACAAAACATTTTAAAAGTTGGTCCTGTTTAATTGCTGTTTACTATACTCCGCTTACCTGGTATGTTCTTGTTCAGAACCTCTTTTGGCTTTACGGCTGGCCTCGTGGCTTAGTGGGTAGTAACTCTGCCTGCGAAGCCGAAGGTCGTGGGTTCGATTCCACCCAGTGCAAATATTTGTGTGATGAATTCAATTATTTGCACTGTGTTTCTATTTATAATAAGTATGTATTTAAAACTATATATATGTATTATATCAGCTATCTAGCCGCCATAGTACAAGCTTTGCTTAGTTTGGGGTCAGATGGTGTTGTGTGTGAATTCTCCACCAATATATATTTTATTTATTTATTTTATTTATTTCTATAGATGGCAGAGAATCGGCTGTGAAATTGTTGAATGCTGGTATTCTGAAAGATCTACCGACTATCTATCTACATATATCTACATTGTATGATCTATCTATATCATTGACGATCTATCTATTATATCTAAATTGTATAGTTTTATCCATGGTTCTATCACTAAAATACATTTCATTCTCAAAATAGTAACTTGTAAAAGGCTTTATAACGCGCCTTGCGGTTTTGCCCGCGCAGTTCTTATTCCCGTCAGTTCTCTCATCTGGTCTACTTGGAGACACGACGCGAAGTTACTATTCGCTCTGCGGGAGGAGGAATTCGTTGATGCGCTCAATGACGGTTTGGTATGTGCTGTTTACCTGGTATATTCCTGTTCAGGATCTTTTTAATCGGCTGCGAAATCGTTGAATGCTGGTATCCTGAAAGGTCTATTTTGTATAGTATTGTCACTTAAAAGATATTTTATTCTAAAAATTGCAAGTGATTAAGATTCCTTAAATAAAACCTTACTGGTTTTATTTCGCGCCCCACTGTTTTACGCGCGCAGTTCCTGTTTACGTCAGTTCGCTCGTCTGGTCTACTTGGAGGGACGACGCGAAGAAACTGCTAGCCTTACCGGATGAGGAATTCGACGATGCGCGCAATGACCCCTTGGTATGTGCTGTTTACCTGCTACGTTCCTGTATAGAATCTCTTGCTGTCGATGGAACAGAATCGGCTGTGAAATCGCTGAAAGCTTGTATCCTGAAAGGTCTATCACCTATCTACATATTATAGACATAGTTCCACTCAGACCATGCAGCACCTGCTGTCATGCCCGCGGTGTCCAACCAGCTGCACCAGAATTGACCTAATGGAGGCCTCGATACCAGGAGTCACAGTTGCGGAATACTGGCAAGCAAAAATTTAAAAGATGCACACAAAAAAAAAGACAACATCATCGACACGAAGAAGAAGAAGAATAGTCAAATCAAATTGCTTTCAAATTTAAGCTATAGATAGCAGTTGAGTATTTTCCAAGGCCAGATGGACTAGGTTATCATCACCACTGGCTTTAATGTTGAAGGAAAACATAGTGTAAAACGGCAGGTTTCTAGAATCTTTCGTGTAATGCGTCATCTACCAACCCGCACTAGGCCACACTGGTGGATTATGACTTGACTGCCCCCCTAATTTAGGATTCCTAAACTACGTAACCGATTTTAATCAAATTTGCACACCGTGTGCAGTTTGATTCAACTGGAAGGATATGGTAGTTTTTTATTTTGGTTCACAGCCTTAATATGACAATATCCGTGCGAAGCTGGAATGGGCCGCTAGTATTAAGATAAACTTACACACATATAGGTAACGATATAATGCTACGTTTTATGTTGCATCCGCAGTGGAAGCAGTACCCTCGCAACAGCGGCGTGGAAGTATGCACCACATGGCTGACGTCAGCTCTCAAGCGCGTCGGTTTGCCCGACGGCGTCAGTCGGCAGCTGCCGCCGTCAGTCGAGTCTATTGCAGCGTCGTCGCGTGCTGCCTTCCCGCTTGGCTTCGGACATAGCACTAAATATATCGCGCCAGGTGTCGCTCTTATTGGGTAAGGAATAACTGTACTGAAGTTCGCCAAACAAAACTTTAATGTAGTGGAGTATGTACAGTGAAGGACCACACTAAACCATCATAATGTTTTTAATTGTCGGAGACGCATGCTCTAGCGCTTAACCTTGACAACTGATGGTAGTATCAAACGGACTAAGCCAATATGGCTCACTATGATTAGCCTCACTTTTCTTGCGCGGACCCCGTATCTAGGTGTTTTTATTCTATGGCACCAAATATATTTCGCCAGGTGTCGCTCTTATTGGGTAATGAATAAGAACACTATTCCCTTAACTAACGTGTAGTTTGAAGCTGGTTTTCCAACGGTGTCAGTCTGCAGCTGTCGCCGTCAGTGGAGTCTATTGCAGCTTGCAGCGTCGTCGCGCGCTGCCTTCCCACACGGCCTCGGAAATATTACCAATTATATATTATATATACATATATTGTAATCATATATATATTGCGCCAGGAGTCGCTCTTTTTGGGTAATAAGAACTCTATTCTCGTAACTACCGTAAACTCTGAAGCTGGTTTGCCCAGTGACATTATTCAGTAGCTGCCGCCGTCAGTGGAATCTATCGCAGCATTCGCAGCGTCGTCGTGCGCTGCCTTCCCGCTCGTCTTCGGACATAGCACCAAATATATTGCGCCAGGCGTCGCTCTTCTTGGATAATGAATAACAACATTATTCGTAAGTCTGAGTCTAGTTTGCCCGGCCGCATCAGTCAATAGCTGACGTAGACTGTGCGGTCACTTAACTTCGTCTTTCGTCTTTTCGCTTGGCTGACTACGAAGACAAGCTAGTGCAAAACTGGTCTGATGTTAAGCCACGATGCGGTCTACAATGGAGTTCGCTTTGTTGTCTAGAGTAGAGGTATTAATCAAAATATTAAACAGAAAAGACATAATGAGATTCAAGATAAAGTGACGGAACGAGCAGAACATGTGCATAATAATAAGGAACATGCCTGCCCTTAACAGAAACTGTATGAGAACAACAGAAAACGCATGGGAATATGAAAAGTCCAAATCATTACCTCGCACCGCTCTGCGCTCGTCACCCTGAGATGTAAGACTAATTTATCTCTAAACCCTGTAATTTATCTGTAAACATTGCCCTTCTAACCGGAACTCAGTAATGTTTCCACATTTTTATCTAACTAATAAATATACTGTACAACATTTCAGTGACGCGGCGCACCGCGTGCATCCTTTGGCGGGGCAGGGCGTAAACCTCGGCTTCGGTGACGTCAAGGACCTCACGGAACTGCTGGCTAGTGCCGTCTACTCTGGCCTTGATCTCAGTAAGTTAAAAGCCACTTATTTAAGTCGGTGGCTCTTCCTAGTCCTGTCCTAATAATTCCTGGAGATATGTTCCACCGGCGAAAACAAGGACTTAAAATGCTGCTTGAGTATGCATAATCCACCACGGTCCAGTGTGTTGGTGGTGGATTGATGACCTCGAAACATTCTAGGACCATGTTGGTGCGTTTTTAAGTTAGCGGAACGCACATTACGCGCATGACTTCGAAAGGACAATGGTGCGCATGGAATTCGAACCAAGGGCTCTGGATCGTCAGCTACCGGCTTCACCAGCCGTAACTGCCCAAGATTCATAAGTTGACAATAGTGGGCTGGTTATACCAACGAAAAAATTTCAAGTTTCATAGACCATGGGGATGTACTAGAGTTTCGTACATTTCGTTCCAGCGCATCCGTCCTGGCTGCAGAAGTATGAGACGTCCCGTCAGCGGCACAATGTGCCGACGCAGATGGCGATCGAAGCCATTCACCGGCTGTACACCGTCGACCTGCCGCCCGTCGTGCTCGCTCGCAGCCTCGGCTTGCAGCTCACCAACGCCCTCAAACCAGTCAAGGTCAGACCGCTTAAGTGAAACCATACAAATATTTCTCGTGAGCTGTGAATTGAGCTTAAGCGTCATGTTTGTAAACGAAATAAATCTGAGTGAACTCTATCATCTAGAAATTCTTAAGCATTAGATGGCCATGGTATAATGGTGATGGAAAAGAAATCCGTTTGCATTTCTAGGTGACCATAGTCCCGAGTCTTCTAACCATGACCATCTAGAATACTAACCTATTTCGCTATGGCGACGGAAAATATTATAGATGATTTCTTTTCCATTACCATTTTAGAAGAGACTTAGCAAAGAACACTTATTTATTTGCTTTGCGTATATAAGTCTATCCCGGTAGGCAGTACAGGTACACTGTAATAGATCCTTTTGAAATAATATTTAAAAAAATCGTTATAATGAGTAGAATAACATTCAGAGTTTCAACATACATACAATTCTGTCTTCATGACAGGCGTACTGCGAAACTTTTAATGACCGTCACTTCCTAATTAATGTTAATATCATTTCTACTAAGTTAAGTATATGCAACTAAATACCTCTCACATGGAATCAATCATATTAGGACCTAATTCATTACGTGTAATTTACTAATCACTAACCCATTAACATTTATCTGCATTATACCTAAACACTGTTATACCTAATTAGGTTTTTTTACTTATTATGTATACTAATTATGTAATAATTTATTACAATTTAACCGTCACTTTTGACAATTGTTTGTACATATAGTAATTAATCTCTATATATAAAAACGTTATGTTGGTTTGTGTACGCTTCAAAAACTCAAAAAGTTCTGCACCGATCGAGCTGAAATTTTACAATGATATATAATCCGCATCAAGGATTGTTTTTATCTAAATTTTGCATCATAATGTGCCACAGCGAAGCGTGGCAGGGTACAGCTAGTTAACTGTAATTATTGTTTATCATGTATTACAATAAATGTGAAACTTCCACATGCCTAAAAATTACCGCTGCGTTGTTAGTTACAAAATACCTACTTAATTTATTGATTTTCCAGTTCGATTGAATCGGCCTAATATTTATTTCCTTGTAAATGCTTGCAACCTGATAATTTCCCTTTAATTACTTCATAACATGTAATTTGTATGGAAAAGTTTCCCTTCAATCCGGGACACAGCACCCTAGTAGCAATTTAAACATTAATCTGCTTTCAATCGAAATTTAAGATTTGTCACAAATTTTTAATGTCAATTGTTAAACTTGAGACAAGTTTTAATCATTCACTTTCATGTTTTCCGGAAACTTGCATTTTGCTCTCTGTCATAAAGTTTGACAAATCAATTTGTTCTGGAAAAATCATACTCAAATTAGCAAAGCTGCAGCAACATTGATATATATTTGGTGTCATTTTGCATTTTCCTCTCTAAGCATGGTCGACACAGCACGCCTTTATCTTCCACTTTAATCTATCACCTATCATCGCATCGTATCTCCTTTATACCCATACCACCTCTCATATAATTCGTTTACTACATTTGTTGTTGTAAGGAAAAAAGAGGTATAAGAGTTTGTAACAAACGATGAACATTTTTTGGAGCTACAAGCTTAAAACTTATTCTTATTAATTGTTTCTGATTAGATAACAATAAATATTAAATCTGGCCAATAGCTTAGTTAAACTGCGAATGACACCACGGAGCGGAGCTAGTGTGTTCCATTTACTACAGATGCATACCCAACAAAATATTATTGCAATCGAATGAACGGAATGATACATCCATACGCTAAAAAAATATCGATTGTCTTATTGTAATAATTGTCTGGAGGTTACGAGGGTATTTTGAAAGAGTATACTAAGCCGAACGCCACGCACTGTACTCCTCTTTAAAAACTTTTTATTTTAACATTTCTACATGATCTCGTATTATCACAATTAAAATGTAATGATATAAATATTGCAAGATGTGCAGTGAAATATGAACTCTGTTTCCCGCACTAGGTCAGTGCTATGTGACAGTATTACCTACTTAAATACTAGCGGTCCGCCCCGGCTGCGCCCGTGATACATAATACATAGCCTATGTATAGCACTTAGGGATCACGTACATATTCAATGGTGAAAGAATTTTTGAAATAGGTCCTGCAGTTCCTGAGATTAGCGTGTTCAAACAAAAACCCCTTCAGCTTTATAATATTAGTATATTTAAATATTCGTACAAAATATAAACAAACTTAACATTAAAGGTGATTTACATAATTTGTGGCTAAATGCGATAAACAAGACGGCTATCGCGGTGTACCGCAAACCTATCACTGTTAAAAAATGAACTAAACCGGGATTCGATAAAATAAATTCACTCCTTTTGCCGTCGCCGTATTAAAATACCTTACCTAAGCTCATCTGTTTTTCTTATGGTTTCCGTTTAGTTATATCACCGAAATTTCGCCGGCGTCCAGTGTTTGAACACTGGCTGGGTTCTGAATGTCCTTTATACCTAAGCTCAGTTTTGTCTTTTTTTAAGTTTGTTTAATTAACAGACGCCAAAAGTTTCTACAACGATGGGACTTTACTCAAAAATTTTACAAGATTCTAAAATCTCGTAACTTTTGAATTGATATTTGGCCATAAGAAGTTTAGCCTATCGAGCGTATCCGTGACGCTCGACTACGTTACGTTACGCTACGGATTGTTTATCCGTAAATATTGTGCATGAAACTTCATCGAAACATCGGTATCCATTTCACACCACGGAAAATATCCTGTAATATATAATAATATTAATGTAGGTATGCTGATTTATTTCGTGTATAGGTAGGTATGTACGTATGCAGTACAGGCGTTAGGGTAGGGCGCGGTAGGGCCACCGCCCAGGGCGCCGGATGTAAATGGGCGCCGCGCCGCAAACGCAGGCGCCTCTTTGTGTCTAGCCTGTAACCAAACCTCGATCATTGAACGGTCAACCCAATGAAATCTAAAATGTCGCCCAGGGCGCTGGTACTTCTAAAACCGGCACTGTACGTATGACTGTAAGCCCATAAGTTAAGCAAACTGTTTCTGAATGACCCTGAAAACATTTTTGTGTTGAATCGCAATGCCTGTTTTGTTTTCAACTTTTAATAATAATCTGACTCACAATACATTTTTGTTTCAGAAATTCATCATGTCTTACGCAGCAGCGTAGTGTGAGTCACGATAGATTTATAATATATATGTAAATAGTCTGGTGCGAGTATGTGTTATTAAAGTAAGTACGAAAAAATACTTTAAACAATTGTAATAAGGAATAAGTTGCCTGATTAATTTAATGTAATTAAACTTTTGTCTAGTCTTTCTTTGTTTTATTTAACATCGAATTCAAAACCAAGGAAATTATTGTTTGAAAGTTGTTTTGTACCTAGTAAATGTGTGGACCTGTCTTAGCTATGTATTCTGAGTAGCTTTTAGAGATAGTAGAGTTTTTTCAAATGTAAATAGATGAGTTTGTCATTAACACTGGTTTTGATGGAGAGGAAAAACATGGTGAAGAAGCCGGCGTGTTCCAACATTTTTTTGAGGACTTGCGTCATACGCATACCCGGTATTGGCCAGGGTGATGGATTATGACCTTGTCTCTTTCCTTGTCAGAGAAGGCCCCCTAGTCGAAATGTAGGAACACTAAGCGATCTGTTTATGCTGATTGATTTTTTAGCACGCTCAAAATAAGCCTGCTCATTAGAAAGGTGCTACTCACAGATTAATGAAACAAAACGCAGTAATCTGTGGTGCTACTAATGAAAACTTGCTTAATAAAATCATGTTTTCGTACTAGTAATAAATAAGTACGTCTGTCAGTACCTATAAGGTTTGTAGCTCTGGTTAGTAAAGAGTCTTGATAGACGAATTTCGTCCTTATAAATGTCTCCCTACAACCTTTAATCTGAAGCTATTGAGGTATTAAGTACGGTAAGTAAATAAATTTTAAGTGAAAGTAAGTAAATTCCAGGTACCTAATGGGCATGTATAGCAGAAATCCCAAATAACATAATTAATTGGTAGGTAAAAGTAAAGCATATTGACAGCTAAAATTACTACCTAAGATCGAGTTCTTCATCAAAAACATTGTAAGATAGATAGATAATGATTGCTTATGCCATGATTGCACTTAACGAAACTAAAACTATCTTAAATTTTTCGTAAATATTATTTGTAAATTTAAGGTTTAATACGGGGAATGCGCCCTCTAAGCTGCGCTACCCCAAAGTTCGGTAGACGTAGAGAGCGCTTGCGGCAACTACCAGACTTAGGTTTAAAAACTACAGGCACGGCATTTCTCAATGATATAAGGTAGTGATAAAATGTAGTGCAACTGGGTATACTGAAATATAAATTTATTTGACAAATATTGTGCTTATAAAGAAAAAAACTCTTAGGCAAAGTTGATCGTTTATTGGTTCGTTCGTGTTTATTCGTTTTTTACACTTTGTGCATAATTTTCCAGTTCATAAATTTTATCAAATATTGTCTGATCGACAACCGTCGAGTATTCGAAAAACTTGTGTAATTTGTCCAGTGCCTTAAAAACTTCTTGTTTTTTTGGAATAATCTCTACTTCTGTATCAAAAGTCTGCGATCGTCGATCGATATCGGATTCATCTTCGCTCTCATTACCGTCAATACTCTTTCTCAAATTATCCTGCACGATTTCGTCGTCGATATACTCCGCAGCGGTAGCTAGGTCCTCGTCAAACAGCACCAAGTCTTCAAAGCTTGGGGTTGACATATCATCAACAGATTCGTGACCCGGAATTTCGGCCTGCGCCTCATTGCTCGGTCCAACTTCAATTTCTACATATTCTGGAACTTCTTGCTTAATTGTTATGATGCAAAATCCAGCTTTCTTAAAACAATTTTTGACTGTAACGTCACTCACTGTGAACCATGCTTTCCTTGCAAATTTCATTGCTAGAAGTAAGTTAATGTCTGGGTTAATATTTTCTTCACGACACAAAAAAGTATGCTGAACGACTTCTTTGCAGTAAAGGCGTTTGAATATGTGTTTGATTCCGTTATCTAGAGGTTGTAGTTTCGTGGTGCTATTGGCAGGAAAGAAAACAACTTCTACGTTTTCTAATTCTGGTAAGTCTGTATGAGCGGCGCAGATATCAATGAAAAGCAAGATTTTTCTTTGTTTTTCCTTCATTTTTTCATCAACTTTTTCCAACCAATCCTTAAATAACACCTTTGTCATACAAGCGTTGGTGTTACTGGCATAATCGACAGGTAAAGTCTTAACATCTTTGAAGCATTTAGATCGTTTTGTTTTGCCGACAATAAGAAGAGGTAATTTATCCGTGCCACTCATGTTAACACATTGAAGAATAGTCAGACGCTCTTTCCTTTGTTTTCCTTCGTGATTTTTCTCGTCAACTGCAAACGTTTTATCCGGTAGACACTGGAAGAACAGAGCAGTTTCATCGGCATTGTAAATATCGTCTGCATTATACCCCTTTAAAAGATTAGGTAGATCTTCAGTCCATTGATTGCTAACACCTGGCTCGACAGGTACACTAATCTCAGTTGCTTTTTTAAGAAAGTTTATATTACGACGTCTCATGAAACTTTCTAACCAGCCATTACTGCCGGAAAAGTTTATAACTCCCAATTTTGTTGCAAAGTCTATTGATTTACGTCTCAGCGTGGATCGTTCTATGGGAATGTTTTTGTCAAGGGTTTGCTGAATCCATTCTAAAAGGCACTTTTCAATGTCAGGAAAATCGACAGGTCGACACCTCTTAATATTTCCGCGTCCCTCAAAACACTGAGATTTTATAGAATCTTTTGATTTTATAATTTTATAGAACGTAGAGTCTGGTAACCCGAACTCGCTTTGTATTTCGTGACGAGATTTCCCACACTCGAAAGCATTCACGATTTTAAGTTTATCGCTTAACGACAACACTTTGAGTTTTCGTTTGGACATTCTGTCGGCACGGTTGAAGCTTTCTCCAATATTAATCAACGTAAGGCATCAAGATGACAAACAATAAGATAGGTAGGTAATAATACAAGTTTGAATTGAAGGAATGTATCGAACATCCAAATGTTTTAAAAGTAATGTAAGTTCAGCGAAATTTTAACATAAAAGCGAATAGCGCAACTGCAGTACCGTAGTAACGCCTGTTGTTCAACAGAGCCACCTGAACCACAGACCTGAGAGCTGAGCAACAGACAGTGACAGGGCCGCTAACCTCCAACTCTCTCCGTCAAAATAACAGTGTTACTGGTCTAAAAATACGGAAAATAGTAGAATATTACAGTAGATGAGTTAAAAGAAGACCTGTAAAACTATTGTTAATTAGTAATCCTTTTAATATATAACAATAAAACATTAAAAACCATTTGAAATACGAATTGATCCGCAGGCACATTAAATTTTTAATCATGTCAACCGACAAATGTAATTGGCAGTCATAGGGGCTGGCAACAAAAGTGAAAACTTATAACTTGGACTTTTATGAACAGCACTGCCGTTTCGTGTCTGCAAAGCGTCACCTGTGTACCTACTTCATAGATATATACTGTATACTGGTTACATTCGCTTTCGTCGGAATGCTCATATTTTGTCCCTTGCATATAACGTGTTGTTTAACCCACTGTCTCCGCATTATTTAAAATAAGTACCTTTTTACTTTCTGATCTTACTCTTAGAGCGAACAAAAATTAGTTGCTCCAAATAGCATCCGCAAGTAGTGAAATGTTCTACGGCAAGTCGTTTGCATTTCGGGCAGCTCAGCTGTGGAACGCTTTGCCTGTGACCACTGGACAAGCTCAAGACAATCGCACGTTGTTTTTAAAAACCAAGTAAAAGAAATATACTTATCGCAGTCATCACCCAATTGAAGCTGATATTGTAGTTAAAATCACAATGCTTAATATTTATTTATATATCATAACAAATTGTTTTTATGTATTAGTATATTACTATGTTCGTATTTATATATTAGGATGTAAATCTATGTTAATTGTAGAAGTATTTCTTTTAGTTGTAGAAGTTTTACCTAACCACTCCTTTTTGTACTTCCCCCTCCTTATTCTTAAATCTCTCTTTCTATCCTATGGTTGAATGGAAGAGATCGCTTTACTGATAAGGTCGCCAATTGCTATTTTACGTTTATTGTAAGAAACACTTGTTTATTTTTTTAAATTAAGTGCAATAATGAATTAACTTATCTACTGTATACTGGTATTAAGCACGATTCGGTGACATGAACTCACGTGATTTCACTTCTTTTCGATCCAAAAACTGTGTAACAGCACAGCATAGTTATCTTATTATAGAAAAAATCCAGGGTCATGATGTTTTCAAAGTGAAAATTTCTTTTTGCGCGCCACAGACAGATTGTTCGTGGGTTGAATATGAATTGAATTCTAGCGTCACGCTTGGGAATGATAAAAAATCTTCGGGTAAATTCGGGAAGCATTTTTAGATGCTCATGCTCATGACCACGCTCTCTGGTTTCACCCTCGTAGTTTTCAAAATACCTAAGCTATTAAATTCGAATTATAAGTTTTCACTTCTATCGGCAGATATGATGACTCCCAATTTTTCCCCCCCAATGAACTTTCACCAAGTCGACCTTTTTTCACGATAGTTTACATTTATATATAATTTGGTCTAACTGGGAGGATAGTTTTTATTTCGATCAAAGTTCGGATTAGCCAAATTTTGTCATTTCTGAGCAAAGCCAGAACGGGCCGCTAGTACGTATTTACATATGCGCATTTGGCAGTCTGGTACCAGAGCAATAAAGTCGAAAGTACTTTTTACATACCTACCTAAATGTATAAATTACATAGGTACCATAAATTCTATATTAGATTCTACTAAGTAATATTATACCTAAATGCAAAAGTGTGGATGTTTGTTGCTCAATCACATCTGAACATCTAATAGGTTTAGCTTAAAATTCGGAGCACATTTTAGATTACAGTCTGGAATAGCATAAAATACATCCTACTTTTTATCACGGAAAAATACCAGGAAGGGAACGGAGTGCTGCTTGTAAAGACATTTATAGAGAAAAAAATACAATCAACATTACTATGTCAGCAATGGCGGCGATTCTTCATTGGTTTTAGACATGGAAGAAATAAGGAAATTACGATTTAGTGCGGGACTGTAATAATAACAGGTCTACGGTAGGTGGTAATCTAATAAAAATTACGGTAGATTTACCATAATTAAGGCGTGTTGAAGATACTGGCAACAGAGCTCCACTATCGCTTATGGAGAGGTAGGCACACATACAAGTAGCACGCTCACAAACAAATGTCACGAACGCACTGCTAACCGAGAGTAAACGGTTATTTCTCAAATAGGGCTCTATTCAACACCAGCAAAGGTTGATTTTGTCGTAATGCAAAAATCGACTTAAGATCTCTTGATATCTTGAGATGGGATGATCGTCACAATCACAAACTTGTTTGAAAGACTTGGGTATTCCGCTATTCCGTACTTGATTATTTTGACGTGTTCCTTCTGAAAAAAAATGTGTTTATATTATTTTAACCGATCCCAATGTGATCCGTATGTTTGTATTAATGTTATTGAAACTGCAATAGGGATTCGAATGAAACGAATTTACTTAGGTATAAGTATAAATTATATATTTATATTATTATAATAGGTTAATGTTTATTTTGCTTTATCGTCGCTTTTACTCTCTCTACTAGCTTATACCTACTCTGAAACTATAGAATCGATACCATTGATTTGTTAGACGTACCTACCTAGGAGTCCTGTGAGTGGTCCGATACAAATAATCCTACTTCATCTAGGTAAGTACCTACTTTATTCGATGCGCAGTAGTACCTAGTTCGGCTACCTAGGTAGGTACACTTTATTCGTCAAAAGTCAACACTTTGGTCACAGAATAGATATTACCTTTGGTATTAATCTTCTCAACTATAATCTATTCTGTGGCTTGAGGCTCTGCCCACAGAATAGCTAAAAGTTACTTGAGGTATGTCGAAACAATAGATAGCAATGTACTATTATTCGTCTCTTTCTTCAACCATAGCGTTGTCTCTTTCTCACAACCTAAACATCCAACTAGTCTGTGCCAGTGCCAGTGCCAACCCTCGCACCTCGCACCAGTCGCCGCGATCTGCAATGTTCCAATGTTTACTGGGGAATCTACTATACAATATACATCTAGTTTAATGGTACGCTCTGTGAACGAAATCTACTAAATTCCCGCGAGTTCGCTGTATAACTACGAATATATTATAAGTGAATAAAAACGACAATAGGTCAAGATACAAAACACTGAAAACGAGACCGAAGGAAGTTCTTACATTGAGAATCAAAGATTTGAATTATATATTGAATATGAAAAACGGTATGTAGGTATAAGGCATTTTTAGATTGATTCCTTTAGTTCATTGACGTCTATGTTCATTTATTTCATTTTTTGTTTTTGCCGAGCCTAGAATCATACGACAGATAATGATAACATATATGATAGTCTAGATTCTAGACATCTAGACTATCAAATCTAGTCTAGATTGATACGATTAAGTACATTAGAAGCGAATTTTATTATTAGATAAAGAGTTGGATAATTCAGCTTTGTATTTTTTATAATTTTTGTAATTATATAATTAGGTAGTTATAAGTTTGTACCTAACTAAATTGTAAATATTGTGTCGAATATCTGATTCAGGAGTACCTAATGATGAATAAAAAAATAGAACGAGGCCCGCGAAAAGACACTATCAGAAGAGACAAAAACATAATTATGATGGAAGCTAACAAGTAAGTACCTACCTGTCAATTTACAACTACGTTAGTTAAATGTTTTTATTAGTACAAAACATGTAAGTATCTAATCGGAAATTGAAAATGATAAATTCTTAAGGCCGTACCCCGGGCAAATGACCTTGAGTATTTCTTACCTCATCGCACACCGCAAGAAAGAGCAAGAGAGAAACAGTAGGATTTGTCGCTGTTTTACGCTCAAATTTTAGAATAAACTCGTTATCAAATCAGATTTTGGTATTTTGAAAAAAAAAAGTGTCCGTAATGAAATTGCCTATCCATTGGTGTAAGTACAAAATCCAAAGAATGGTGTTTTTTTGGGTAAATGCATGATAATACAATACAATTAAATACATTTTTTAAGTGAAAACTTCTTTTGGCGCGCCTACGCAGATTTTTCGTGGGCAGTGGGCAGTGAATTGAATTCTAGCGTCACGCTCGGGTATGATAAGAAATCTTCGGGTAAACTCGGGACCATGATTTTTTTATTTCTATTTTTTATGGTTTCGTTGTGAAGAGATTATTACAAAAAACTTATTACCATAAAAAGAAACTATGTATCATTTTGAAGGCAAGAAATAGTAGAAATTTAATGTAGGTATTTTTTACTAGTTGATATTTGTTTTGGCTAATGAGTAGATAGCTCTGAAAACAATAAGGACCTCTCTTATCTCAATGTGATAAAAACCATAAGATTAGTCATTATTTTTTTATACCAGTCAAAAACAACCTGCAACCTTTCTGTCTAGAATTTTTTATCATGGTCCTTAATTTTCTAGAATAGGATTAGATTATACTTTTGACCGATATTTAAAATAATATTTTACAAATTTTAAGATTAAGTATTTGTAGGCAGGTACTAAAAAATACACGTGATTTTTGGTGGGGAAGGGGGGGTAGTTTTAAACCTCACCACCAAGGGGGTGGGAGGTGGGAGGGGTTAAAAAATGTTTTAAATATATAATTTGTTAAAAAAACATCACTTGATTAATGGACATCCCCTTGTCAAAAGTCAACGACAGAACCAAATCAGAATTGATAGTTTATTTTGAATTGACAATTTATCGGGTACTTTCAAAATATTTGTTCCAAATTTCATTTTGGTTAATGTAAAATAATGAATAAAATAATAAATGTAGGTACAAAGCACAAAATGTCAATGATAGGTATGATATCGCTAAAGCGTAATAAACAAAGGTAGGTACAGGGTTATTTTCATATTCAGAATGTTAGTATAGTATATCCTCTGTATTATATCAAGTGTCTAGTTGCAAAACTTCTGTGTTTTATCTTCAACAATGACGAACTTTCAACCCCTATTTCCTCCCCGTAAAGTTCTAAATTACAAAATAGCTATAACAAACATTTATTTGCTTTGCGTCAAGTGTCCAGATATGAATTTTCATGGTTTTATTTTCAACAATTACGCACTTCCATAGGTACTGACTTTCATCCCCCATTGTAACCCCTATTTTATCCCCATACAGTTCAAAATTGCAAAAGTGCCAGAATAAACATTTATTTGATTCATGTCAAAAAAAAAACCTGTTTTTTATCTTCAACAATTACGAACTTCCAAATAAACTTTCATCCCCCATTTCAACCCTTTCAACCCTTTTTTTCGCAATAAAAAGTGTCCTATGTACTTTTCTGGGGTCTAATCTATCTGTGTACCAAATTTCATTAAAATTTGAGTCTCCTAGCATTTGTAGTTTGTGAGATTCGGTGATGAATGACCTTTCGCTTTTATATATAATTTAGATAAATTGGTTTTAAAGTGATATTTTGTTAAAAAAATGTTTGTGGAACATTAACGAACTGAAGTAGCCACCCACATGGACCCACAAATGCTAGATACTACTCATAAAAATAAAAATAGCCTTTATTTCTACTACAAATATGACAAATAATTACTCAAACCTATATTATTGTTTAAATATGTATTTTTTTTTGTAGTATGAATTTACACATTGTTTTCTATAGTAATTTTTTCATTTTTTTTTTTGACGATGAGGTATGTACTCGTATCATAAGATTATGTAATATTAATATCTTAACACGGCCATAATGTTCCATGTTTAACTCAAATTTTTAAATGTCATTAGTGTAATTCGTTGTGTTAAACGGTACTAATTGAAATAAATAAATAAATAAAATAAATATTTAAGATAATTGGTTTCTGTTTTTTTCTTGTGTACTATACAATAAATATAAAAATGGGTGCGTGTACTTATGTACGCGCGTGAGAAGTTATACTTCTTTTATTTTATTAAATTCATCGCCACCGAAAATTTATCCAATATATAACATTCAAATACTGGCAATACATTGTCCAATCTTTCAATAATTTATTTGATTCTTGAGCTGAGCCAGCTGAGCAAAGTTGACAGAGAAGAGCGGCAACAGCGCGTTACCCGCGTATGTCACGAGCTGGCAACGTCGCGCGTTTTCGCCGTATAATTACTATTATGTATTCTATGCCTAGTAGCGGCAACCGTACGACACTATCTGTGTTCACTCACACATTGACATAAATGAACAAAAAAATTCGATGTTATTTCTACTATTAATCTACAATTTTCTTCAACTAAATATGAAATACCGCAAATAAAGACCAATTTAAATGACAACTATAGTCATTTCAGTGTAAAATTATACTCTCGTCGCCCATGAATGGTCAAATAGATTAGTATGAAAATTTGAAAATCGAACCACCTTAAGCAGACGACTTCATACTGTTAATTTTGTGTCACAGGCACGCGCGCATCTTAAAATTTCACTCTCATCATTTTTTCATAACGCGCCTAAAAAAGTATAACTTCAATAATTATATTTTCTTTTATAGAGTATGAGTAGTAGTCGCCTCTGCAGCGTAGTAGGCCTCTCCTAATCCTTTCCACTTGTGACACTTTCCCCTCTTGTTGAAAATGTCGCTCCATCTTTTGTGTGGTCTGCCTTTCCTTCTCTTACTATCCCTTGGTATCCACTCTACTAAACGTTTGGTCCATCTATTGTTGTTCATTCTACAGATATGCCTCGCCCATTCCCATTTTAATAATCTCATTCTTTTTCGTACATCTATTATTTTTGTTTTATTCCTGATATTTTGATTACAAATTTTATCTGATAACTAATCAATCCTAGCATACTTCTCTCCATTTTGCGTTGGCAGATCGCAATTTTTTTCCTCATCCTCCTTTCTTAATGGCCACGTCTGACAATCATATGTCAAGCAGGGTAATTCGTTTAACTTCTTCTTAATGAATATATTAACAGTGCTATTTTTCATCACTTCTTTGAGTCCCCAATATTATTTCCAGGCTAAAGTTATTCCTATCTGATAATGATAGATACTCATAGATACTTATTAATTCAAACTTAGCTCATAAAATTATGGTCTGACTATAGGGAAAACTAATTAAACTTCTAATTTTCAGAAAGTTAATTGAACGAAGAGATTCATTTGAAGTGCAGCTGACTGACAAACTACATAGTATTTGTGTAGAACATTCAGCTCCAAACACCGCAACAAACTTGCGAAAAGAAACTTTTGGAGTTTTAAATACTACAACATCCTATAACTATACGTCAGTTCAATCTTTACCTCTACCGCAGAATGTACAAACACCGGAACTAAGTGTTACTACACAAAAGTGTTTCAAGCATAAAAGTACAACAAAAAATATTCGAAAAGACCAAGAAACGCAGACAACTATTACAGAAAAGGTTAACCGGCAACTTGAACTATTACCAGAAACAATAAACAAACTATCTAAGAATGAGTCGCAGAGATTAAATACCGTTTATTCAAGCTCTGAATTAAACCAATTGGTTAAATATGCAAGAGAATTATCCGATCCTGTAGCAATCGCAAATCGCTATGAAATTTACAGATTATTTTGTTTGATAGTGTATTATAATAACCCCCTGGGATATGAACTATTAAAGAAACCGCTTAGCCTGCCAAACATTTCGTCAATGTATAAACATTTACCGATGACCACGGACATAAATACTTTTGTATTAAGTGGTTTAGAAACAAAATTTGATAACATGTTGCCTGTAGAAAAGGAGTGTATAGCAATTGTTGATTCTATGCCGCTTACTCCAGAGCTCACCTATAATTACGAAATCGATAGAATTATGGGGTTTCATGAATTTGATGGATCACAGAAACTAAATGTAGCCGAAAGAGCCGTAGTTATCATACTCAGTGGTATGTTCGTTGAATGGCACCAGCCTGTCGGATATGCGTTAGTCAATGATACGATTTCTGATTGCTTTTCCTTGATGAGTTGGGTAATCGATTTGGTAACTAACTTGTATAGAATCGGATTATCCCTTCGTTTAGTAAATGTTGCGTCTAAATTAGAAGCCGACTCTTTCGAAAAACGATTGATAAAAATCAATGTACCGTATTTCACTATACCAAAAAGAAAAAAAACAGTGTATTATAGTTGTGAGTCCAAATTGATGTTCGCCAGTCTAAGAGACGAAATGCGGACACATGACATCCACTATTCCAATAATCGTGTGGCAAAATACGAATTTATCGAACAGTTTTATCTTAAAGATAAAAAATAGTCAGTACAGGCTTGCGCCTAAGTTGACCGACGAACACGTCTACCCTACAAATTCTGATGATTCAACTAGTGCCATAGAACTTTTCAGCAGACCTGTGGCGTCTGGGATTTCGACTTACATAAGTTGTAAACAAATTGATGAATTGGGGCAAGATACTGCTGATCTAATACTTAAGTTAAATGATTTACTTTCACTTTTCAATTTGTCAAATGCTAGTAATAGTAAACAATCCCATGTAGAATCCCTAAAAAAAATGAAAAATATATTCGATCACGTAAAAGTGATCGACTCCAAGACCAAACAGGACAAAACATGTTCTGCAAAGTTTCTACAAAAAATCCAAATTAACATTAATTCAAATTTGCTTGTGTTCGAACGCCTTGAACTGGAAAATCAGGCTGGTTTACCAATCCGAATTCGAAACCAAGGATTAACGGATGTTTTTTTCAACAAAATACGATCGCAATGTAGTGCTACAAAACCTATAGCCAACCAATTTTTAACGGAATTTAAACGACTCTTAACGTTAAATGCCGTAAAACCTTTTAAACATTCCAATAAAAAATCTCCTCATCATTCTCTTTTGAAATATCCCCACAGGAAATGTTATCGCGAGAACCTTTTGAAACGTCTGAAGAATAGTATTCCACATCGCACCCAAGAAAACACACCTATATATCGGTATCACTTAAAAAATAATGAAGTCACGATATCTAATTCCGATTACTGCCACATGGATAGGCCTGAAAGACATACGTTAGTTTATATGAGTGGGTATTTGTTGAATAAATGTAAACAAAACCACGGGTCCTGTGATATTTTCAAAAAATATGCTAACGAAACTAGTGAAAACCTAACGTTGAGTCACATTTTGATGGACCACCAATGTTCGAAACATCAGCTGAGTCTGATGTCTAACCCGTGTAATAATTTTCTGATGATAGTTGAACGTCTAGAGGTTGCCTTTCGAAAGTTATTCAGAAAATATACTTTAAACTCTAAAATAGAAGAAGGACTGTTAAATGAAATGGACCCATTAAAGTCGGAAATAACACTACCATGCCCATGTTTCCCCTGGATTTTTTTAATGAAGCTCTTTATTAGGTTGAAAACTGTGTACACAGTTCGCTTGAACAGCCGAGAAATGGTTGAACGAAAACAGGAATTGAAAGGTGTTGTTATTCCATTGTTACTATGATAAACCGAATACCCAACAATTTACATTATTCCGAGAGCTGGCAGCAAATTTTGGGTAGGTATTTGCGCAAGCTCTCCTATTATACACCAATCATCATAATCATGCCACATTCGTTCACTGCTGGATATAGTCTTCTCCAATAATAATACGCCACTCAGCAAAATCCTCGGCTTTACGTTTCCAACCGCCACCGGCTGCCTTGCTCCAAAGACATTTACCCATTTGACTGATCGTACGACTCCCCTCCGTAGCGTTTTATAAGCATAATTGCACATCTAACCAACCGTCGGACCATTTGATGTCTTTCTTTGCTTCCTGCTCTATCCTCAGAAGTATGCATAACTCTATCTCGTTTTGTCCAATCATTGGAGGAAAGTAGTGCCAATGACATGGATATTCGGCTTATCACAGCGCGATTTTGTACCTCGTCCTGCGCCCCCGCTGGTGACTTATGAATTTAAGTAGATTCGTTTCACGCCCGATCAACAGGGTGCTTAATCTATGGGGCGTCCTAAATTGCGCACATGTTTTTTATATAAATTTATAAATGTTATCCAAAGGTACTTCGTTTCTACCTGGGGTACCACGACACCACATCTTTTATTTTTTTATTGTATTCATTTTTCGTGCTCCTCACCGGCCACGTCTGCACTTCCGTCACACCCCGGACACTCAAGCAAAACTTCATACAAAAGCCGCTGTCGAGTTACCTACTCTATATTATCTATTCTATACCTCCGTGTTGAGATATAATAGGACAGCTATATAGTTTTCAGCTTCACTCAAAAATCTACCCAAAATTTGCCGCCAGCTCTGGGAATACATTCTTGTTCAAGTACTTATTAATGTTCGTACCTGTAAATAAAATAAGTGAATAAAACTATGCATTTTCAGTTTAATTGTTTACTTTGTAGCCTTTGACTAGTTCGAGAGCCTAAGGCTGATGCTCCTGAATGAGGAATTTTCCTAAAGACAGATAGAAAAATATGTCGAAGGATTGACATAATATGATGATAATATTTGTCTAAAAATTTATGTAGGTAATATGTACCTATATTAATTTGTTAAACTTTACCTGAAAATAACGATATTAAACTTTAAGAGGTAGTCGTTCTATAAGTGTTAAAATTTATACTTTTTATGTTTATTTAGGGGCATGATATTTGTACTTGTCCATTACAGAAGTTTAATTTCCACCTGCCTACTGAACACAAACACAAGAACAAAATTAAAAATTTTGATTAACCCCCGACTACCTTAGATTTGTTATCTGTAGAACATTCTACTAGTCAAGCCCTTTTATTTGATACCCATATTAAGGGAATTGTGAAAAAGGAAATGTAATTCGCCATTTTGTGATAGCGGCCATCTTGGATTTGAAATTTGTCATAGTGCAAAGTATTCTACTAATCAAGCCCTTTCATTTGATACCCATATTGAGGTAGTAGTGAAAAATATTATATAATTCGCCATTTTGTGGTAGCGGCCATCTTGGATTTGAAATTTGTTATAGCGTTTAGTACTCTACTAGTCAAGCCCTTTCATTTGATACCCATATTGAGGTAGGTTGTAAAGAAATATTTTGTCCGCCATTTTGTGGAGGCGGCCATTTTGAATCGATATTAACCAAACATAGCTAAGAACACCCGCACGGATATTAACTTTCAAATAAAAAAAACCGCATCGAAATCGGCCCATCCGTTTGAGCTCTACGGTGCCACAGACAGACACACACACAGACAGACAGACAGACAGACAGACAGACCGACAGACAGACAGACATCGACGTCAAACTTATAACACCCCTTTTTTTTTGTCGGGGGTTAAAAATAACCCGAATCGCATCAAACAACTGCAGCCTTACTAATCGAAATGCACTCAACAAACTCGCAACTACCCGTTCTCCAGGGTATTTATTTTCTAAATTATTGTATTTTTATTTGAAAACTGAACAGAACATTGGCGATGATAAAGTCACGCATCTGCACTTAGAAAAATGCTCGGAGGATGCTTTTTATAGTGATAAGACTCTTTGCAGAGTCCGCCTGGGGAAGTACCATACTTTTGCCAGATATTTTATCGCTAAGCAGTAATGTGCCAACATTACTGTGCTACAGTTTCAAAGACAATGTTTCCAGTGAAATTACAGGGTAGGTATATGGATAAAATATCTTAGATCTCTGGGAGATGAGAGTGCAGCATCGACCAACTCGATCTTCCGCGCAATGGTGCTCGCTGCAGTGCAGTGATAGGTAATAATGATTTAGACTCTTCATTTTCCAATAGTTGCGTGTCACTGTGCTATTATGGGCAGGCATGTTGCTTACCATCAGGGGATGTCCTGCTCGTCTCGTCACTCTATATTAGTGATGTAACGAATTTCATATTTTGGACATTCGCGGATGCGAATGCGAATATTCAGTTTTTTTATTTAAATTTAGCGCCATTTGTCTATGGCTTAGTACACCATACACCACCAACAAGTGTACCCAGCGAGCGCATGTTTAGTGGCGCTGAACTTGTTTACACGCCACATCCCCATCCCCACATCGAAACAGACTTGATGGAGAAAAGACATCAAAACTACTATTTTTAAAATTAAATATCACCCTATTGAAATTCAATTATTATAAATGAATATGATTAACTGTTACTTTTTTAGGGAGTGAAGCTTAGATAAAGTACTCGTACCTATAAGTAAAAGAAGTATTTTTATTTGAGACTTTATTTTTGTTTTGTTTGTTTAGAGTTAACATAATTTTGATTTGATTATCTAAATATTAAAAATACGTTTAAATACTGAGAAAAGTTTAATGAACAAATTCAATGGTGTTAGTTTGAAGTATCATAATAAATACTTTAGTATTAGTAAATTATATATTATTATTATTAATAGTAAATTAGTATAAATCTTATACCTTTAAACGAGCAATTCTTGTAGGTATATATATAGAATCTGAATCTCGGAAACGGTTCGAACGATTTTCATGAAATTATGTATACAGAGGGTTTTGAGGACAATAAATCGATCTAGCTAGGTTTTATTTTTTTTAAACTTCATTTTATGCGCGTTTTTAGACAATGAAAAACGCCTACAATGTCATTAGAATACGATTACTTATTTCGCCACTGTTCTTTAAGAAGTCTAAATGGCTTAGACGGAATCAAATAGGCTCGCCCTCGGAGTCAACAGGCCCCGGTTCGAATCCTGATGGTTACACTCGGGACTTTTCTTTTTGTTCTTTTTTTTCTGAGAAAATCTTATCCTTAGAGCCTTAGCTTATAAACACATTTAATTCGTATCTAAGTAGGTCTAAGTAAGTCGTACCTGGCTAAAAAAACCGAGCATAGCTCGGTCAACCAGGTACTACAAAATACATAAATAGTATAATTACATTAAAATGTTGTGTTAAGTACGTGGGACACTCAGAAAGTTTTGAGAAACTAAAAAACTAACTTCTATGAAAACAATATTTGTACTAAATCTTTTCAAAGAACTCTCCACCAGCCTCTATACAAAATTTCATGCGTCTGAACCAATTTTCAAAACATTTTTTTTCCATTCCTCCGGGTCTTCCGGCGATGAAAACTGTATCCCTTTTTGAGTTGACTTTTAATTTAAAATTTCAGGACTGTAAAGACTCTGACCGGTGTGGAGTCTAGGAAGTCCCTCGTTTTGATCGCAGAGTGCGCAGGCGCGTTGTCGTGGTGAAGAAGGACCCCGCGGGTCTTGGTGTTCGGTAGCTTGTTACTAATAGAAAAAAAAACTTCTGTCGGGTATTTTATGCTATACCATTCGGCGTTGATGCTTCTTTGGTCTCAAAGTGGAATTGAAATTAGGTACCCCGTCTAAGTGAAGAAACTAGCGATCAAAATTTTCGCTGCTCTTCTCGATCGCTTCAGTTTCTTAGACGTTGGTTCATTTTGGAACAGCCAACCTACCGACTGACGATTTGTTTCTGGATCGTATTGATAAATCCAGGATTCATCACCTGTCACAATGTCGTAAACGCGGCGTGACGAGCCTGCATCAAATTTTTGTATCATATCACGCTATCACGGCATCAATCCACACGGGCCAGCTTCTGAGCTTCGGTGAGGTTGTGCGGCACCCAGCGAGGAAATTATCCTCTTACTTACGCAAAAGTGCACGTGCAAAATCTTGTGAACACTTCCTGTACCAATCTGCAGAGTATGCTGAATCTATTCGTACGTAATGTGTGTGTTTTCTTGAATATTTTTTTTACTGCCAGCACACTTTCTTCGATGACAGCCGTCGTAGGACGACCATTCCTTTGCTCATCCCCCAAAGTAAAACGACCGCGTTTAAACTCGCTATACCAGCGGTAGATGGTTGCTTTTGAAGGTCCGTCATCCATAAAACGTCCGTCCGTCCGTCGTCTTTCTGAGTGGCATGGTTCAAGTTCTAATGACAATTAAATTTGTTTGCTTCATTAAAATAAAAGACTTAATTTTATTTTTGTTTGTTTAATGTGCTAACTACGAAGATAAGATAGAAAAGGATGATCTTGGCCCAGATATACTCAGAGAAGAATTTGACAAAGTAGTAATTAACATTAAAAATGATACGGCAGCAGGAATTAATGGCATACAAATATAGAAATGATTAAATATGCTAATTATTTCTTTATTTATTTATTATTAAAAAATAGAAAACAGAAGAAGGAAGATATTGGGACATCTGATACGATACGACAACTTCATTAGAACAATAATGGAAGGTAAATTAGGTAAAGGTAAAGGTAAATAAAAAGAAGGGAGGAGGAAGAGAGGTAGACCTAGGAGAAGTTACAAGAACCAAGGGTAGGAGAAGATAAATGTAGTGTCGTATCAGGAAGTCAAGGAGAAGGCGGAGTGTAGACGTACATGGAAGGAACTCCACCGACAAGAGCGTCGCTCTTAAATTATGAATGAATGTGCTAACTGTTAACTCTTATGTGAAACAAGAAAAAATTAAAAATTTTGATTTACCCCCGACTACCTCAGATTTGTTACCTGTACAACATTCTACTAGTCAATCCCTTTCATTTGATACCCATAGGTATTAAGGGAGTTGTGAAAAAAGAAATGTGTATTTCGCCATTTTGACCATTTTGACATTTTGACCAAAAAAAGGGGTGTTATAAGTTTGACGTCGATGTCTGTCTATCTGTCTGTCTGTCTGTCTGTGTGTGTATCTCTCTGTGGCACCGTAGAGCTCAAACGGATGGGCCGATTTCGATGCAGTTTTTTTATTTGAAGATTAATATCCGTGTGGATGTTCTTAGCTATGTTTGGTTAATATCGATTCAAGATGGCCGTCTCCACAAAATGGCGGACAAAATATTTCTCAAACCCTACCTCAATATGAGTATCAACTGAATGAGCTTGACTAGTAAAATACTACACACTATAACAAATTTTAAATCCAAGATGGCCGCCACTCGCCACCACAAAATGGCGAATTATATTATTTTTAACCCCGGCCAAAAAAGGGGTGTTATAAGTTTGACGTCGATGTCTGTCTGTCTGTCTATCTGTCTGTCTGTCTGTCTGTCTGTCTGTCTGTCTGTCTGTCTGTCTGTCTGTCTGTCTGTCTGTCTGTCTGTATGTCTGTCTGTCTGTCTGTCTGTCTGTCTGTCTGTCTGTCTGTCTGTCTGTCTGTCTGTGTGTGTGTCTGTCTGTGGCACCGTAGAGCTCAAACGGATGGGCCGATTTCGATGCGGTTTTTTTATTTGAAAGTTAATATCCGTGCGGATGTTCTTAGCTATGTTTGGTTAATATAAATTCAAGATGGCCGACGCCACAAAATGGCGGACAAAATATTTCTTCACAACCTACCTCAATATGGGTATCAAATGAAAGGGCTTGACTAGTAGAATACTATACACTATAAAAAAATCAAATCCAAGATGGCCGCCACCACAAAATGGGGAAAAATATTAATTTTTCACTACTACCTCAATATGGGTATCAAACGAAAGGGCTTGACTAGTAGAATGCATTGCACTATGAAAAATTTCAAATCCAAGATGGCCGCTTCCACAAAATGGTGAAATACATTTCTTTTTTCACAACTCCCTTAATATGGGTATCAAATGAAAGGGCTTGACTAGTAGAATGTTGTACGGATAACAAATCTGAGGTAATCGAGGGTTAGTCAAAATTTTTAATTTTGTTCTTGTTTCACTACTACCTCAATATGGGTATCAAACGAAAGGGCTTGACTAGTAGAATACTTTGCACTATGACAAATTTCAAATCCAAGATCGCCGCTACCACAAAATGGCGAAACACATTTCTTTTTTCACAACTCCCAATATGGGTATCAAATGAAAGGGTTTGACTAGTAGAATATTGTACAGATAACAAATCCGAGGCAGTCGGGGGTTAATCTTTTTTTTTTTTTTTGTTCTTGTTGTTTGTTTCGTGCATTGCATTATTTAGTGTCTTATGAGAACTTTATTGTTAAGCTTCATTGCCCAAAGTTTACTAAATGAATGATAATGATATCTAATGATAAAGAGTAGACTGATGATGTGATTGTGGTTATGTTACGAGGTTAAATTACTTTTATTACATTAAAGAACGCAAAAAAATTATGGATTGTTTTATAAACTAACTACCTAATACTTACATATTTTTTTACATTCGCAGTACTTTCGCGAATGCGAATATGCAAAAATATGCGAATATTCGTTACATCACTACTCTATACTATAAAAAGGAAAAAAGTTGCAGTTGTGATTTTAGCCTAACTACATCTATGCTAAAATCTGATAGGGTACCTACCTACGATTGTAAATTACGACCTTTTGCCACCATGGCTTTCAGGCCATAAGATTGATAAGGTAAAATTGTTTGTAAAATATTCACACGGCATTTTCCCTAAAGGGTTCAACCCCAAGGCCACGCTTAGCTCTAACAAAGCAGTCCGATATGTCTGTTATATGCTATTGAGGGTTCTTACCTGCACCGTGAGATTTCCAACAACTTGGGAGACCTTTTTACACTCATTGTTCGCTTCCATTTAGGGTGCCCTTGCGCAAGTTTTTGTACGCTCAAACCAACTATTCTAAATCCTCAAAGTTTGTACGAGATGAAATATTTCGGTGAGTGAAACTCGTTCAGTAAGTATAGTTTTAATTTACAAATTACATTTTATTTTACTAATATAACATTTATATGTGAACGTTTAGATGTGTGTAACTCAATCACGTTGGAACAGATCGAGTCGAAATTTGAAACACAGCTTGCGGTCTGAAATAGGTAGTAGGGGCCTAGGGGCTTTTGTCGCTGGAAAGGGAACTACGGTACAGGAACACTTGTAAATCTCCAGGACGCTGCCAGTAATATTATAGATATGAAAATTTAGTATTTTTATTAGCTCAATCGCATCAGTAGGTATGGCTAAAGGGATCATAATGAAATTAGAAACAAGTATGTATTAGTCGGGAACGGCTAAAATACATGCTATTTTCTACCGTCTAACTAAATCGTCTATGGCTTTGCTATTGCTGTCTCTATAATTTCAAGCGAAAAGAAAAGAGAGAGCTATATCAAATCTAAGACAGTTATAGTTAGGCGGTAGACTCGGGAACTACGCGGGTAAATCCGCGAGGCAAATTTTGAATACGGCGCTTAGACCTTCACAAGTAAATTTTTGAATTTCAATTCGTAGAGATAATTCTCTAGAGGAGATACGGAAATGTTTTTATGTAATTGGTAAATTCTGGAGGTTTTGTTGGGACCTATAGCAGTTGGTCTCAAATTGTTACCAAGCTATACCGAAGTCGCAGAACCCTACTAATTACTAACTATTGTGTTTGCTAACTAACTAGGTATGTATCATACCGAATTTGCCTGAATTTCGTTCTCAGAATTGGACCAGCATGTTTATTCGGTGATTCTTATAAAATATCGTCTACAGCATTGATATAAATAAGGAAAGGTTTTTAAGAGTTCAATGGTCTACAGTCTACAGCGCACGCTATGGCCAATTCATATAACTACGATAGGTAATACATACGTCAAAAAAAAATTGATCCACAGAAGGAGAATGTTGAAAAATCATGCCGTCTCTTTTAATACAACCTCGGAAGTGATAGTACCTTAAATAGAACATAGAATCTTAAGTGAGCTCGAAAGAGAGGGAATAATTTTCGGATGTGTTCTGTCAGATCTGTTAGCGATAGCATTTTTATTTTATGTACTTACAGATTTTATAACTGTGATATCACGAGTCAATTAATAAATTTATACGATACCTATTATATTTGTTCACAAACGTATGTACCTACCTACTTAGTATCTAATGGTGGGTAAATTGCTTTGTACTTTTCTAATGACAGTTATCTACTTGAATATCATAGGTACATAATTACTTAATTACGCTTTGTTACTAGTTATATGAGGTACCTACTCGGTAGTTTACTAATGATGCAGTAATGATTCTAATTATAAACGAGTCACATACCAGTGGATATGTCAAATTAAATTTCGCCGTGTTAGAGAATCTTTTAAAGGTCATCCACCGGTTTTTTTTGTTAGGAATAACGAATAACTTTGTGTAGGGCGCTGTGCTATTGTGATCACGCGATCAATACCCTCGAGAGGGTCCCCTCCCGCTTCCCCGCGAGACGCATCTGCCCCTTCCCCCTCCTCATCCGTGCCGTTATGGCGTATATCCTCCGCAGCGTGCGTACTTGGAATTATTAGTATCATCGTGACGTAATCAACATTATCAACCTTTGTTTCAGGGAAATAGACATGTTCGTCGTTTCTAGTGTTATTTAGATCGGATTCAATATTATCTACTTCAGGACCTAGGTACCTACCTACTTACCTGAATCATCAAGATCTATACTTAGGTTTATTACCGATAGACATCATTCGACATCATTCAAGTCACTTACCTTTCTCGTAGTAAATATTATTGTAGGTACTAGGTACCTAACTTATGTGTTGAAACTCTAATCTGATTAATATTTTTATGCGCACATGTTTGTGTTGCTTAATTTCGTATGAAATCTTAGACACATTTTTATGATAAACACTAACCCTACATGGTACCTACCTAATGTTTATATTCGTATTTTCTTTCTCGGTTTTACGTTTTCAATCGTCAACCACTGCCTTTTCCGTCTCAGGGTATTCCGATTTCTTACTCAAGGCCATAGACGTTTAAAAAAACTTTTTGGTACGTCCATGCTCAAGGCTTATAATTTACCCATATGGGTGTTAGAAAATTTGATAGAATTCAGAGAATTTTGGTGTAATTCATCTTGTACTACCTAAATACTTTGACCCAAAGAATACGTCATTGGTTTAATTATAAATAATATATCTAAATATTGGTGGACATTTTTTTCTCACACAACACTATCAACCTAAGCAATGAAAATGGGTAAAGTTCTCATGATAGATGGAATGGCAACTGAGGGTTTACAAATTTAGCAATGATTGTCAGATTGTCACTTCTATAGAAAAACACACGTGTAGTTAAGGAGTAAATGAAAACAAATTTGGATAAAACTAAATTTATGGACAACGATAGTGTTGGCTGGAGAACTTAACTGTAGATTAGGTGAGAAATGGGACAAACGCCTACTCGATGAAATATCTGGTATTTTTGTAAGATGAACTTTATTGTTGGTGAAAGCAAAACTCTTTAGAATGCAAAAAATCTTCTAAATTCAAAAATTTTATATGTCTTGACGAGAAAACTATTGTGACCATTGTGACACAAAATCTATAACTATAACAATATCAATCGTTGTGTCAACGTTGTTCCAAGAAATTTTAACAAAGAATTCAGTGATATTCGTATTTCATAAAGGATTTTTTAAAATTCAAGGCCCTGAAAGGTTCTCAGTTTTGTTCTAAATACAAATATACCTAGATCGTAGAGTTCTACGATCTAAATGTATGCCTAGCATGTAGTTTTCTCGGTGAGTTCACAAGTCTACGAATTCTATAAGTGGAGCATTCCAGAGAGCAGTATCGATCGGCTTTAGATCGGCCGACTTCGGTCGTCATCGGCTTTGCTAACTAGCTCGAGTCGTTGTTGGACCGACGCCATTTTGCAGGCAAACTGCGCATTTACCTCCACCCCGCGCGCCCCGCACGCCACTAGGATAAATAGGACCCAAATGACGTCATGCCCGCATAAATCGCTCGACGTGGTGTGGTGTGGACGTTACTTGTGTTGTGAAGTGCTTGCTACAGAATCTCCTCAAACCGAAGAGTGCCTGACGGATAAAGGTGTGTAATATTGTCTCGCCACAATATTTTAGCCCAACTTTAAATATGGGTTACAGTTGTAAAGAAAAATCTGTCGTTGACTTCGGTGACGACGGTAAAACAGAATCTCTATCTAATTGGGTCCGCCAAGTAAAATTTAAATCCAACAAGGCCAAGCGACGGAGAAGGCGTGATTATAGAGTGATCGCCATGTTAACTCACTCTTTGAGCCTCGCGGAGGACCAACTTCTTGCGAAACAAAGGGAACGGGCCAAGAAATGGGCGCAGATGCAAGTTGATCTCGGATTATGCCATCAAGAAGAAGAAATTGCCAGACAGAAGCGGGAAAAAATTGATAACATATGGAAGAATGATCTCAGCGGCCTAGATAGTTTTTTCAAAGAATTAGATAATGTGAAGCCTCGAAAATCATAACATGATGATAGCAACGTAGGCTATGTAGACTGATTTGAATCTGTGATAAATGTAGGATATTTTTAACTTACAGTCCCATTGCGTTTCGCGTGGGTCTGCATCCGTTGGCCGCCATCTTGGTCGCCGCTGGGTCGTCGCGCTTCGCTACTGAATGGGTTTGTAACGGTATCGTGCATTTTATTTTTATTTAGTTGTAACTTTTGACTGTAATCGTTTCAATTGAACTATTTCACGATAGTAATGTTGAACTTTTGTTATTATTCATATTGAATATAAAAATTGTAACATATGTTTAAGTATGACAATAAAAGACTCTATGAAAAAAGTGTCGTATCCCTGATTTTTGTTTTTCTGTAACTTCACCACCAACCAAATGTATTATTCCATGAGTCATCGGCACTTCGTGGAAGGCGTGCGGAGGGCGAGCCGCCATCTTGTCGGCGCGTTCGAGAAATGAATCATCGCGGCGAGGTGACATTAGCTGCGCATGCCACTGCGCAGTCACGTGCGACTACCAGCCCCAAGGGCGACAATGCGTCACACAACGTCCCGGTTCTCAGCCCACTAGGTAAACGTTAGGATTGAGACATGATTTCGCCACACGATTGTAATCTTTTAGGCCCGACTCCGGGCCATGCCGTGTAACATTGCCTTTAGACCCCAGAGCCACGCCTCGCTGATCACATGCAACCCAGGCCGTGACCCGTCTCGCACTCGCGGTCACGTCTCTCGCGGAGGTTCAGCTGCACTATCCGCAACCAGATAACTACGCCCCGACCAACACATACCTACTCGAATTAAGAACGTACCAAATGACAAATATTTCGGTGAGTCACCATTTTCAAAATGAAATAAATGACTATTATTCGTCGTAATTTTCTCACACTTGGTCTGTCCTAGAAGGGACATCTCTAATACAAATAAAGAGATAGGTTGTTTGTTATTAACCTTTCATTAACAGGGTAATATGTTGTATGTGTTTCGCAAAGAATCTGGCGCGGCGACATTCCGAGAAGCATACGTGACTGCGCAAGTGCGGTCGGTCGGGCGCGGCGTGGCGCAACATACTTTCACTTTTAGGTAACTTCACACAGGCAATAATATACTTCACAACGCTATACCTAGCTGTGACACCGAACCAATTACCAGGAAATGACGATAAACATATAGGCAAATGTACACGAGCGCGTGATAAGGAAACGTTTCAAGGAAATTGTGGGCTGACGAAACATCCGGGACAGAAATATAACTGAACTCTGATAAACTGAATATGTAGGCACGAGAGCAGAATAACAAATTGAATGGTAAGTTGTGTATCAACCACTCTGCTTGATCTATTGAGATGTTTAAATTTTCGAGACAGCAAATACTTTTGGGAAAATAAGGTTCTATGCAAGAGTAATGAAAATTATTGAACTGACATTGAATATTAATGTAGAGCTATATTCCGAGATAAACGATTAACATTCTAAGGATAAATATTCTGAGAATCTGTAGGCATTTATTCTCCTTCATATACTGATAAATATGTACAAATTTCACAGCTCAACTGGAGTAGCGGTGGCTGTCGTGAGCTCACACGCTAAGTCCAAAACGAATGCAATGCCCTTCCCCGCGACGAAGGCTAACCGGCTCCAGTTGATATTCGAGTGGACCTACACAACCCCGCAGATAAGTCTCACGGGTCGTACTCGAACATTCTAAATAAGCTGTTCTCTACTTAACCTATCGTCGCGAGACATCAATGGATGTGATTTAAAAACTGATTGCTTGTATGCGAAATTTAATACAAACGTGTATCTATGGGTATGATAATTGGGTTCACTAAATGTAAATTTCGCACATACAGCTCTCGGATTTATTTATTTCATCTATTGTAATTCGATACTGCTTTATGATTGATAAGAATCTAATACTTACAATTTAATTCTCTCCTGTGCTACTGCACAGGAGTTAGGGCCGCTAAAGTATATTTTGTTTTCCAGATATGTTAACGTATCTGCATACCTAATGCAACGAATGTATAACATGCACTATACAATAAATTAAAACAAATTATCATGACTAATCCGAACAATGGACTACAAGATTCATCACGTTCCATGACGCATTAATGACTGACTCCTGACATAAGATACAATATTATGATCATCTATAATTCCATATGATATTTTCTACGAACCAGTCCAATCCAATTTCGATTGTATCTAATATAGTATTGCTGTGAACAAAATCAAAAAATGTCGATCGATTTTATATCTCCGGGCGCGAAACATCTTTTTTGGGGCATATTTGCCCACAATTCTCTGGCCAGCAAACAAACCTAAAATCAAAGGTACGTGAATTGCTTTACACGGTTATTGAACATCGCATTCTTTTGTTGGCCCGTGGCCTTTGTGTAAAGGTTTCCTCGGAAACCCAATGCCTTTGTTTAGATTATGTTCGGCAGGTACCTTGAGGTCGCCTTCGCGGAAATCACCAGAACCTTGGCGATAACATTCAAGTCAATCGAAACAAAAACCTTTCAAACGCGTCATAATGATCTTCCAAATAAAGGACAATGAATGAAACAAGCGCTGCAGCCGATAATGTGGTATTCGAATGAGTCTATTTTCCGTAATGGCAGATTCTCAGGATTTGGCCAAGGTTCGATAACTTTTTGTTCCTCAGGTAGTCCGGATTATTCCCAGGTAGCCCGGATTCCTAAGCAGTCTTGCTTCCCAGACACAACTAAACTACAGCGACAAGAATTGCTGTAAATCTGTACACAGAACCTTGAAGGTGACTTTGAACGCCAAATGCGCAAACATCTTTGAAGCCAAAGACAATTTGTTGATCAATGTCTAAAAGCAACAAATATCGTTATGAATTAATATAAGCTAATCATAAAACATTTGCTAGGGCCGGCTAATTTTTTTTATTCTTCAGGTACCTGCTCCAGATGCCTAAATATACTACAATATACGGAATAAAATTCCTAAATAGAGCCAAGAATTAAATCTGGAGACAACTGATATGAACTTATGGTTCGATAACCTTCTGTTACCCGTGTAATCGAAGACGATAAAAACAGCAAAGCTACTGATAGCCGCTCTGTGGGATTCGAACATAGCTGTTATAACGAGTATGTTAGCCTGTTGCTGATATCGAGCATATTTTACCACATCCGTTAACTTTTAACTCCAAAACCAAAACAGGTCCTGCAGAATCCCAGAAACATATTATATTAATCGCAGCTTATGAACATAAAATGATGGCTGCACAATAAATCTAATCCCTGTACTTATTGCTGTTACTATGGAGAAAACTAAAGTAAAAATCAACCCTAAAGCTTTCTATAATATAATGCATAAATAGAAAAGCTGAAACGGTAAATCTGCTGATGACAATTTATGGAAATTCTATAAATTTACAAATGCAAAATTTTATGATTATCGCTAGAAGCAGATGACGAGACAATCTTATCGCGATAAATATAAAATCTTTGGAATGGTTTCATAAAACAAACCAAATAAAATGAGACCATTAAAACATTTACATAGGTAACAAGCCGAGGATGTAATTTACAAAGACGCGGATGATAAAGAATGCTGGTATTAGAATGAATAATATTGGCCTTGTGGCCATTTTGTAATGTTGCTAAGGTCGTTTTAACCTTTTGTTCATTCTTCAGGGTAGCCCAGAGCCTGACAAATGATACTCATCGCGTTCGTGAATATAATAATTAGAGACAGACACAAAGCGTTTATATTTACATGGAAAGTGAGGAAATATGACATTTTCGACATTTAATACAAGGCCAATCTGAATCGATTACATATACCCAATTAATATGAATTGAGTTTTAAGATTTTCTGATGCTTTAAAAAGACATTTTAAAATTAATTGTCTTGGTCCCCACGATTTACGAATTGTATGCTGTTGTTCCTGTTATACCCTACAAATTGATGAAGATACATAATACGTACCTACATGAATATACTACATGAATATTCGAAAGATTTTTAGGATCAACATTTCAGACATACCCAACTACAGAGACGACATACTAAGTTATACCTTACCTAGTACTACCTAGTAGTGTAAACTACTATTTCCATGGCATAATGTACAGCTGCCAATGAAATTTAAAGTAGGTACTATTTATGATTATTCAATTATCCATAGTAGCACATTCTAGTATCACCATAAGCTTTGGCATGCATCTTGCGTGCCTCGATTTCAAATACCAGGAGTATTGTAGCGGAGAAAATTATCTCGATACACAATCAAACATAAAATTAAGAGCACCACGGATGGAATAAGGTATTTCTACGTTACACATTAAACAAATACTAATTGCATTGCTGCCTGAAACATAGTGATTTTGAATAGCCATTCAGCATAATTATACATATTTGCAATGTGGTCGTAGAATTTACTGCATATTTACATATTTTTTAAGTTCTTTGCATTTGTGTGTTATATTTTGCTAAACTAGGTGATGATAGGTATTCATAGAATGCAAGAAGCTGTGCATCAGGGTTGTTCTTTCGAAGTTGCACTTACACTGAATGCGAGATATTTTTTGAAATGGACTACAAGCGACACAAAGGCAATCGAGGCTGCAAAATAATGCAAGAAGGATTGAGGTGCATCGTCTGCAATATGGATGTCGTTTCGTCATGGTTTCTGACAATATGCAGGTAGAATGTACATGTAGTAATTTTGCCTTAAATGTATTATACAAAATGGCTTGTGGTTTTTGTAAAATGGTAAAGTTTAATCATTTCTTTTTTTAATTATCCAAAATGACTTCGGAACCGTCACAGTAATTTCTGACTTTTTGCTAACCTAGAATTGGTGTCGTCTTGCATGATTATTTCTTTTAAATCGCTTGGGAATGGGCGATTTTGAGTATCTAATGAATCAGACCAATGAATGATGGAGGTGAATTGTGCACTTGCGGTTTGCAATACTTGATAGCTGTAACAATGAAAATGATGAATAACAATGTATGTCTTGGAATGAACGTCAAATCGCTAAGAATTGGCAAGCAAGTCTGCAGAGAAATAAATTCAATTGCGAGTGAGCATATAAATCTATGATTGCTAATCACAGAATAGAATGGAATAAATGCTGTAAAACGAGTTTCATAACAATGCAAAGCGAATGAATGGTGTCGTCAGATCCGTGTTATGGTAGGTATGTATATGGAATTCAGGTACCGAATATCTTAACGATAGAGAATTTTTAATTTTCTTACCTTCTGAAAGTTAATAATTACGTATTTAGGTGTAATGTAATATTTACATAACACCAACATTTTGTAATCTTGCTTTCTGTGTAGCTATTAGTAGCACTTTATTGCAACTTAATAAAATTATGAATCTCTCGAAACTACTCGTATGAAACTAACCAAATTTAAACTAAAGAAATACCTTTTCCTTGTATAGGCTAATGTATTGCTCGTAAGAGCGCCCCTAACGTGTGCCCCTGCTGCCTCGTCTCAGGGAGTGTCACTATGCTGCTACCTGCCCTGAGCCCAGGGTATTGGGCCCGGTTCCTGCTGCCTCGACTCAGGACCTGTATGCCACTGCCGCTGCTGCCTTGCTGAAGCTCGGCGGTGCCGGCTCCGGCTCCTCAGAAAGTGTACACTGCTGGCTTGCCAGAGCTCAGTGTATGGGGCCTGGTCTCAGGGCCTGTGACACTGCGCTGCTGTCTCTCCCGAACTCAGCGCTGCCGGCTTCTGCCCTGTGTCAGAAAATATCACTACGCTGTTACCTCGCCAGAGTTCAGTGTACTATTCGAGGTCCCCACGGACGCTTGTACCTTGAAGCCTCGCTGGAGCTTTGTATTTTGGGCTCGGCTCGTGCTACCTCGTCTGAGAACTTACCTGCTGTCTCAGGATTCGTGATACTATTAACCACCATGCGCCCTCTGCAGGGCCTAACTCTGTGGCCATCTATTTTAGTGCCATGAGAGGATACACATCTAAGCAAATTATGGTAAGCACGAGGTAACTTTTCTAAAGAAATTAGGATCGTAGGTATATACAGAGATACTGTATGGTAATACCTAGTTACCTAAACGTTAATCGCATGGAAGCTTTAGATATTCAAAAGTCAAGTTCAAATTAAAATGTTTTCGTACCTATTTGTGTGTATTTGAAAGTACAAAATTATTCTACAAATTCTTTACATATATTCTTGCACTTCGGTCGGAATGTGGACTTAGTTTAATTGTGAACATATGTAGACGAATCTTAGAAAAGGTAATGCTAGAAAGACATTGAATTTTAGAACCAAAAATCGTATTATCTCTGAAGTCAAAACTATGAAGAGGGTGGGTAATGGTAGGTAACCTGCTTTGTTTTGAAATTATTGTCCCGTCAAAGTATCATTCACCCGTAGGTGCCCCGGGTTGGGGTCTAATCGGCTAATGACCCGGTTAATTTGTCTGCGCTCCGACCAGTGACACTCCAACCTGACGGCGCTACTGCTGGTAAATCACCAACCTACCTGCGCTCCGGCCAGTGGGTCTCCAACCTGCCTGCGCTCCGGTCAGTGGGTCTCCAACCTGCCTGCGCTCCGGCCAGTGGGTCTCCAACCTGCCTGCGCTCCGGCCAGTTGGTCTCTAACCTGCCTGCGCTCCGGCCAGTGGGTCTCCAACCTGCCTGCGCTCCGGCCAGTGGGTCTCCAACCTGCCTGCGCTCCAACCCATGGGGGGTCTCCAACCTGCCTGCGCTCCGGCCAGTGGGTCTCCAACCTGTCTGGGCTCCGGCCAGTGGTAGACCGCAGGCCTGTGAACAAAATTTATGGGTCATCTGATACAGCAGGAGACCTATGTAGGATGATAGAAGGGTATAAAGTAATAAGATTGAGCACTATGCCGTCACTTGTAAGCTGTCCAACTGAGTGCTGTTGAAGAGGGGGGGGGTCTAAACCTCGATCATTTCACGTTGTCGCATGATTTTTGTACGGCGTTGCGGAATAATAGATAAGAAGAGGTATTGAAACTATAAAAATTATAAATTTTAAATTTCTTATTGTTAGTTTGTGAAAAAAAATCATGATTTTCCGACGATTTACAGAGTAAGTTTGGTCATTTGATTATGTTCGGCTTTGGTTCCATACAGTTTCAATACCTCTTCTAATACATTATTTCGCAATGCTGTACAAAAATCATGCGACAAGGAGAAATGGTCGAGGTTTAGAACCCCCCCTCTTCAACTGCACTCAGTTGGACAGCTTACAAGTGACGGCATAGTGCTCAATCTTATTACTTTATACCCTTCTATCATCCTACATAGGTCTCCTGCTGTATCATATGACCCATAAATTTTGTTCACGGGCCTGCAGTCTATGGGTCTCTAACCTGCCTGCGCTCCGGTCAGTGGGTCTCCAACCTGCCTGCGCTCCAGCCAGTGGGGGTCTCCAACCTGCCTACGCTCCGACCAGTGGGTCTCCAACCTGCCTGCGCTCCGGCCAGTGGGTCTCTAAACTGCCTGCGCTCCGGTCAGTGGGTCTCCAACCTGTCTGCGCTCCGGCCAGTAGGCCTCCAACCTGTCTGCGCTGCGGCCAGTGGGTCTCCAACCTGCCTGCGCTCCGGCCAGTGGGTTTCCAACCTGCCTGCGCTCCGGCCAGTGGGTCTCCAACATGACTGCGCTCCGGCCAGTGGGTCTCCAACCTGCCTGCGCTCCGGCCAGTGGGTCTCCAACCTGCCTGCGCTCCGGCCAGTGGGTCTCAAACCTGCCTGCGCTCCGGCCAGTGGGTCTCCAACCTGCCTGCGCTCCGGCCAGTGGGTCTCCAAACTGCCTGCGCTCCGGGCAGTGGGTCTCCAAACCGCCTGCGCTCCGGCCAGTGGGTCTCTAACCTGCCTGCGCTCCGGCCAGTGGGTCTCTAACCTGCCTGCGCTCCGGCCAGTGGGTCTCTAACCTGTCTGCGCTCAGGCCAGTGGGGTCTCCAACCTGCCTACGCTCCGACCAGTGGGTCTCCAACCTGCCTGCGCTCCAGCCAGTGGGGTCTCCAACCTGCCTACGCTCCGACCAGTGAGTTTCCCTGCCTGCCTGCGCTCCGGCCAGTGGGTCTCCAACCTGCCTGCGCTGCGGCCAGTGGGTGGGTCTCCAACCTGCCTGCGCTCCGGCCAGTGGGTTTCCAACCTGCCTGCGCTCCGGCCAGTGGGTCTCCAACCCGCCTGCGCTCCGGCCAGTGTCTCTGCGCTCCGGTGGGTCCAGCCTGCGGGGGTCTCCAACCTGCCTGCGCTCCGGCCAGTGGGTCTCCTGCGCTCCCTGCCTGCGCTCCGGCCAGTGGGTCTCCAACCTGCCTGCGCTCCGGCCAGTGGGTCTCAACCTGCCTGCGCTCCGCTCCAAACCTGCCTGCGCCGGCCAGTGGGTCTCCAACCTGCCTGCGCTCCGGCCAGTGGGTCTCCAAACTGCCTGCGCTCCGGCCAGTGGGTCTCTAACCTGCCTGCGCTCCGGCCAGTGGGTCTCTAACCTGCCTGCGCTCCGGCCAGTGGGTCTCTAACCTGCCTGCGCTCCGCCAGTGGGTCTCTAACCTGTCTGCGCTCAGGCCAGTGGGTTCTCAACCTGCCTGCGCTCCAGCCAGTGGGGTCTCCAACCCAGCCTGTGCTCCGGCCAGTGGGTCTCCAACCTGCCTGCTCTACGGCCAGTGGGTTTCCAACCTGCTTTCCCTAAGGGCAGTGTATCTCTAACTCGTCTGCACTCGACCGGTAGGTCTTCTCCATATTGTGTACACTCCGCTTAGTTGATATCCAGTCAGTGGATTTCTTACCTACGCTATGGTTAGCGCATATTCTAAACCTCTCTGGCTGCTCATCTCGCCTGACTACCTATGCATCCAATAAGAAAGCCTTCAGGACTAACCTGCTTTTACATTAAGTCAATCGGTCTCCCCAGCCAACTTGTCTGCGGTCAAGCTCGTTTGAAATTTGGCTGCCTACTCAGTCAATGGTCTTAATCTTAATCTACCCGCCTGCGTGTGCATTCTTATACTACCGAGCCTGCAAGCTTTCGCGCCCATTGAGGTATTCCAGACACTGCACATACAGATCTGCACATCCAGACACCGGGCTACCGAGCCTGCCTATCTGCACATCCAGACAACGGGCTACTGAGCCTACCTATCTGCACATCCAGACAACGGGTTACCGAACCTGCCTATCTGCACATCCAGACACCGGGCTGCCGAGCTTGCCTATCTGCACATCCAGACAACGGGCTACCGAGCCCGCCTATCTGCACATCCAGACAACGGGTGCCCGAGTCTGGCCATCTGCACATCCAGACAGCTGACGCCTGAGCCTGCCTGCCGACACCTGAGCCTGCCTGCCGACGCTTGCGGCTAGGTAGTCTCCCGAGCCTGCCTGCCTGCCTGCTGCATCCAGCCAGTGGATGGGTCACCAAGCCGGCCTACCTGCATACGCGTCCAAGCAGTGGGTCTCCCGAGCCTGCCTGCCGGCGCTTGCGGCTAATGGGTTTCCCGAGCCTGCCTATCTGCACATCCAGACAACGGGGTCCCGAGCCTGTCTGCGTGCCTGGGCACCCCGCCATTGCCAGTGTTTCTTCCGAGCCTGTTTACCTGCGTATCCAGGCAGTGGTTTTCCCGAGTCTCCCTGCCTGCGCATCCAGCCAGTGGTTCTCCCGAGCCTGCCTGTGCCTCCAGCCAGTGGTTCTCCCGAGCCTGCCTGCCTGTGTATCCAGCCAATGGTTCTCCTGAGCCTGCCTGCATATGCATCCATCCAGTGGTTCTTCTGAGCCTGCCTGCGTATCCTGCCAGAGGTTCTCCCGAGGCTGCCCACCTGCGCCCTCAGCCAGTGGGTCGCCTAACCTTACTTGACTTCGCGTCCAGCCAGCGAGGTCTCCCGGGTCTGCCGGCCTGAGCCATCAGTCAGTGGGCCTGCCTACCTTCCTGCCAGCCTGCTCCCACCTATGCGTGCACCCAGTCTCCTGAACCTGCCTGCAGGCACTTTCAGCCAGTGAGGCTTCCGTGCCTACCCATCTGCACGTCCAGACAACGGGCTCCCCAGCCTGTCTGCCTGCCTGCGCGTCCCGCCAGTGGCTCTCCCGAGCCTATCTACCTGCGTGTCCAGCCAGTGGGTCTTCCGAGTCTACCTACCAGCCCCTCCAGCCAGTGGGACTCTCGAGCGTGCCCACATGTGCCTCCAGCCAGTGGGTCTCCTGACCCTGCCTGCCAGCCCCTCCAGCCATTGGGTCGCCCGTGCGTGCCCACATGCGCCTCCAGCCAGTGGGTCTCCTGAGCCTGCCTGTCAGCCCCTCCAGCCAGTGAGTCGCCCGAGCGTGCCGCCCACATCCGCCTCCAGCCAGTGGGTCTCCTGAGCCTGCCTGCCAGCCCCCCCCCCCCCCAGACATCGGGTCTCCCGAGGCTGCCTACCGGCGCTTGCAGCCAGTGGATCTCCCGAAGCTGCCCACCTGCGCACCCAGACAGTGGGGCTTCCGAGCCTACGTGTCGGCGCTTGCAGCCAGTGGGTCTCCCGAGCCTGCCTGCCCAGCGCTTGCAGCCAGTGGTTCTCCTGAGCCTGCCTGCCGGTGCTTGCAGCCAGTGGGTCTTCCGAGGCTGCCTGCCGGCGCCTGCAGCCAGTGGATCTCCCGAGGCTGCCCACCTGCGCACCCAGCCAGTGGTTTTCCTGAGCCTGCCTGCCGGTGCTTGCCGCCAGTGGGTCTGCCGAGCCTGCCTGCCGGTGGTTGCAGCCAGTGGGTCTCCCGAGCCTGCCTGCCCAGCGCTTGCAGCCAGTGGGTCTCCCGAGCCTGCCTGCCCAGCGCTTGCAGCCAGTGGTTCTCCTGAGCCTGCCTGCCGGTGCTTGCAGCCAGTGGGTCTTCCGAGGCTGCCTGCCGGCGCCTGCAGCCAGTAGATCTCCCGAGGCTGCCCACCTGCGCACCCAGCCAGTGGTTCTCCTGAGCCTGCCTGCCGGTGCTTGCAGCCAGTGGGTCTGCCGAGCCTGCCTGCCGGTGGTTGCAGCCAGTGGGTCTCCCGAGCCTGCCTGCCCAGCGCTTGTAGCCAGTGGATCTCCCGAGGCTGCCCACCTGCGCACCCAGCCAGTGGTTCTCCTGAGCCTGCCTGCCGGGCCTTGCAGCCAGTGGGTCTCCCGAGCCTGCCTGCCAGTGCTTGCATCCAGTGGGTCTCCCGAGCCTGCCTGCCCGGCGCTTGCAGCCAAAGGGTCTCCCGAGCCTGCCTGCCGGTGGTTGCAGCTAGTGGGTCTTCCGAGGCTGCCTGCCGGCGCCTGCAGCCAGTGGTTCTCGTGAGCCTGCCTGCGATGCTTGTAGCCAGTGGGTCTCTCTGCCTGCGGAGCTTGCAGCCAGTGGGTCTCCCGAGCCTGCCTGCGGAACTTGCAGCCCGTGGGTCTCCTGAGCCTGCCTGAGCCTAAGCCTCGAGCTCAAATCAACATACGCGCCCAGGTAAGCAAGTTCGAAATTTACCTTTACAATCATCTCAATAACGCTTGATAAAGAGACTCTAGCGTACTCTTTCTCCCAATCAACAGATCTTGAATATGTTGCTCCTGGGAATGAAACAGCCTGCAGAATTATCCAGAAGGCTCCATTCTCTCTGCGCCATAATTTAAAGAACGTCAGGGCCAGGGTCGTTTATTTTAGCCAGTAATATGAACTGGCTGTAAACCCTAATGACAAGAAAAAGAAAGAATTGTATATGCATCTAAGCGGCAGACCCAAGTAAATTGGCCTGTGCCTGTCAGAATTAACCTGCTTTGTTGCTAGCTCGTTCAGAAAATAGATTGGTCTGTCTTTGCATCCATCGAGGAGTGTAACCGGATTTGAAGGGCTGTTATGATCGGTAAGCAATTATCTATCTCTGCGCTCCGCATAAGTTAATCGAATTGTGTTGCCTCCAACATGTATTTTATACCATCAACAGATTCCGAGGAGTGTGAGCTTTCAACCTGCAAGTTTTCTCCGTATCTATACATCTGCACTCAACTTTCACTCCAACGGTCTGCTATCATCGAGGCTTGTAGCGCTTACACTGTCAATTGCCCTGGCTAACTAATATGGACGCTACGCGCATTTACCCGGCGAATGAGCCTCCTGCGTGCCCTCCCGCGCACTCACACCAGCGGAAATGTGACTCATTTGCGAGTGCCCAGCATGTGCCACAGTCACCAGCTTATCTACAGTTCACCAGCCTGTCCACGAATCTCCAGCCCATCAACTAAGCTCCAAGATGCCTACAAAATTTCGTTTTCTTTACGGAACCAACCAATGTGCGTCCTTCCCTATTGAAATATCTATATACAATTCTCTGACCTGTCTGCGAGAGTCCAGCCTGTGTAGCGTGATTCAAGTCAAGAAGCATAACTCTGCGCAATAGTCCAGTATCTGCGCGAGAGTCCCGTATATATATACGCGAGAGGCGAGAGTCCAGCCCTTGAGCCAGAGCCCATTCTGTACCCGAGAATCCAGTCCCAAAATGAGAGTTCAACTCCTGCACAAGAGTACATCCCGTGCGCGGGAATCAAGGCCCTGCGTGAAAGTCCAGTCACTGCGCGAGAGTCCAGCTTCTGCACCAGAGTCCAGCACCTGTACGGGAGTCCAGCAGCAGTCTCTCCACCAGAGCCCAGCCACTGCGCGGGAGTCCAGCCTGTCTGCGAGTCTCCAGCCTGTCTGCGAGTCTCCAGCTTGTCTGCGAGTCTCCCGCCTGTCTCCTAGTCTCCAGCCTGTCTGCGAGTCTACAGCCTGTCTGCGAGTCTACAACCAGTCTGCGAGTCTCCAGCCTGTCTGTGAGTCCCGACTGCGAGTCTCCAACCTGACTGCGAGTCTCCAGCCTGTCTGCGAGTCTCCAGCCCGACTGCGAGTCTCCACCCCGACTGCGAGTCTCCAGCCCGACTGCGAGTCTCCAACCCGACTGTGAGCTCCAGCCTGTCTGCAAGTCTCCAGCCTGTCTGCGAGTCTCCAGTCCGTGCCAGAGTCTCCAGCCCAACTGCGAGTCTCCAGCCCGACTGCGAGTCTCCAACCCGACTGTGAGCTCCAGCCTGTCTGCAAGTCTCCAGTCTGTCTGCGAGTCTCCAGTCCGTGCCAGAGGCTCCAGCCCGACTGCGAGTCTCCAGCCCGACTACGAGCTCCAGCCTGTCTGCGAGTCTCCAGCCTGTCTGCGAGTCGCCAGCCTGTCTGCGAGTCGCCAGCCTGTCTGCGAGTCGCCAGCCTGTCTGCGAGTCTCCAGCCTGTCTGCGAGTCTCCAGCCTGTCTGCGACTCTCCAGCCTGTCTGCGAGTCTCCAGCCTGTCTGCGACTCTCCAGCCTGTCCTGTCTCCAGCCTGTCTGCGAGTCTCCAGCCTGTCTGCGAGTCTCCAGCCTGTCTGCGAGTCTCCAGCCTGTCTGCGAGTCTCCAGCCTGTCTGCGAGTCTCCAGCCTGTCTGCGACTCTCCAGCCTGTCTGCGACTCTCCAGCCTGTCTGCGAGTCTCTGCTGCGACTCTCCAGCCTGTCTGCGAGTCTCCAGCCTGTCTGCGAGTCTCCAGCCTGTCTGCGAGTCTCCAGCCTGTCTGCGAGTCTCCAGCCTGTCTGCGAGTCTCCAGCCTGTCTGCGAGTCTCCAGCCTGTCTGCGAGTCTCCAGCCTGTCTGCGAGTCTCCAGCCTGTCTGCGAGTCTCCAGCCTGTCTGCGTGTCTCCAGCCTGTCTGCGAGTCTCCAGCACGACTGCGAGCTCCAGTCTGTCTGCGAGTCTCCAGCCTGGTAGATAAGATGGTGTGATACAAAATCGTCCGCAGATCGAAATTGCTAATAATACCGGTAATGCATCAGAACACAACAAGGTGCTTGACGGGTGCAGGGGGCATTTTACCGTTTTTGAAGTCGATGTGCAACAGGACGTGGTGGTAAGGAAGGAGAGAGATATTCTTTATGTACAGATTGAACGGTGACATTTGACGGTGTCTGAAGCGTCTGTGCGACCAGTGGAACGACGTAACTCATCGCTACTTCTGCAAATGCAACCTGCTACAACAACCTGATCTTGTAAGAGTTCTGATTGGATTATTTCGCTCGTACTGCCATGGGAGCAGCTTGTATCTTTAGTTTATTTACTGTCACCTGAAACTGCTTTAATAGTATTCACCTATTACTGCGATGTGGGCAATCGCCTTACATGGTACGCCTTGTGTGATTTGCTAAATCATTTCAAATTTTTACTGACCAGTATTTTACTCTCGATTAATTTGTTCTAGTATTTTTATTTACCCATGTATATGTATGTGCCTGACTAAATTGCATTTTTTGCCGTTGTTTTGTCGCTTTGTTTATTATATAGGTGCTGCTAAGAACCGAGGCATTGGGATACATTTTTATGTGCACGGCAATTTAGTAATATGCATAAATAAGTATTCTGCTACAATACTGGGAGCTTTTGGAAATGGCAGTCATTACGTAGCGAAATTAGTGAATAGAACTAGAAAAATGGATGTTTGCTTTTCTGATTCTTCAATTTCTTTGGTAAGATGACTGGAGTTTTTTTGTTTATCAGCATGTCATTTTTTGCCAGTAATTTTTGTTTAATTTGTTTTTCTGCCATCTAAGTAGTAGTAAGTTTGTTTTTATTACACGTTCGTTAATTTTCGATTGAGTACCTAGTACCTACCTACAACCGATTTTGAGAATAGAATAGCCTAATCGAAGTTTTCAGGTTTTGGATTTTAAAAGGTAACTTAGAATTGAATTTTCTACATCAGTTTTCTAACAGATACTGGAATAAATTGGTGATACTAATTACATTCTGTACAAATAAATATGTTTGGTCGAATATGTAATTGTAAGTTTCAGATATCCCAACAATTACACACTTTCGTAAGTGCAAAACTAATTGTGCTCATTCTACAGATTACTATGAATACAATGTATGAAATACAAATAAAATGTCCCACTAAATATAAAAGCTACTAACTAGTATACATGTCATTATACTCAAAAAGAGAAATAAATAGTAAACATTAAAATGCCATAAAATCGAAAGGACAATAATGAAGAATACTATTTGAAACTATATTGCTTGAAAAAGACTGAATGAAATTTAAAATGTTGTTTGAGAATAATAGTCTCCAGGTACGTAGTTTAAGTAGGCCGTATATCTTGCTTCTAACTTACAGATTTATTCAAAGAAAATTCCACGAATCAGTGTTTAGAAAAAACAGCAAAGTATTAAAATTAAGTATTATGACATGAAATTACAAAGAAGTATGAGACTATAAACAAAGGAATAAATAAATATTACTATTACAAATAACGAATAAGAAAATGAAATAACGATGAATGATAAATTTTAAGAATGACGCGACGTACTCGTACATAAGAATATAAAAAGTAACTTGTGCAGAGGTGAGCCATTTCGCTTTACAGGTAGGTAGGGTACAATTACAGGTGCTACAAACAGTTTCAGATTAGACGAATCCTTCGTTCTAGAAACATCACTCCAGCTTTCTGAAGAGATCGTATACCTAAGGGTAATAAGTGCAATTTAATTGCACTTTGTTACAAATATCATAGACTGGAATAGAGGTATCATCAAATAGAATTTCTTTATAGTAGATTAAAGAATTTGGAGATGATTTTGAGGAAATTATTTGGAGATTATACAAATTATACTTATTATGAAAATGAAACAACAATAAATGAAAAATTTAAAACCAACGTTCATAAGAATAATAAAAAGTAACTTGTGCTGAGGTGAGAAAGAGAGAGAGAGCCATTTCGCTTTAATGGTAGGTAGGGTGCAATTACAGGTGCTGTATATAGTTTCAGATTAGACAAATATATCACATGTTGAAAGATCAGCCCCAGCCTTCTGGCAGATCGGGTAGTTGTGGGTAAGTGCAATTTAATTGCACTTTGTTACAGATATTATGAACTGGATCAGAGGTATCGTCAAATGATATTATACCTTCACAATTTATTTAAAAAAATTAAGACGATTTCGAGAAAATGATTGATTGAAGAATAAATACCATTATGAAAATACGTTAAAAATGAATGAAAAACAAAACGAGATACATAAGGATAAAAACACTAAATTGTGCAAAACTGAGGAATTTCGCTTCACTGGTAGGTAGGGTGCAATAACAGGTGTTTTAAAAAGTTTCAGAATTGGCAACTACATTCACGAAAGATCAATCCAGCCTTCTGGCAGATCGGGTAGTTGTGGGTAAGTGCAATTTAATTGCACTTTGTTACAGATATTATGAACTGGATCAGAGGTATCGTCAAATAATATTATACCTTCACAATTTATTAAAAAAAATTAAGACGATTTCGAGAAAATGATTGATTGAAGAATAAATACCATTATGAAAATACATTAAAAATGAATGAAAACAATTAAAACGAGATACATAAGGATAAAAACACTAAATTGTGCAAAACTGAGGCATTTCGCTTCACTGGTAGGTAGGGTGCAATAACAAGTGTTATAAAAAGTTTCAGAATTGGCAACTACATTCACGAAAGATCAATCCAGCCTTCTGGCAGATCGGGTAGTTGTGGGTAAGTGCAATTTAATTGCACTTTATTACAGATATCATGGACTGGATCAGAGGTATTATGAAATAATATTTCTTCATAGTAGAAGTTTTATTTAAAGAACTTGAAGACAATTTTGAGGAAATGATTATGTTTGGAGAATATATAAATTCCATTACGAAAATGAATTCACGTTGAATGAAATGTTTTAAAACGAGGTATATAAGAATAATAAAAACGTAATTGTGCAGAGGTGAGCCATTTAGCTTTACTGGTAGGTAGGGTGCAATTACAGGTGCTATAAAAAGTTTCAGATTAGACGAATACTGCATTCACGAAAGATCAATCCAGCCTTCTGCCAGATCATATAGTTATGGGTAAGTGCAATTTAATTGCACTTTATTACAGATATCATGGACTGGATCAGAGGTATTGTATAATAATATTTCTTCATAGAAGTTTTATTTAAAGAACTTGAAGTCGGTTTTGAGGAAATTATTATTCTTGGAGATTATATAGATTCCATTATGAAAATGAATTTACGTTGAATGAAATGTTTTAAAACGAGGTACATAAGAATAATAAAAACGTAATTGTGCAGAGGTGAGCCCTTTAGCTTTACTGGTAGGTAGGGTGCAATTTACAGGTGCTATAAAAAGTTTCAGATTAGACGAATACTTCATTCACGAAAGATCAATCCAGCCTTCTGCCAGATCATATAGTTATGGGTAAGTGCAATTTAATTGCACGTTATTACAGATATCATGGACTGGATCAGAGGTATTATGAAATAATATTTCATCATAGTAGAAGTTTAATAAAGAACTTGAAGACAATTTTGAAGAAATTATTATGTTTGGAGAATATATAAATTCCATTAAGAAAATGAATTAACTATGAATGAAAAAAAAAATAGAAACGAGACACAATGATGAAAACATTAAATTGTGCAAAAGTGAGGCATTTCGCTTTGCTGGTAGGTAGGGTGCAATAACAGGTATGATAACAAATTTCAGGATTGGCAATTACTACATTCACGAAAGATCAATCCAGCCTTCTGTCAGATCATATAGTTATGGGTAAGTGCAATTTAATTGCACTTTATTACAGATATCATGGACTGGATCAGAGGTATTATGAAATAACACTATAATATTTCTTCATAGTAGAAGTTTTATTTAAAGATCTTGAAGACGATTTTGAGGAAATTATTATGTTGGGAGAATATACAAATACCATTATGAAAATGATTTCATAATTAATGAAATAAACGAGATACATAACAATAAAAACACTAAATTGTGCAAAAGTGAACCATTTCACTTTACTGGTAGGTAGGGTGCAATAACAGGTGTTATAAAAAGTTTCAGAATTGGCAATCACTTCATTCACGAAAGATCAATCCAGCCTTCTGGCAGATCGTGTAGTTATGGATTTCGTGGACTGGATCAGAGGTATTATGAAATAATATTTCTTCACAGTAGAAGTTTGAAGACGATATTGAGGAAATTGTTTCTTGGTTCATGTTTGAAGAACATAAATAAAAAAATTATTTCATAAGAATGAATTCAAAAATAACTAATAAAAAGAAATGAGATAAGTACATAAGGATAAAAACATTAAATGCAGAAGGAAGTTATTTTGCTTTACTGGTAGGTAGGGTTCAATTACAGGTGCTATAAAAAGTTTCAGATTAAACAATTACATCGTTCAAGAAAGATCAGTCCAGGCGTCTGGCAGACCGATCGGGTGTGTCGGTGTGCCTGGAAGCCTATTATGGGTAAGTGCAATTTAATTGCACTTCATTACAGATATCATGGACTGGATCATTGGTACCATAAAATAATATTTTTTCATAGTATATTAAATATTTCAAGACAATTTTGAGGAAATGATTGTTTGGAGAATATTTGAATTCTGAATTACTGCAAAATGTTAAGGATTGATCATTGGATCCAAGAAGAAATAATGTTATGGTCACGATGCTTCTCCAAAAATAATTCAAAAGTCGCATGAGTTCATTCTGAATGGCATGAGTTACATACGTCTAAATGATAAATATAGACGGGATCAAAGTTAGAATTTACGTTAAATTGAATTAACTAAATATAAATGTACCTATTCAATGCAATATTCACTGATGTAATCATGATAGCCAAATGAAAGAAACCCAGTAGCAATAGGAGGTAAGGCTTTACAGATGATTGTCCACAGATATCGGTTTCAAATTCTAAGCTATGCGGCCAAGGCCAAGTTCGTCGTAACTACAGTACACAGGTACTTTTGGTTTATTAGTTCATGTACGTAGAAGAAAAGGAGATAATGAAATGGGCGTGGACGTTAAGAAAGCTGCAGCAGTGCATCTACCAGATTAGTAAGAACATATCTAATGTTTTAGAAACAATAAAATGTGGCATCGATATGTACACAAGTGAAAACCCCTATTTGCGAGATCGTGAAATAACAAACGAAAGCCACGCGAGTTCTAAAGGGAAGGTACGCTAAACGTAATTGTTCCAGGTGTCTACTATCATCCTGAAGACTAACTTGAAAAACTTGATAATACTAATACGAAGTCTTGCACTGCAATCATAAGGTATGCTAAAGTGAATTATTACTACATGGTAGTTGTATGTGCACCAACAAAAAGCAAGTTGCCCTGCAGCGTCTGTGCGAGTTCCCACACGAAGTATGATATCTTTCAACTAACCTAAGACTCCTGGGAGCAGAGGTATCTAATGGATTATTTCCAGGTATTCGACCAGTAATTGAAAACATACAGTTTAGACAACACAACAAAAATAAAATTTAATTGTACAAAAATTCTAGACACGATAAAATTTACATGTACCTATAATAGGAAATACCTTTACTAAATAGATGTCGTCAGTGGAAACAAAAACAAAGCTGCCAGTAGGTGCCTACAGTGTACAAATTGGATACAATGGAGACTTATCACCTTATCAGGTACATACAAGTACGAAGTATGCTTGTAAGGAAGGCACGATCGAGTTAAACAATGGTACCCATAAGCGGGTAAAGTACACTAAAATTATTATTTTTAGTTTATATCACAAAGCTTTGAGTTATCTAAGAGTTCTATGACGTATGCTGGACGGTGAAAATGCAAGCATCGATCTCAAGAATGTACCCAAAGGAATAGGATTTCGGATACAACAGAAAAATTATAATAGAATGGCAGCCAGGAGTTACAAAAGAGGAGGTATGCTAACGCCATTGTTCACAGAGCATTATACGAAAAGTTTTTGAAGATCAAGCCAAGCGTCAAGCCAGATAGGAACGCTAACCATTATTGTCCTCAGGTGCAGCAAATAAGTAGGAGCCAGGAAGTAGCTAAGAGTGGTAACTAAGAATTATCAATTTAAGGTCATAACAAACAATTAATAGGATATATGTACCTTAAAATGTAGAAGGAGAATCAAGAAAATCTCAACAAGATCTACTCTAAAAGTTGGGTAAAGTACCTTCGAATAGTTGTTATCAACAAAACATCGTCAAGCTACTGAGAGCAGCCGTCAGTTAGCGTGGCAGAGACCGTACGAACAACGTTGTCCTCAGGTACCATAGTATAACAGGAGAAAGGCAATAAGACTCCTTACAAATTACGGCGCGAAGGAGCAAAAGTGGAGGTACTCTTAACATTAATTGTTCTCAGAATTGAAACAGCCAAAAGAAGCGGGGGTTACACTTGTGCAATACCTACAAATTGCATGATAAGGATATAAGGTACCATTAAACGTTTTGTACATATTGAGACGGATACTAAGCAACGGGAGTCCTCAAATCCTGCCAGCAGAAGAGGTAGCTTTATTCGTTATTTCTAGGTGAATCATCGCAATGACGTATACGAGTACAACAGTAAAGGGTGTAGAAGTTCATAACCCTCTTAACGGCAGAATATACAAGGTATTTTAAGCCTAATTGTTATCTGTTGCAACAGAAGAAGTTATTATGAAATGCTGGCAAGATTGGACGGAGTGGAGAAATTAATAATTTTTTATCAATAGCCATGCACACGGATTGGAATATGTAGTTGCAAAAGAGAGATGCAGGAGGAACTATGTTAAAAGTTATTGTTCTCAGGACAAAATGAGGCGAAAGACGTGAAACTGATAAGTCGGAAGAAGAAAAGCCGTGCTAACTTTTTTGTTCGCAGATATGTAATCGTGAGTGACGAGCATCATCAAGCAAAACCAGACTACAATCAAAGAACTCAAGATACAAAAGCCCCATTGTTTTAAGGTATGGCTTATGGAAAAATCAATGCCATCCAATGCAATGCAATTTGAATGCCGATTCACGATAAAAAGTAAATACTCCAAAGTAATTAATACTACAATTTATCATAAGTAAGAAAGATCTGTATTGTACGATTGGGGCTTAGGAAACTTGTTTCCTGAAGAAAAAGTCGGCTGAGAGCTTCGAGATAGACGAGAAGAGAGAGGAGATGCGTGACTTTGTCTGTTCTCAGGTAAACAACACGTAAGACATCTGCTGCCGAATGATATCACCGAAGTAGAAGCTCCTGATCACAATAAGAGTGAGGTTCTGGTAAAACTGATTGTTCACAGGGCTATTATTACGCAGTCGATATCCAGTCAGCCTCAGTTTGGGAGTCGTTATGAAAAAATCATGGCGAGGTGATCGAGAATATCGCTAAACTTTGTGTTCTCAGGTATAGAATTCCTGAGCACTTTACCTTTCGAAATACCGAGAATAGCATGAAAAAATTCTGAAAAGTTGGAGTCTACAAAACTACAAAAGCGAGGTATTCTAAAATTGTTGTCCACAGTCCACGGGTGCTCAGGTGGAGACATTACAAAGGTTTGCATTACGATTGTGAGGTATACGTACTAAACATTGTTCGCAGGATGTCCAAAATTATGTTATTATAAATATAACATCTGTAACAGTATCCGAACAAACACGTAGAAAGTTACAACTACTTACATTTTAAAAGACTGAAGACTGAAAGAGAAGAAAGAGAAAAGTATCCTTATTGCTTAAAAAGGTTTCAACATAACGAGAAGTAACACTTGCGGAAATCCTTGCCCAATTTGTTTTCAGCTATTGTGTAGCAAGTTTAGTAATAAATGAGAGCCGATACACAAATTTAAGCTAATATTATGGGCACCAAAATATTATCACCTAATGTTTAAATAACACATACAAGGGGAAGTGCAAATTAGAAATAAATTAAATAAAGGTTTAAAGGAAAAAGCCAACGTCAAAAGAAATGTACTGCTTCAACCACCTATTACAAATTAATGGTATGTGTTATGCTACCTATTCATAATGTTTAAACTATTTTTAAAGACTTATTCTTAGCAGATAAATCATACTATAAGACTATAACTTATTATATTGTCCGCAGATCAACGGTGTTGTTGTGTTCAATAACAAATTCTAAATGAATGTGAACAGTTATTTTATTCAAAATTTTTGTAAAGTCGTACAATAAATTGAAGGCTAACGTTTACAAAGTAAAAAAACTGTATTTCTAAGTAAAATGATAGTACTACGTACACAAAAGTAAACCAAGACACTGTGCTATGGAACAAATCACATGCGAGATTTTCTGTATAGACTATAAAATCAAAAATTTATGTCGACGAGTTATATAATGATAATAATTAAAACTATAGACTCGTATTTTTGCTTTAGGTAAGTTGCACTAATTTTTTTTTCAGGTCGAAATTTAATAATAATAGGTATATATATTGTAAATTGTATATTTTTAAGTATTAAAAATAAAAAAGTAACGAGTATAAACATTGAAAACATATGTACTTAAAAAAATACTATGAAAGAAACAAAATGAAAAATATAAACAAAAAAAATCAAGGAACGACCTAAAAAAAATATTAAAAAAATACGGCCTAAAATAAAATAAAGCCTCAAAAAACGGTGAAGGCTACAAAATAGAAGGCAAGCATTAATAAATAAAATTAATGAAAAAAAAAGTTAATAAAAAAGACTAAATAAAAAAAAAGCTCAAAAAGAATGCAAAGGTCCAAAAAATAAGATAAAGCCTCAAAAGAAGAGAAGACGCAGCCTCAAGAAAGAAGACTGAAGCCTCAAAAAAGAAGACTGAAGCCTCAAGAAAAAAGACGAAGCCTCAAGAAAGAAGACGACGCCTCAAGAAAAAAGACGACGCCTCAAGAAAGAAGACTGAAGCTTCAAGAAAGAAGATTGAAGACAAGTAAGAAGGTGAAGCCTCAAAAAAGAATAGATAATGCATCAAGAAAGATGGCGAAAGATTAAAGAAGAGGACAAAGCTCAAAAATGAAAACAATTGTTCACGAATGAATAGAGCAGCTGAATATGAGACGCAGAAGACTCAAGAGAGAAGCTGAAGACTGAAGAGAGAAGCTGAAGACTGAAGAGAGAAGCTGAAGACTCAAGAGAGAAGCTGAAGACTCAAGAGAGAAGCTGAAGACTCAAGAGAAAGACTCAAGCTGAAGACTCAAGAGAGAAGCTGAAGACTCAAGAGAGAAGCTGAAGACTCAAGAGAGAAGCTGAAGACTCAAGAGAGAAGCTGAAGACTCAAGAGAGAAGCTGAAGACTCAAGAGAGAAGCTGAAGACTCAAGAGAGAAGCTGAAGACTCAAGAGAGAAGCTGAAGACTCAAGAGAGAAGCTGAAGAGAGAAGCTGAAGAGAGAGAAGCTGAAGACTCAAGAGAGAAGCTGAAGTTTCAAGAGAGAAGCTGAAGGCTCAGGAATAAAGTTAGGGAATCAAGGAGGACTATGAAGGAAGACAAAAATTCAAGATAGATGAAAATTCGTAGTATAGTACATTATTTATACTAAAACTCAGAAAAAAAACTTAAGGATAAAAACCAAGACTCTAGAGAATGATGAATGAGATCAGTGAGAGAATATGAAGACTAAATTAATTTCACGAAAGGCTCAAGAAAAAAGACGAACACCCAAGAAAGAAGACGAACATGCAAGAAAGAAGACGAAGACTCCAGAAAGAAGATGAAGACTCAAGAAAGAATATGAAGACTCAAGAAAGAAGATGAAGACTCAAGAAAGAAGGCGAAGATTCAAGAAAGAAGACGAAGACTCAAGAAAGAAGACGAAGACTCAAGAAAGAAGCCGAAGATTCAAGAAAGAAGCCGAAGATTCAAGAAAGAAGACGAAGACTCAAGAAAGAAGACGAAGACTCAAGAAAGAAGACGAAGACTCAAGAAAGAAGACGAAGGCTCAAGAAAGAAGACGAAGGCTCAAGAAAGAAGACGAAGGCTCAAGAAAGAAAACGACGACTAAAAAAAAGAAGAAGACTCATAAAAGAAGACGAAGACTCAAGAAAGAAGATGAAGACTCAAGAAAGAAGACGAAGACTCAAGAAAGAAGACGAAGACTCAAGAAAGAAGACGAAGACTCAAGAAAGAAGACGAAGACTCAAGAAAGAAGACGAAGACTCAAGAAAGAAGACGAAGACTCAAAAAAGAAGACGAAGACTCAACTCTTAAAAGACGAAGACTTAAGAAAGAAGACGAAGACTCAAGAAAGAAGACGAAGACTCAAGAAAGAAGACGAAGACTCAAGAAAGAAGACGAAGACTCAAGAAAGAAGACGAAGACTCAAGAAAGAAGACGAAGACTCAAGAAAGAAGACGAAAGACTCAAGAAAGAAGACGAAGACTCAAGAAAGAAGACGAAGACTCAAGAAAAGAAGACGAAGACTCAAGAAATAAGACGAAGACTCAAGAAAGAAGACAAATACTCAAGAAAGAAGACGAAGACTCAAGAAAGAAGACGAAGACTCAAGATAGAAGACGAAGACTCAAGATAGAAGACGAAGACTCAAGATAGAAGACGAAGACTCAAGATAGAAGACGAAGACTCAAGATAGAAGACGAAGACTCAAGATAGAAGACGAAGACTCAAGATAGAAGACGAAGACTCAAGATAGAAGACGAAGACTCAAGATAGAAGACGAAGACTTAAGATAGAAGACAAAGATTCAAGAAAGAAGACGAAAACTCATGAAAGAAGATGAAGCCTGAAGAAAGAAGATGAAGACTGAAGAAAGAAGACGAAGACTGAAGAAAAAAGATGAATAATCAAGAAGGTAGGCGAAGACTCAAGAAGGGAGGCGAAGACTCAAGAAGGAAGGCCAAGACTCAAGAAAAAAAAATCGACGTCAGTAGATGAAGATGCAAATAAAAGATGATCGAAGATGATGACTCGAGAACAAACCCGAAAACTCAAGAACAAAGACGAAAAGTCAAGAGACCGCAGTCGAATACCCAAGAGCGAAGACAAATACTAAAGACTGAAGATGCAACCTCTTAAAAAGAAAATAAGGGATATCAATAAATAGTGTACAGGAAATATTTTCTTTGACTTTAGAGGTCAAAGATTTGCCTTGTATTTGGTCTGGTACTCTCAGAGCCTTAAAAGAAAATTAAAGTAAAGAAAACCAGTCTGCCGCGTTATTTGATTGGAGGCATGAGTCTATAATAGAAGATAGTTTACCGGCTGCCATACAGCGTGCATTAGTACATGATGTACTAATCATTTGTGCATTATGGCTAGCCCCAAGCTCGTCACTTGCCCTCACTGCCCTAGTTTATCCAGACTATTTTCTGATCGCGGTTTGCGGATTCATATTGGGAAAAAGGATAAACTTGCTCTACATCTCCAGACACCCGGTTTTCTTAGTGATTCAGACCCACGTCTGGACGATTTGTTGTCCCTCAGAAACAAATTTCGAGTACTCAGGCACTGTGAGGATATAAAAATTATAAGTGGCAATATTAAATCTTTGATCCTAGCTAAATAAAAGGAATCCTATGGCACAAAAAGGATATATATCAAGTAAAAGTAAAATAATACAGATGCTATTCAAGAAAACACAAACTTTCAGATGATTGACAAAATAAATGTAAGGAAAAGACATCGCACATCGAAAAAATGCCGAAAGTTGTCAATAATCGAACAAAATTTGAAAAATAAATGGAAACGAATGGGTCAACAAGAGCACAAAATATTCGAAACCGGAGAGGGGAAAAAGACTGAATCATGTATTTTCACGTTGAAGACAAATAATAAAACCAAAATGTTGTAGATACATACAAATTATTGAGGAAAAAAACATCTGTAGACATAAGAGACTATCTGAGGCCAACTGCCGGAGATGATGCCATAACAAATTAAAACATGAAATAAGGAAAAGCCTACGATGACAAATGATCAAACAAATACTTAATTTGGTAACGATTCTAAAGAAAATTAAACGCCAATAATTTTATGATATCAAACGAAAGATAAATTCCTGCCAAAACCTAAATAAGGTAAGCAACCTTCTAAACACTGTTTTGACTAGTGTACATTGTACATAGTATTTGTATTAATTGATATTTAAGTCGATTGTTTGGTTTTTCACTGAAAAAATGTTATTTGTATTGTTTTCTCTTCACTTCACCAAGTCTCCAATAGATCGCTCAAAGATAATTCTCAATTTCGATAAGTAACTATGGTCATCATCAAAGTTGCATTTAAAAATCTAAACAATTAAATAGCCTCTGTCTAGGTAAAAACCTATCTTTGAAAAATGTCCATTTCTCCTAGATGAGACGAAAACATTAAAGCGTTTTTTTTTTCTTGTCAGGTTTACGGCAACAATATCCAAGCCAACATCAATTCCCCGAGCAACCAACAATGTTGCTTCGAACAGAGAACAACACAAGTACGAGCAACCAACAATCTTGCTTCGAATCCACACAAGTAAAACAACGGAAATATTTTCAGGTAAAACATTTTAAAGAATTTTTTGAGGTTTTCAAAGACCATCGGGCTTTTTACCAATGTACCTGACTGACTAGAAGCACTGCGACTATTTTTATAACATACGAACGTTTGAAAATGTTGAGTCTCAAGAATTTGTTACGGTAGGTACTCGTTATTTTTTTAAATATTAAGATAAACAATTACGAAGTACGCATATGTGTGTTGAGTGCCAAAGTTTGGAATTACACACATCATAAAATTGAAATGCTCTCTCTCTCTCTGATGGACTAAAGGGCTCAAATGGATTATTGTAACCTAAAAACACAATTTTTAGAAAAATCATGTATTTGTTTTGTAAGCAAAGGGATATTCGAGTAGCTAAAATATTTTTGGAGTTGTATTAGAGTTTTATAGATGTTTTGTTCTTTTCAGGTACCACCTCTGCACCTGGTCAACGAACCTTCTGTCATTGACACATTATATCTACCTATGCTGTCAAGAATACTTTACGAAATAATTATTTGTGTCAATCGATAAATACATACCTATGCTGTCAAGAATACTTTACGAAATAATTATTTGTGTCCATCGATAAATACAGTCTGTTTTTACAATTAAAACTTTGATCCAGAGATGTTGTTTTTCTGTTTAGACTACCGATAATGCCAATTAGATATGCTGTATTTCTTTAGGTCAAATATATAAAATGCACATAATAAATATGTATGAGTCAAAATCTTTCTAACAACTTAAGTTTATACAAAAGGTAGTCTTTAGAGTAGTAGGGCGTTGCTCCAGCGCTAACCTAATAGTCCAAGATCCCAGGGCCGCCAGACGTCACGTATTTTCTGATGGATGAAATGTGGACGATTGAGTAGTTAGTACGTACCTAACTAGGAACACATGCTTACCCGCTATCATGCTTAGACGGCCAATTTTGAGATAGCAAAACGGCCGACGGAAAGTGTCTGGGAGTATTATGACCTTATTTTTAAAGATAATGCCTATAACATATGTGAAAATCAGTTATCAGAAAATACTTGAAGTAAGTAATGTATCTTCTGGACCCCATATCTCAAAATTTTCCGTCTAAGCAAGTTAACGGGTAAGCATATATGTTCTTAGTACGTACTAACTCTACTCAATCGTTCACATTTCATCCATCAGAAAATACGTGACGTCTGGCGGCCCTGGGATCTTACTCTATAAAGCTCGATGCACCGTAGAAAGAGACTGCACAGTCTAGTATTTTTTTCTTTATAGGTGTCTACCGTCAGTACTGTGATAAAAGGTAAGGAGTGTTTACCCACCATCCGCCTCCTGAGACCACCTGGGTGAAGCTTGGGAAGTTTTTGAGTGAAAACATCTTTTGGCGCACCACAGATTTCTCGTGGGCTGCATGGACGTATAAAAAAGTCGGACGTAGTCTCGCTAAAACAAAACTGTGTCACTAGAGTCGGCCACATTTGCACGTGTGCGTTGTCAGGTTTTCACTGATAGGCTGACACGCACCCATATACACAAGTAGAGCGTGTAATGACACACTGATGTAGAGATTTACTACGATAACAAGGCCCGCCCCTCCAAATTACTATTTTAATGTGTGTAGTCACATCCTTACGAAAGAGTTTGTATGTAGTTGTAATTATTCGTCTGCAGTAGCAGTACGCACACATGCGTGGTGGTGCGTTGTATATACTTTCACAAATACTTTCAATCGTTTTGAATTTTGGAGGGGCGGGTCATGTTATCGTAGTAAATCTCTATGTGTGGCAGCCTGTATGTTACAGCGCACACGTGCTTATTATGTGGCCGATTTGATGGACACAGTTTTAGTTTTAGCGAGACTACGTCCGACTATGGTAGGTAGGCTGTGAATTGAATTCTAGCGTCACGCTTGGGAATGATAAGAAATGTTCGGGTGAACTCGGGCTTGGGACCGTGGCCATTGGCCATCTAGAAATGCATCAGCGTTTCCCATTGGCTATCTAGAAATGCGTCAGCATGGTCATGGCCACGGTCTCCGGTTTCATCCGCGTAGTTTCCAAAGAGAGCTCTCAAATTCTAAGTTAAATGTTTTCACTTCTATCGACAGTTTCTATGGCTGCCAATATTTGTTTTTACTACGGTTCACCTTTGTCCCCAGGTGTACCTTGGGAAATAATTAATTCTCACCATCTTTAATAATTTTAGCAAAAAAGAACCGACTTTCAACGGAAAACCTATGAAGTAAAAAGTTTTCCTCGATTTCTCTAGGATGTCATCATCAGTTCCTGGTTTCCTTATCATCATGGTACCACCCTTAGAATATCTTCTTTACAACAAAAAAGAATCATCAAAATCGGTTCATAAACGACGAAGTTATCCGCGAACAGACATAAAAAAAAAACATACATACGGTCGAATTGAGAAACCTCCTTTTTTGAAGTCGGTTAAAAATAAGGTCCCAATACTGCCAAACTACTATTATATCAGCTATCTGGCCGCCAAAGTCCTTGAGTCAGATGGTATTGTGTGCGAATTGTCCACCAACATTTATTAAAAAAAAAAAAATTTGTTGTTTTTGTTCAAATTTCAAAAACCGCTACACCGATTTCGATATAAACTATTTTCGTACAAAAAATTAAACCAACTTCAAAACCACAAATAAGCACTCAAAAGCGAAAAATAAACTAAAATCATAACTATAAGCGCTACTCACTCATCTATTTGAAGTCGGTGCCAGGTAGTGGATAGATACTTACTACTTAATTGGATAACGGGGCACTGACAGTGCCAAACGGGCAGCCACCGCGCGTGTGCACTCGCCTTGAAAAAGGCCGAAACTCGAGTCGGATTGACCGACCGTATATACGTGAGTATCCCGTTATCCAATTAAATATGTGTAACAACCACGTTAATTTTAATACTAAAATACTTACTACTTACCTGTGCCTACTTACCATGTGCCTACATACCTAGCATCAATCTACTAATTTGACCTGACTGGCACCGACTTCAAATAGATGAGTGAGTAGCGCTTATAATTATAATTTTAGTTTATTTTTCGCTTTTGAGTGCCTATTTGTGGTTTTGAAGTTGGTTTAATTTTTTGTACGAAAATAGTTTATTTTACCCTTTTTAGTGTACAAGAACAAAATTAAAAATTTTGATTAACCCCCGACTACCTCGGATTTGTTATCTGTACAACATTCTACTAGTCAAGCCCTTTCATTTGATACCTACCCATATTTAGGGAGTTGTGAAAAAAGAAATGTATTTCGGCATTTTGTGGTAGCAGCCATCTTGGATTTGAAATTTGTCATAGTGCAAAGTATTCTACTAGTCAAGCCCTTTCGTTTGATACCCATTTTGTGGAGGCGGCCATCTTGAATCGACATTAACCAAACATAGCTAAGAACATCAGCACGGATATTAACCATGAAATAAAAAAACGCATCGAAATCAGCCCATCCGTTTGACCCACAGTACAGTACAGTGCCACAGACAGACAGACATCGACAACATCCCTTTTTTTGGTCGGGGGTTAAAACAACTTTTTATTAATCCATTTACACAATTTCGTATTGTCAGGATCGAGTTTCATAACTTTTGTGAAATCTACAACTACGCCATCCAGAAATTTGTACGCAAATTTTAGTTTATGGTTCATATTTCAAAAACTACCTGACCGATTTCGATAAGATTTATATGGGACCATTCGGAAAGCATACCCATCCGAACACAAAAAGAAATTTTAAAATCGGTGCAGAGGTTCTCGAGAAATCAGGTAACATACATAAAAAAACATAGGGTTCGAATTGATAACCTCCTCCTTTTTTGGAAATCGGTTAAACAACATTTTACTCATTTTGGTATAAAATAAGTTTGCTTTTTACAATTTTGTGTTAATAGGATCGAATGGGATTTAACATTGAGGAATTTTTTATCCAAATGTAAAGAGAGCTATTTCGGATGGGGCGATGAGTGTAGTAAAATAATTTAAATGGCCAGCTTTAGAATCATATTCAGCAGGTACAACTTGTAAGTACCTGCTGAATTACGCGTGCATTTTTTTTGGTAAAATTGTACCTGCTGAATATGATTCTACCGTTCCGTAAAACTAATTACCTAACAGTTTCCCAAAAAAAATGCACGCGATTACAGGAAACGCCTTGTCACATTAAGTTGGCCTTTTAAATTTTAGATTACCTCGATTTCTCCAGAAACTCATCTTGAAATCCTGTGATAATCATGTGACCATTCGAGAATTATGTTTATGTCGATGACTCGCGTCCGAAAAAGCGACACAAAACAGCAGGCCTACTACGAAGTCCGATAAACGATATATCGGCCGAAGTTATGGACGTTTTATACCACGAAACACAATCGGTCGGTTGATGACACAAAAACTGTCAAATCAGTGTCGGTCGGGATGAACGAAACGCCCGCTCTGGAGGTCTACTCTCTTTCTATCGAAAACGAAATTTCGACTAAGTTTCGCGACATTCTTACTCCCGTTCTTTTTCGTTCCGTCGTTTAGCCCGACCGAACATTTTTTGACCGTTACATGTTCTAAGCCTACTCTAATTCACGAAAGTCGCAACGAAGATTCTAATTTGACAGGTCATTTTTTAACCCCCGACCAAAAAAAGGGTTGTTATAAGTTTGACGTCGATGTCTGTCTGTCTGTCTGTCTGTGTGTGTGTCTGTCTGTGGCACCGTAGAGCTCAAACGGATGGGCCGATTTCAATGCGGTTTTTTTTTATTTGAAGGTTAATATCCGTGCGGATGTTCTTAGCTATGTTTGGTTAATATTGATTCAAGATGGCTGCCTCCACAAAATGGCGGACAAAATATTTCTTCACAACCTACCTCAATATGGGTATCACATGAAAGGACTTGATTAGTAGAATATTATGCACATGACAAATTTCAAATCCAAGATGGCCGCTACCACAAAATGGCGAAATACATTTCTTTTTTCACAACTTTCTTAATATGGGTATCAAATGAAAGGGCTTGACTAGTAGAATGTTGTACAGATAACAAATCCGAGGTAGTCGGGGGTTAATCAAAATTTTTAATTTTGTTCTTGTCTTAGTTTTAACCTCAAAATCAACGACAACAAAAGTGCTACTTTTTGATTTGCGGATTTAGATTTTTTGGGAAAATATAACATAATATTTATTTATTGAATAATAGGCGAGCAGCTTTAGCTGATATGCCTATATCTCAGTGTTGAAATAACAAATTATAGGTAATTGTCTGTTAAAATGATTTTGTCTTTTACTATCCATTTGTCAAGTTTGTTCCTAAAAGAGTTTAACGACTTTGCCGAAATAACATCCTCAGGCAACCTGTTCCAGTAGTAATATGGTAGTAGTAATATGGTTGTAAAAGTTATGTTAATTGATGCTGCTGTACGTGAAGACCGTTTAGAGCGTAGAAAGAGCCGGTGTCGCTTACGCAGTGATCTTAACACAATTCAAATTTCCGACTTCGAATTTGTAGGAAATTATAGGTTCAGCCAGGAATTGTTTGACGAGTTTGTTGTGCCTAGAAACCTAGAAAGTTACGGCTGGTCTAGATGGGAGACTGCGACTGTTAATCCGGAGCCCGGAGACCATGGGTTCAAAACCACGCGCACCACAGTCTTCTCGAAGTCTCATCTGCGTAATGCCGGTTGATGTCCTAAGAGAAACAAATTCCTTCTTTCCCGAAACGGAAAAACCATTGAAAATTTTTATCGCTTTACCATCTGTACAGTACAGCAATCCTTTACCAGCCTTAGAAGACTAAAAACATGGCTAAGAAGCACCATAGCAGAATACGCCTCATGGTCGGGTCATGATGTGGACACAGAGCTATAATAAATAAAAATCTAAATAATTTTAATGATAAAGTAGTTGAAAGTTTTGCAAAAATCCCTGAAAGTTATGTGTTAATTGAATATTATTTTTGAATAAATAATTATTGCTATGTTTAAAAGTTTGATTTAGTTGTCATACTGTCGAGGGCTTGTGAAGTTTTATACATTGATACTAGAACTAATACTTATTGCAATCGTCATCGAGGCAAAGACTTCCAAAATGTAACACTTCATGCCGTCAACTCCATAATATTGACCCATTGCCTTCCTCTTAGCTAGCTGGCGACACCCTTGAATACCGCTAACTTAAAATGGTGAAGGTAATCAATATGAAGAAACCGACATGTACCTAAAATCATTTGAAGTCTAGCGTGGTGGATTATGGCCGTCTCTCGCAAGGGGCTCTCCCCTTGAAGTAGAAGGCCTCGAGTCCTAGCTGTGGAAACATTTAGTAGGCTGTTTATGCCTGGGAAAATGCATCACAGAATCGAGTCTGCTTCTAACTTTATGTATGATAAACCTACCGGAAAAAAGAGGGATTTTATAAATGTATGTGCCAAGCTCTCTTTAGTGTCATAGCTATCAAAGTAAGCCAATTTTGATGTACCTCATTGTGTGCAATGATAATGCAATATAATGATTTATATCAATTTTCATTGTAGTTTTTCATGACCATTTTACTAAAATCATTCCAAGTATTTCAAAATAAGCTTTTGTAGAAATCTACAAATCAAAAGTGAAGTGTTTTCTTCTGGGTTAGCACGCTCCACCATAGACTGTATCGTCGTTCAACATCAGTCAAATGGTGGTCAACTGTAAACCTATTATTATTAAGCCTTTATTGCTGGAATTAATTTTACAATAATTTAAATTTCACACTTAGATTTAAAAAACACAGGCCAATTCCAGCTGCTTCCAATCTTATCTGTAAAAACTAACTGTAACTGTAAACCTCTAATAGTATACAAGTATGTAATTTGTAGAGTTGTCTTATCCAAATATCATAAAAATCCATCCAGCCATTTGGAAATTACTATTGGGGGTTTTTGTTTACTTTAAAATAACATTTTATCTAGGAAATTAAATAAAATACCATTTTATCTAGAAATTATATTAAAATTTATTACGTACATCTTCTAGAATTTTCTTTGAAAACCCCACACATGTAGAGTAGTGCCGCCAGGAAATTTAGTGTTCCTAACTCTCAACTACTTCTAGTCCGACAGCCACAGACTAAGTGGAGAGATACACTCCCGCAGCATACTGCCTTCTCCAATGGATTGTGAGTCTGTAAAAGAACAAAGAATATTCTAATTTAAATTACCATTATGACAATAAGTTACTTACAAACTTTGTATCTGAATATTGGTTTTGACCAAGTAGGTTTAACACTCAAATTCAATTTTGTAGGTATATAATATATCTTTTAGGCACTCATACACGGCATCTTGAAGCAGTCAGCATCGACTGCTTCATGCTATAACTGCATAGTGAACTACAGACTTCTATGTACGTACACACACAAACCGCTCAAGCAGTTGCATCTGCTTCGGATAGTTAACAGCACTGTGAAATTTCATCTTGCAGTTGGACTGCAAGAGTGGTCTGTGCATGTTGATCAGTAGGTAACAGCTCGAGCTGTCGGTGCCGGTGTCTGAATGTAAAGGATATTTGTTTGTTAGAAAATTACCTAAGAAAAATAGTACTTATAGTTAAAAATAATGCATAATAATAATAGTGGCTCAGCACAATGGCTTCATCCATGTTGTAATGAAAATATGCATGTATCATTCACACAAAGCTTGAACTCGAACCACCTATTTAAAACTCGGAAAGGTTGGAAATCTGGGTCCGGTTTGCCATTCACCAAATCCATCTCCCATCAACAGCACTTTTATACAGCAATTATTATGCATAAACACACGTTTCTATTCAGAAAAAACAACGAAAATTACGAAAACTGCACGAAACACTTTGAATTAAAACTTTCGATGTCTCGGATCGTAGTGTTGCCACCTTTATTTTTCAAAATCCGTACCATAAGCTTATAACAATAGTGTGAATTCAAGACTAGGGCTTCCAATATTATGGATAAAATATGTTAATTAGGTAAATGATTACGAATTTTGGTGGACCAGTTACAAAATTACTTAATTGCTAAGATTTTTTAAAGTAAAATATTCTGTTTTTTAGTTAGTAAACAGCAATCGACAATGCAAGAAATGATAATAAATTTGATTAAACTATGTACCCATAGCTTTTAGTGACTAATTCTTTGATTGGTACATTGATTGATTCATTGGTACATTTATGATTATTATTTCATGTATGTATATGTAGTATATATGTCGCAGCTGGATCGTATAATCGGCTGTATTACATTACTTTAGCCGTTTTGAAAACCAGGGCCGTTTAGTAAGCTGCGGTTTGACGATTAGCCGCATTGTCATTGCGATACGTTCTTCAATACGGCGGCCAACGTTTAGCCGCATTGTACTACTGCTTAAATTGTAGGGTGAATGCGCGAATATCGCGATCCCCAAGTTAATCTCACACGCAAAGTTCAACAGACAAACTCATAAGCAGGAAAAGAAAAGGAGGAAATGGGACTTACGAAAGCGAGGTCGTAGCTCGGGAACATCCAGTAGGCGGCCGCCTAAGTACAGGCTAGCAAGCCTGGTCTCCTTCAATCCGTCACAAATAGCACAGAACATATAGTTTTGTATAGTTTTTAATAACAGGGAGCACGTCACACCCCCCGTAACGAATCTCAACACACACGTCTCGAGTCAAAGTTCTTCGCACAGTGCTCGCGCGCGGGTCAATTCGTCAATGAGACAAGGACGGACAAGGGGTGAAATATGGTAGGAAAAGGAGACGGAACATATGAAAATGTCTGCTTATTCAATAACAGCTATTTAGCGTTAACATCCCCCACCTTGACAGGACGAAAGGCCTTCAATAATACAAGGCACATCCAAAATTTAAGTCACTTCAGCGCACTTAATAAAGCGTTAACCTAGAGTAAACTATTTTAACAGTATGTTTGTTTGTATACTAAAAATACAACTAATAATGAGGAGATTGTTAGTTAACAATGTGTATGAAAATTGAATATCTTACATTTTAAACTAAGATATAAAGTACTAATATATTTTAATATTTACTAATACGAATAGCTAAGTTAGAGTTGTGGACTGTATTAAATTATGTTGTTAATTTGATTTTACTGAGTTGGTAAAGGATAAACCTTAACGACGGGTCGACGATAAATGCCAGACCTGGTACGAACATCAACTATTCTCACGACCGAATCCTTACCCTCAAACGTTTTCTCAATAACCCCGATAGGCCAATCAAGAGGAGCGCTGTTGTCTGATTCCAGCAGAACAACAGTCCCTTTGGATAGAAGCAGTTTCCTTCGTCCACTTATTTCTAACTTGAAGCGTGTGCAGGTATTCAACCTTCCACCGCTTCCAGAAAGATTGTACCAAATGATCGACAATACGTTTTCTGTGGAACAAGTTAACATTTTCGATGGACAAATCTTCAGACGGGAGAGATTTAAGTGGGGTAAACACTAAGAAATGTGCCGGAGTCAATGCGAGGGGCTCTGTAGGGTCACTACTCAGTACTGACAGAGGACGTGAATTTAGCAGGGCTTCTATTTGAGTAAGCACCGTCGACATTTCCTCATATGTCAAGAGCTGAGTTCCCACTACCTTTGATAGAATAGTTTTGACACAGCGCACATTAACTTCCCAAAGTCCGCCCATATGAGGACTTAAAGGAGCGTTAAATCGGAAGTCTATGCGTTTGTCACGTAGCTCATTGGCGAATTTATCGCGATACTCTTCCGAATTTAACAATTGGTACATGTTGTCTAGGTAAGACTTAGCACCAATAAAATTGGTCCCTCTATCCGAGTATATAGTACTCACAGGTCCGCGTCTAGCAAGGAAACGTCGGAGAGAGTTGAGAAATGACTCAGTACTAAGGAAACACGATAGTTCGAGGTGTACTGCTTTCGTAACTAAACAAATAAACAAGCATATATAAGCCCGTACGGAGCGTACACCTCGCCCGCGATGGATAACAATATTGAGCGGCCCGCAATAGTCAACTCCGGTGTGACAGAAACTTTTAGCTTCGTTAACGCGGCAAGCAGGTAAGCTTGCCATTATCGGAAACCGATTGATAGGGCGGACTCGGAAACAAATATTGCATTTTTGTACACGTAAACGTACGATATTGCGAGCCGACATAATCCAATATTTCTGTCGTAAGAGTGACATTAAAGTTGCGGTCCGGTATGTAAGTTTATCCGATGGTGATGATCGATGATTAGATCAACGATGTGATCACGACGCGGTAATAAAATGGGGTGTCGACTATCGTATCCAACATTGGCATTAGTCAAACGACCGCCGACGCGTAATACATCGTTTTCATCAACGAAAGCGTTAAGTTTACGGAACGCAGGTGGCAGTAGCTTTCCCGCTTTCCATTTAGCAATTTCTTCAGCAAAATAAATACTTTGAAGAGCACGAATGACTGCAAGTTCTGCAGTTTCAAGATGTGAAACGTGAAAGTTCGTCGGTAATTTTTGACGAAACGAAGGACATAAATTACTATTCGTAGTAACTTGGTCCAAGTAGAGACTCGACTGGCGAGCTCACACAATGGTGCCGAAGGAGGAGTAGATGATTCAGTCGTAACCATCACTCTCGTTTTTCCTCCGGAATATCCTCTGGCAGGCTGAAGTCATTATTCAAGGGCCATTTATCTCGAGGCAAATAAGCGAATTTCGGTCCATGGAACCACAGTGGATGTACAATTAATTGTGCAGGAGTTAGTCCTCTACTCAAACAGTCGGCAGGATTTTCTTGTCCCGGTATGTGATGAAAATGGTCCGGAGAAAGATTCTCATGAATTTGTGATACTCTGTTTGCTACGAATGTCTGCCAGCGAGTCGGTGAAGCATGGATCCACGCGAGAGCCACCTTGCTATCGGTGAACGCGTATACGGAACATGCCGGCAACGAGTAAGTGTCGATTACCACTCGCATTAATTTGGCTACAATAAGAGTCGCACAAAGTTCCAATCGAGCCACTGTAACGAGAGCTTTGGATGGTGTAACTCGTGATTTAGCACACACTAAGTTGACCACGGTACGATCACACTTTGGGTAGTACACGTGTATGTACACCACTCCACCGTAAGCCTGCTCAGAAGCGTCAGCAAATCCTAACAATGATATGACGCAATCGTCATTTACTCCAACATGACGTGGTAATCTAACATTCTGTAATAATGGCAATTCAGCCTCGAAATTACGCCACAATTTGACAATATGTGGACTAGGTGTTTCATCCCAATCGAAATTATTCGCCCATAATGACTTGACCACTAATTTAGCAAGTAAAGTCACGGGAGCAATGAAACCCTCCAAATCCCATAAACGAGCAATCCGTGAAAGTATATTTCGCTTGGTGCAAGGGCGAGGCTCGATATGGACACTAAACGTAAAGACGTCTTCGGCCGGTAACCAATGCAATCCCAATATTTTCAATTGATCAGCTGGGCTAAATTCCACGGCTTCCGTAACCCGATGGTCAATGGGAATACTTTCCATCACCTCAGGCGAATTGCTCGAAAACTTCACCAGATCGAAACCCGCAGACGCGAACATTTTAATCAGCTGATCGGATAAATCGATTCCATCGGTTACTGATAAACAGCTGGTAGCTAGATCGTCCATATAAATGTCTCGTTGCGTCACGCGGCTAGCCGTCAGATAGCGAGCGCCTTCGTCGATAGCCAATTGGCGTATTGAACGCACGGCTAAATAAGGGCTACAACATAGGCCGAACGGTACACGCGTCATCTCAAATATTTGAATCGGATCATTAGGATCGAAACGATATAACAATCTTTGATATCGCCAATTGTCATCGCTCATTAAAATTCTGAGATACATTTGTCGAATGTCTGCACTTATCGCAATAGGCAACAATCGAAAGCGCAAAATAATACAAAACAGATCGTTTTGCAAGTTCGGTCCCGTATATAAAATGTCATTCAGAGACATCCCGTTCGATGTTTTACAACTCGCGTCCAACACCACACGTAAACGTGACGTCGATTTGTCTGTCCGTACGACTCCGTGGTGAGGTATCACATAGTGAGGAGTATTAAACTCGGACGCTGTGACGTCAATCGCTCGCAAGTAATCCTTATCTAAATACTCACGAAATACCTTGTCATATTCTAGTTTAATGGAAGGGTTACCTAACAGCTTCCTTTCGAGCGATAAATACCTACGCTCCGCAGTATGCATCGATGTGCCTAAACAAGACGCATCTTCTTTGAACGGTAACAAAACGATAAACCGACCGGTGTCATCGCGACGCGTGGTATTCAAATAAAAATCCTCGCATTTTTGTTCATCAGGGAAAGTGCGTTACGAAGCTTAGGTACCTCTTCTAACTCGAAAAATTGACGTACAGAATTATCGAGCGACTCACCAATGGTACAATAAGCGCGGACGACATTACAGATCGGACCTTGTACAGGATGACCTTGACCTTGTACTTGACCAATAATTATAAACCCAATTGAAGTCTCAATTGCCACTGGTTCCCCCGGATTACGAGAAACCGTACTCGGGCGCAGGACCCGCGCGAACATGTCCGAGCCGAGTATGAGGTCAACGCCCCCGGGCACATTAAACCTACTGTCGGCTAAAGGTAAATTTTGCAAATAATCAAGTTGCGTGGTGTCAATTACTGACACCGGAAGTGTATCCGTAATCCGACTAACTACTAGCGGCTGGATTGTGAAATTTATCTCGTCATTATGTCGAGAATGCAAAGTAAGGCAAGTTATACCTTCAATGGGATTGGTGACGTCACCGACTCCCGAGACGTATTTGCTGGCGGTCGAGTAGACGGGCAAATTCAAACGCCGACAACATTCAGTTGTAATAAAATCGCGTTGCGACGCGCAATCGAGAATAGCACGCACTACATGAATGTGTCCCTTTTGTCAACATAGTGACATTGTGCCGTACCTAAAAGAACGGACGTCGCGGGAACATCATTAGTACCACTCGATGCGGCGCATTTTATACCTACAGCACACAACGTAACAGGTGGATCTGTATTCATACACTGACCATTAACACCTTCATCGTGCATGCTAGTAAGCCGCGCGGCAGAAGAACGCTCGTCTGCCGTAGCCGACCGATCGCATTGTTTACTGATAACAGTAGACATATTTTTACTCGCTGAGCCTTGCGACGCAGTAACGTTCCTATTATAAGATGTACTTGCATTATTATCAAAGTGTAATAAACTATTATGCGACCTGTTACACTTACCGCATCTACTTTCAGATGGGCAATTAGGTAACGTATGTTTATTGAAACAATTTACGCAAAGATTATTACGCTTGATTATAACAAAGCGGTTGCGAGTGACGTAGACAGGAATGTGGAACATTTGGACAATGGATGATCCATTTTGTCACAACAAACACATTTATTGTGTTCCTGTACGCTTACAAAGGTTTTAACGTTTGACCGTGACCTTGTACTAGAAACTTGGGTGGTATTGCGAGAATCATTTTTACGAGGTAGGGTAAATTTACCAGTGGTATTATGCGCCCGCTTTAATATATGAGAATGTTTACGTACAAAGTCCACGAATTGATCGCAAGTTGGTACCTCATTGGAATCAATAAAGGACATTTCGAAAGCCTTAACTATTTCGATATCTACTCTTTTACAGGCTATGTGGACAAGTAACAAATCCTCCAAGCTAGGTAATTGTAATTGACGTAATGCAGACACAATAGACGAAAAATTATCTACGAAATTTTCTAAACTCGCGGAAGTGTTGTCAGTAGCTGGTAGGTTCATTAACTTGTCAACATAAGTCGAGGCCATTAACCTTCGGTCATTGTATCGATTCAATAAAGCGTCCCAAATTATTTTATAATTCTCAGCTGAGGGTATGATACCCTGACAGATAGTAAGAGCTTTGCCACTCAATTTGCCCAAGAGATACATTATTTTTTCACTGTCGACCAAGTCTGGATTTTCGTGAACTGCCGTACGAAAAGTTTCATAGAAAATTGGCCAGCTTTCCTGATCCCCAGAAAAAGAACACAATTCTAACTTAGGTAGGCGTACGTTCTTCGAAATTTGGTTATGTTTACATTCTAATGAAGTTTCTATACCTTTTGTCGTTAACTGTTTAACTTTGTATTTAATAGAAGCATACAATTGTTCAAAAGCCATTAGTGACTGATAAGAATTGGCAGATTTCGCAGCGGTGTCGTCTTGAGCGATTTCGCTAGAACATTTTATTTCGAGCGTTTCCATATACCTATCGTGAATATTATCGATCGTAAAACTTGAGGCAAGAAACGATTCAACTTGCGCGGGATTAGAATCTAGCATTTGAAGTGAATCGTAAATTGATTGAACATGCCCGAAATATGCTGCCAATTTATTTTGCAACCTATCAATATCTTTTTCCCGTTTAGTCGCCATTTTGAACGCTTACGTATGAAACCACCGTCGTAAGATACTAACTTATTTGAAGTTATAAGTACCTGTCGGCTGGTAATCCGGCTCGAAGGACCAAAACAATGAATGCGCGAATATCGCGATCCCCAAGTTAATCTCACACGCAAAGTTCAACAGACAAACTCATAAGCAGGAAAAGAAAAGGAGGAAATGGGACTTACGAAAGCGAGGTCGTAGCTCGGGAACATCCAGTAGGCGGCCGCCTAAGTACAGGCTAGCAAGCCTGGTCTCCTTCAATCCGTCACAAATAGCACAGAACATATAGTTTTGTATAGTTTTTAATAACAGGGAGCACGTCACACCCCCGTAACGAATCTCAACACACACGTCTCGAGTCAAAGTTCTTCGCACAGTGCTCGCGCGCGGGTCAATTCGTCAATGAGACAAGGACGGACAAGGGGTGAAATATGGTAGGAAAAGGAGACGGAACATATGAAAATGTCTGCTTATTCAATAACAGCTATTTAGCGTTAACATCAGGGTGACCATACTTACAAAATAAACAATGAAAATTAATTGTATTAATCATAAAAATATATATATGCAAGCTCAAAGTGTAACGTGAAAAGTGGGAAGGTTCCGCCTCCAACTGGTTTGAGTTGAAAACCTAACCTTCAAAAAAAAAGTTTGAAGATGTGTTAAAAATTAAAAAATATAACGGACAGTTTTCAAACATTTATTGTAATCGAAAAGTAAAGCCTGGGTATAATATAGTTAAAAGGTCAGGGTTCAGATCGTTGTGGTTCCGCTACTTAGAACTAATCGACATATTACAACTTATCCAAAGAATTTGTATTTAGACTCCAACGGTGAGTCCAAATACCAACAATACCACCAGATCACTTGGCTAAAAGGGGTATTGGGAGAATTAAAAGCAATATTAATATTAAATAGCAGTAGTGCTTCCGCTGAGTGAACTCAGGAAGTAAGTTCCTCAAATATTCCTTAAAGGGAAATTATAGTGAACACTAGAATACTGAAACCAAGATTTTGGGGTTGGAAAGAAAATAATGAAATATCCCCTTTAGCAAGTAATTAGCAGGCTCCAATCATTATGAATAACAAGGTACCGCATTCACAACATTTCAAACCTTCAAAACAGAATATTAACTAAATTATTGCTAGTGGTGGGTAATATTCCACCCTAGAACCTTGTAAACAACCACAAATTACAGGAGCTATATAAATTAAAGGTCATTAGCTCACCGAGCAACCTTAGACTACTCTAGTACACAGTAATAACATTCCCTAAGAATTAAAGTCCTTACTCACTATAGGTAGCCGGAGAATTTACCATGACTCACGGTTACATAAGTACTACTGTTCACATAAGTACTATAAAGCAATAATACATACACCCTTCCACCTGGTAGGATGTGAAATAATTAAGTTATGTATTAGGTTAGGTAAGATAGTTGTAGTACATTAGGTTTTGTAGGAACAATACTGATTGTTCATTACATTCCTCTATGTAGAAGAATACAAGAATTACAATAGATAGCCATATATTAATTACAGCTCCAGGTATGGGATATGAAATAAATGCAATAGTATTACAGTAAGTAAGTAATATGTAGTGAGGCTAGCAACCGGTAAGGTTGGTCTCCATCCTTTAAGTAGAAATTAGAAGTACATTAGATAGCCCTCGGCTACTAGTTTCATATTAATGAAAGTAATATGATCTAAGGTTCAGTATAGGGTAATGAGGTTAGTGACCTATAATGTCAGCCTCATTCCTTTCAGAAAAGAAATTATAAATGTAACTGTAGACAGCCCAAAGCTACTAGTTCCATATTAATTAAAAGTAATAATATGATATAAAGTTATGTATAGGGTAATGAGGTTAGTGACCTATAATGTCAGCCTCATTCCTTTAAGCAGAAATTATAAATGTAACTGTAGACAGCTCAACTACAACAGTATCACATTCATCGGGTAAATGACAGGGGTCCGGTAAGGAATAGTACAAGTATTAGGTGAAGGGTGAAACCTGTGGGGAGGTTTACCACATCACGCTAGTAGAAAATACAGGAATTATCAGAGTTAGCCAGTAATACAGCCCTAGGTGGGTGACCTAAGTCTTAAGACCCTTGAAAAGTACAAGGTAAATATAGTAATAAATTGCCAAGCTATTCGGTTAATACAGTAGAAAAGAAATCGTACCACGGAAATACATCAGACTACGGTATAGATATAGAGGTTACTATATATGTGACACCTTAACACATATTTAAATCACCACCGCAGTCCCTTTAGAGACTGAGACTCACTAGACTAGATGAGTCTTAGGTCAGTAAAATACCATGGGTGCGAGCTCAGGTGACTCCCACCGGTTATGTAGGTTAAGAAAAGGAAAAACAAAGGAAAGCATCGCGAGTGAAACGCAGAACCTACCTAGGTACCTAGGGCTGCCGCCACATGGCCTCACATTACTCCCTTCAACTTCCCGTAAAGTTGCGCATTCTCCCAACGCACAACGTGGCCAAGTAAGACGCGTCCATCCGCCTCAGTCGCCGCCGCACGGGGAAAACGCTCCGGAAACGGACGCTTCCCGAAGGGCACCCGGAACTTCAGCTACCTCACCGCTCCCTCAACGCACCTCTCCACTCCTCAACGCACCTCTCCACCCTCAACGCACCTCTCCGTCCCTCAACGCACCTCTCCGTCCCCTCAACGCACCTCTCTGACAAAGAACAACTAAGTCAGCCTCTAATTTATCAAACATTCCTATCTCGTGGAACAACGGGTCACGCCCTTGCCGACTGAAAACACGCGGCAGTTAATTTATCCTACAAACCTACCCGAAGAGAGGCGATTCGCGCTTACAACGCGGCCATGGTGTCCCTCCTCTCGTTAGGATCCCAGGGAATCGGGGAAATGCACAATGACGCTCCGGAACACAGCTCCAAGGTACTACGGAGAAAAACAACGAAATTTAACACTACACTCGCAATCAGAGTCCCACAACACCTTTCCCGAGATTTCAGTACATACCGATCCTTTAAAACTTCGCTCCTATTAGCAAAAAACTTTATTACAACGAAACTCCCGCTCAGACCCGTGCGCTGAGCGCCGGCCGAGTAGGGATGCCCGTTACGATACGATATATCGGAATATCGATACAGCACTATACGATATATCGATATTTGATGCGATATTTTGACCATACGATACGCTTCGATATATCGCATTCTTATAAAAATATCGCATTACCATATCGTATCAAACTATGTCGGTGATTAATTTGTAAAATTTTAAAGTACCTATTACATCATCACTAAACGATAATAGACAGTGCCATTAAATATATTGTTATTAGTAATAAGAGAATGATAACGTCAACAAAATTGTTTATGGAACAAGAACAGCCGGCTTTTATTTAGACTTGGAGGTAGATTTAAATAATCTTTGAACTTTGTAGTACCGTCAAATATGATTAATAAATGTTTAGTATATGTTCTTTGTCATTCCGTTCGTAGCTGGGCACACACTTTCCGAAAGCCGTAATAGGTTAAATCCACAGCGCTTATCCAAATTATTATTTTTGCGTTGTTTAAGTGCTGATCAATGGCAATTGTGATTTTTTTTTGTTGAATAAAACTATTCTAAATACGTATAATTATTTGTTTCTTTTTAAAAAAATATAATAATATAGTAAAACTACTAAATAGATAACCCTTTGCACGATATATATATACTTATTATATCGTATATTAAATGAAAGGCTGCGATACGGTTACGATACGATATATCGATACAAAGGAAATCGATAATATCGCGTATCGATACAACCAAGTTCGATACAGTTACGATGCGATATATCGATACAATACACTTTTTTGGGCATCCCTACGGCCGAGAGCGAAAGACCAAAATGGCGGCAATCAGTTTCACTTCGAGACGATCTAGTTCCCTCCGAAATCGCTGAGGGCGCTGCTCACCAACGTTCCGATTTACGCAGGACAGCTAAGCTAAAAAAAAACGGTGTTACAAAAGTTGCGCAACGGGCAATGGAGAGAGCTATGTTCGGAATTTCACTGCGTGACAAAATCCGAAACGAGGAAATCCGCAGAAGAACGAAGGTCACTGACATAGCTCTTAAAATTAGCAAGTTGAAGTGGCAATGGGCAGGCCATATAGCTCGCAGAACCGATAACCGCTGGGGAGTAAAGGTTCTCGAATGGCGACCACGAACCGGCAGACGCAGTGTAGGACGGCCCACACGATGGACCGATGATATTGTCTCGGTCGCGGGAAGTCGGTGGATGGAGGCGGCACAAGATCGGTCATTGTGGAAATCATTGGGGGAGGCCTATGTCCAGCAGTGGACGTCTGCAGGCTGCAGATGATGGTGATGAATCATAAAAAGCTGACAGATTATCTCTTGCCATATTTCTTACACTTTTTTTAAACACTTGGTACACTTAAGAAATATGGTGCACTTAGACAAGGGTCATCATTGAGATTTGACTCCGGATGGGCTCCCGCCAGAAGCTCTGCGATCAGCCCTGAGTGTCGCTTCTCCATATCTCTTCTGGCTCCCGCATTTTTTATATACACTCTAGGGGTAGTAGCGACAAGACTAGGTGGAGTCGGGGTGCTTCGAGTCGGATCTGGGTCCTTCCTAACCTACCCAGACCGGTTTAGTCTTAGCAAGGTGGACGGTGGTAAACCACCCAAATAATATTGTGTAGGATTCCGCCGAATACCAGAATCCACAGTCGCCTTAGCAATTTAGCAACACAGTTATGTTGTTAGTTCAGATATGTTGGCCTAAGTTTCTTAATGTATTATCACTAATGTAATGTTATTATTATCAAACCACTGAATTTAAATAATTGTTGTTTCTAGGCCCACATAGTTTGGAATGTAATACAGTTCTGTACAGTATACTCTTATGTATATTTTTACATTCTGTTTTGTGTGCTCATTGAATTAATAAATAAATAAAATAAACACACGTACTGTTTTCAACGCCATGTTGTTGCTATGTCAGACAGCGCCATGAGTGTTAAGAATCGGAACTAAAAATTGTCAAAGCGGCGGCTAATCTTTCGCTTTATTACATTACGGCTAGCCGTTTTGAATGACGTATGGCGTCGAATACATTCCGGCTGTTTTTTAATCAGCCGCTTTCAATCTGTCTAATCGTCAAACCGCCGCTTCACAAAACGGCCCTGGTTTTCAAAACAGCTAGCCGTAATGTAATACAGCGGATTATACGATCCGGCTGCGACATATATATTATTAAAGAGGAAGAGAGTAGACCTCCAGATCGGGCGTTTCGTTCATCCCGACCGACACTGATTTGACAGTTTTTGTGTCATCAACCGACCGATTGTGTTTCGTGGTATAAAACGTCCATAACTTCGGCCGATATATCGTTTATCGGACTTCGTAGTAGACGTGCAGAGCGAACGAGCAAACCAAAGCGAGAGGAAGATGCGAGAGGCGAGCGCACTCTCGGCATCGGCATCGCGTAATCTCATGGAGAGTCTGGCTGTCGTCAGCGAGCAACACGGCTTGCGCGGAAGATCGAGTACACAGACAAAGTAGAGAGATCGAGTATCCAGTTGCTCGATGATAAAAAAAATATAAGCCGACTGTAAAATAAAAAAATGTGTTTTCTTTTGACATTAACCGCACGAAACTTAAGTTGACATAACATATATTATACGTCAGTGTAGATTGTAAAATGAGATTATCAAACGAATTTCCATTCGATCATTTTAAACAATGGAATCGATTTTTTCACATTCATCTGATTCTGAACGCAATGCGAACGTCTTACTCGGAATGACTATGTATTAGAATGACAGATAGAACTCTGTCATTCTAAATTGATAAGACAAAGACTGAGAAGTTTCATAAGGATGCACCGATGTTTCATAGTGTTAAAATGTTCTAACAAAAACATAGATACGGTCGAATTGAGAAACCTCCTTTTTTAAAGTCGGTTAAAAATGAAACCCTCGCGCCAATTTTATCAAAATGTTAAGTTAATTTTGATACCTAAGTATTTGCATTCTGAAAACTCCTCATTGTTGAACGTTCAGCAAGAAAAGAAAACATCAGCACTCTGGTAGTACCAACACTGGTGAATTTACAGTATTTGTACCTACATACCTACAATAATTTATACAGAGGTGTCAGTGTCGGTGACAGAGTCACAAGTTAATTTGTTTTTTGAGGTAAAAGATTCTTTTGGCGCGCAATAGACAGATTTTTCGTGGGCTGTGAATTGAATTCTAGTGTCACGCTCGGCAATGCTAAGAAATCTTTGGGTAAACTCGGGACCATGGCCATAGGCCATCTAGAAATGCGTCAGCATTCCCTATTGGCTGACGCATTTCTAGATGGCCATGTCATGCCATGATGGCCAGGTTACGCCCTCCGGTTATACCCGCGTAGTTTCCAAAGTAAGCTATGAAATTCTGAGTTATTATAAGTTTTCACCTCTTATGACTGCCAATTTTTTTTTCTAAATGAAGAATTTCGATTCTGTTTTTTGATCATGTTTATTTGAACCTTCAGAATTTTATTGATCAAGTGGAAGAGATTATATCGGCCAAATGGGCGCAGTCACAATTGATTGCCATACGGGATCGTTTTATGCCATATTTCATCACTTCAGTGAGAACTTCAGTCAACAGATTCTCGCACTGTTGTTATCCTTGAAGACTTCCAAGGTCTCGAGCTAGTTTACGTAAGCAAGGGTCTTCAAAAACCCCACAGAAAAAAGTCTGGAACGCTTAAATCGGGCGATCTTGCGGGCCAATGCAAATCGCCAAAACGAGAGATGAGGCAATCTGGGAACGCTTCCTTCAGGATGACGGTTGTGGCTCACGCAGTGTGTGCCATTGCTTCGTCCTATTGGAACCACGTGTCTCTCAGTCCTAATTCATCCAATCGCGGCAGATAAAACTCGGTCAACATAGTCCTATAGCGCGCAACGTCGACTGTTGTCGTTTAACAGCATTCTCGAAAAAAATGGCCCGATGACTCCTCCACAGTGAACAACGTACCATGCAGTCACTTTGAGCGGGTGTAATAACTCTTCGTGCATTATTCGTGGATTTTCAGTTTCATTCCAGGAGCCATAGTTTTGCTTTTTCACGTACCCGCTGAGCAGGAAATGAGCCTCGTTGCTCAACAAGATTTTGATCGAAAAATCGTCCACTTCTTCCTCAAGATTGAGGATGGCGATTATTCCGCGTTCTTGAAGAGTGTATCGATACATGGCTTGTTCAGTTGTTCTGTTGTCTAGTCCACAAATGTCAAAACAGATTTGATATGGCGGCCATTTGCAAAAATGAGAGCATCTTCCAATAGGGTGATTTCTTGGCCCACCTGGGCCTACCTTGTATTTCTTCAAAACTATTTTCATGTCTCAAATCGATTTTAGTTCATTCGAATAGGGTGCCATACTACCATATTCGCTTCGTTAACTTTGTTCTTCTCTAATCTAAAGTTTCTAAAGTCAGTGTTTCCACAATGAGGGGAACTTCCCCTTTTGAGGGGAAATTAGGGTCCAGAGGGGAATAAAAAGGGGAAAGAAAGGTAAAGGGGAAATCATGCCTAATCAAACAAATACAAAAACTTTGTCATATTGAGGAAAATTTTCCTATAACTAGTCAGATATCAGTTCCAAATTTTTTTCAATATGGCGATGTTTCTTATAATATGGTTTTCGATGAAGCATGAAAGCTTATATATTATTGAGATTGGGTGCAATTTTTAACCCCCGACCAAAAAAAGGGGTGTTATAAGTTTGACGTCGATGTCTGTCTGTCTGTCTGTCTGTCTGTATGTCTGTCTGTCTGTCTGTCTGTCTGTCTGTCTGTCTGTCTGTGTGTGTGTCTGTCTGTGGCACCGTAGAGCTCAAACGGATAGGCCGATTTCGATGCGTTTTTTTTTATTTGAAAGTTAATGTCCGTTGAAGGTTAATATCGATTCAAAATGGCCGCCTCCACAAAATGGCGGACAAAACATTTCTTCACAACCTGTCTCAATATGGGTATCAAATGAAAGGGCTTGACTAGCAGAGTACTATAAGCTATAACAAATTTCAAATCCAAGATGGCCGCCACTACAAAATGGCGAATTATATATTTTTTTTCACTACTACCGCAATATGGGTATCAAACGAAAGGGCTTGACTAGTAGAATACTTTGCACTATGACAAATTTCAAATCCAAGATGGCCGCTACCACAAAATGGCGAATTACATTTATTTTTTCACAACTTCCTTAATATGGGTATCAAATGAAAGGGGTTGACTAGTAGAATGTTGTACAGATAACAAATCCAAGGTAGTCGGGGGTTAATCAAAATTTTTAATTTTGTTCTTGTAAAATATGAATCTCTAAATCTCTCCTGAGTGGGGGGCAGAACTATGCCAGAATAAGTTTTGAGGGGAAAAAAGGGGAAATCTTAATTGAGGCGACGAGGGGAAAGGAAATTATTAAAGTGGAAACACTGTCTAAAGTACGTTTTTGCTTCTGCTTGTTGCTTGGCGTAATTTCCTTCCGTTTTCCTTGTTTACGAAATAAATCTCGGCCAGTATTTAGTATTTAACTCATATCAGTTCATAACAGGGTGCTTTGTAAATAGTTACAATGTCCTATCAATTGTATAGAAATACCACTATCGGAAACACTTTGCAGGAGAGCCTTGATGAACTAATTCAGGTGTGTTATGTTTTCCGTATGTACTAAATAACAGCAAAATATGTGTATGATTTTATATAAGAATAACCAAACTCCGACTTTCCTGATTATGTTTCTCCATAAAGTTTCACCATTTTCATGAATTAAACAATAAAATCTATTATCCTCTAAGTAAATAGAGCTTGTGGACAACGTTCTTGCGTTTGCATTACCTGTTGACCTGTGCTTGGCCTTTATTTATTACTACACCCTCCTATTTACATTTATATAATTAATGATTACTTTCATGATTATAAGTGAAGAGCCTTAGAGTTATTCTCATGTAAAATATCATCCAAATCTATAGCATAGTTTTTCTGTAAAGGATAAGGAACATGCATCTATCTGCTTCATTTTATCATTTATTAAATTTACATAATGCTGCCAGAGGTGTATATGAGTATTTTTCAGGCACAGATGTATTAATTTGTCCTTACATTGAATAAATGGCTTTAGTAATGAAAAGAAATGTCATGAGAAAACATGTTCCCATAAAAACATATCTAAGGGCAATGTATCAGCCGCTGACCCAACATTGTGCACTATGGTGACTCTCTCTTTGAGAGTAAACCCCAAGTCCTGACTATGAGAATAGAAAGCGGGATGTTTATTATTAAATTCGTATGATTTATATGTGATACTGCTGGATAAGTAAAGTAAGTCTGCTGGATAGACCTAGAGAACGCGTTTGGTTCTGTCCAGCATGAACTTATGATATTTGCCCTAAAATGGTATAACTTTCCTGCTGAAATTATTGACATAATTAATTCTTATTATTGCCACTTAAAATTCGTCATAGCAGTAAACAAGGAATACACAAAACCACTTGAATACAATGTAGGACTATTCCAAGGGTGCTGCTTATCACCAATAGCATTTAATATAGTTATAAATATTTTAGTAGACAAATTAATATCCCGTGAAAAGAAATGGGGCTACCGTTTAAAATCAACAATAAGTACACTGAGTCAATCTTGGCCTTTATGGACGACCTTGCAATACTTACACGTAATCCCAAACAGTGTCAAGAATTGTTGAACGAAGTCGATGAGTTCTGTACATGGACGGAGGGAATGAGGACAAAACCATCTAAATGTCATTGTCTTTGTCTGGGTAGAAGAAATACCAAATATACGTCTTACGATCCGGGACTCTCCATAAGTGGCCAAGGAGTTGCCACAATTGCAGAGGCAGTGCCTTTCAAATTTCTTGGTAGAAAGATAGATCACAAAGGACGTACACCATCATTAGAGGTGGTTGTTGAAAATTTCATGAACAACCTCAATAAGGTAGACCAGCAGCCTATCAGCAATATCAAAAAGCATGGATATATGACAACTACCTCACATCACGTCTCACTTGGCCTTTCCTAGTATATGACATCGGTAAAACTCTCCTGGCAAAGCTAGATGCCAATGTCATAAAGATATTGAAGTCATGGTTCGGATTGGCACATCCGGCTGATCCTCTACTCTTTTAGGGATCACAATAGTTTTGGGCTGAAACTAAAGAAACCGTCTGAACTTTACAAACACCTAAGAGTTACAAAAACGCATGTTTTGGGAAAGTCGCAAGACGAATTAATTACATCTCTCCCAAAAGACAAAACTGCTTCAGACCTGAATCTAGACTTCAATTCCATAAACAATTTATGGCAGGTGCACAAGTAAATACTGCTGGGTTGGGTGCGAGAAAAAAAAGGAAGACCGAGACATGGTAAAAACCTTTCTACAACAAGACGAAAATGACAGTTACAAAGTGCACGCTATGAATTTAGAAATGCAAAGTGAGTGGTTAACCATAGGTGAGTTCTGTATCCCATTAGCTCTAAAATGGCGCACCTTGATCTATGACTGGTCCCCTGCCTTATTAAAATTTTATCTAAATGCATTCCAAATGACCCTCCTGACCAGAGTAACTTGGTAAGGTGGGGAAAAGCCTCTGAAAAATGTTGCTATACTTGTGGAGAGGCGATATGTACAGCAAGGCACATATTGGTGGGATGCAAGGTGCTCCTTAATGGGGTCATTACTCACGGCGTCATGACAGAGTACTTGAAATCATACGTGAAGCCATGAGCCTTTCGGTAGCTAGAGCCCAAAAGGGATTGACGACAAACAAAAGACAAATTAACTTTGTAAAGAAGGCTCAACTTCAAACTCCAGGAACAAGCCTTACTCAATCCTGGGTACAGCACCTGATTGGACTATTTTAATGGACACGTATGAAAAGCACTACAAAATCCCAGAGGATGTGGGTGTTTCGTCATCCAGACCGGACATTTTCCTTTTTCTAGAGCTACTGAACGCATAGTCCTTGTAGAACTTACCGTACCGTGGGAAACTAATATACCTAAAGACCACGCGATGAAACAAAATAAGTATTACGACCTCCTAAACGAATTAACAAAAAACGGCTATGTAGTTAGTTTATACGCTGTAGAAGTGGGAGCGAGAGGTATACCAGCAAAATCTCTCTAACCTACTGAAAGACCTTGGCTTATCCAGAAGTGCTGTAAGTTCTATACTAGAACGTGTATCTAAAGCTGCACTAGTAGGCTCATATCAGATTTGGCTGGGCAGGAGAGAAAAACGAGTGGTGAAGGTGAGTGTTGATGTACGTCAGAAAGGGGCCCTTAAACCTACGCCCGAGTCACAAGTCTCGGGAACTACTCGAGTTTTTCTCTCTCTGCCACACGATGGACCCGGCACCCGCACGGTGAATCCATGGAATGCTAAGAAGATCGTCTCTAACCCAGTGAACTTTGTTCCACTATAGATAAATAACCAAGATACTGGCTGCAGTGCCATTTGCTAAAAACTGAATTGTGAATCTAAACCATCCAGGGTGCCATCCAAATGCATACAAAATAATCATTCAAATCGGTTTAAGAGTTCAGTGACATACAAATGGGTGAGCCGTTTAGGAGTTCAAGGACATAAACACGGGTCAGCCGTTTAGCAATTCAATAACATACACATCCACAGTAGAATCCCAGTAATAATGTTATACATGTGAAGGGATCGGGCTGAAAATTAGAATACAGGTAGATTATAGCCTGGAAGAACATATAGGCTGTTTTTATCTCAAAAAAATAACAAGAATGGAAACTACAAGGGTAAAATTGTGGAACTGCTAATAGTTATATTTCTATATAACTATTATACGCAAATATTTGCACTGGGTGGGAATCGAAACCATGACCTACGTCGTTGCAGGCAGAGTTACTACCCACTAAGTCACGAGGCCAGTCAATAGTTATATAGAAATATATTTAAAAAAATATAACATTTAAATGTACAGGATCCCGCTGAGTGCTATATATGTACCACGGGCGAAGCCGGGGCGGGCACCTAGTATAAAGATATATTGAATCTATTGGTATTGGTATTACAGTACGGACAAATCACACCGGCCTTAGCTGTGAAAGTTTTGCTGCAGTTTGACAAATCAATCAACCAGGCTCTATCAAACAGAGTGAAATCAAGGTTAACTTTCAAAGCTGGAAAATTAAATACATACAGGTAAATAAATGAGAAATTACTTAAAGTTCTTGATCATTTAAACAATTGTTTTTTTTTATTTGAAGACTTAATGGTTCTTAGCTATGTTTGGCTAATATCGATTCAAGATGTCCACTTCCACAAAATGACGGACAAAGTTTAGTGTGGAGGGGTACACATTTTTGTGAAAACACACAGTGAATGCCTAAGAAGACCACCTGTAAAACATGCCAAACCTGCAAAAATTTACAAAATATGAATTTGCTATATGTGATACAATACACACCATCGAGTAATGCCTTAATTAAAAACCAACTTGCTTCCAGGTTCTGTGATAATGTGTGGACATTCATGCTGAATGATGTGGAGTTCCGTGAAGTCCAAGAGGTGGCAAAGGTTGATAAAGTTAAAATAGTAGCCTGTGATGGAAAAAGTAAGCAGTTGTTTCACTATGTTAATTTGTTAGAAGCACAATCCTACCTAATATACCTACACTTAAATAAACATTTTGGAGAGTATGGGACTGATCTCCATGATCTATTACCACCTTGCCATTTTTCTATTGGATTGCTAGTAAAAGCTATATTATATTATGGTTGACATACCATAGACTTTTGAGATTTGACTCCAATTTTGTGATAACCATGTCTAGGCTGTGGAATGCATTATCTGAGTGGATTTTTCCCAATAGGAATGTTAACACTAATCACACATCAAAGTTTAATGTTGATTTTATGATAGTTTGCACTAATAGAATATCGAAAATCAGATTATTATAATTTAATATCACGTAATAAATTTACTATAAATGATTTTAAATCCTATTTTTTAATCTGTTGTCAAGTGACTGGAAACACCGATAAGAATTATTACGTCACAAGTCGCAAAACAAGCATCCCTATAGTTAAAACCTTGGTGTCTTTAAGTTGCGTGTAAATTGGTTACTTCTCGATAAGCACACTTCATCATAGACCACATTACTGGTTTATATCAGTGATATTCTATGAGGCCCAATAGCTGATAAAATTTAAAATACTATGTTGGTAAATACATACTTACACATTATCACACCCAAACACAGAACAAATATTTGTATTCCTCAGGATGGGAATCGAACCCACAACCTGTGACTTCACAGGCAAACTTACTACCAACCTCTAGGCCACCTATATGTGTAGTTTCTGTATGTGTCACGGGACAATTGCAAAAACCGTTAGATTACAATTTAACCTAACCTACCATTAGGTTATAATCTCAAGCATTGAATTGTAAACTGACAGTGATTGGAATTGTATGGTGACGTATGCACCCAATATAGACACTAATATTGGATTCTCTATTACAGATGTGGAAGATCGGAGGTAATGTTTCAAGAAGAGGATGAATGGTTAGATTTAATTTATTAACAGTTGTAAGACTCAGAATTTCAGTTCTTCAATAATGTATTTGTTTTATATTTTTGTTGGGTTTTTATTGTAATTATACGGTATGCTGAAATAGTTTTTCAACTTTCGCGATTTGAATATTATTCAATATTCATTACAGACATCCACATCTTGATAAAGTACTGTGTAATTTTTACAATATGTTAAAATATGTTTCTTATCAATATTGTGGGCAATTCTTTTGTTCTCTCTTATTTGCTCTGCACAAAGCTTAACGTGATTAGAAATATGAATGTATGAAATTAAAACACACACCAATTCAGGCGCAGTCGCAGCCCCAAATTTTGTGCAGGGTCACCACTAATAGTACCTACATTGCAGCCTCAAATTTTGTTCAGCAACAATAACACAATATATGTCGAGTACAGTAAAAAACACTTATTTTACCAGCGTGGTGACCCTTCGGACCGTGCCTGTATTACATAGTACACAGGCAGATAGACATCTAGGCAGGAGCGCAAGTGGCGTAGGAGGGCAATGATAAGTTCGAAAATGGCGCTTTGCAAACGGCGAAGCGGGGCAATCTTTTGACCGCGAAGGAATAGCCGCCAATACACGCCCCTCTATCTTTTCTGCCCATGTGCGTTGATAGTATAGGTTTCCTTTTGCACTATCATTAGCAGTGAAATTGACCGGCCCGGTCTGCGTTTTGCAAAGCGCCAAAGGTAAAAAATCGGCGCTTACAAAGTGGCTCAAGTATGCTACACAGGTAGCGAAAAAGTAAACGTTACATAACAAATTTTCCACACATTTGATAGCATTACTATCTCGCTACCTAATTATACTTGGGCCACTGTATATTATTACGGTGATTTCTAAATATTTTTGGCTGTGGTCATTTTGTTGTTACAAAAACACAATTATTCATATACTCATCTTTATTGATGATAGTAATTAGAATAAAAACGATTATATACTACTATTATACATTATATTTACAAACACCTACCCCATTCCAACAGATCTCTAACAATAAAATTATATAAAATTGTACAGGAAACAAAATACAAAAAAAACTTGAAACATAAAAATATATTTTAAGACATAAATAAGTTTCAGTTCTGTTCTGCTCAAATTATCATAAACAATTGACATTATATAAATCAAAACATATAATATAAACATATGTATATTTACAAACTAACATACAAAAACGGATCAGGATGGGTTCTCAAACTATACTTTGATATAATCGTATTATTACTAGGTATTTGGATATATATTTTATTCATAAGTAGTACAAAATATTTTGGTATCAAATCAAAAACAGCACAAGTCTATCGAAGAAAAAAAAACAAATTAGGGTAAATTCCTATCTACAATTAATTTATTACATCTGGGATCCCACCACAGACCGAAAATCGACAATATTTCAATATTGGGGAAAGGAAAGAAAACAGAAGATAGTAATATTACTATTGAATATTACATGATAGTAACTTCGAAAAGGGCGCATTACGAAGGCTTGATTGAATTTGATTGATATATCTGATTCTGATTTGAAAGATTGAAACAAGAAGAAAAGACTAAGGCTCAAATCACAGCAAAGGAAAAGCGACGGCCAAGTTTAATTGCAATACGATTTAAAACCATATTTTCCATAAGAGTTCCAAAGTTTATGTGGTAGGTCCCAGGTCAGTTTGAAATGATAACACAGACAAACTTCATGATTAATCAATATCGTACTAGAAAAGTACACATTCGAATTATAAGACCTATGTATAAGGCTAACAACTCATGGGGCGGTTTCCAACCGCGCCCGGCACGCAGGAGCCGCGGGCGTAAACCGCCTCGTGAGTTTAGATTTCAATTTTTACATATAAATCTGTATTCTACAGACGCTGCGGGCCCGCGTACGCTCGCTGGCGCGGTTTGAAACCGCTCCATGAGTTCTTAGCCTAAGAGGTCACATTTAAGGAATAAGCGAAACGAAGATGAAAAGAGAAACTGAAATAACCAAAAACTAGGTGATTTGGCGATTTTCAGAACTAAGGACGCTTGTATTCTGATAAATCAGAGGCAGTGTAAATGTTTTTTTTATCAGCCTGATTAAAAATAGTTCAAATGCAGGATACACCGCACTCTTCACAACGCAGAATGATTCTAACACATAATCAACACTTTTGGGTCTTTTTTACATCCATTCAGTATGACAGAGACAGACAATTGATTTTGAGATCCAGTCACACAAATCAATTTTCCTTGTTGGATTATGTATGACTTAGCTATTGGTTGTGTAATCGGATTGTGGGTATATGATAGAAAACTAATTTGAATTCTTCCACAAATCCATACACTCATTATGAAGCCAACACTAATAACAATTATTATGATGAGATGTACTTAAAATACCATGATAACAGCGAACCGCCACCCTCAAATCCGATTATTGCTATATTCAACTCCACCACCGGCTCTGAATTATGATATGGTAACCCCGGCTAGCGAATAGCGAAGTTAAAATACTTATTACTATTTACCTATAGAATGATGCCACACAGCATCCAAAATTTGGTGTACATCAGAGTACAAGTTATATAACTTTTGATATAAAGGTTTTGGGAGTTGCCACTTTGCAGTGGTGCCTTTTTTTATCGTCAATGGTAGCAACCTTTTTCAAAACCTAACTAATCTTAATCCTGATCATCGTCATGTTTGTGAAACTCTGGTATATTTCTTACCTATGCAAGTTGGAATAAAGTTGGATACAAGCTGTTAATTTCAGTTTACTATAAATTTTGTATTTGCATTGAGTGATACCTAGTCACAGTAGTGACATGAATGCCACAATATCAAGAAGTTAATAGTAAACCTATTCACTTTTTTTTAGTCATAGAGTGACGAGACCACCCAGAGATATAAGATGTTTTATGCCTGCCCTGTAATTTCATTGGAACCATTGCCCTCCAAACCGGAACATAGTGATGTTTTCACATTACTGCTTGGCGTTAGAGTCCTACCACTACAAAAACTACTACTAGCGATTAGGGAAGATGCTACGTATCGAAATGCAGATCGGCAGTTTTGGCATTGCCATCTGTTAAGGCTAGGCTAGGTGTTATTCGATATTTTTTTAATATCTAGATTATTCGCTAGTTTGTCTAGCATTTACTATTACAAGAGCCATTTTACTATTAAAAGCAGTAGAATTCATAATTATATGTAGATCTAGTTTGAAAAGGTTTCGAGGGATGAATGAATCGTTTAGCAGCAACAACCATAAAATCACAGTCAAATGTCATCATAAAATTTGAGTTACGCTATACTGCACTCAAATAACGGCAGTTACCAAAGCAACTTTGTCTATTCGACTAAGAATCACTGGAGCGTATCGTTCTATCAGGCGCAATACGATGGTGGCGAGGTTAGGTCTGCTAGCAAGTCCAGTTCCTCTTCAGTGAGGCGGTCTCGATGTTTCGGCCAGTCGTCTTGGTGGGTGCGTCGGAATTCCGCGAGAACGGTGCGTATCGTGGCCGGGATGGGGTCTGGAGCGTTGGTGTGTCGCGATAGTTCGGTTAACACGTCTCCCAGTTTCGGGCCGATGCTGTAAGGCCGGGAGAGGAGGTAGGAGCATAGACCCAGCACGCCGTGGTGGCGTTCCACGAGCAACTTGGAACGGCAGCTTCGCATCAGTAAGCGGAGGGTCTTGTCTTCGTCGGGCAACGCGCGACAGTGCATCAGACCCGTTAGCAGCTTAGAAGCAGACTGTCTCACCTGCGAACCAAAACAGTTATGTTACAGTAAAATAGACATGATTTAAAAAACTGGTTTTATGAAATCACGGTAAAAGTGAAACTTTTTGAAGTGAAAACTTCTTTTCTTTTGGCGCGCCACAGACTTTTCGTGAGCTGTGAATTGAATTCTAGCGTCCTGCTCGAGAATGATAAGAAATATTCGGGTAAACTCGGGATCATGCTCATAGCCACGCCCTCTGGTTTCACCCGCGTAGAGTTTCCAAAGTAAACTAGCATATTCTGAGTTATAAGTTTTCACTTCTGTCGGCAATTCCTATGACTGCCAATTTTTTTCGTATTGTAGACATCACATTCTTAACTTAAATCGAGTATATATTTTTTTAACTTTTAGTTTTACACTTGACCGCCATCTCGCCTTATGTTAAGCAACGATGCGGTCTACGATGGAGCCTAGAACCTAGAAGAAACTGATTCACCCTCGATTTGAAGACACCAAGATTATAACTATCGGGAAAACCCACTCGGGCAACTCATTCCACAGCCTAGATATAGCCAGCCTAGCATTTATAGCCTTTATCACAAACGTAAAGTCAAACTTCTTTGTCCGTGTCTTTGGAATATCCACCATGAAACGGTGCCGCTTCTTCGAGTTACGAGAGAAGAGAATTAAATGTCTGCAATGCAAAAGATAGGTAAAACTTTTTGAAGTGAAAACTTCTTTTGGTACATTATAGACAGATTTTTCGTGGGCTGTGAATTGAATTCTAGCGTCCTGCTCGGGAATGATAAGAAATCTTCGGGTAAACTCGGGACCATAGCCATTGGCCAACTAGAAATGCGTTAGCATTTCCCATTGCTTTGCCCATTCTCATGCTCAAGGCCACGCCCTCCGGTGTCACCCGCATAGTTTCCAAAGTGAGCTATTAACACATTCGCTGCTAGACAGTTTTTAATAATAAGGCGTTTTTACTGAAATAACACGCCAGTCGCGGCTAGCCGCACTCGCGTTGCATCGTGCAACGCGAGTACGGAAAACACGCAAGGAGTGTTTTACGCGCTAGGCGCGAGTAGCCGCACTGCTGTTCAGACGAGCGACGCCAGTACGGACAAACACACCTGGTGTGAAACACGCCGTATGCGTGAAGCAGCACTGGTGAAACGACAATACAATTTTAATTAAAAACGGTTTACAAGAAGCAAAATTTTGGTTGGGTTTAATTGCACATAATAATATAGAAACAGTTCTGTGTGAGTATGTCTATTTAGAATAGTTACAGTAGAGAATATGCATACCATTTATTTTGTCTGAAATACCCTTTTCTCTCATCTTTATTATGTCTCATTATATTTAAATTGGTTTTTTGGGATACATACTTCTTTAGATTCCAAATGAGACTAATATATTCATTTATAAAACGGTATAAAACTACTTGAAACTATCAACATTGTAAAATTAAAATTATCATCATTATCAATTATGTACGTATTAATACGCACCTAAAAAGATATAGATTTTACCGATTTCAAAGAAAGAAGAGGTTCTGGACTGATTTTTTCGTATGTAAGTTTCATGATTGTTCTAATTGAAAATAAATTTTGATGGTTGTTTTACTTTAGAGTAGGTACTTTTCTGTTCTTATTTTTACAAAATTATGTTAATTTTTTCTTAGAATCTTTTGTGTTTGTTATTCGTTAGGTACTTTTCAAAAATAAATTACTTTAACTTGACCATAGGGTAGTCTGGGTAAATGTTGCTTTTCTGGCGATAGTTACTAGTTTTAACACTATTTTATTAGTTTGGTATGTTTTAATCTATGTAATAGAACTTTTGAACAAGATTTTTGCTTAAAACGACGAATAGATTTGAAACTGCACACTTATCAAGGAACGATAATAACTGACTGCTTTCCGACTGTTTACTGATGGGCTACCTTATATAGCAATCAGTCGTGGAAGGTATCTAGACGCCATTCGAATAGTAGAACATTGCTCATCTACATAATACCTGTAAACGAGCAATTCTTGTATGTCAGATTATAATCTAACAACGCTATTTTATGAACTAACCTACCGTGAGATTATAATCTCGTGCATTATATCTACGAATCAAATATTGACACTTTTATTTGAAGAGTGCCTTTAATAAACGTAATTTATTCGAATTTTGTGGCTTTAAAGTTTCCAAACAAAATCACTTCAAAAAATATTATAGATACTTATGTTGGTATTAGGTAGGTACTTGAAAATATAATTAGTTAGTCGGTATTAGAGGCATTGTATCGTACTAATTACCTCTGTAGCATATATTTTTTATTAAAAACGAACAAATACTCCTCGCATATATTTCCGCTCTAGCGTTACGTTATTGTAAAAAAAATCTGACATCAGAGGTAAGTATTGTTTCGAATCAATTACTATCAGGAGAACACCAAGCATGACTTGTTTTATTTTTTAATAAAAAAAACGATAAAACACGCCTCGTATGTACGTCCGCACTGGCGTTTCGTCTTTTTAAACACACACGTTTGTGTGGCGCCGCACCGGTGCATAGCAATGCAGCTTTACACGACAGGCGTGTTTAGCCCGCATACGCGTTGCACTAAATAAAACACAACGTACGTGTTTTCAGCAGCCAATGTGTTAAATTTAGAGTTATAAGTTGTCACTTCTATCGGCAGTTCCTATGAATGCCAATTTTTTTTACCGTGGTTTCATAAAACCACATAATCGTTTCATTTCCTTTTGTTTCACAAACAAAAAACCCAAAACACGAAAAAATTCACTTGTAAAACATTGTGAGTGTTAGTTACCTCGAGCCGTGGGTCCCGCATGAGTTGCAGTGCTAGCGTTTCAGCGCGCACGGCGCGGTCCGCGTCCGCGCACAGGTACGGGAGCCCGTAGAACAGCAGCGGCTGGGCGAAGTCCAGGCACGCCAGCCGCGCCCACCACGACCGGTCTGCAAGTCACATATATATAAATATATTGTACGATCGAGCATCATACATTTTGTCACATCAGCAGTACACACTTTCCGCCATTTTGCACATTCGCGCCAAATCCAAATAAACCTAGTTCGTGTAAAGTAGGCACGCATTGCGCAACAGACACATTTACAGATTAAATCCATACTAATATTATAAATGCGAAAGTAACTGTCTGTCTGTCTGTCTGTCTGTCTGTCTGTCTGTCTGTCTGTCTGTCCGTCTTTACCGCCTAAACCAACCAACAGATTTTGATGAAATTTGATACATAGATAGAATATATCCCGAGAAAGGACATAGGCTACTTTTTGTTTCGAAAAAAGGGTTGAAAGGGTTAAAATAAGGGATGAAAGTTAAATGGAAAACTTCGTCATTGTTGAAGAACTATGAAACTTTACGTCTAGATACTTAACACGAAACCATAAAATGTATGTTTTAGCAGTTTTGTAGTTTCAAACTGTACCTTGGTGGAATTGGTGAAAGTCTGAAGTTCAATATTATTGAAGATAAAACCATGAAACTTTGTATCTAGACACTTGAAATGGAGTCGATTAACGTTTGTTCCAGCAATTTTATAATTTCTAACTATACGGGGATACTTATATAACCGCTTGCTTGATACACTGGCCGCTTTTCGCGTTTTACAAATTTGGCGGGAAAACGGGTGTCAGGTTACATAAGTGCGGTGTTTATGTTTCGGCATATGAAGTGCCGCCTTACTTTTACCCGTTTGAGCCATTTACTCTCAAGAACGTTTCAAGACGCTTCTAGCGGTCTCATTTATTTATAATGAATGTACTTAAATAAATTCAAGATGGCCGCCGCTACAATATGGCGGATAATTTATGTTTTATTAATCCCATCAATATGGGTATCAAATGAAAGGGCTCAACAAGCAGAATACAATATATACTATAAAAAAAATTAAATCCAAGATGGCGGCCGCTACAAAATGGCGGATAACGTAGGTTTTATCAATCCCATCAATATGGGTATCAAATGAAAGTGCTCAACCAGTAGAATACAATGTACTATATAAAATTAAAATCCAAGATGGCGGCCTCTACACAATGGCGGATAACTTAGGTTTTATCAATCCCATCAACATGGGTATCAAATAAAAGGGCTTGACAAGAAGAATACAGTGCACTATACAACCTCAATATTTAAGATGGGTGCAGCCACTAAATGGCGTATCAGACAGAATTTTGATAGTCGACGAGATTTCCATGGTGTCTTATCAAATGTTATGCATGATGGACGCTCGATTAAGGCAAATTAAGAACTGCGAAAATGAGTTTTTTGGAGGAGTAAACGTATTACTTTTCGGTAATCTTTTACAACTGCCTCCTATAAAATGATCAGGAACACCTGTTTTCAATTCTAATGTGAAATTATATATATGAAAGTAACTCTCTCTGTCCGTTACCGTCTAACGCCTAAGCCACTTAAAGAGTTTGTTACAATTTGGTGCACAGATAGACTAGACTTAGGAAAGGACAACGGCGACTTTTTATCACAGAAAAGAGTTGAAAAGAGTGGAAATGAGGAGTAAAAGTGTGCATGGAAGGATCTTTGCACTCTTTGTATGCTATTTTAACCGACTTCTAAAAAGGAGAAGGTTGTCAATCCAGTTGTATTTCCAATTGTGAATCAATTTAGATGGTTATTTTTTTGGTTGGTAGATTATAGTTCAGAGGTGGTCATATAAATTTTATCGAAATCAGTGCGGCGGTTTTTGAAATATGAACAACAAACTAAAATTTGCGTTCATGTAATCAGACGATATATCTACTAATATCTACTAATAGACTCTAATAAAATTTGGTGGACCGTCCCAATATGATTTTAAATTAAAGTCTGTTTCTGTCTGATTAATTTTTTGAGAACATAGTTTTTTTGTAATTTGTCGTGTAAATTGTACATTTATTAATAAATATAAAACTTTGACTTAGACCGAATTTGATTAGGAAACGTGAATTTGTATGGTAGTAGACATACGAGTAGGTACTGCCTCAATTACTTTAGTAAATATGTGGCGCGGACGAAGTCGCGGGTAAAAGCTAGTAAATATTATAAAAATAAATATTATATATATTATAATGATAATGATTGATTTACTTGATGAAGCAGAAAATGAAGCCTGATTTCACGGCTTCATTTTCTGCTTCATCAAGTAAATCAATCATCATATTTTGTGTACGACGTCACCAAGGACACATACGTAAATGGTCCTTCGAGCTTAGAACACAACTGTTTAGAGTATCTCTGTTGTGATAGCGATTCGGTTTGACTGATCTCCCAACAAGCAGGTCTCACCAGTTACATTGAGAAGGCGCATATAGAATTTAGGATGATGCTAGATACGGAGTACGAACAAGCGCAACTTATCAAGTATCTACCAAATTATTTTACTGATGGCACATCCACACATTTTTATGATTTACATAAAATAGATAGGTACTGTGTATTTGCATCGGGCGATCACGCCCACTTTCTCGCGGCGGCAAAAGCAGAAGTGCGTGTGTACACTTCAAAAGAACTCCTGGTTCTTAGAACGCACATTAGCATGTGTACTCGCACATAGAGTAGTGTGTATGCTGAACTGTAGCGCGTTCTATGAGCGTGTCACAGGCCACGTTGAACCCCCCAGGCGGGTGGTGTACTGACGCTCTACATATAGCTAGTTAGGATCCGATTTAGAGGTGTGGAGGCCTCGGGGCAGGGGCTAATAATCTTCTTGTCTGTAATAACCTCGTACGTTGAAATACAAGGTTAAGATTTCTCAAGCAAAACCCCGGACGGATGGCAACCTAGTCGGTTTTTTTTTTTTCTCAAGTTTCAATTGTGGAGGCCCTGGAGCATATGTTTCCTTCCCCTAAATCCGGCCCTGTAGGTGGTGAGTACAGTGGTTCCAAGTATGTCTTACCTGTGGCCCGTTCCGCGAGCGCGCGGCACGCTTCGTCGAACTCGGCGGGCGTGTGGTGCGCGGCCGCGAGCGCGGCCAGCAGGCCGGCGGCGGCGCGCGGCAGCTCCTCCGCGCCCGCCGCGCCGCGCCCCGCCACCGCGCACGCGCACCGCGCCAGCGCGTACTGCGCGCGCACCGCGCCGTGCGCCGCGCGCACCGTCACGCCCATGCAGCTGCGGAGCACTGCGCACACGATACATACACTACAGACCCGACCACAAACGTAAAACACCAAGTAGTGTGTGCGTGTGTGTGTGTGTGTGTGAGAGAAAGTAAGAGTGTGTGTTTGTGAGAGAAAGACTACACACGTTTGAGTGAGAGTGAGAGGTGTGTTTGTGAGAGAAAGTAAGAGAGTGTGTGTTTATGAGAGAGATATAGAAAAGGTGTGCGAGAGTGAGATAGAATGGTGTTTGTGTGTGTGAGAGAGAGAGAGATCGCGATATTCCGTACGACACTTCATACTAAAGTGCAATGCTACCAAATTATTTGTAGAATGACCAGGAGCGAAACTATTGAGTAATTTATTTAAGGACCACCTCTGAACTGTGGTCTACTGTAAGTCGGTTAAAAACACAGAAATTGACTAATTTTGTAACAGATGAACGATAGAACGAACTGATAGGCGAACACTTTTCGTTCGTAGCACCATCACAACTTTCTACAGATAAGTTGGTTGTGCTGTAGTTTGTAATCATCCATACTAATATTATACTCATACTCATACTCATACTCATTTATTACATACTATCCGTACATGTCAGTAAATTAATATAATAGTAATTGTATAGTGAAAACATAGGTACTAATAATAGAAGTTCAAATTACACACTTAATAATTAAAATTACAAAATGTCATACAACTTAAAAATTCATATTTTACACTCAATATATTAAATTAACTATTACATAATGTCAAAAATCAGATTGATTACTAAAGTTTAAATTAAATTTGTCAGAAATTGTATATATGTATAATATAGCTAAGTGCTATTACGTAATTTCTTTTAGCGTCATGAATTCGTTATCAATGTCATAAAAAGCTTGTTTGATAAGCCAGCGTTTTAGCCTTGTTTTAAAAATTTTAGAATTAGGTGCCTCAACGACGTCAACGGGCAGTCGGTTGTATACCATCGTTCCCATGACATGAGTCAACCTCGCGGACTTCTCAAGCGATCGCGGAACGCATTTTAACCTGTGTCTGTAGCGAGTGGGCCGCTGCCGTGCCCTGTGGAGGGTTTCTCCACTTTTTCATAAGACTCGAGGTTCGAGTACATATAGAGTGCTACTTGCATAATAACGATAGATGGCAGAGTAAGGACCCCGAGCGATGTAAAGTATGGTCTGGCCGATCGATCTTCCGGTATGCGTGCTATAGCGCGGATGGCTCTTTTTTGGCACACAAATGCGCGTCGCCACTCTGCCCCCCTGCCCCACAGCTCCGCACCGTACTGAAGCACCGCGTGCACTGATGCGAAATAACAGGCACGGACCGCTTCCGTCGGCAGGAACCTGGCCAGGCGGCGCAAAGCGAAGCAAGCGCCGCTCAATTTTCCACACACCTTATCGATGTGTGCCTCCCACGTGAGGCCACTGTCGAGCTCGAATCCGAGAAAAGTGGTCTTATCCACCTGCTGAATTCTCGTGTTTTCAGCGTACACCGCGAGAGAAGGCTGTCGACGTCCCGACAGGTCAAATCGCAGGTAGTGCGTCTTGGTGGAGTTCAGCACCAGACCGTTGTTCCCGAACCACCGATAGAACTGCGCCACGACAGTGCCCAATTTCCCCCTCCAGCTCCTCGCCAGACCGAGCCGTCACCACAGCCGCAACATCGTCTGCGTACATGAGTACCTCAGCTTCAGCAATGGCTGCGGGTAGGTCATTTAGTAGGAGCGAGAATAGAATGTTGGACACTGCCGAACCTTGAGCTACGCCCATTGTGGTAGTTAGGGGGTCCGATTTCAGCTGTCCACCATCGCTAACTACGACCTGTGATCTATCCCGTAGAAGGTCAGCCAATAGAGCTAGTGTTTTGCCGCGAACACCATAATGGATCAGCTTCAGGCTTAATATTTCGTGGTCTGCGACATCAAATGCTTTGGAGAGGTCGCAGCACAGCACCGCTACCTGTAGCTTCCCCTCCCGTGCCCCCACTACGCGACGTACCACTTCCCTCGCCAGCGACGTAGTCGACCTCCCCTCTCGATAGGCGTACTGTCTGTCGGACATCGCCTGGATTTCCGACAAGTGTTCTATCAACCGCGTGCTCAAACCGTTCTCCAGCACCTTTGCGAATGCCGGAATAATTGATACGGGCCGGTAGTTATCCATAATTTGGCGCTTACCTTTCCCTTTATAAATTGGAGTGATTTTACTTATTTTCAGTATTTTTTGGATAAGTTCCCTCTCTGATACATAAGTTAAATAAGTCGGCCAACACATGCGCAATGGATTTAGCCGTCATGTTTAACAATTCCATAGACAATCCATACGCGTCCTTCGATGGCTTAGGAGGTATCCGTTTGGTGATTATTTCTAGCACCTCGTCTGCCGTGAAGCTACGTAGCCGCAGCGAGCGGTCGGCGGGCGCGCCGGCCGCGCGCAGCGCAGCCCCCGCCCGGCGCGGGTCTGCGCGCGGCGCGCCGCACGCCGCGGCGGCTCCCGTGAACCGGGCGCACATCGCGTTCACCAATACCGTTTTATTAAGAAACTGATCACCCGCCGAATCCCTGACGACGTCCGTGAAATCCAAATTACATAAGTTTTGTTTACCGGTTTGTTCGTTAACTATTTTCCACATAGTTTTCGTCTTATTTTTGCAGTTAAGTATTTTATTCGAAAAATAATTACATTTAGTGGTCCTTAATACATTTTCATAAATAATATTTAATTCATTCGTAAAGCGTTTGATTACTGTGTCATTATTAGTGCATTTGTCGCATAATTCGACCATGTCAAGTAAAAGAAATCTAAGATATTTTATGTCATTAGTCACCCAAGAGGATCGTCCATTTAAATCATTTACGCGTTTAGATGGAAAACAAGCTTCCAGCTTATTAACGAAAATATTGATAACGGACCTCGCCAGGGTGTCCGCGGGCGCATCGCGTTCAAATAATTGCTTCCAGTCCACGCTATTAATAGCGCATGTAAAATTTCTACGGTTTATTTCGGAGTAATTTCTACGGTATATAGGTATCGATTCTATGTAATGTGACATAGGCTGTAGCACCTCAAATCTGACAGCTAAATGATCGCTCAGAAGCGTATTGACCGGCGCGACGGTCACCGTATCCGATGAGAGATTGCTATACACATGGTCAATGCTCGTGGCGCTCTGCGGCGTCACTCGGGTTGGGAAGTCTACGAAGTTCACCAGGCCGTGGGACGACAGTAGATCAAGAAGCTGTTTTTTTTCTGAATGGACATCACCTAAAGTATCCAGATTGAAGTCACCTACAATAACACATTTCAATTCAAGTTCGCTGACCTTATCAAACAAGCGCTCCAAATATGACAGAAACATGGCCGTACTCACGAGTCCTGTCCTGTAAACACACACCACAGTTATGTGATGATCGATCAGGTCAACTGCGGAGATCTCGCAGTACAATGGCGTGCCTAAACTTATGAGCTCTAAATTTTCCACCATTTTAGACCATCTTTGACATAAATACATGATCCGCCGTGCTTGTTCTCGTCTCTGCAGTAGCTCGATCCTAATTTGTATCCGTCGATCCTAACTTGTTTTAGTTTATTTCCACTCAACCAATGCTCCGTCACAGCTAACAGATCGCATGCTAACGTACTCTCTAACAACACCTGAAGTTTTGACGTTTTCTGGTCGATGGAACGTACATTTTGTAAGCAAACTACGAGTCTGTTGGCTGCAGGCGCGGGCGCCCTGCGCCGCGGCCGCTCGCCGTCAGACTGCGGCGAGTGCGGCGGCGGCGGCCGGCGCGCGCGCTGACTCATAGCTCTCACCTGTTGCGCTGCCCCGGTCGATGCGGGCCTACTGCGAAACCACTCCGAAATCATAACTCGCGGTGGCCAAGCGGATGGATTATAGACTTGACTATAAATGCTTTCAGGGCAGCCGATGAGGAACGCCGAATGTCTTGTAGATTTAATATCTCGTTTTTCCACAACGTACTCTTCGCACTTTTTGATTTTATTTAAATAATTGCGTACATTTTCAACTGTCGTCTCTGGGCGTAAAGACCATGCCGTCATCCACTTCAAACGCTCTATAGTCTGAAGCTCCGTGTCATTCATACCAGCACCGGCAAGAGCGACAATCTTGCGTCTCGGTATTTTTTTACGGCTGACCGTCTGCCATCCGTCATTTTTTACTTCTTCAACCTCACTCAGGTTAGTTCCCCTTACGTGTAATTCGCTTTGTTTAGCTTTATGAATCGTCGGATTTACGACAGTGTCGTTATTTGTTTTTTTCGCAGTAGCCCCTTTACCAACCGGGGTCGTGCTTGTCATTGGCTCAAATTCGCTTCGACTCACTTCGGCAGCTGTCGGTTTCACGTTGACAGGTGTCGCAGTCCGCGCAGTGTTATTGGTCTTCTTCGTGGTCGGCGGCGCACCATTCGTCGTTGCGGCGGCCGCAGCAGCCGCTTGTGCGGTGAGTCGTGCTTGCCGTATTGGTCGCTGCGACGTTGTCGCTGACGTCACCGCAGCGGTTGTAGTTATTGGTTGAATCGCAGCGATCAGCTGCTCGTTATTCACAACGGCTGTTTTTAAACTTAAGATCATCTGACCTTGTTTTATGATACTTGCATTTTGTTCTTCGATTATTCTCCGCTGACTAGCGATCTCGGACTTCAAATCTTCAATCTTTTCACTTAATGCCTTGTACAGCTCACGAAACATGCCCTCTACAGGCTTTGGGTCCATGTTTTACAATTAAGGCGCTGTATAAATGCGAAAGTAACTCTGTCTGTCTGTCTGTCCGTCTTTACCGCCTAAACCAACCAACAGATTTTGATGAAATTTGATACATAGATAGAATAGATCCCGAGAAAGGACATAGGCTACTTTTTGTTCCGAAAAAAGGGTTGAAAGGGTTAAAATAAGGGATGAAAGTTTATATGGAAAACTTCGTCATTGTTGAAGAACTATGAAACTTTACGTCTAGATATTTAACACGAAACCATAAAATGTATGTTTTAGCAGTTTTGTAGTTTCGAATTGTACCTACGGGGGTGGAATTGGGGTTTTCTTTTTTATTATTTATGATTATTTATTCTTGGGTCAAATTTAGTAATTCAAATTTCACCCTCTTCCTGTCAACCGATTAATCTGAAATTTTGTATACACTTTGGATTTTAGTGACAATACAATTATGTTTATTCATTATCATTATAAATTCAAGATGGCTGCCGCTATAAAATGGCGGATAATTTATGTTTTTATTAATCCCATCAATATGGGTATCAAATGAAAGGGCTCAACAAGCAGAATACAATATACTATCATCATCATCAGCCGCAAGACGTCCACTGCTGAACATAGGCCTCCCCCCTAGATTTCCACAACGATCGGTCCTGCGCAACCTGCAACCAGCGGTTTCCAGCGACCTTTGTGAGGTCATCTGTCCATCTAGTGGGAGGCCGTCCAACACGGCGTCTTCCGGTTCGTGGTCGCCACTCGAGAACCTTTCTTCCCCATCGGTTGTCAGTTCTGCGAGCGATGTGGCCTGCCCATTGCCACTTCAGCTTGCTTACTCTTTGAGCTATGTCAGCCACTTTCGTTCTTTTGCGAATATCCTCATTACGGATTCTGTCGCGCAAAGAGACTCCGAGCATAGCTCTCTCCATAGCTCGCTGTGTGACTTTGAGCTTCGTTATGAGGCCCACAGTTAAGGACCACGTCTCAGTTCCATAAGCCATCACTGGCAACACGCACTGGTTAAAGACTTTCGTCTTTAGGCATTGGGGTATTCTGGACTCAAAGATGTGCCGAAGTTTCCCGAACGCTGCCCATCCGAGTTGGATCCTTCGCTGGACCTCTTTGTCGAAGTTGGATCTACCTAATTGGATCTTTTGACCCAGGTAGGCGTATTCGTCAACAACTTCGAGTGTGGTATTCCCAACAATAACCGGTACAGGTGAGACATGAACATTTGACATGACTTTCGTCTTGTCCATATTCATCCTCAAACCTACCTGTTGGGATACTCTACTGAGGTCCCTGAGCATAGCACCGAGGTCCTCCAGCGACTCCGCCACAATGACTATGTCGTCGGCAAACCGAAGGTGAGTGATGTATTCGCCGTTGATATTGATACCATATCCGTTCCAGTCCAGTAGCTTAAAAACATCTTCCAGCGCGGCAGTGAACAGTTTCGGAGATATAACATCTCCCTGTCTCACGCCTTTCTGTAGCTGGATATGTTTTGTGCACTGGTCCTGTAATCGGACAGACATTGTGGCTTTACTGTAGATACACTTCAACACTTCGATATAGCGATAGTCAATGCGGCATCGCTGGAGAGACTGAAGCACTGCCCAGGTCTCGATGGAATCGAAGGCTTTCTCATAGTCCACATACGCTATACATAGTGGCCGATTATACTCCTCGGTTTTCTGTATAATCTGCCGAAGCGTATGGATGTGGTCTATGGTACTATAGCCTTTTCGGAAACCGGCTTGTTCGGGTGGCTGGAAGTCGTCAAACCTGCGTGCGAGACGATTCGTGATGACCTCGAAAACAACTTATAAACGTGGCTCAGAAGTGAGATAGGTCTGTAGTTCTTCAACAAGGTGTTGTCACCTTTTTGAAGAAGAGCACCACCACACTTCTGCTCCACGCTTCTGGCGTATTACCGTTAAGTATGACGGAGTCGAACAGCCTCTGGAGGACTTTAAGTACCGGTTTTCCACCCGCTCTCAGAAGCTCCGTCGTAATTCCGTCGTCGCCAGGTGCCTTGTTGTTTTAAGTTGTTTGAGGGCCATCCTAATCTCATACAGGCTGACTTCCGGGATATCTTCGGTAAAGTGTCGGGTCAGCTTGGCTCTGGGGTCTTTTGCCATGCTAACGACAGGTTGTGCTTGCGTAGAGGTGTATAACTGTTCATAGAACCTCTCAATCTCCTCCAAATCTCGGGCTTCGACGAGACGATGCTACCACTATCTGTCTTCAGTTTGGTCAGCTGACTTTGCCCAAGAGACAGATTTCTTGCGAACACTTTCGAGCCTTTGTTCTGCTTTGATTGCTTCTTCAATACTCGAAGTATTGAAGCAGCGTATGTCGCGTCGCACACAAGTAGAGATCTGTCTATTGAGCCGTCTGTATACCGTCATGTCGACCGAAGACTGTAACCGCATATCTCGTCTGACTGCCATGAGATCTAGAGTTTGATCAGAGAGTTTTTGGGTTCTATTTTGGCGTCGGCTATTATAAAATTTTCTGCCAACAGCATGTACAGTTTCCACTAGCCTGTCATTTATTTCGTCCGCCGTTACGCACTCATCTAAGGATTCGAAGCGATTTTGAAGTTCGAGTTGAAAGTTATCGGGATCTTCGATCTGAGCATAATTTGGTCGGAGCGTGGACTTCATTAGACGTGATCTTTCGAACTTAATGTTTAGATTCAGCGTGCCTCTTACAATACGGTGATCGCTGCCGGTCTTAACCTTGCTGATCACAGAGACATCGCTGAATATTTGCCGTTTAGTCGTCATAATGAAGTCGATCTCATTTTTGTGGAACCATCTGGGCTAATCCAGGTCCACTTTCTTTGTGGTTGTTTCTTGAAAAGGAGTTCATCATAAAGAGGCTCTCCTTTCCAAGAAATCCGCTAGACGTTGCCCTCTTGGGTTCCGCTGCCCATATCCGAAATTCCCCACTCTCAACTCATCATCGCTACGTTTGCCCAGTTTCGCGTTGAAGTCTCCCATCACAACTGTGAAATGTGTTGGCGAGACATGTATGGCTTTGAGATGTCCTCATACATGGCCTCAACCTCTTCGTCGGGATGTGTCGAGGTCGGTGCGTATACTTGTATGACCTTTAATGAATACCGGTCGCTAATTTTAAGTACAAGGTATACAACCCTATTCGACACACTCTCGATCATTATCACGTTGTTGACGAGAGACTTGCGGACGATAAACCCGACACCCCCCTGGGATTGTTGATCTCCCTCCCGGTAGTAGAACAAGTTGCCGGATTCAAGGATTATCCTGTCCTCGCCCTGTCTACGGACTTCTGATAACCCTATGATATCCCAGCGCAACTTGTCCACTTCTTCTTCCAGCTCCACAATCTTTCGTCAGCCCTCAGCGTCCGTGCGTTAAATGTTGCCAGGTCGAGTCGTTGGGTTTGGTGGCGGGGCGTCTGCCGGGGATTCTTAGCACCCCATGCTCCGCCGGAACCAAGGCTGCCACCAGCGCCTGGAATAGCGGAGCCGCCGGGGACTAGGGGCCGTTTCTTTTTTGTGCCTATCATATGGGGGGGTATTTGCCATAGTCACCACGCTTGGCAGGCGGGTTGGTGACCGCGGAACCAGCCCTTCGCATCGATGACGCCGCTGCCGTCATCGACCTGGTTAGGACTGGTTTTTAATGGATATACCGCCATTGGTTCGGTCGTCAGAGCCTCGTTAGTTGGCAGCAGGGTGTACCACGCGCAGGAGAGGTTGACATTTGGGGAAGCTAGATGTTAAGCGCTTCCCCCTTACACCCCTATACTATAAAAATATACTATAAAAAAATTAAATCCAAGATGGCGGCCGCTACAAAATGGCGTATAACGTAGATTTTATCAATCCCATCAACATTGGTATCAAATGAAAGGGCTCAACAAGCAGAATACAATATACTATAAAAAATTTAAATCCAAGATGGCGGCCGCTACAAAATGGCGGATAACGTAGGTTTTATCAATCCCATCAATATGGGTATCAATTGAAAGTGCTCAACCAGTAGAATGCAACGTACTATATAAAATTAAAATCCAAGATGGCGGCCTCTACACAATGGCGGATAACTTAGGTTTTATCAATCCCATCAACACGGGTATCAAATAAAAGGGCTTGACAAGAAGAATACAGTGCACTATACAACCTCAATATTTAAGATGGGTGCAGCCACTAAATGGCGTATCAGACAGAATTTTTGATAGTCGACGAGATTTCCATGGTGTCTTATCAAATGTTATGCATGATGGACGCTCAATTAAGGCAAATTAAGAACTGCGAAAATGAGTTTTTGGAGAAGTAAACGTATTACTTTTCGGTAATCTTTTACAACTGCCTCCTATAAAATGATCAGGAACACCTGTTTTCAATTCTAATACGAAATTATATATACGAAAGTAGCTCTCTCTGTCCGTTGCCGTCTAACGCCTAAGCCACTTAAAGAGTTTGTTACAATTTGGTGCACAGATAGACTAGACTTAGGAAAGGACAACGGTGACTTTTTATCACAGAAAAAGAGTTAAAAAGAGTGGAAATGAGGAGTAAAGTGTGCATGGAAGGATCTTTGCACTCTTTGTATGCTATTTTAACCGACTTCAAAAAGGAGGAGGTTATCAATCCAGTTGTATTTCCAATTGTGAATCAATTTAGATGGTTATTTTTTGGTTGGTAGATTATAGTTCAGAGGTGGTCATATAAATTTTATCGAAATCAGTGGGGCGGTTTTTGAAATATGAACAACAAACTAATATTTGCGTTCATGTAATCAGACGATATATCTACTAATATCTACTAATAGACTCTAATAAAATTTGGTGGACCGTCCCAATATGATTTTAAATTAAATTCTGTTTCTGATTAATTTTATGAGAACATAGTTTTTTTTTGTAATTTGTCGTGTAAATTGTACATTTATTAATAAATATAAAACTTTGACTTAGACCGATTTTGATTAGGAAACGTGAATTTGTATGGTAGTAGACATACGAGTAGGTACTGCCTCAATTACTTTAACAAATATGTGGCGCGGACGAAGTCGCGGGTAAAAGCTAGTCTGAAAATAAGGTGTAAAGTCAAATGGAACAGCGCGGCGCCCGGGTGCCGCTTTGTGTAATACGGGTTAACTTTTCAATAGTTTTACGTGAAATAATAAAAAACATTCATACATACACACAAATTTTTACGTTTATAATATTAGTAGGTTGTATTACCGGTGGTGAGCAGGTTGGTGGCTCGCGCATGCTCCCTGCGCGCAGGCGCGGAGGCTTCGCCCCCGAGGCGCAGCGCCGCCTCGAGGCGCGCCGTCAGCTGCTTCTCGGCCCCGCACTGCGACACGCTCTCAGAGTCCGAGGACGACTCGCCGCCTTCGCGAGACTGTAACAACCAACCACGTTATAACAAAGGCTTTCGAATCTAACAAATAGGATGATGACTGGGTCGAAAATATATCATTCTAATTAGTCAGGTTACGGAAATAATATATGGAACACATAGAATAATAACGCCTAGAAACCGGCTCCGTGCTATAAAACTGAGGCAAATCCATACTGAGCCATATTGGCATAATCCGTTCTAAACTACCATCCATTGTCAAGGTTTAGGGCATACGTCTCCGACACTTAAAAACGTTGTGATTGTCTGATCCTCCACTGAAAGTACTCCACGGCATTAAAGTTTTGTTTGGCGAACTTCAGTACATAATGCTTACACCGAAATCAACCTGCGTTTCGACGTTTGTTGACAAACGAAGCGTTTGTTTGAAAATTGTCGATCTAGGCGTTGTTAATCTATGATGGGATATGTATTTTTGTTTTATCAAATCTGCCATCTTGTGGCGACGCCCATCTTGAACCGATTTAAGAACACTCCCGACTTACTACATGTATGTATAACTAACCGACCAACTACTACGACTAGCATGTCAAACATAACACCCCGTCATTTTACCCATTTAAAAACTAGCAAATTATGTCAGACCTACGCACACAAACAGGCACGCACGCATACACACACCACACACATGCTGACGCGTCATACTTATAGCCCCCCGTCATTTTAGTAATTTAAAAAGTATTGACATGCGCACGTGCATATGCAAACACACAGGCACGCACTCACGCATCCCCACCACACACAAGCTGACTCGGCAAACATAACACTTCAGAGTTATAGCACCGAACACGCCGTCATTTTTTGTCAGGTTTTAAGTAAAAAGTAGTGAATGTTCGTACGTTCGGCGCAGTCGGCGTGGCGGGGTGGTCCGGCGACAGGCGCGCCGCGTGCACGGCGACGGCGGCCGTCGCGGCGCCGGGCGCGGGCCCGCGCTCGCACGGCGTGCCCGGGGACGCGCGCGCGCCGCCCTCCACGCCCATCGACGTCGCCGGCTTTATTACTGCAAACACACGACACATTTATACTTTATAGTATAAGTTTAAACAGCCGACTAAATGTTCCCATTGGCGGGACTCGGAGCCTTCTGTCTCGCAAAGAGTTAACGCCATAATCCACACAAGGGCGGATCCAGGTATCATGGGAGTCATGACCCAGAACTTAGGTGGACCACTAATAAAAAAATATTTATCGCAGTGAAAATCTGTTGACACCAGCAAAATGCAGGTGGTAGCACTGTTGGTATCTGCTGGTTGAAACTGTATTATGCTGATTTAAAGGGCAATGTTCCGTCTTTTTCTACTAATATTTTATGTTAAAGCTTGGATGCTTGACGCTTAATCATAATCATATTTATTCATGAACAACATTACACGTCACAAAATTCAATATACAAAATTACACAAAATGTAATTCATTAAAAACATAACACCATGTGGATAACATCAGATCAAAAAAAAAATCAGATTATAATTCAAACCACTATGTCAATCATTCATAAAATTCAATCACGTCGGCATGAACGAATCGGGTTGAAATAGAACACAGATTGATTACTATAGACCGGAATAGCAAATAGGCCACTTTATATCGCAGAAAAGTAACGGAAATAGGAACTGCGCGGGTAAAACCGCGGGGCGCTGCTAGTTATAGTATATGTAATACCTAGCATTTTTAAAAGAGTACTCACCGATATCGCCATTCTCGTCATAGAGCGCGGCCAGACGCGGCAACACCGAGTTCAAGAAATCCTCCAGACACGGCGTGTCGCCCTTCTCTCCGCCGGGAAACGATAGCTCAGTGTCGAATATCGTCATGAGGAGGCTACAACAACAAAATTACACACTTTTAAAAGTGAAACTTTTATTACAACGCCTCAAACTTTTTCGTCCATCTACTCGTATTGCATGTCGCGTGACGGTCGGCCGCGGAGTAGAGGTAACGTGAAAGGCGCTCCACTGAGCCAATGTTACTCGTTAAGTTAATCAAATTAGTTACTTAAATCGAATATTATTATTATTAATATTATTTTTTAAATGTCTACAGTGTGAAAAAGAGTTTCTTTTTTACCGTGGTTTACTTATATAGTCATTTTTTATTGAGTTTGAAATTGAGACGATCTTCTTAGCATTCCATGGATTCACCGTGCGGGTGGCGGGTCCATCGTGTGGCAGAGAGAGAAAAACTCGAGTAGTTCCCGAGATTTGTGACTCGGGCGTAGGTTTAAGGGGCCCCTTTCTGACGTACATCAACACTCACCTTCACTACTCGTTTTTCTCTCCCTGCCCAGCCAAATCTGATATGAGCCTACTAGTGCAGCTTTAGATACTCGTTCTAGAATAGAACTTACTGCACTTCTGGATAAGCCAAGGTCTTTCAGTAGGTTATAGAGAGATTTTGCTGGTATACCTCTCGCTCCCACTTCTACAGCGTATAAACTAACTACATAGCCGTTTTTTGTTAATTCGTTTAGGAGGTCGTAATACTTATTTTGTTTCATCGCGTGGTCTTTATGTATATTAGTTTCCCACGGTACGGTAAGTTCTACAAGGACTATGCGTTTCGTAGCTCTAGAAAAAAGGAAAATGTCCGGTCTGGATGACGAAACACCCACATCCTCTGGGATTTTGTAGTGCTTTTCATACGTGTCCATTAAAATAGTCCAATCAGGTGCTGTACCCAGGATTGAGTAAGGCTTGTTCCTGGAGTTTGAAGTTGAGCCTTCTTTTACAAAGTTAATTTGTCTTTTGTTTGTCGTCAATCCCTTTTGGACTCTAGCTACTGAAAGGCTCATGGCTTCACGTATGATTACAAGTACTCTGTCATGACGCCGTGAGTAATGACCCCATTAAGGAGCACCTTGCATCCCACCAATATGTGCCTTGCTGTACATATCGCCTCTCCACAAGTATAGCAACATTTTTCAGAGGCTTTTCCCCACCTTACCAAGTTACTCTGGTCAGGGAGGGTCATTTGGAATTAGCGTAAAGTATTCTACGAGTTAAACCCTTTCATTTGATACCCATATGAGAGAGTTGTAAAACTTTTGGTCGCAAATGTGGCGGCGGCCGTGTTAAATTTAAAATTGATCATAGTGTAGTATGTGTTTCAGTAAACATTTGTTTTCATTCGGTACCCACATTGAAGGAGTTGTGTAAAAAATGTAACTAGCCATTTTGTGCTGGCGGCCATCTTGAATTTGAAAGTCTACCGCCTAACAAAAATGGTTTTGTCTTTGGTATTAATGTCTTGCTTTTCGCTTGAAATAAAAAAAGGTTTCACCCATCTGAAGAGTCGCTCTCCGCTGCTCCACTGTCGCTCCGACGCTATGCGACTACATTAGGATGTCGGTATCAAAAGATTTTTCCTACCCAAAAGTGTTCAACGCAGCTAGAGAAGTTTGTTCACTTCAAAGATGACTACGACAATAAATAAAGGACGTAAATAGTTCGCTTACCTGCCGACCGCTTCGCGTACTATCTGGTACGGGTGCTGGATGAAGTTCGCAGCTTCTAAACGATCCAGAACCAATTTGGCAACCCTAGCGGAGCGCCATTTTAACGATCCGATAGCACCCTGTAACAATATCAGACAGTTGTTTAACTACAGTTGTTGTGTGAGTGGATGTTTCTCGAGGATGTTATGTCACCGTAAAATTAGAAATACCGTCAGTTTATAACGAAACGTGTGAGATTATTAACCTAAGCTGGGTTAGGCATTGAGCAATAATAGTAGATTATGACCCAAGTGTGCAAAGTTGGTGATTACCGCTGAGGCGCTATTGAGACGTGACCCTTGCCGAGGGTCTTAAGATAGCTGAAGGTGGTAATCGTTAATACACACGTGTGTCATACGACGTTTTTCAACACACATGTGAATAAAGTAATACCTAATAAAAATCATTATGGCGGGAAAAAATAATCAGTCGTCAAAAAATGCGCGCGCAACTAACAATGGCGACCAACCACAGACTAAAAAAATTGCTTTCTTTTTTTTATCTATCTGCGGATACCGTTTTAGCCACGTACAAAAAGTGGAATTTGAAGTTTTCTTTATAAAGAAAATAAAAGTTAATATTTGCGTGAAAGTTTTATTTTTAAACACGTGCAAGTTGAATTTATCTATTTACAAACGAAGTTGCATGAAGTGACCAAGCAATAGCTACACTAATGAATTTGTTTTATTGAACACGATCTTTTTGTATTGAAACCTTTTTAAGAACTTTGTTTTTTTTTATTTTAAAAAAATCAACTGAATCAAGAAAAAACCTCTATAGCTCACTAGTGAGTAATAGTAATGAAAAAATCACAGTTTGATTATAGGTGTCATTATATCCCTGATTGCGACGAAATTATAGCTACTTTATGAGCAGGTGTGTTGAAAAAGTCAATATCTCACTGACCTGAAGGGCAAACAGCCTCGCACACATGACAAACGAAGTGTTCTGGTCTAGATCGGCGTCTTCCTGAGACGCGGGAGGCACGCAGAACTCGACCAGCTGTTGTATGAGCCCCGCGCCTCGGAGCGGGTCTAGCTTCTCTATACCCGTGGCGAGCGCCGTACCCCAGTCTTCCATTGTTTCCGGGGTTACAGACGTTAGCCCTGGGGGCAAAAACGAGAAAGTTTGAGTATGTATGGACGTTTGTTAGTCATTCCCGCAAAAACTACTGATCTAAAAATATACACACAGGTGCAGCGCGATTAAAAACAACAATCTGGCGATTACGAAAACAGCCACTAGCTTCTTCTACCCACCAAGATTTTGATTGATTGTATCTATGTGTTTGTAAGTGAAACATTTTTGGCGAATTCGAGAATTGCTTTATGATGTTTTCCTTTACTGTTAAAGCTAGTGATTATGAAAAGTTCCATTTCCTAGAAATATACTCACAGGTGCAAACGTGATTTGAAACTACAGCCCAGCGATTATGATGTTCTAGACCACTACGATTTTCATTGATTGTACCTGTGTTTTAAATGTGTGAGTTTGTGAGGGTGTGTGAGTTTGTGAGGGTGTGTGAGTGTGTGTTTGTGAGGTTGTGTGTGCGTACACAAATCCTGTAATTACTACACACACCTGTAGTGATGATATCAGCGGTATCGTTATACATTTGTGTCGCCCTCTCCTTGGTCCAGTAGCGAGGCGCGCGGAGCGCCGCGGCGGCGACCTCGGCCGCGAAACGCTGCGGCGCCTCCTGCGTGTCCGCCGCGCACCGGAGCGCGTGCGACATCAGCCGGCTCGTCACCGACGGACCGAAGTTTGAGAACAACAGCTGTCAAATATATCACAAGCCATAAAAAATGTGTGCTTAAGACCGTACGGCAGAAGTGAAAACTAAAATGAGAAATACCTATTTTAAAGTATTGAATAATTTTAATTATCCTATTAATATTAGAAATGTCAATGTATGGATGTTAGTTTGCTTATTGATTAATCACGTCGTTGCGAATCATTAATTTGATGCAGCCATGCCAAAGTTATGAGCGTACATACATTTCGAAGATCTATTTTTAACCCCCGACCAAATAAGGGGTGTTATAAGTTTGACGTCGATGTCTATCTGTCTGTCTGTGGCACCGTAGAGCTCAAACGGATGGGCCGATTTCAATGCGTTTTTTTTTATTTGAAGGTTGATTTCCGTGCAGATGTTCTTAGCTATGTTTAGTTAATATCGATTCAAGATGGCCGCCTCCACAAAATGGCGCACAAAATATTTCTTCTCAACCTACCTCAATATGGGTATCAAATGAAAGGGCTTGACCAGTAGAATACAATACATAATAACAAATTTCTAATCCTAGATGGCCGCCGCCACAAAATGGTGAATTAAATTATTTTTTTCACTACTACCACAATATGGGTATCAAATGAAAGGGCTTGACTAGTAGAATACTTTGCACTATGACAAATTTCAAATCCAAGATGGCCGCTTATTTTTTCACAACTCCCTTAATATGGGTATCAAAAGAAAGGGTTTGACTAGTAGAATGTTGTAGGTACACATAACAGATCCGAGGTAGTCGGGGGTTAATCAAAATTTTTGATTTTGTTCTTGTTATGTATACAGGGTTATTAATAATCAGCCTGCATCCTGTTAAGGGGATGCTAAGTACATTAAATACGTCCACTTTGTTCTACAGTTTATAAAAATTCGTATTTTTTTCCATACTAAATAAAAAAGTGTATTTTCCCGGTCTAAAAGCATCGAACTCTATGTAACAGTTAGTGACGAGAGCGCGCGCGCCCTTTAACACTCGATAAATGATGTGTCGAAGTGAATAAACATTAAACAGCCGCTAAACAGTGCTCTAGCACTAGGTTTGTCTCTCTAGAGACAAACCTTTTTTTCTGGGATATGTATTGAGTTTTAACAAAAGTTGTAGATCAAAATTGCTTTGTTTAAATATACAAAACATACCCTTAAACTGACGCAGGCTGATTGCTAGTAACCCTGTATAGAAGATTTGATAATAGTAAACACAAAAATCAAACATACATGAGACATGAGATGATCAAACATCTAATGAACAACTCATACCTACTATGCATGTAGTCAGTCAAGAGATGAGAAACTAACCTTTAAAACGCAGAACCGCATAGCGCTGAACTTGTCCTTGCCCTTCTTCTCCTCGACTGTGAAGAACGCGATCAGTTTGTCGACGCTGGCCGCGTCGGTGAAGAACTCGTAGATGATACGCTCGACTTCCGTGCGTTCTTCCGGGGCGACGGACGACGTCAGGACTTGTTCACCTGGAGCTGCTGCTAGCTACGCAACAAATGACGTAAAGATGAGGTTAATCTTTAACATTTCTTTTTCTTAAGTAATATAACTGCAAATTCGCCAGTATGAAGCGTTTGAACATTGGGAGATGCCAATGGAAGCTGCCTCTCGCTAGATGTACAGATGACCTTACAAAGATCGCTGGAAACCGCTGGTTGCAGGTGACACAGGACCGTTCGTTGTGGAAATCTATGGGGGAGGCCTATCTTCAGCAGTGGGCGTCTTGCGGCTGATGATGATGATGATTGGAAGTTGGGTTCAAGTGGCCACTACTGCCTCGTCAATGTTCGGTTAGCACATATACAAATAGCATAAGTAGTCCACTAAATCTTCCCTGGGAACTAAAACTTGCTGGGACTGGGCCTTCAAGGTCATAATTCACCAGGTTGGGTCAGAAGATGGCAGGGACCGTTAGTTGCGCTTTGGCGTTTAACTGTAATATTTCTTAAAAATTAAAGAAGTGTTATATTTTTCGTGTGTATGTCGTAGGAAGATTTAATAAACCGCATTTTTCCAAAACCCTTTAGTGATTTTGCGGAAAGACAGATAATTAGATATTATTGGCTAAAATATATCTCAATCTTACTGATTTTTTTTTTTTTGCATAAACACAAGACGCTGTAGTAGCATTGAATATAGTTAACACTGATAGGCCACATTTTGGGTTATTAAAGGACAACATTTATTGAGGTTGTTTCCTAGTTTTACCTTGTTGGTTAGAGGTATTGGTCATAGAAATAGAAAGGGTTAGAAATGCCAGATTCCAGTCTTACGGAAGATTAGAGTAGTTTATAATCTAACGTCATTAGGTTATAATCTGTCGGTATTTAATTTTTTTCTGTGACAGGTAATCTCAAAATAAAGACCTGTCAAAGAGAGTATGTTGTCAAGGTGGCAACCAACTTGACAACATATTGAATACATATAACATTTAATCTGGGGCTATATTAACCTATCAGCTTGCTTTAGCCATAATAGCCAACGATTTTTTTCGCAACCTTACTAAGGCGGCCAGTGTTTTTGCAAAAATCCTTATTTATTTCAGTACGACTGAGAAAAAAATGTAATAGCGATAATCTAATTATCGTATCTTCGCGAAATTCTTAGGATTTTTGCGAAAATACGGTTTATCAAATCATCCTACGACATACATATAAGTACACAACTCACCGTGATTATCTTGGGCCATGCATAGAACCCGTAGTCTGAGTTCCTGAGTATAGGCTTCTCCCAGTCTTGGTCGCTGAGAGGGACCTTATCTTGCGACCACAGCGCCCATTCCAAATCCTTCCTGTACCCTGTGTTAAACAAATAATCCTGTCATTATAATTCTTTAATTAGTAGTCCCACTATTTAAACAATTATGACATTTAGACATTATGGCAATGGAGATCAGATTATAATATTTATAATGTGTAGTCTAAGATTCATGACAAGCGGAGTGGCCAAAATCGTGTTAGTTCATGATGCAGGAAATTCCATTTGGCATCCAGTGAGGCAATGCTACCAGAATTTTGAGCATCTTTTATCTTTTAATATTCAAAGTTATATCAAGTGTTTTTTTTAATATTTTCACGTTACATTATTAAGATTAATTATTCCACCAATGTCTTAAACAATAGGGATGTTAACAATTTTTCAGAACTGCTTTTATTTTGAAGATTGACATGTTTACCGTAAAAAATAACATTTTGTTTCAAAATACAATTTGTATTTTCGATGAGTAAATTTACAATATTAGACTAATTTTGAATTTTGCCGCTAAAACACTAAAGACTGACATGACGTCACTAGTCGCAAAACAATGGTCGCGATTCATGACTGTATGTCCAGTTTATGTGTTTTCTTATCATTACTTGAATACAAACAATCAAAATCGTCGTCACTAAGATCGCAAACTATTATAAAAATGCAGAAAAGTAAACAGTTTAGTCAGTTTTCGATAGCTTGTTTTGCGACTAGTGACGTAATAATTCATATTATGTGTTTTCAGTCACGTGACAACAGATTCAAAATATAGCATTTAAAATAATTTATAATAAATTTATTACGTAATATTAAATAATAATAATGTGTTTTCCGATATTCTATTAATATAAACTACCATAAAATTAAAATTAAACATTAATTTGTGATTAGTGTTAACATCCCTATTGGCAATCATAGGGACTGCATTCATAATGGTCCATCGTTCTTACGTGTGTTGAGAGCGCACTTACAAACTTACATCTTTGTTAAAATAACGAAGGTCTGGGGTTCACAGGCTCTTAGTCCATAGTACTAGAAAGTACTAGAAAAAACATGTAACAACTTACCAGGGGTATGTTTCTCCGGTCTCTCCATCTTGGCTAGGTCGTAAGGATCGAGTTTGACCGTCTTGAGCGGCCGCTTGCACTGCCGCAGCGAGTAGTGCGTCAGACGCAGCGCGGTCCGTCTCACGGTGATGTCATCGTGGACGAGGAACTGGACCGCTAGCTTCACGACGCGGGGAGGGTAGTTGGTTTGCAGCGACGGGCAGAATGTTAGCATCTGCATGGCGAACTCGAGACGACGCCATTGTCTGTAGATACAAATAAATATTGAAGGACATTCCTCACACAACACCATCTAGCTCCAAACACAGCAAAGCTTGTACTATGAGAGCCAGATATAAGTATTGTATCGGCATACAACTCTGTCAACAGTCACTTACTTATTTCAGTTCACTTACAGATATATCAACTTATATCTGTAAGTGAACTGAAGTGTATAATTGTAAATAGAACAGACATACTACAATATTTGTATTCATTACACAAATATTCCTTCTATTGGTTGGGAATCGAGACTTCGGCTTCTCAGGCAGACTTACTACCAAATAAGCTGCTAGGCCAGCCAAAATAATATTGTAGTTGTCTATAGCACAGCAGGCCGCATCGTTACTTAAAATCAGGAGAGATAGCAGTCACGTATAAGGTTAAAATTATTAATGTGAAAGTTGGAGGTTTGTCCTAGAATCTTTCGAGGTCATGCGTCATCCACCCAATCGTAGCGAGACTGACCTTGCGAGATAAGGTTCAGGGTCTCAACTGTGGGAACATTTAATGTGCTGCTTATGCACACAATACCATACAAAAACAATACTTTATTGGCACCACAAACATGGTTGACAACAAATAAAATACATTAAAACAACAACATATTAGAGGCACAAAGGGTTATCTCATTGCTAAAATCTATCTATTTCTAGCAACCTTTGCATTCTAACATAATATGATCTTCACTTACATATTAGGCGTCTCCGCAACCCCAGCAATCTCTTCCAAAAGCTCCTTATAATTATTCTCCACTTTATCAGAGTTCTCTTTCTCTCTTTGTACGGAACCAGCGAAAAGAGCCACAAAGGCGGGGTCGTTGAGTTGTTCCGAGGTTAGGAAGAACTTAGCGGCTGCCACTGTGGAGTCAGGCATTATCAAGCGAGTGTTTACAGTCGGGAAGACTCGGTGCAAGGATTCGCTTAGAGCTTGCTCCAATCTGAAAGTGAAGTATATAGTTTAAGCTAAGGATATCTTACCGAGTATTCAAGTCGAGTTGAAAATGTTTACTCCTCTTTTGTAGGCAGCCTTTAATAGTAAAAATTAATCACGTATTTATTTCTTTTCTTAACCCTAAACTTTCAAAATCTTTATACAAAAAACCTTACACAAACCTAAACCTAAATAGCAGCAGACATAGGAGCAGGGCCTAAGCTACCGTTGGTTAGGGCTGCAGAGTGTGGAACCTCCTGACGATGCACGCTGTGTCGAAGATGACCTTCTGCATCTGACCATTGATTCCGCAGTCTGGCGAAAGCCTCTTAAGATGTTGGTCGAGAATTTTCGCTGTGCTACTGTTTGCCGACATACTATCGGGACTATGATCATGGAATCAATATCCTATAAGGCGATAACCAACTAAATAAAGTTTTACTCGTAAGCGCGCTCCATCGTAGACCGAATGATGCGAGATGGCGGTCTAGTGTAAACCTATTAAAGTTAAAAAAAACTTGGCTTGAGATACGCACCGATGAATGCTTTGCTTCTCACTTAGCGGAGCCTTTAGTAGGTCAGGCCAAAGTCGCCTGGCAGACTCCCAGTCTTGCTTAGCAATGAGAGGAGCAGTAAACGGTCCCAGCAGTATGAACAAGGCTCCTTTGTGCCTCGCGTGCCATTCCTCCCCTTCTCCGATGGACAAGAGTAGCGAAGAGAGTTTGGGTACCAACACTCGGTAGGAGTAAGGGTAGTGACTCAGCATCCAATACAGGCGAGTTTGAGCTTGTCTACGGACCTGGAGAAAAAGTCATCTGTTTCAATAGATAAAAATTATATATCTAATCTTACTAATATTATATAATTAATACAAAACTTTGTATGTATGGAACGCCATCAGCATATCTGATGTTTCAGATCCTTAGAAACGATGACTATCGCTCACCATAAAGCGGATTGTACCTTTATCTTGTATAAAAATAATTGTTAGACAATCACGTCACATCCGCTGAACAGATTGAGCTGAAATTTACAACACAGACAGTTTATAGTCTGGAATAACACATAGGCTACTTTTGATCACGAGAAAATGACCGGTCAGGACCGGTCAGTCTACGCGAGTATAACCAAGGGGTCTCTTAATTTTAATGGATATAAATTACGCGTCACGTTGTTTGTCCACGACGGACTCCTAAACTACTTAACCGATTTTAATCAAATTTTCACACCGTGTGCAGTTTGAACCAAATTGAGAGATAGGATAGTTTTAATTCGATTAATGATCTTTATATGTACGAGCGGAGCCGGAACTGATAGCTAGTTATCTATATATACTTAGACACAATTAACCGCCCACCCAAAAATTGCAAATATTGAATTTAAATATTTGTACTGTGGATGTTCCTATGTATTATAATAAGTACGTATTTACAATTATATTATATCAGCTATCTGGCCGCCATAGTACAAGCTTTGTACGTATTTACAATTAATATTTATTTATCATATTTTTGTCAATTCGATCTTTTGTGCCATTTGCTATTGCCATAACGTATTATTGTCGAAAGGTACTACAACGTAGGTAGCATAAAATATGGACAGTGTTTGTACTGTACATGGATTAAAACTTAAAAAAAATTGACGAAAAAAATATGGAGGTACACAGTTCGCAGGGCCAACTAGTTATCTGTAATATTACGAGTATGTATAGAATACTCACCGATGTATAGGTGTTGATTGACAGTTCGAAGAGAGCATCGAGTGCCTTCAAAGCGGATGGAGTAATCCCGGCTTCGCAGACCAGATCAGCTCGGGAGTCATCCTGAATCCGCGCCGCCTCAGCTATGAGCATGCGCATAGCCCCGCCTCCCGTCTTCGCCTCACTCCCGCGCCCCTCCATAGCGCGTTCGAGCGCATTGTACGACCGAAGCCGGGTCTCTAGGCTGGCTGTACCACGACTGAATTTCACTATTAGAATATGCTCCCAAATCTGTTAAATAGCATTATTCATGTTATATCAAGATAGATGAAATACTCTTTATTGTGACACAAACAAATTAAAATATTACAGTGAAACACTTATGAATTAGCGCCACAATTGGCGGTTTTATTGCTGAGAGCAATGTCTTCCAGGCAACCAGCTTTTATAAAGTTGTAGAATAATACACAAAAGTGTCTAAGTATTATTATTAGTTGGAGCCTATACTGTACCAAAGTTACGGTTGGTCTAGGAAGGGCGGCGCCTGCCGATCCGGAGACCCCAGGCACAAGCCCCACACGCACCACTCTTTTAAAATTCAAGTGCGTAATGCCGCTAACTTAAAACGGTGAAGGAAAACATCATGAGGAAACCGACATGAACCTAGAACCTTTCGAAGTAATGTGTCATCCACCAACCCGCACTGGGCCAGCGTGGTGGATTATGGCCTTAACTCTCTCCTTGCGAAAGAAGGCCCTTGTTCCCAGCAGTGGAAACATTTAATGGGCTGTTGATGATGTTGATGATGACTGTCCCAATGCTGGGCAAAGGCTTCCCTACCCTCCCTTCATTTCTTGTTTGGTTTGGTTGTATTGGTTCCGTCTTGAGTTAATGTCTCCCATTCTTTTGAATAGCTATCAAGATCGTCCCGCCAGCGTTTCTTTGGCCTGCCTCATCGTCGTTTGCGATCGGGCTTCCACTGAGTAGTGATTTTGGCCCAATGAGCTTCCGACATGCGGCAGACATGACCAGCCCTGGTCTTAGATTATTTTTTGTTTTATAATTACAGAGTAACGGGACGACTAGTATTTGCGTCTGATGGTAAGCAACACGCTTGCTCATAACAACATAACAACATAGTGCCGCGTTTAAACAAAGTCCAGAACACTGTCTTGTATCGCACTACGTTCGTCACCCGGGGAACGTTGATGATTTATATCTTAGCACTATATAATCAGGAAATATTACCCTTCAAACTGGGACACAATATTGTTCAAAAAGTTATTAATAAACATCATTCATGGACAGCCCCCTAGATGTTCCAATAATCCTATCTGTTGCAATAATCCTAACCCTACTAATATTAATACAAATATAAATGCGAAAGTTTTGACGTTTGGATGTTTGTTGCCCAATCACGTCGAAACGCCTGAACGGACCGAGTTGGAATTTGGATCACAGTTAGATCATATTATAGTTTGGAATAACACATGGGCTACTTTTATCCCGGGAAAATAACGGGAACGGGAACTACCCGGGTAAAACTACGGAGAACTGCTAGTAAATATAAAGATATTGATGGACTAATCCTAAATAATCTATTCTTTTATTATCCATATTAATTTCGTCAAGGGGTACGATAGACTTGATCGAAACCTTATATGATAACAAAACATAAAAAATATTGATTTTGAGTCGACAACATATTTATGTCCACAAAACTCGCATTATGAAGAAATTCGTTAAATTCTGATGGCACTGACAAACAAACCGCTGTCGCCATCTTTAGTATGAAGCACGTTTTGTTCCATCAATCAACACATTGCGTGCGTCCGTCGCGCCAAAAAAGTATCCATCAAAAAACTGAGACTTATGTGACTACGTAAAACGAAACGTCTTGCCGACGGACCGGAATTTTATTAGTAGGTACTTATATTTAGTATCAGCATTGCACCCGTGCGAAGCCAGGGCGGGTAACATTAGTAACATTATAAAGCTGAAGAATTTAATTGGTTGAACGCACTAATCTCAGAACTACTGGACCGATATAAAAAATATTTCCCGTTGGATGTGTACGTGATCCCTGAGTGATATCTTAATATATATAAATCTCCTGTCACGATGTTTGTCCGCGATGGATTCCTAAACTACTTAACCGATTTTAAATTAAATTGGCACACCGTGAGCAGTCTGGTCCAACTTGAGAGATAGGATAGTTTTAATTCCGTTTTTTTTTTTTTAATTAAGAGTGACGAGACGATCAGGACATGTGCCTGATGGTAAGCAACATGCCTGACACATAACAGCACAGTGACACGCAGCTATTGGAACATGAAGAGTCAAATCATTACCTAATGTTTCGTCACATTACTGCTTTCTCTGGAAACATTGGCAAACCGAAATAACTGTTTGCACATTACTGCTTGGCGGTAGAATAACTGGCAAAGGTGTGGTACTTCCCCAGGCGGACTCTTTATTATTATTATTTGTCTTTACACGACAATATCCGAGCGAAGCCGGAACGGTCCTCTAGTAGGCTACATATGTAGCACGGGCAAAGCCGGGGCCAACCGCTAATACCTTTATAAGCGCCTCGAAGCACTTTGTGTCGTCCGACTTGTCAGCCAACATGCGCGCCTGAACGTCCATCAATAGCTTAGTGAGTACCACTCGCACGTTCTCTCCGTCCAACGTTACCGTGTACTTCACGCCTGTGTTGAATGGAATGCTCGTCGCCGGTACTAGAGACTCCATGCTGAAAACGAATCGGTACATTAATTTATAAACTAACTGGTACATTGATTTATAAACTTACTGGTACATTGTTTTATATGCTAACTGGTACATTGATTTATAAGCTAACTGGTACATTGATTTATAAGCTAACTGGTACATTGATTTATATGCTAACTGGTACATTGATTTATAAGCTAACTGGTACATTGATTTATAAGCTAACTGGTACATTGATTTATAAGCTAACTGGTACATTGATTTATAAGCTAACTAGTATTTATAAGCTAACTGGTTATTGATTTATAAGCTGACATTGATTTATAAGTATTGGTACATTAATTTATAAGCTAACTGGTCCATTAATTTATAAGCTAACTATTGCCTCTCCCAACTTCGTCTGGGTTGAACAAATAATATATATGGTCTACTGAGGCCATCTGTTCGAGATTTATGAAAATTATGATCAATAGCAACAACCAACATTAGTTCACAACATCTCTCCAGTTAGATATTGGTCGAATATTGGTTTACTGGGAACAGCCGTCATGCCGTTGGATTTTATACATTAAGTTAGGGTAATTAAATTGAAATTATAAAAAAAAATCTAGGGGCGGCTACTTTGGGTTTGAAATTTGTAATAATGTGTAGTATTCTACTAGCCCTTTCATTTGATTTCCAAAAAATCTAGAAACACTTCAACTTTCAATCAAAAAAATCAAATGCGATTCATCCTTTCGAGAGGTCGTGTACACTGACACATAGAGAGGAAAACGAGTGAAACTTATCACCACAGTCGTTTTGCGTCGGGGTTAAAACCAAAAATATAACTGCGTAACAGTCAAAGTACTAGTACAAAACACATATTTGATTTCAACAACTCCTCGGTGATGCGCGATTTTGCAGATCACTTTTATATTATACACTAGCAGTACCCCGCGGTTTTACCCGCGTAGTTCGCGTTCCCGTCGTTCCTGTTATTGTCTCGGGTACGGTACGTCATCATCAGCCCGATCCGATCATACGTTATGACGTGATTTAGCAAGACATATCCAAACATTGACATACATATGTAATAATCTATACCAATATTATAAAGCTGAAGAGTGTTTGTTTGAACGCTAGGATCTCGGGAAGTACTGGTCCGGATTGAAAGATTCTTTTTCTATTGGATAGTCCATTTATCGAGGAAGGCTATAGGCTATAGAAAATAACGCTACTATTAATAGAAGCGGAGCATGAATCAAGAATGTAATAAAATAGGGAAAAAAACCTATTCCTTTTTGAGAGTTTTCGTACGTTTCGTGCTTTGACATGACACATGACAGCATCTTTCTAAGATTGCGTCATTGAATATCACAGATTACATAACTCTTGAATATAAAACCTTTGCTAATCAATTTTTTTTTCTAAATTTGAGTTGGTACAACCAATTTCCGACAGGTGGCGTAGCAGGTAGCTGAAGAGGTGTTTTGTTTGAAAGCGATATTTTCAGGAATGACTGAAGGTAGCTGAAGATGTGTTTTGTTTTAAAGCGATTTTTTAGTCATTCTTTCACCGTTGTATATGTACGGGATCCTGATGAGTACTATATAATATACCACGGGCAACGCCGGGGCGGACATCTAGTATTAAAAGAGATGATGAAACACAAACTTCTGAGTGAAGTTCGATAGTTAATATACGAGTAATTTCTTTCGAATGTGTATCAACCTATAATAAATGCATAAAATATATTTCAAATTCATTTGAAATATTAATTAAACTGTACTTACAGCGCAACAGGTTTTTCATCAGGTTGCGGGAAGAAAGGACCGCACGACAGTGATGAGTTGACCACGCTCAAAGTACGGAACATCTCTTCACGCGTCAATGTTACTTCTCCCTTCACCCACTGCCTCAGAGTCGCAATCGCCGGCTTCAGGTATCTGTCTATCAGCATCTGAACGCACTTCGCTTCCTCCTCACTCGGCACGTGCCACTTCAACTGAGCGTTCTTCAAAGGACATCCGTGTCCCCACTCCCTGACCGGGAGCCATGTCTCTGGCGCAGCTGAATAATCCTTAGGAGAACTCCTCCATTCTCTAACTTCTATAAACGAGAAGTATTGAACTATATGGCTTAAGACTTCGCAAGATCGCTCTAAAGCGCGTTTGTCGTTGAACCTCAAAGCCTTGTCTAAAATGGGAGTTATCATTGGTATATATTTTATGAGAACTTTGCCATCGCATTCTACGGCAGATTTCAAGAGGACAAGTCGGTAAAGAATATCGCGTGATGGATTCTCTTCCACGAGTGCTTCTTCAGTTAGTAACTCATTCAATTCTTCGCACAATTTCGGCATGAATGCAGCTAAAGTGGCTTCAGGGTTGGTACGAGTGAAAACTCGTAACAGCACCCCAACCATGCTTCCAGAAACATTCGTCTCGAAAGTAGATTCCGTCGCAAACGCTTTAAATTTTCGTAATGCTTCTTTAAATATCTTCGGCGAGCATTGAACGAGAACAGCAAAAGCTGCAGACGATATCGCCGTCTCCATCACAGCGTCAGTTTTACTACGGAAACATTCCAGATCTTTCGTGTCTAGCCTCACGTTTTCTAGAACGCTGGACTCGATTAGGACGAAGAGTCGATCCAAGAACAAGAGAACAAAGTCTTCCAACTGGGCCGTGGACTCGCAAGTTAGGAGTTCCTCTTCAGTCAAGTCTGGGTAGTACTCGTGCGCCGAGCTGCAGTCTATGAATGGGACCATCCATGAGAATATCAGTATGAAATGTAGACTGACGAGCGTTTTCTTTATGTCATTTGGATCGAGCCCGGGTAGAACGGCCATGAGTAATGGGACAACATGAGTTGGTCCCTCAGGGTATCCTGTTTCCGGGCCACGGAGCATTGCTCGTGCGATGGACGCTACGGCAGCCATTCCGGCGGTCACTCTGTGGGGCTCGGTTAACGAAGTCAGCGCGTTCTGGAGTCGTTCCAACAAAGGTGGAATCACGAGAGCGGGACGAAGCGTGGCAAGATTTTGTAGAGCAAGCGAGATATCGAGAGAACCGCTGCGGCTGTAGACTGCTTGCAGCGTCGGTTCAAGCACGATGTTGATAAACTCGGTGATGTCTTCATCACGCAATTTGTAGGATTCAGGAGTAGTGTTCTCCCACGTCGTTTCGAATTTGTTTTTCCTTTCTCGTCGGACTCTGTAAAATACAAGTCAAAATTCAAAATTCTGAATTTATTTTAATTAGTTGAAGCTGGCTATATCGTTGAAGAAAACTAAGGGACATTCATAAATTACGTGATTTAATTTTGACGACTTTTCGACCCCCCTTTCCCTCTTGACCTTAGATTGCGCACGATGTTGTGAACGTTTTGTTGTTGTGCCTTAACGGTAAAGAAAACATCACCATTAGAGCAGTTTTAACTGTTTCAGGAAGAATATCGTCGTTGTTAAACTAATGTCTGCTATGTGTCAAAAATAACGCTTTGCAATATGAAGTTAAAACATTATCATGTTACTTTTTTATAGAGTTAAGTAATTTTTAACTAATCTATGTATACAAAAGTTTTATATATCATACATTACTCCATTTCATTTGTTAACATTTGTTGGGTGTTAATTTCTAGTAATGATCAAATTTTTAATTCGACAATATTTTCGTTTTGATGTACATAGCATATTTTTTCTAGCGCTCATACTTTGTCGTGTAATGCTTAGAAACACATCGATGTTTTTAAACATCAAATCTTGGGTCGTAAATTAATTATTACAGGCAAAGTCTCAAATCAAAAATGTGCACATTGCCGATTTTGGTTTGACATCGACGATATAATCACCATCATCAGCCTGTATTCGTCCATAGCTGGACATGGGCCTCTCCCATAACACAACACTCAGCCCGATCCTCGGTCTTGCGTCTCCAACCGCCACCAGCGGCCTTTCGTATAATAATAGACGTTTGTAATCTAACCTTGTTTTCGTTTTTTTTTAAATAATATAGAGTGACGAGACGAGCAGGACATATGCATAATGGTAAAAAATTAAAAATCTTCAAAACTGCGTTATGTAATACTTGAACAACGCCGGAACGAACGGAACAGGTTCAGGAATAATATAAAAGACGCTTGAAATCTAACCTGTTGAGGAACTCCCTCGCCAGTTTCCTCAAGAGGTCGCGTAGCCGGAAGGACCAGCGGCCGGAGTTGGCGCTGTGCAGGTAGCTCTCCACACCGGCCAGGAAGCCGCGGAGATGTTTCAGCACCAAGCCGTCGGGGGCGATGGCCCACACTATCCACGCCGCCAGGAATTTCGTATCTGCGATAGCAGAGACCATCGATTTACTTTATTCTATACACTATGACTATATCATAGTTTTTCAAGTTTGGACACTATTTCAAAGAGCTTGGTATACTTACGTTACCTGCAATCTTGTTCTATGAAGTGGCTGTGTATGTCAGAAATAACTTAAGACTCATACAACACGCGAGGAGAGATACATTCTTGCAATATACGGAACGATGACAAACTTTGACTTTTAATTTGGCTTTGCGAGCCATTAGAGCTCATGCTAGAACTAAACCAACTAGAACCAGAAGCTAGAACGTCCAAACTTTGACGTAATATTAATACGATAGGTCTACGTTTTACGAGTTGTTAAGCAATAACATCGCCCAGAATGTAACATGTTTTCCTAGCAGGTGCATGTATATTATCTTACTATGTTTGGATGTTTGTTGCTCAATCACGTTGGTACGGCTGCACGGATCGTGTTGAAATTTGGAACACAATTAGATAATAATCTGGAATAACACATAGGCTTACCGCAAAAAAACAAGGATAACTACGCGGGTAAAACCGCGAAACCTTCCTAGTTCATTACACACAAAAATGAAAAATTGTTAAAAAATATATTCAAATATGAATTTGCAATAGAAGGAAGTGCTATTATTTTCTCCTGATTTTATCAAGCTGTATTGTCCCTATTAAAAAAATTAGCACGGCCAGAGATTTACATCGGGCTTATAAACTGATTTAAATATGAACTCACCAAGACAATGTGCTTTGGATATCTGCATGTCTTTATAGCTGACGGGCAGATGCAGGGAGTGCATTATTCTAGAAAACATTTTGGACACATGGGGACTCCAGTCAATGACCCCAGGGTTTCTCTTTGCAAGGCCAGCGAATAGCATCATCAAGTCCTGAAATAAGGGAATAAGTAAAATAAACGCCAATGGATATTCCGAAAACAATGTGTAGGTATATAGTGTATACTTCTGTTTGTTTCAAATTCGCCAATTCACATTTGGCCATCGTGATGGATTATGGCCTTAAGTCTTTTTAAAAGAAAGTTTAAAATCCCAATAGAGGGAACAATCAATATGCTGATTAACAATAATTGAAGTAGTTATATTTATTTCATTTTTATATATGTCCTGTAACAAACTATCCTGTTCAAATCAAAATATTAGTTTTTCATTCGTTTTTGTTTCACGTTTCTTTACAAAAGGGCGTGGAATCAAAATCTTCTTAAGTGTTATTTAGGTACAGCGTTATGGTGTAATACTTACAGTAATACCAGCTTGGGAATTGTAACACGTGTCAAATAACGTCAACAACTCATCCAGCCATAACTCGTGGCCGTATGCGGCATGTTTGGCGGGCAAACTCACGGGCAGGAATATAGCTAGCTGCCCCAACACATAGCCCTCAGACGTCCAGGGATTTATCTGGGGCAGGAGTTCGTCTAATATCTCTTTTGTGGCAGACAGGGGGAAGTATCTGTAACCGGAATGGGGATATTAGCTTAAATAATCTATATTTAATATTATAAAGCTGTGAACTCTCAGGAACTATTGCATCGATTAAAAAAAATATTTCACTGTTGGATATTTTCGCGATTCCTGAGTGCTATAGGCTATTAAAGGAGTTGTGAAAAAAAGAAATGTATTTCGCCACTTTGTGGTAGCGGCCATCTTAGATTTGAAGATATTTTCATAATGCAAAGTATTCTACTAGTCAAGCCCTTTCGTTTGATACCCATACTAAGGTAGTAATGAAAAAAATAATATAATACCCCATTTTGTAGTGGCGGCCACCTTGGATTTGATTTTTTTATAGTGTATAGTATTCTACACACACAGAGACAGACAGACAGACATTGACGTCAAACTTATAACACCCCTTTTTTGGCCGGGGTTTAAAAAGGTGTTAAAAAAAGGACTGAGTTAGCCTCAAGTCTTGGTCTCTGCTGCCTTCAGAGGGATATCGCAGACCCAGAGCAGACCCCTATTAACCTAAGCTTACTAACTATACTCTTACTTACGAATATACGTAAATTATTCGAAGCACAGGTAGAGATTTACTACGATAACATGACCCGCCCCTCCAGAATTCAAAAGGTTTGAAAGTATTTGTGAAAGAGTATACAACGCACCACCACGCATGTGTGCGTACTGTTACTGCAGACAAATAATTACAACTACATACAAACTCTTTCGTAAGGATGTGACTACACACATTAAAACAGTAATTTGGAGGGGCGGGCCATGTTATCTCTACCTGAAACTATTCCACATACTTATCATACTCACTTACCGTACTTAGCGAGTACTTACGAGTACTATATCTATAAGTAGTTCAACGACTAGCGCAAGGCTACTTCAATGATACGACTTCAGCTAGGCCGCCGCGTATGTACCAAAGTCAAAGTCAAAGTTCTTTATTGATAAACGTACAATTTACACGTCAATGTATTTATTTAGACTTCATGCGTTAACAATTTTTTTCTGGCAAAATTGTTGAAAAACTATGTAGGTTTTATTCAATGGGTTTCGTCTATTATTGCATAGTTCGATAGTGCCACCGATTGTTAACGGTATATTTAATGTAATAGATTAAAGAATCACATCCTAAAGGACATGTTTCTTTGTTTGGATTCGTTAATCTCAGGAAATAAGTAAGTCTTTTTCACGTCAACAGTTTAAACGGTGGAATTTAATAAGTTATTAAGTAAACTAGTATACTTACGGCCTTGCGCATTTGATCATAGACAAGAATGAGCCCTCCAGCGCACTGAAACATAAAATAGAGTTATAGACGGCTAACCAGAACACTTCAATAACATAGATCATGCAAGCCCAGCTACCAGTACTGACGATGAGAGATGATCATGAATATAATATTGTTATCACGACTGAACCAACGCTATCTTGAAACCCGAAACCATATCGCGCAAACCTTACGTACCTTGATTAAAAAAGTTGAAGGAAATGGAGGTATTTTCAAGGTGCAAATAGATCTGTCAAATAGTTCTCAATCTCGCCATAGGTGGCGACAATGTTCCATTTTGTTAAACTCTTACATAATAAAACATTAGCGCCACAGTTGACCAAATTGCAAACTATATTTGACAGATTTATTTGCATCCTGAAAACGTTTCATTGTGTTTGTATACTATATTGCCTTGCCTTTATCTTCTTGAACTATATTCATTGCAAAACATTTTGAGCCTCCGTAGTTAGACAGGAGACAAAATCGTGCGCCACCTGTATTTTTGTTCGCTTGTGTTTGCATGAATGTATGCGGCATTGTAAAAACCGCAAGCGGTACAAGCGACCGCGGTGACTCTTTGTTTCTAACGGACCTATAGGCGGCCTCTAATTGCCTCTACTACCTACTGGGCTTTAGATTAGGGCAGACGGCGAAGGGTGCGCTGTCACTCAGGTTACCTTATTTGTCAGTGTATCCTAAATTGCACTTTTTCCGTACATTTCGTATGAAATTTAAATAGAATAGAAAGCCGCCCGTGCCATATCCACGCCCGAGGCCATGGGTATAGATGTGGCCTTCGCCTACGTGCAAAACAGTTGTACCAGGCGTCCGCCAGCGCTTGTTTCAGACGGCTCATAAAGTTTTGTACGAGCTATATTGGAGCGATCAAAATACGGTCGAGTCCAGGCCCTTTTTCAGTTATTTGTGTAGGTATTATAGATTGGAAATGAAGAAATAAGTACAAATTACTGTATATACAAGATAGTTTTCGTTTTACTGTAGCTATTTTTTTCTGTCAACTTTAAAAATATACTCAACAAATTGCGCGGTGAAGAATTAAGTGCAATTGATGCTACGCCGGAAGAAATCGAGTCAATTTAAATGACTCCACCAAGATGTAGATGACATGGAGTGACCACACTTCTCAATTTAAAATCGATTTAAGCCGGGGCTCTATTAAATTTCCTGTACTCAGTTGAATGTTTTACCTCACACACGCTAACGTGACTGAGACAAAACATATCCTAATCGAGTCCTAAACGTACACATTATAGGTTGAACGTCAACTCGGTCAAGCCGGTGAGCTGAGTTATATTTACCAACAGTAAAATGCTCACCTCGTGATTATTAGCGGTTTAGTTACTTGGCAGTTAAGCTGTGCAGCTTAGCTGCCGCGCAAAGCAACGACTCATTTTAAATCACATAAAATGTAATAGCATGAACTTAAAGATATTATTCTACCGTCAAGCAGTAATGTAATGCTTATGCTTTGTTCCGGTTCGAAAGGTATTGTTTCTAAAGAAATTACAGGGCCTAGCTAAGGGAAAATCGTGTTGTATCTCTGGGTGACGAGTGCAATACAGTGCTAGATATGTACAATGGTTGGTGGTAATTTGGTATGTTAATGTTCAAATAGCTTTGAGGCTCTGTGATATTATGGGCAGGCGTATTGCTTACCATCAGTCGCATGAAGTGCTCGCCCCATTAGTGTGTATTATAATTAAATAAACGTAAAAATCAGAAGAGCAGCGGCGTCGATTCGTCGTCGACTAAGTACGATCACTCCGGCATGATCCCATCCCACAGCCACCTGTGCGACCTCAAGCGAAACCCAGAATTATATATCTTTACAGTTCTTTTTCGTCCTGTACCGCAAGGCCGAACATGTTAAGCGCGTCGTCGAGCCCTGAGCCAGACAGGAATTTGCGTATCATAGAGAGCATGTCGCCTCCTTCCTTGGGGCATTGGTTCGGCCTAAACACACACGTATTTTGGAATGTAGTGGGTAGTCAAATTAATTCAAAGGCGCGGGTATTCGTAACATGAAATGTATGCCTACTGTAACTGTGCCTGGCTGTGAGTAATTTAGTTATTTTAGATTCTAGGTACACTCCGCGAGGTATAAGCTGAGCTTTGCATTAGTGTGAGTGATCACCAATCAGGCAGGAGCTTGAAATTTTGTCCGCGAGGTATAGGCTGAGCTTTGCATTAGTGTGAGTGATCACCAATCAGGCAGGAGCGCGGCGAGACAGAATGGCGCCGCGCCTAAAGCCGGTTGTCACACCTACACTATCCATGTACACTCACACAAATGCAAAGCTCAGCTTATGCCTCGCGGAGTGTACATGTTTTCCTTCACCGTTATTAAGTTAGCGGCATTACGAACATGACTTCGAAAAGACAGTGGTGCGCGTGGTGGGATTCGAACCCGGGGATTCCGGATCGGCAGTCGCCGTTCTCCCGACTAGACCAGCCGTAACTTCCAAGCAACGTGCAAGTCACAATAGGTATAAAATATCAAAATATAAGTCACTCAGCCGAATTGATGTTGACAAAACCATACATTTGCACAAAAAATGCGAGTCATATAAAATGTTAGATTCATAGAGGCCATCCAACATCCAATTTTTTAACCATGTTTTAACCTATTTTTTCTACAGAACACAGCTTAGTTTGTCCCGCGCCTTTGAATTTACAGAATAAATGCATACGAAACGTGAAATAACTAAATAATCTGAACAACAGAAAACAAAACGAAACCGATTCAATATCAGCCAAGAGAACTATTAACACAAAGTGTTATTTGTGCATTAATTTTGTATCACAGTGTGCATTTAATCTGTATAGTACTGACAATCCCAGTGCGATATATTTTACTAAACATTATTCTAAATCTATTTATAAATGTATACTTATAAAGCATATGCCAGCTGTAATAAAACCAGCGTTTAGAAGCCAATAATATTAGAACGAACAGCTCGCTGTATTAGTCATTATCTTTGATTGCATGCTGTTTATTGGCTAGATTTTTCCTAGGGCTGCCACCACCTCAAACACTGTTTTTTTTGGGACTGGGGTCTTCTAAAATAAGAGAATGATAAAACTAAAAAAAGATCTGATTACTATGCAAACTTCCAACGAAAATTGGTTTGAACTCGATATAGTGAGTAGTTTTTTTAGTATGCCATAAATTCACTATTGTTAAATCATCGATCAAAGTTTCACCAAACTACACGAACTTAGGTATGTAATAAGTTAGTTGCTGCTACGGAACCTTTCATGGGCGAGTCCGACTCCCACTTGGCCGCTTTTAATTTTTATTACTGCTTGCGTAATGTTTTCAATATTGTTGGTAACATTTAATTTCGGAAATACTTCGTTATCTATTTCTAACGTTATAGTGAATCTTATAACTAACATTATTTATAAATGTTGTAACAGCTGTTAAAATCTTAAAGTACTAAGAGATGAATAATTGAATATATTCTAATTACAAAATTGAAACCTCGTTTTGTGTGTGGCAGCCCTACGTATTTGACATTTTATAATATTTATCCCCTTGCTACAACTTGGCAATATTACATTATATTGGTTCTGATTTAAACTACCATTGACAATAATAATTATGATAATGAAGTAAAACCCATAAGAGACATAAATTGTGTGTCATAATATTGATAGTACCACGTGGTAGTGTCAGGGATGTCATTGAAAATTTGACGTTTAACATTGACTTGTATACATATCTGATACAAGTAAATTTAGTATAGTAAAAAGACGAACACATAGCCCTTTTACGAGTTCACTTGTTAAAGAAATCTCGGAAAATGGATAAGATTCTACTGAACTATGTCTTAAGCCGTTTCAATAACGAAAATATCTAAAATTCGTGGGTTTTATCATTAGGTACCTACCTTTTTTAAACCTTTCGTTTGTACGTTATTAGAATGTGAGTGACACACATCATTCCATTTATTTGAATATATTTTTCTAGTAAATTATGTTTTAAAAAACTACGTCTAATTGTAACACTCTTATAGTAATCAATAGATTCTTTTATAAAACATATTCTTCAACCTGAAGAATATGTTTTATAAAAGAATCTAGGTATGGGAGTTGTCTCTATGTGACCTCTAATGCCTGCCGATCTTTGGACTATCTCAGAAGACACAGGGCCTTCAGGATCACACTAACCTAATATTACTAACTGTACTTACGCTCTAAGGCAGGGGTCGCCAACCTTTTGGTAGTCATGGGCCACATGATGAAAAAAAGTAGATAAAAGCGGGCCGCACGTTGCAGACCCCTGCACTAGACTGTACTCGAAAACATTCCATATCAAGATATGTGCAGTTAAGTCCCTTATATGGGCAGCAACCACAAACACTTTTAATTTGACAAACTATAGTAACAATCCCATACAAACAAACTCAAAAATTCAAAGTTATTTTCTTATAGCTTAAACCACAATCAATCTTAAACTCCTTAATTACAACATAACATACCTTAGATAATGGTACATCCCGATATTAGTGTCGCTGTTATTAAATATCTTTCTGCCCATGTCGTATAGAGGGCGCCACTGTAGAGTTAGCTCCTCAGGCGATAACAAGTACCTTTTTCTGTAAATAGTTTCATTTATTAGACACATTAGACTTTGGAACTCGGCCAGCTAATTAATCTATGGAAACAATGCCAAAGTATTTTTCGGTTGAATTTAGCAGTTTTGTATTCACTAAGATTCACAGGTCAACGTGTCCTAAACTAGAATAGAATAGTTTATTAATAACAGCTTTAAGAGCCTTGCAAAGCTTTTAAAAGTGGTATTAATTTGTCAAAAGTGCTCAAAGTGAATGTACCTATGTACCTACCTACTTTCTAGGTCAGAGTGCGTCATCTTCAACCTCACCGTCATTTACCATCAGGCGAGTTGGTGGACAAATGTGAACCTATGCGCGATAAAAAAAATTAAGGCCGAACTTACAGCGCAAAGTGTTCAATAATGGTATTTATATTTCTGAGAAAAACAGCAGTTTTCTATTTTAAATTATTTTTAGAGTTTTAGAGTGGGTGTTCTAATGGCACACATTTTGCTTTTATTATATTTTTCTCGCTACCATATTTATGTCATAAAAAATTGCTCCTTCACTGCTGAACATAGGCCTCTCCCATAATACGCCACTCAGCCAGATCCTCGGCTTTACATTTTCAAAATCCACCAACGGAATTTCATAAATTGTCATACCGTCTAGTCTCATGGTGTCCTACACTACGTTTACTTATTCGTATACTCTACTCCAGAACCCGTCTAACTCAATGATTATTATTTTTTTAACTTTTATAGGTTTACACTTGACCGCCATCTCGCCTGATGTCTACGATGGAGCATGTTTACATAGAAGAAATCGGTTCACTCGCGATTTGAAGACACAAAGATTGTAACTATCGAGAAAAACCCACACAGGCAACGTATTCCACAGCCTTCACGTTCTTGTCACAAAAGTAGAGTCAAATCTCTTCGTTCGTGTCTTTGGACCATCAACCATGAAACGATGTTGCTTTTTTGAGCTGCGAGCATTCCGATAGATAATCAGCTTCAGTTTCTGGTTCAACTTGAGCGAAGTTACATATATCGGTGACCTCAGTTCAAAGTCAAAGTTATTTATTGATAAATGTACAATTTACACGTCAGTCAGTCCGTTAGTTAGATTATTAAAAAAAAAATAGAACACATTTTTTTTCTTATGTTTCACAAACAAAACATGATGAAGACACAGTGCTCAGAAGTTTCGAATGACGTCACGTTACGGTACGATTTTTACGATGAAGTGACGTCACATCCCCACTCCGGAATTTACCTATCTACATCTTAGTAAATTTTTCCTAATTTGATAGAACAAAAAATACGTGTACCATATTATCTATAATCTACCTGACAAAGTAATTAGAATGGTATATAATATATAATGGCAAGATAGATAGAGTAAGTACTTACTTTGTTAGCATTACGAATAATGTAGAGAATTTGTGAATCTTGCATGGCTCTAACTCAGGAATTAGCACCAGCTCATAGGCAAGCTTGATGAAAGCAATGTGGTCTTCTTTACTGAACTTTAATCCATATATCCTTATATACCTGAAAGAAAAAAAGAAACTGTCAAGTGCGAGTTGGGCTCTCACAACAAGGATTCTTTAAGTTAATGTATTTATTGTCATAAGTTCGTTTGTTCATTCGTTGTCGTAGGTTTGTTTTGTTTTCTTAATTAGTATCGGCCGAATAATTATTAGTTTTATTTTTCTCAAAACATTCATTTCATGCTTATTGTTCGTTAGTGTTATTCTTATTATTTGTATTACTATTGTTTTTATAGACCCAATAATATACATAAGAAGTAGTTTATTATTATTAAAAAAACTGACTTATTGAAATAATTTAAATCAATAGAGACCAACTGATTAATCAAAAATTCGGTTTCGGCAAAAAATTTGCTTGGACACCCGTTTCGGTTTCGGTAGAAAGTCTACCGAAATACCTCACCGAAAATTTGTGTTCGTGGATTACGACGCGTCGCTCAATTGACCTCGGGTGAGTTCGTGTGTTGCGTGTCACCCGCCGTCGCGTCGTCAGCAGCTGTAGAGGTAAGATCGCCGGCAGGGGTAAATTTGTAGCGAGTCTTTGTGTTATTTTATTTAACCAAATTGGACTATAGGCACATACACTATAGATTTTTATCATTTGATAGTATTTTGTATATTCGGATTCAATCGAAATCCAAACAGATACCGAAGATTTGATTTCGGTTTGGGGAAAAAATCCTTTTCAGTCAGACACTAATTATTTTTAATTATTTTGACGAGTCCGTCCTTTTGAGCACGAACTTTTCGTAAAAAAGTCAGTTATAAGTTATAAGACCGCACGCGAATGTATGTAATCTTTGTCTCGTCACGCGTTAACGCCTATCCTAAGCCTATCGGCCAGGAAGCCAGATTCCAGATTTAAGACCTTTATTTGCCATTACTTATAACACATTAGCTATACGTACATGGCATGTCTAAATACTAATCATGTTTCACTTCTAACATTTACGACATTTCGACGAAGCGGACAGTTAAAAACTCGATGTTTCTGATTTCAGTTTTATTTGAGTATATTCTACCTTTTCATGTCCTTGATACGTATATCAAATAAATATTTTTGTATTTATTGCGACTGGTCGTGGATTTCATTAACTTTGAAATTTTGACCAAGCAGAGAGTAGATACCTACTGTATCTTCAAAGTTGATTACCATAAAATTACATAACATAACTACTGAATTTATTACTTAACTTAATTATCTTAATAGCTTAACTTAATAGCTTTTTAGGTATGTTTTTAGAAGAGAAAAAAAATTTTTTTTTTCGTAAATATGCGATTTAACAAAATAAGTATATTAATTATTTTATTATATTAAAATATTACGATTAAATTAATTAAAATATTACGACCTTCTCAACGAATTAACAAAAAACGGCTATGTAGTTAATTTATACGCTGTAGAAGTGAGAGCGAGAGGTATACCATATAGGTATATAATAATAATAATAAATAAATTTTTATTGTGCTTCAGACATATATCATTAAGATACAAAACAAACATTGGGTTTCAATCAATACATCAGCAATCCTGAGTAGGATGACCTTGGTACCCAAACTAGGTTTCCCTGTGTAATGGCATACCAAGGCCCTCGCTCCGGTTAAAAAGATTCTAACTGGTAAAAAGTATATTAGGTATGATTTGAATAAAAATGTAAAAAATAAATAAAAATGAAATTGAATTGAATTTAAATTATTACATTGTACATAAATCTAACATGAAAGATTGAGATAACAATGCATTATTCTACCATTAAAACAAAAATAAATAAAATAAAAATAGAGTTTCACAGACTTGTCACAAAGGGAAAGGAGAAGGAGAGGAGGGATGAGGAAGAAGGGGAACATGGTTTATTTTAAGTGGCGCGCAAGATCAGTCGACTGGATATCAGTCTCTTAAGAAACTACAGTCAATAAAGATTCTGTTTTCTTATAGTCAAGAGACAGCAACCATTTCACTAGGGTTGTTCTACAAGTGAACCGTGACATAGGATAGAGATTAAGAATGGTATTTAGTTTGTTATACAAATACGCTCTTTGATAGTAGGATTGATTCCTTGCAAACGTGGTGAATATTCGAGTAGATGCGCATACCTTAGGTTTGGATAGTCTGGTTTTCGGCTGATTGGAATTAAAAGGTATCATTTTATGTTGTAGAAGAATAGTATTTAAGATAAAAAAGTTGTCTAACAGTCAAAACTTGGGCGTCACGGTAAAGTTTTTCGGTGGAGTAACGGAATGGCTTATGCAACATAACTTTAAGGACTGAGCGTTGTGCTCTTTCTAGTTTTATTAGATGGGATTTGCATGCGCCACCCCATATGGATACACAGTAGCCAAGAACCGACTGACAGACTGCGAGATAGACTGTTTTAAGTAGCGCAAATGGAATTGAAGGTCTCAGGTTCTTAAAAATCTAGATCAGTTTCCTGGTTCGCGAAGACATAGTCTCGATATGTGGTACCCATGAGAGGTTGCAATCGATAACAACTCCAATATTTAATTGTTCTCACACGCTCAAGATGCATGCAGCTACAAGGTATTTTCGCTTCTATGTCGCATGTGTGAACTTGAACCTTAAAGCTATCATCAACGTTTGAACTGCCTTTGCGAATACAAAAAGTAATTATCTTGCTCTTAGTAACATTTAAGTTTAGCAAGTTGGTTTGTAACCACAGATTTACGTTGCGCAGTCCTTTCTCCGCTTTATCACGTATCTCCTCCCAAGTACAACCCTCAAATACCAAAGCTGTATCATCAGCAAACGCGAAAATATTACCATTTTCAGGCCGGTAGTTACATAAGTCGTTTAAGAATATCAGAAATAGAGAGGGACCTAAAATAGATCCCTGTGGAACTCCGTAAGATACCAATTCACTATTACTTGTGACATTCGCAATACGAACCTGTTGAGTTCTATTTAGAAGATAGTTTTGAAAAAGTGTTAGCGGAATACCCCTGACACCCAAGTTCTCAATTTTTTTCAGCAAGAGTGGGATCGAAACGGTGTCAAAAGCCTTAGCCAAATCTAGAAATATTGCCAAACACTTCTTCTTCCTGTCTAAGGCCCTTGTAACATAATCGGTCAGTGCTGATATTGCCTGTTCCGTGGATTTGTTTGCATGAAAACCATACTGAGAATCACACAGAAGATTGTTTTTTTCCAGGTAGCACACTAATCTCTTATTTAAAATCTTTTCAATTACTTTAGATAGCGCGGGTAAAATTGATATTGGTCTAAAATTGTTGACATCGTCCCGAGGCCCACTCTTATGAATAGGAAGTATAATTGCCTTTTTTAACGCTGTTGGGAATATTCCAGAAGAGAAACACAAATTGATTATGTGTGTTAGGGCTGGAACGATTTTATCTACAATTAATTTTAGAAATAAAGATGTTATACCATCCCATCCAGCTGCCGAATCATTTTTTAAAGAGAGTATGGTTCTTCTAACTTCACTGTAGTCCGTCTTTAGTAAAGCAAAGGATCGAGAGTTTTGAGAGGCTGTATAGGGCAGACTATAGTTCTACGTGGGCGGCTATCATAGATTGTGTTTGCTAATCGCTTTCCAACATTTGCAAAGAAGGTTATAGAGAGATTTTGCAATCTCTCTATAACCTGCTGAAAGACCTTGGCTTGTCCAGAAGTGCAGTAAGTTCTATACCAGAACGAGTATCTAAAACTGCACTAGTAGGCTCATATCAGATTTGGCTGGGCAGGGAGAGAAACACGAGTAGTGAAGGTGAGTGTTGATGTACATCGGAAGGGTCCCCTTAAGCCTCCACCCGTGTCACAAGTCTCGGGATCTACTCAGGATTTCTCTCTTTGCCACACTATGGACCCGGCCCGCATGATGAATCCATGGAATGCTAAGAAGATCGTCTCTTTTACCTTAGATTTCACAAAACCAAATGGTCTAAACATTTGTTTTTTTTTTCTTTGAAAGACAAATCATATCTCACAACATTTATGATGTTTCAGTCAATTCATTATTATTACTGATCTGAATCATAATTATAGCAAACAAACAACAAACCCATGTCACGAAGAGAGTTGAAGAATTATGAAACAATTCATCATCAATAGGTAATTTGATATAATATTCTACAACATTATCATAGAATATTTAGTAGTCATACTTAATAATAAATTCCCCCTAATCTTTGTAATACAATAAGTTACAATAGGTATACATTTTCAGACGAAACTACATATAAACATAGTTTTTTTGTTTTGGGCAGAGCCTTTATTAACAAACCTAAAATACAATGAGAACTACACTACTCTACAAACCTACCTAACTACTTACACTAAGCACACCTGAATTATCCATAGACCACTGTAGGTCTACAGATAATCAAGATGTTCATGCCCACTACCAATCGGAAGCGTACCCAGCATGCTGGCGGCATTACCACGCTGAATGACAAAACATAGTTGAATATTTTAGTTGACGAATGTACCTAACTTACAATTCAAAATACCACTGTCACAATCACCATAATTGCTATGTCATTATTAAGTTGTATTTTTTTTTACATACTCTGCATATGTTTCACCACAATTTCACCAAGTAATTAAGCCTGTCTAGCAATATCCTGCTGTAATTTAATCATTGTTGCCCTAATAAATAAATCTATTAATTAAACTTCGTTCTAATAATGAATTAAAATGATTGCTATGCCATTTTGAATGTTTTTAATTATAAAATATAGTATTCCACTATATCTTGGAAGAATACACTGTAAATTGTTGGGAAAATATACAGTACCAAAGTGTTATATCAAATACATTTAAATTATGGGGTGCCACCGGGCATCACCCCATAATTTCCAACTTTTCAGAGGTATGACATGATAGGTACACTTAATACCAGTTACCAATTAATAAAATAGTTTTATTGTATTTTTAACACAAATTAAATGCTCATTTGAACAATCATTGGGATTAACCCTAACCCAATGATTATTCAATACCCTACATTATCGAACATCGTATTAATTATTGAGGATGGCGGACCTCACTTCGGCAAAGCGAGACGACACGACGTGCGAGCGGGACGACACGACGTGCGAGCGAGACGACACGACGTGCGAGCGAGACGGAGCGATGGCGCTGCGCTCTGATTGGCCGAAGCACTCCGCGCGCGCTCTCTCATACTTAGACTAAGTCACGTATTGTAAATAGTTTAAATACTAAATTCATTCGGCATGAAATCATTGTAAAATACGAAATAAACACGGAACTTTGAACGAGCATATTACTATAGTCCTCATCAACATTGGGGATGGAACGTGGGTCCCTAACAAACATCCCACTAATATTATAAATGTTCACATATTTGGATGTTTGTACTATGAGTATATCACATTGACTTGGGTTGAATTTTAGAACACAGTTAGGATAATTATTATGATGTTGAATAGCACATAGGTTATTTTTATAGCGGGAAAATCATGAGAATGATAACTATGCAGGTAAACCCGCAGGGAACTTTTTAATAAATAGGATAGAATACAAGTATTTATTATTATTTACAAGTATTTCATATGTACTGCTTTTTTCTAGCAGCATAGATGAAGCGGACAAACAATGTAGGTGTATAATTTACTCTTTAAAAAAATATAAAATTCTAAAGGTCCTGAAAAGGTGTGATCTTTAGGTATGTCCTATTATAACATTCTTCAAGTATCAAACTATAAAAAAAGTCTAATTGGGTTTCTACTTCCAGAGATTAACTGCATTAATAAACTTTATAATATAATCAGAAAAGCTGAATTTTCTTTGTCTTTCTTTAGATAAATGATTTGTACAGTTCAACCTTGTTTAAATTTTGTTCTGTCTTAAACTTAATAATATGTATTAGGCATTGAGATAAATTTAGCAAACTATGTCTGCATAAGATATAAATAACTACAGAGTTCTACACACAAAGAAAACACCAACCTTTACATAGTCACATCATGCTTGTATCATAAAGCTAATAATGTGAATTTGTGTATGTACTAGTATTTCATTCAAACTATCCAGTAGGTAAATAAAGATTGACATATAACATCAGATGGTGTTGTCCACCAATATTTATTTAAATTTTATATATTTGTAAATCATGCAGACTTACAAACTTTAGGTTTGCCTGATAGATATAAAATTTGGTATTTGACAAATGGATGTATAATTAAGGATTCAAGAAGCTTTTACCATGGACTGACTAACACAGAGAATTGGCTCAATTATATTAAGTCATCTGAATCAAATTTGGTATATAGATAGATAGATAATATATAGTCAGGTATAAAACAGGACATATTTTTTACAAGTAATATAATGTTAGCTCCATAAAATTATTCAGTATAAGGATTATTTTGCCTCAGCATTAGGTGCAGTAGCTTTTAAAATAATACACATTAGGAAGTCATTAAACCACTCAAATCTAAAATATCAGATGCCACAAAAATGGTATTACAAGCCAGGTGCAGCTCACAGGAAACCCTGGGATGCGGCCAGAAGATTTCAGTAGAATTATGCTGCCAAAGGTTAACATTGAACCGTAAAACACTCCACATATTGCAGCTATTTATAGAATAGGAAGCTTTCTTTGTGCTAAAAGGAATTGTACTATTGGCACTGGCCTAGATTGTAGATCATTATATAACTAATGGAATTTAACTAGATCTAGAATACATTGTTTCTAAACTAACTTGACTGAAATCAAAATGATTTACTACATATACATATACCATTCTAACAATTAATTTAATAGCTGTTTCGACATATAACAGAGACAGAGATATGAAATAGTCAAAATGTTAATCCAAGGTATAAACTACCTTCATTTGAAATCTGTCAGACAGATCTTATTGCACAAACAAATATGTTAGAATTACACATTTTGTAGAAGAATTAATCATCCTAACATAAAGGTTTATATTCTAATAAGAAATAAATACATTCTAATAAGTGTTTCTGGATCTAGTCCGTAGTGGAAAATGGGTGAGTTTATACTAATATTAGTAAAGCCTACTGCAACAATCCTTATTTTAAGCCAAGCTTATTAATTTGTTGTGTAGGCATGTTGGTAAGAAAAAATGTATATTTACTTCATGAGCCTGGAAGACCACACTCCGCAAGCCGGTTTCATTTCCCGCAGCATCACAGACTTGGCTAGGTTTGTCTTCACATGCTCCAAAAACTGTGTGGACTCATTGTCCAGCTCAGCAGCATATGGAAGCAAGTGATTCGCTAGCACCTCGCTTTGAGGACGGAATCCTAGAGCAGCCACCCGCTCTGGGGTCTTCACTAACTCCCCAAACTCGTAATCTACCAACATTTTGAGCAATTTATGTTTATATCATGTAAGTTACGAACTATGTTCACTACTGCATTGGAATGTCTTCGATCACAGAAGGCCACATGAGTGCTACAGTGAATATATGCAGCACTCGTATGCAAGTGTATATATTATGTGTCACGAATCACTGAATTGTGTATTGTTACAAATTGAATCAACATTGAATTTACACAAGTCATTGAGTTCTAATGCACGCAATAAATCCGAAATTGTGCGGCCTACGTTCCATTTTACGGAATATTTTCTTCTTATAAAGCTGTTTGAATACAGGCTCCAAGTATTTACATGGCTGAATATTTGATATGACCATGACAAATTAAATACTGAAAAGCTGTACAATTAGAAGTTTCCGAAGCTGCTCCTAATAATACTTTAGGTTCATCCGTTCCGTTTTACGCAAAATATAAATATTTTTGTCAAGTGACTTTGATATCCAATTCCGAAGTGACAATTCCGAAAAAAAAACTATTAAAAAATGGAGTTGCCAGATGCCGTCGGATCATATCTTCTTTGGAGTTTTGGTCACTAAGTTGTTGAAGTAACGTATTGTAACCTCTTATTTGAATGTAAAAAACTGGATTTTGTTCGTTTCGGAGAATCGACCAATGTTTTATTCGATATTTAGAATTTAAAATTAATATCACGATGGTTTGGTTTTTCTAGAAGAGCTTGCCGGTTTGTTCTGCATTTTTTGTACACAAAACCAATCTTTTTCAGAAGTTGTCGTAAATGCTCACGACTGAAAAGAAAAATGTACTAATACATATAAATATGTGGATATACTGCTCCTAACATGTTCTACTCATCTTGCAGTAATTATCCAATATTCGTCGCTGCGCCTGACAAGTTCCATATGTGAAATTTGTAAGGTTTTGGGAAACAACAAAAAACGTGTTATTTAATTAACAATCAGAAAAACTTAAAAATACTCGAAGTATTGAAGCAGCGTATGTCGCGTCGCACACACGTAGAGATCTGTCTATTGAGCCGTCTGTATACCGTCATGTCGACCGAAGACTGTAATCGCATATCTCGTCTGACCGCCATAAGATCTAGAGTTTGATCGGAGCGCTTTTGAGTTCTGTTTTGGCGTCGGCTCTTATAAAATTTTCTGCCAACAGCATGAACAGTTTCCACTAGCCTGTCGTTTATTTCGTCCGCCGTTACGCACTCATCTAAGGATTCGAAGCGATTTTGAAGTTCGAGTTGAAAGTTATCGGGATCTTCGATCTGAGCATAATTTGGTCAACATAACATAACATTTTAAAATACCTATAGTTATTAAAAACTTGTACACTTAATAGAAAAACAAATCAAAAACTTCTTTATAAAAATCAAACATGATTCAATAACACCTATTAAACAAACGTTGTGTTACAGATCAAACAAATTATTATCGCTTATTTTTTTAAATAATAAAATTTTAAGTTATTGCTTGTAGATAATTAAAGTTATCATAAAACGTATGATAGTCACGGTGCATGAACGGTTTTAAAGACTGAAGACTATCGTATTTGGTTTTATCAATTTTTCGGGGTTCGTTATACAGTTGAGTAACAACAACTGTCAAGTTGTAGCTACTGAAGTCGCTGAGGCAGGATTGTCCATTCATCAGGGTGGCGTAATTTGTAGTAGATACTACCATTTTTATACAGAAAAGCTCGTATGTCATTTACAGTTGGATCTCCAGGTTTTTTACCTGGCCGAATAGAATCAAGACAAACATCAGGTTTTTATGTTGTGGTTCACACCACAACGCTCACATTGCTAGCACAGTTGGCGCGCGAATGAAGACGGAACACAAATCCCGTATGTGCATTTCTGCACATACGATTTTTCCAAACGGTCAAAACACTTGAAGAATTTGTTAAAATTGTTTCTAGTAGGAATATCACAAAAAGGACTTTATCAACACATAGAAAAAAAATCAGAGATAAAATTAGTACGAAAAAACGAAAATGAAAAAAATTCACAAATGGAATTTGGCAAGCGCAACGACGATATATCACTGATATGTATACAGTATTGTTATTATTACATACTGTTTAACCTCAAAAAATAAGTCAGAGTATGATATGTTGTTGTTTCGTAAGAATATCTATTATCTGCATACATTAGTGGTTCATGCCAGTGTTTTGTACAATTTTCTATAGTCACTTACCAGTAAAATCAGCTGTACATTTGTAAACGTCGCGTCGTCTAGTCCTGTTAAAAGACTTCCAGCTTGATATTCCGCCATACACCGCATAAAAACTTTATAAATTATTGCACGGGCACCGCCACGAATCACTTTGTTCATGATGACACTGTTTTGCTTGGTTTTTGTTGGTCACTGTTCGTAATATCGCAAATAACGCAAAACAATTATTACAAACACGATTGTTTACGATTATTGACAATTCGAGTACTTTTTGCCAGCAAGATTGAATTTTTAGTTCCCGATTAATTAATTTCTACTCTAAAATGTCGCACTGTACTAAATTTATTAAAAATGATATGCAATAAAATATATATTTTTTTTTTTTGAAGTACGTAATTTTTAAATACATAATAATATTATACATAATTACGCTAATATGCTATGATAATAGCCGTTAGAAAGTTATTTTCCCGTTCTCTACGTACTCAAATCCGCTACGTATCACGGGAAATCCGTGAATTTGGCAACACTGCTAAGAGCATTTAGTCTGTAAAGCTCACACAAATAAGATTCAAAGTCGAATGACCGAGTGGGGAGGACGGCGTTACGGTCTTCCATCCCTCTTTCTTGTGAACATAAGAAAGAGATGCACGTCACTAAAATTCGGTCCCTAAGTCCCCAGGCCCGCCATAAAAGCTATGCAATAGCTTAAAAATAGTCTATGTACTATTACATATTTTTAATTTTCTTGGATTTTTTGTTTATCGTAAACGATTTGGGGGGGGGGTCATGTCCCCTGTGACCCCCCCCCTCTCGGACCGCGCATGGGCAGCACTGGTTGTTACAGTGGTTGCGACAGCTGAAGGAGTAGAAGGTACTATACACAGACAAGTAGAGAGATACAACTAGAATTTATAAAAAAAATGGTTACAGTCGAGGTTATTATAGTGCTACAAGGATCTATTGGTCCTTTGGATAACATTATCAGGAGGACGTGGATGAGCAAGTGCAAGCGGCGAGTGCGAGGGTGTCTTGTACGGCACCGCCTTGGCTCAACTGTCACCGGGAGATCAAGTCAGCAAGTGCCTAAGCGCAGAGAGGGCGTGACACCCACGAGGTACGAAACTACGAAACGAGTAGGTATTGGAACTCGGTACAAAATACGCGATATATCAATGTCGGCTGACTTATTTTGAGGGATAAGCTTACATTAATTTGGTAATATTAACGAGGTGTAGTATATATCTGTCGTAGTTGCGACACGCTGCAGCTGCAATAAATTTCAGATACCTATATGCTTAATTTGTGGATTGACGATTGACGGCAGCGTTAGTTTCCATTTTGGCCAAGTGACATTAGATCCTTGTAGCCCTATGGCTGGTTAAGTTGACTTGTACTTGTTGACGTTGTCAATGTCAACAGACTGTCTACTCCAATTTGTCCGTATTGTTGCAAAGATTGTTTTGTTCACACTTTACAGCTTCACGCAAAAATATTGAATTACGGAGAAAATAAGCGAATATCATTAGCTCGTGAACTTTTTGAATTTATCAAAATAATTTAATTTGTAGAGTATCTACCTAATCTGTAGAATTTATATTTTACTGCCGCCAAGTACCACTTTTCGTGTTACCTATTCGATCGTGTTTTCAATCATACGGACCCAGAAGACTCCGACGAGATGTTACCTGGAAGGATAGGAACCATGCCGATTTCAAACGAAAATCCACTAGGTTTGTCGTGGCATGATTCTGCATGGATTCCCTTACTGAATCCATCCAATATTATGGACTACTTTTCGGAGCGCTCTAATCCGTTCTTTGATCGTACATGTAATAACGAAGTTGTTAAAATGCAAAGATTGAGTATGGATCAATTACAGTAAGTGCTGTTTATTATAATCAACGTAATATTATACACACTGATTTTTAATGGTACTAAGTATTTATTTATTTCAATTTGCAGAAATATGACAGGCCTGGAGTATATGTTGCTTCATGTTCAGGATCCTATCTTATATGTGATCAGAAAGCAGCAGAGACACAGTCCTACTCATGTTATTCCTCTGGCCGACTATTATATTATAGCAGGAATTGTGTACCAAGCACCTGACTTAGCCAGTGTGCTGAATTCAAGATTGGTAAGCTGATTATCTCTTATATCTTTGGGTAATGAGCTCAGCACAGTGCTAGGTAGTTATTTAGAGTAGATATAGCTTCAAGTTTAAATATCTGCATTGCATTGTGATAGCATAATGCTTGCTATCAGGTGAATAACTTATTTGACTCATCACTCTATATTGTATTAAAAAAATACTAAATAAAGTGTTCCCATTCCTGTTATTTTGCCGGTACAAAGTAGCCTATGTGTTCTTCCAGACTATAATCCATTCATACATTACAACATGATTTAGCAACAACCAATAAAGTTTTCAAGTATAGCATTTTATGTATTAAACAATTACTCCTTTATTAGCATCATCCTATCATTTTATGCTCATAGTTCACTTAATAACGAAAACTTGTTTTTCCTACCACAAATTTACGACAATATCTGTTTCATATGTGAAGATGAGTGTTGATGTACATCAGAAAGGGGCATCTTAAACCTACACCCGTGTCACAAGTCTCGGGATCTACTTGGGATTTCTCTATGCCACACGATGGACCCGCCACCCCCATGGTGAATCCATGAAATGCTAAGAAGATTGTCTCATGTTAAATACCTCATTTGCATGGCGTCTTTGTAAAAGGTGTCCAGGGTTGAGAGTATGTCATATCTTGTTAACCCTTGCTCTCTAAGTGTTTTGAAATAAAGTGCTTAACATAGATCTTACTTCTATATGAAGCACTTTATTTCAAAACACAGATTTTGTCAAAGGACTAGACCCCACAGACAAAATTAAAATATCAAGCAGTATAATGTGTTCCATTTTGAAGGGCAATGTTTTTAGAGAATGTAAAGGGTAAATAAGATAAATCATACTATATCTCTGGGTGACAAGCTCTGTGCAATGGTAGGGAACAATTTGTGGTTGTCAAGTTCAAAAAGGGCCTGTTGTCTAACATGAGGTGCATGTCTTTTTCATCTTGTCACTTTATAGGTGTTACTATAAACTTAAGTTTTTCTTGCAGAAAGTAAAGACATTTCTAGAGTGAGAGTCTTCTATGCTCTATGCATGTTTACTTATTATTTTGTACTAGCGGCCCATTCTGGCTTTGCTCGGATAATAACCTAGATACCAACTGCAGCGCCATCTGCCGGGATGATTTGTGAATCTAAACCATCCAGGGCCCTACCCAAACGTATCATTCAAATTGGTCAAGCCGTTTAGGAGTTTACTTACAACAAAAAGTGGCATTGATTTTTATATATACATATAGATGTGGCACAGGTTCGAATCAGTTGTACTTGTATTCAATTAACATTATTTATTATGTTTGCAGCTTTCCGCAGTCCATCATCTCCAGTGTTCATTTGAAGAAACCATGTCTTACTCACGGTATCATCCCAGTAAAGGATACTGGTGGGACTTCAAAGCTCCTAAACCTGGTAACTAAAAAACACTAAAATCACAGTTCTAATACACTTCATACTTCTGAATTTACATCACTAGACCCATCAACTCCATATCAAGATCTGTTACTACTGTTGCTTTGGAATGGCTTTTGCCCCCTCCAGGCCACGTGGTTCGACTGCGTAGTTTGATCAATCGGACCACGTGAACTTTTTTTCCTGTTGGTTCGATTTTAGAATCACACCACGTGAACTACTAATTCTTGGGACCTCGTGGTTCGACTCCATTGTCGAACCACTATGACAAGTTCATCTGGTTCGATTCATCGAAGTACACTCACAGGCATAATTAACTCGGACTAAGAAAACTTGGGATTAAGTATGTGCCTATTTGTGGTTTTGAAGACGGTTTAATTTTTTGTACAAAAAGAGTTCATTAATGTTAGTTACTGTATATAAAGTGAGACGATTTTCTTAGCATTCCATGGATTCACCGTGCGGGTGCCGGGTCCATCGTGTGGCAGAGAGAGAAAACCCGAGTAGACCCCGAGACTTGTGACTCGGGCGTCGGTTTAAGGGGCCCCTTTCTGACGTACATCAACACTCACCTTCACCACTCGTCTTTCTCTCCCTGCCCAGCCAAATCTAATATGAGCCTACTAGTGCAGCTTTAGATACTCGTTCTAGTATAGAACTTACTGCACTTCTGGATAAGCCAAGGTCTTTCAGCAGGTTATAGAGAGATTTTGCTGGTATACCTCTCGCTCCCACTTCTACAGCGTATAAACTAGGAGGTCGTAATACTTATTTTGTTTCATCGCATGGTCTTTAGGTATATTCGTTTCCCACGGTACGGTAAGTTCTACAAGGACTATGCGTTTCGTAGCTCTAGAAAAAAGGAAAATGTCCAGTCTGGATGACGAAACACCCACATCCTCTGGGATCCTGTAGTGCCTTTCATACGTGTCCATTAAAATAGTCCAATCAGGCGCTGTACCCAGGATTGAGTAAGGCTTGTGCCTGGAGTTTGAAGTTGAGCCTTCTTTTAGAAAGTTAATTTGTCTTTTGTTTGTAGTCAATCCCTTTTGGGCTCTAGCTACTCAAAGGCTCATGGCTTCACGAATGATTTCAAGTACTCTGTCATGGCGCCGCGAGTAATGACCCCCATTAAGGAGCACCTTGCATCCCACCAATATGTGCCTTGCTGTACATATCGCCTCTCCACAAGTACTTATAGCAACATTTTTCAGAGGCTTTTCCCCACCTTACCAAGTTACTCTGGTCAGGGAGGGTCATTTGGAATGCATTTAGATAAAATTTTAATAAGGCAGGAGACCAGTCATAGATCAAGGTGCGCCACTTTAGAGCTAATGGGATACAGAACTCACCTATGGTTAACCACTCACTTTGCATTTCTAAATTCATAGTGTGCACTTTGTAACCGTTATTTTCGTCTTGTTGTAGAAAGGTTTTTACCATGTCTCGGTCTTCCTTTTCTTTCTTTTACCCAACCCAGCAGTATTTACTTGTGCACCTGCCATAAATTGTTTATGGAATTGAAGTCTAGATTCCAGGTCTGAAGCAGTTTTGTCTTTTGGGAGAGATGTAATTAATTCGTCTTGTGACTTTCCCAAAACATGCGTTTTTGTAACTCTTAGGTGTTTGTAAAGTTCAGACGGTTTCATTAGTTTCAGCCCAAAACTATTGTGATCCCTAAAAAGAGTAGAGGGATCAGCCGGATGTGCCAATTCGAACCATGACTTCAATATCTTTATGACATTGGCATCTAGCTTTGCCAGGAGGGTTTTACCGATGTCATATACTAGGAAAGGCCAAGTGAGACGTGATGTGAGGTAGTTGTCATATATCCATGCTTTTTTGATATTGCTGGTAGGCTGCTGGTCTACCTTATTGAGGTTGTTCATGAAATTTTCAACAACCACCTCTAATGATGGAGTACGTCCTTTGTGATCGATCTTTCTACCAAGAAATTTGAAAGGCAGTGCCTCTGCAATTGTGGCAACTCCTTGGCCACTTATGGAGAGTCCCGGGTCGTAAGAAGTATATTTGGTATTTCGTCTACCCTTGGAAACGTTACGAAGTAAAGTAAAAATGTAACATGGTTAAACCTAAACTGTGACTTTTGCTCCCTCTAACCTTAAACCTTAACTGGTTAGATGTCATTTTCCAATAACAGTAATCTACAAGTTGCTGACACGTTATGGGGTTGATCAAATATCAATTGGAGGTCTAGAAAGGGCAGGGTGCCACAGAAATCAAATCTCATGCTTTTTGACGTGACAACGTCTTATAAATTGGTTTGCCGGGTGACACTTCAAGAAACTGCGTTACGCTCCGCTCACGTTATGCGCTCACAACGAGAGCGAGTGAGAGGCACGCGTCCCTTCCACTCGGGCATGGTTAGCCCGCCTAAGAGCGAGAGAGACAGACATAAAAAGTGAAAGGCACGCGTCCCTTCTGTAAAATTATTTTACCACTCAAAGTCGTTGTCACGTAAAACTTTCGCCCGTATACCGACTTTACAGGCAACCAATTTTTTTTACATAATAAATCTCACCTAGCTACCATATTAGGTTATTTTTAGTGTTTGTGTTAGGCCACCACAAAATGACGAATTATATTTTTATCACTACTACCTCAATATGGGTATCAAAGGAAAAGGCTTGACTAGTAGAATACTTTGCAATATGACAAATTTAAAATCCAAGATTGCCGCTACCACAAAATGGCGAAATACATTTCTTTTTTCACACCCCCCTTTATATGGGTATCAAATGAAAGGGTTTGACTAGTAGAAAGTTGTACAGATAACAAATCCGAAGTAGTCGGGGGTTAATCAAAATTTTTAATTTTGTTCTTGTTAATTCAGGGGATAAAAACAATTTTTGCAACCTCATAATTCATTGACATTGTTGTAGGAGTCAGCCCTTACAGTGCTGCACAGTCTGGACCAAAAGATGTTTCCACCACACCTAAGGAAGAGCCCTCCACACTGTTCCAGCGTCAAAGGGTCGACATGTTATTGGCAGAACTAGTGAGACAATTCCCTCTCCCCAGTTACGCAAACAGCTCAGGTAAATAAATACCCTTTTCATTTTAGGCATAGAATAGATAAATAAATAAAGTCGAGGATGGTCGGTTCGTGGGACGCGCACATCGCTATAAATAATATAAAATATTATAACTGGCAAATTAAAATTTCAGTCAAGAACGAGGCGGTGCTGGAAACTAACGATATGTGGTCTGAACTAATGTGGATGTTCTGTAGGGATTGCATGTGTGCCTTGAGCACTTTTTAAGATAAGTTATCTCTGGTCTAGTCGGGAGCTCGGGAGAACGGCGTCTGCCGATCCGGAGTCCCTGGTTCGAAACTCACACGCATCACTGTCTTTTCGAAGCCATGTGCTTAATGCCGCCACCTTAAAAACGGGAAGAAAAACATCGTGAGGAAACCGACATGTACCAGTGTCATGTGGCCTTCTTCCCTAACATGTCCGAAGAGACCGATGGCTGGTACATGCGTCATATTCGTGAGCGAGTGCTGGTTGTGGGAGTTGGACTGCTTACGGTATATACGCGATTTTCTTTTAAACACGACAAATTAGGAAAATTTGGATCTTCATCAGATCTTTGTAATGAAGATTTAATTTTTTTCGTCCTTTCTTTGGCTAGCATAAGTTGATAGTACTTACACGATTATGTAATCTATACTACTAATACATAAGCTTGTAAATTGCTCATTGTATGTTTCATTTACTTGCATCAATTTAATAATTCCAGACAAACGGCGTAACTGTAAAAACGGAGAACACCAATGACAAAAGTAGTGAAAATAAGCCAGCAGAAGGTAACATCAACAATGTTACAATTAAACAGGAACCCATAGACCCTAGCAGTTCAGAGATGACCAACGGCAACATGCAAGGGCATGTAGAAATCAAGACTGAAATTAAACAAGAAAATATGAAACCACCACCTGAAAAGAAACCACGAGCATTGTGAATTGAACGCTGCTACAGGAGCAGATAAAGCAACCAACAATATTTTTTATCTAGTTAGACAATACAATCTAAAAAAAAACACTAAAAAGATTTGGCTTCAAAGTCCTTACAATGATGTGCGCCATTACAACATCGAAGTGACAAACACTGAGCCGTTTTAACAAATGGATACAGCCCAAACTTAATTCTGATGTTACAGATCATATCACACCCATTTTCTAATTAGAAATGTGTCTTCATCATCATCAGCGGCAAGATGTCCACTGCTAAACATAGGCCTCACCCCTAGATTTCCACAACAAATGGTCCTGCGCAACTGGTTAGAAATGTGTAACAACTATGAATTCAACGATATCTTACAAATTTGTACACTACTTTTTGCATGGAAGAATAATAAATATCTCTCCATCTTCAAAAACTTTCACACTCATAATATTGACATAATATATTCTGAGTACATATTGTGAAAATATGAATAAAGAAATTATAAATACATACTCTAAAAGTTGGAAAGAATTGCAAAAGAGCAGTTGTAGTAAATTAATGTTTTATTTTTATTTAAATACAAATGTTGTTGGTGTTTTATATTTGCTAGTAAATACTGTAGTTAATAAATAAATGTAAGATAAATAAATTATTGTATCACATTAGGTAGTTGTTTTTGTCTTAACAATTCATTGTTTTTTTCTTGTTGTGCATTGTACAAATTCACAACATTTTGTTCTGAAGGGATCCCATTCACGCAGAGCTGGCAGTTTATTTTTCTTGGATCTTGAATACTATTTCCATGTGCATCTATCTGGTTTTGTGAGTCTAAACTGGAAAAATAAAAGAATAGAGAATCATCTAGGACAGGGTAGGTGAACCTTTATGCATAAATGTGCCATTTTTTCCAAAAAATGTTTAATGGTTTAATTCCGTGCCATCAAATAATTTCGCCTTTCAGATTATTTGGAAAATAATAATAAATACTATCACATTTTTCGACGTTTCCTACGCAATACCGAGCAAAGACAGCTAAACGCGCAGATTTAGTGACGTCAGTGCTTTCGTCAAAACATAGCGATATAAAAGAAGCATCGGTTTTTGTTCATCGTTTTGCTATTTTTTGTTTCATGTTCGTAAATTTTTCGGCCAGTTTTAAGATTCTTTTGTTGTGTTTCTTTTCAGAGGAGTATCTTTTATGCGCTGAATTATCTTATCTTTATTATCGAAATCATTAAAAAAGAGAGGGCGCGCATGCTAACCAGGCTTCCTTCAAAAACTCTCCTTCTTGAAAAGGTTTACTATGCCGAGCAATGACATTAAATTTGCAGCCACGTAACTTGCCGCGCTCGTATGACAATTTTTGCAAACAAATTTAATCATAGATGTTGACTGTTTATTTCTGTCATTTAATGCACTTGCAATTAATTTTTTTAGCTCTGCTTCGCTTTTTTGACTAACAGATTTGTGATTTTTACTTTACAGATTTTTACACATGTTTTAACAGTCAACTTGTCTAAAATATTGTGTCGCGTACCATCAATAGCATGCGTGCCATTGGTTCGCCTACCTTGATCTAGGAATCTAGGATATCTGGGGGACAATAGGGCAATAGGGTATTGGACTGGGTCAAAAATTAACCATTCTAAATAGCTCAGCTAAATCATAATATGAAAAAAGAAAAATATGGGACATGTATTTTTGATATCCCAAATTATTAAAAACTGACAAAGATATAGATCATCACTCCCACGAGTGCTGGGTTGTGATGTCACTTGTGGGTAAAATCTTACCCACAAGTGATGTCACAGTATCTTCATCATTTTTTGTTTATGAAACAAAAGAAAAAACATGTATACTCCATCAGCTAGATTATTTAGCAATCTAGCTGATGGATTAATTAGTATTTTTTAGATTGTAGGATGTACCCTGTTACGGAAAGATGTGATCCTTACCATCAGGTACACATAAATAGATAATCTTAATTGTAACACCATAAACAAAAAGGATACACAGTAAAAATTTACAATACATTGTGAAGTAGGGCTACAGAGGTGGGCTTATTGCTCTGGAAAGCGACATTTAAACAAGTCAGAATATGGTGTGTACAAATAAGTAAAAACCAGTAAATCAGTAAACATTGTGCTGCTTCAATTGTTTATCAATGTGTTTTACAGCACTGTCAAGGGTACTCTGTATATATTTTCAAAACCTATTTTTACACAATGCAAGCAATGAACTTTCTTAATCTTTATAAAAAAGATTAAGAAAGTTCAAAAACAAACTGCCTGGGGTAATGAATGTGTAAGGCCATGTCAGTTATAAATTGATAATTTTGACCCATGTTTTACAAATTAAATAAATTAAATTGAATTTATTTCTATTATTCCATACCTTGTTGTGGCATTCATTGAACCTAATTCTATACCAAAAGTAAAGCCTTGTTTGTATCCTTTGTCAAAGCTTGATTGGAAAACAGCAGTTTGTCCATCCGCAGCTCCATCCATGTAGCCAATCTGTAAAGCGTTATCTTTTTAATTAGATTTTGAAATCAGGCAATTTAAGTTCCATTTATCATGTTGTTTGGTATTTCAGAAGAAACAAGTTACACATACCTTATTTACAGGTTCAACATTGCGAGACCAAGTTTGTCTGGAGATGTTTTCAGTGTCGTCTATCATAGTTTAAAATAAACTTAGAATGGACTAGGAAACTTTACTTGGTTTATATCGATGCTAGGAAAGGTTAATTCGTAAATTACAATCAAAAAACTTAGGCACAAGGTCTTGCACAAAAGTTTTAAATTAAAACACATAACATTAGTGTTTCCACTTTAATCATTTCCTTTCCCTCGCCTCAATTGAGATTTCCCCCTTTTTCCCCTCATAACTTTTTCTGGTATAGTTCTGGCACCCCCCTCCCCCTCAGGTAAGATTCAAATTTTAAAAAATAAGTAATATTTAAGCTTTCATGCCTCATCAAAAACCATATTATAAGAAACATCGCTGATATCTGACTAATTATAGGAAAAAATTCCTCAATATGACGAAGTTTTTGTAGTTGTTTGATTAGGCATGAGTTCCCCTTTACGTCTCTTTCCCCTTTTTATTCCCCTCTGGGCCCTCATTTCCCCTCAAAAGGGAAGTTCCCCTCATTGTGGAAACACTGCATAACATAACAGTAACATAGATCACGGAAAACGATGTAAAGCGCCTATTGGACTACGCGTTATTCAGCACATGTTATTCAGACGGTCTTAGAGTCTGACTTCTCATTTCGCTATTACAAATTACACCAGTCTGAAAAACGCGCGCTCTTGCGCTAACGCGATACAAGGATACAACTCAAGGACTTTTAACAGTACTTTTTTTTCTTTACTGCACGCCATTATGGTATTTTTTTTCATTTCAATCAATGAAAATAATAGGGATGTTAACAATTTTTCGGAACTGCTTTTATTTTGAAGATAGTTAACTTTCGGGAGCGCGAGAAACTGTTTTTAAAAACTAAATTTAAAGTTAAATTAAAACTAAATACGTCTAGATGAGCCGAAGAGTTTATTCAGACTGCCTTTGCTTATTACGATTAGCCTTAAAGAAAACTTATAATCTAACCCAGACGCAACTATGCATTTCTGGGTGGCATGGCGTGATGTCGCCTGATCCTGCGTAGGCGCAAACGCTAGGTCAGCAACTTATGCAGGTTCGCGGGAACATAACGCCTTCCCCCTCAGACCCGAAGTTATTGGAAAAGGATTTTCCATATAACTTCGCTTCTACATATTCCTTATCCTATTTATGTTATTATCCCCTTACCGCATACTGGGACAAATTTGGAACATTTACAAAAATCGCTTGTAACAACCTATGGACGCCATCTCTGTATCTAGTTTTGCATTATTTGCCTAGCCAATACACGTACTAACCCAAGAAACAGCAGATAGCTCTTGTAACTTATTATATGAGTACGAAACTTTGTCAGTAAAGCTGTGCATTCCGCCATTTCAGTCGTGCATGAGGTTGCGAGTTTTTGAAGTGAAATGTTTATTTGTTTTGGGCTAAATATCATTAGAAAAAGTGTCTGGGAGCGAAGAAGAATGGACCCACGATGGATTTATGGCAAAAATCGGAAGTTATAACATTTATAATGTATTTAATTTGTCATTTAAACTTTGTGCTAAATTCGGAACACCATGCAGTCAAGTTTCAAATTACTTTTCAAATTTGGAACATCATGCAGTAGAATGACAAAACAAATTTGGCACACTATGCAGTGCGATAAAAGTAGATTGTGGTAAATGTAAAAAAAAACATGTTTTATTTGTCAAGTCTATTTAAGTAGGTATGTATGTTTGCCTAACAAATCTTCCAAACAAAATGAGATCCACTTTTTGATGGGTGCGCATCAAATACCTGTGTAAAAATTTCCCATTTCCGCTTGCTATATCTGGACTTTGATCCAACCATCTAGCGAGAACCTCTTGAGATATTGGTCAAAATTCCTCCCATTATTAATTATTTTAATTCTGTTAAAGTGTATAACCATGTTTTTGGAAATAAATTATTCTTATTCTTATTATAGTAACTTTTTTTTCTGATTTGAAAATCTTGAGTGTAATTTATTTGTATAATACACGGTTTTCAGGTTGATTTCATTACATTTCTCAGATTTCTTTTACAAGAAAGCCTAGAAATGCACCTAATGAAATCACCCTGGCAACCAGAAAAGTACAAAAAAAAAAAACTGTTTTTTTTATGGAGCTAGTAGCTCTTTATTGTTTGAACTGTTGACGCCAGTGACCTGTATACATACATGTCCATTACCTAAGATATTTTTTCAATAAAAACTTAAACTTGTACAAACTTGTTTTTTATACTACTGCTAAGCACTACTGCATACTGTGACAAATTCGGAACACATGTTTTTATAAACTAGAGTGCATGTTGTGCCAAAATTGGAACATTTTGTTTTTTCGTGTTTTTAGATTACTATGCATGTTTTATTTTTTTTAATTATTTTTTATGGACACCCTGGGGCACAGGAACATCATGAATTAAAATAATTGAATTCTAAAAATCCATGCGGTAAGGGGTTATATGTACTATACTCTAACTTAATACTAATGTTGTCTCTACAATACGCAATTCCAATACTTGAAAAGGGTGAGTAGAGGCAACGAGCTTATATTTAATTTAAGTATGTAGTAAAATTGGATTTGCGTTCACATTTTCAGGGTCGTTTACATTAGAATTGATTTTACATAATTTTCGAACAAGTGGTATAAACTTTTTCCAAATGAGGTACGCCAAGCATGACGATAACACTAAATAGAGAACACTTGTGGCTATGCCAAGGCTTTTCACTTCACTTAAATTTGGAACACTTTTCACACTCTTTTTAAAAGGTAGTTGAGATGCTGCACTTCGTCTAGGTTGATATCTTGCAGGTCTATAGGTTCGGCTTCTTCTGTGGTATTATCTGGTAAGGCAGGTAAGTTTACAATAGGTAAATGGCTGTACGAATTTCCCAATTCACGGAAATGGTTCGCTCGTAAACGAAGAGCATCAATTATAACATCACATGGTTTTTGGATTGTAATGAGGTATGTCCTCTCAATGGCTCTTGGGTGACGTCATCGTCACATTTTGAGTAAGTACTTTTGTATATTTTGAGAATATAATCCAGCTGTTATCTGAAATTCTCTGGACCTTTAAATCTTCTGTAGTAATTCGGTGTGCAACACATTTTGAGGGGTGTTGTTGGTACTGCATCAATTGTTCAACGCAGGTTTCTCTGGAGTAGGGGGCAATGTCGTTCTCGGAGCACAAATATTCCTTGGCAGTTATCTCTTTGCATTTTTGGGCAATTGGGCGATATCTTTTCTCATCCTGGAGTAAATAAGGATATTGGGGAATAATGGTGAAGGTATCGGTAGTAGAGTGGTTGAGCATGGGTAATGGGTACAATTTATAATATACATAGCATTCCTGGGTAGCGATTCACAATCCATTCGGTTGCACCCGAATGGACACAGTCGGTAGCGTTCCCGCACCCGAATGGATCGGAATTTGCGATTCTCGACGCCAATCGGATTGGCGTAGGAATGTCTTTTTTGGCCAGACCAAAGACAAGCTACTCTATCTAGTTTTCAAATATGGTAGAAAAGTTAACTTTTGGTAGAAATATACAAATCGTCAAATAACTGTATTTCGGTTTATTTTGTGGTGCTCAATGGCTACCTTATATTTAAAACTGCATAATAAACAAGGAAATCAAACAATAACCTTAGGAAATTTGCATTTGAAACACAATAAGTCATTTGTATATACTTTTTACTTGTCAATCTGTTGATGTTGTCAAAGTCAACGGAATCATTCTTTGTTTTGTTTTGAAATCATAAACCTTAACAACAAAAAAAGTTTATAGTTTTAACTCTTAAAACAGAAAACACTCAATAACCGTAGCAGGCAGATCAATATTACTGTTCCTACGAATGTGATCAATTACCTATTCATTGTCTAAAAGGACTGTGATGTCCAAAACGGCCGTGATGTCGCTTGAAATGCGAATGTCAAACAACTTGGATGCAAATCATAAGGAAGACTCATAAAATTGTCAAGAGAAGAAGAAGAGAACTTATAATTTAATACTCCGTACAAGAAGCCAGCAAATGTGATTATACATATGTGTAAAACGACTTGGTAATGTCGCGCTAACCTCAACTCGCATTTTCAAGCAAATTGGATGCAAGGAATATAGGAAAACTCATAAAATTGTCTAGAAGAGAAGTTATAATAATACAATACTCCATTCAAGAAGCCAGAGAGTTTTCGTTTTCATTGAACTCACATTGAAGATGAAGGCAATTTTCAGTAAAAATATTCACTTACCTACTGATTTCAAACCTATTATCCAATTTCATTTTGTAAGAATATGATATTATGTAATAGATACAGTGCATAACATCAATTGTGATTTAAGTTAAATTAGTTTTCTCTCTATTTAGGTAGGTATTTTAATAAAGTCAATAAATGTTAATTTGGTGAAGAAACATGGTAACTTTTTATAAACAGTATTAATGCATTTTACATAAATAATTAATTTGTCTTGAATCTTAGTATCTCTTATTAATTAAAAATCCTTGTATTGCACTAAAGAGTTGGGATCATCATAATTTGAGTAAGTTTAGAAATTACAATATCCCAGTTAGGTATTATGCAGTTTAGTATGGAAAAGTTAACTGAATTAGCTATATTGTAATATGTCTACAATTATAACAAATACTTTAATTATAATAAATTAGGAAAATAAAACATTTGGTATGTACAAAAATCTAAATGTTTTATTGACTCCGGATTATACTTTAGTACGGAGAGCATTTTATGATTAATTCATTTTTACAATTTTCTGTTTGGTCTCTTATTAATAGTTGTTCTCAATGGTAAAAACAGCAATACACCATCTCTGTTTTTAAACTTTATTGCTAAACTAGCTGAACCCGCTACTTCGTTCGCGTAAGCAGATGTTACTGACTTATACATTAATTGGAAGTATCGTACGTCAAATATTTGGATAAGTAGTCATTGAAAACCTTTGAGTTTGAGTGAATTTGTTTTCCACACAAAATTTATTTAATTTTATCATCTTTATTTTTATTTTTTAAACAAAATCAAACATAGTAAGGTTTCGTAGTATCGAACATAGCCGCAAGTGTTAAGTTTGTAGGATTTTTATAGAATACATTATGAAAAGTCTGAAGCTAATGTGCATGATCTGATACCTACTTACCTATTTCTTTATGTCCGCAAGCTGTTTTCTAGCTGTTACCCGCCGCGACTTCGCCGTAGTAAAATTTTGAACGAAGCCTGTGTGGAATCAAAATAATTAAAATTTTGAGTTTTAATGATATTCAAGCAAGTTGAACCCGTAAATCTAAGCCAAGTCCTAGTGAAATGTTAATGTATGAATTTAATTGTAGGTAACACAGAAAAAAATCAAGAACGAAAGAATCCAAATTTGGCATCATAATCCTTTTAGCAGCAAAAACTTATTAGTACAATTTAGAATACCAGTAACGCCACCTAGTAATGAAAGAAAAAATACATACCACAATAGCAAAACATCGATTTAAATGGCCTTTAGTGCTTTTAGATTTAAACTGGCATTAGCGCCGTCTAATGAGAATATTATGTTGCTTGTTATTTTGATTGTGAACGCAATCACCTATATTATCTACGCCATAACGGGTGCATATATTTTTCATTTTCTTTTACCTTACCATCACATCAAGTTCCTTACGAAAATATATGCTTATATTAATATGGAGTTAAATGAAAATGTAGACTTATTAGCCCATGTGAAATTTTAGACTCTAAACTATATGTGTTTCGTATATCAACCCATATCGTTGTGCCGTTTTGACGTGATAGTTAATATTTGTTTCCTTAGGGCCCATGCTTCTTTTCAGGTTCATAGGTAATTAATACATAAATGTGGTATTTCAGACTATGAGTTATTTCTGTTTCAATTTTCTACCAAATTTGCTTAGTCTTTCCTACGTCACAGTAACCTATAAGTAACCGATTTGTTATTTCTGAGTTCAAACTACGTGTGTTTCGAATTCCATTCAAATATATCCAGCCGTTCCAACGTTGTCCTGTAAATATTATGAATGTCACTGTTTGGATGTTTGTTACGTAATACATAGAGTACTTATACATAGGCATAAATTTAGCCTATGTGTTCTTCCAGACTGTAATCTAATTCTATTTCGAATTTCAACCCGATCACTTGATACGTTCCGCCATGATTAAAGCGGCAATAGAAATACATCATCTGCGAAAATTTCAACTGTTTAGATATCACCGTTCTTGAGATACAGCCTGGTGACAGACGGACGGACGGACGGACGAACGGATAGCGAAGTCTCAGTAATAGGATCCCGTTTTTACCCTTTGTGTACGGAACCCTAACAACGGTCTGCTTCGGTCACCGAAGCTTGTTGAACACTACCTTTAAATTTTAAACAGGATTTGGATTAAATTAATACGTTTTCTAGTAAGTTACAGCTGACCTAGTAGAGAGAAAGGCGACTGTCGATCCGGAGACCCAGGGTTCAAAACCACGCGCACTACTATCTTTTCAGAGTCATGTTCGTAATGCCGGTAATTAAAACGGTGAAGGAAAACACCGTGAAGAAACCGAAATCTACCTATAATCTAAATTCTAAGTCATATGTCATCCACCAACCGACACTGGGCCAGCGTGGTGAATTATAGCCTTGTCTCTCTCCTTGCGAGAGAAGGCCCTGACGCCCAGCAGTGGGAAAATTTAATGGGTTGTTTATGCTGCTACTTATTATGCTGATATGTTTTCTCCAAAATAGAAAAATCTACTTCAAAGACAGGTAATTTAATTCTGTCATTCGACTAAATTTTATAAGAAGGTATAACGTGGTATAACTATGTCGTACAGATAAATCTAAGTTAATTTACAGTGGTATATAGATAATTCAGGTGTGCTTAGTGTAAGTAGTTAGTTAGGTTTGTAGTATAGTGTATGTAGTTCTCATTGTATTTTAGTTTTGTTAATAAAGGCTCTGCCCAGATAAAAAGCTGATTTTAGTTTTTTGTTGATATTTGAAAAACTACCTCCCTGTTTTCGATATCTAAGATCACCTCTGAAGTATTTTCTACCAAACAAAAAAGGAATTAGCAAAATCAACTAACAATTAGCGGAGTTATCGCGTAAAATAAAACCAAATAAAAAAACATGCAACCCGATTGAGAACATCCTCCTTGTTTGAAGTCGATTATAACCGAATGATGTTTGTTTTTCCCACAAAAAATATATTTTTGACAATTATTTTGTCATCCAAGACGACGCTACGCGATCACGTGGGCACTTTCTAGAATCTAGAATCTAGATATTCTGTGGATCGTCTATGATACACAGAATACTTAGAAGTTAGTATGTACCGAACGCGCCGCGCGTGTCTTTATTATTTAATGTTTGTGTAATTTCCGAACCAACAGACCGAGATTGTTCAAATTTTGACGGGACAATATAAAAATGTGTTCTTTCTAACAAAAAAGAATTAATGAAATCAAACAACGCAAACATGAGTTACAACCAAATTCACATTCTGACTTTCTCCCCCTCCCGCAAGAAAACCAATCAGAATTTGGGGATCAAAAGTAGCCTACAGCAATGTCCTTAGTATAAACTAAAATCATGCTAAGTTTCAGCTGAATTGAATCAGTAGTTTCGGCGTGATGCGTGATCTCTATACAGAAAGACAGACAGACAGACAGACAGACAGACAGACAGACAGACAGACATGAAAGAAAAAAAATGCAGTTTCGCCATCAGTATCGACTATGGAGTGCCCCAAAAAAAAAATTTTCAAAATATCTTCAATGTACAGAATTCGACCCGTTACAGTTTTATTATAAGTATAGATTATGTTGAATATAAACTATCAAAAAATTCTTCAGATTAATTATTAAAATATTTACTGTAATAAATGATGTTTCATTTGAACTTTTAGTTATAATAATCACCTGGTACATTAGTACCGAATAAATTAGATTTACCTTTTATGAAATACCTGGAAACTTTAATGAGGCTACGGCCCAAAGAGTTTACTTATACGTTACCTAAGCGACGGCTTCATGAATGTAGATGTAAGAGGTATTAGCTAACAGGAACATTACATATTTAGTAGGATTAAATAATACATAGTTTGTGATACATGTTACTTTTATTTACATTTACAAAACATATCTAGCTCTATCTAAGTCTATAATCACACCCCGGACACTCCACTAAAACTCCATACAAGCGCCGCTGTGGAGCTGCCTACTCTTCACACAACTACGCAGATGTTGTTCGTACACACGCGTGAATGTGTGCGTTAGCGCTAGGGCTACTGAATTATTTTATTGAATAGTTGTGCCCCTTGAGTTCACCTGGTGACGTAAAGTAGTTTATAAACTTGCTGTAATGTTGAGTTACATAAATAGAATGGTGCCAAATTATACTATTCTAATTAAAAGTGTGTATGTATTGCCGCGTAAAATCAAACGAAACCGATGATGGATAGGTACTTAAATATTTATTTCTGTTAGTAGGTACACATTCGCATATTATTTTACACTTACCCAAGAAGGAAACTTTATTCTGTCACTATAATTATTCCTCCAGGCCTTATCAATCCGTGCCCAAAACTGGCTGTGTAAGCTTTGAGAAATTATTACTACGTAAATAATATTATCTCAATGTGTGTAAGTTACGAACTTTGAGTTAAACATTACTACGTTATAATAAAGCAACGTTATTTAAAAGTTTCTAATCTTACGTTATTTTATCCTTAGGAAATTAAACAAAGCTTTTATTCTTGTCCCGTTTATTTGACGGACAGCCGTAAACAGTACAGCAACCCACCATGATGATATTTCGTTTAGAATTACATGTTCAATACCAGCCCTTCGTTGAGTGCTCCTAACGTATCCGAAACGGCCTGAGGGGTGAGGAAGCTTGAAATTGGCGGGGGTTGGGGAGTGTCTGTTCTATCTATATTATCTATTCTATGCTACGAGGGTGATCCAAAAGTAATGATAATCAGTTACTTCTAGTGCACATAAAAATACAAAAATTACAGTCACTTGCTCAATTACCCACTAGTTCAGGAAAAAAAAATCATATAAATAGGCCACGATTCCCGGGAGCTACATTCATTTGAATACGGACTGTCAAGGAGTGAACATCAAAATGGAAAAACACGAAATCAGAGCTGTCATTAAATACCTCTGCTTGAAAAAAATGTCTACCAAAGACATACACAGCGACTTGGTGGAAACATTAGGGGACTGTTCTCCTCCATATTCCACAGTTGCACGCTGGGCTAAGGAGTTTAAGCTGGGAAGAACATCGACGGAAGACGAACACCGCGAAGGGCGCCCATCGACGTCCCTCACTGGAGAAAATGTGAAAAAGTTGAAGAAATTGTATTGGAAGATCGAAGAGTGACTATCAGGCATGTAGCTGAGGTCACAGGGATCTCATATGGCAGCATTCAAAGAATCTTTGTGAACGAATTGCATATGAAAGGTCTCCGCGCGTTGGGTACCGAAAATGTTAAACGACGAGCAAAGAAGAAACGAGTCGACATGTCAAGAGCAAATCTCGAAAGTTCCAGGCCGACAAGGATAATTTTTGTCACGTTTTGTGACCATGGACGAAACCTGGATCCACCATTTTGATCCTGAAACAAAACAACAATCGATGACATGGAAACGATCCGATGAACCGACGCCGAAGAAATTCAAAGTGTCAAGCTCAGCAGGGAAGGTTATGGCGTCTGTTTTTGGGACGCTGAAGGAATAATCATGGTGGACTACTTGGAAAAGGGGCCACTATTACAGGCTCCTACTATGCAGAACAAATAAGAAGATTGCGGGAGGCTATTAAGGAGAAAAGGCGAGGCAAACTGCGGGCTGGAGTGCTGTTCCATCAAGACAACGCACCGGTTCACAAAGCTGCAATTGCCATGGCTGCCATTCAGGAAGCGGGCTTTGAGCTGGTGGAACACCCCCTATTCACCAGATCTAGCCCCAGTGACTTCTATCTCTTTCCACGACTCAAGGAACACCTCCGGGGCAAGAAATTTGACGATGATAGCGACGTGATGGCCGCGGTTGAGGACTTTTGAGAGTCAAGATAAAGATTTTTTTTCTAAGGAATTTTAGGTTTAGAAAAGAGATGGACTAAATGTATAGACTTGCTAGGAGACTTTGTTGAGAAATAAATTTAGTTTTTGATTTTATTCATTGTGTTTATTATTGATTATCATTACTTTTGGATCACCCCTCGTATAATGGTAATGGAGGACATAGGTAAGTAAATGTTTGTTGAATCAAACATGCGGTACAATGGCAAGATTCTACTTACATAATATGTGTACCAGTTCTGCATTGTCATAATTGCCAATGTCATAAAGATGTTGAAGTCATGGTTCGGATTGGCACATTATCATTCAGAAGATCGTCTCATTGGTACCTTCTGGTAGCAGTCCTTTGCTTCATCAAGTATAATGAGATGATCTTAGCATTCCATGGATTCACCGTGCAGGTGCTGAGTTCATCATGTGGCAGAGAGAAATCCCAGTAGATCCCGAGACTTGTGACACAGGTGTAGGTTTAAGGGGCTCCTTTCTGACGTGCATCAACACTCACCTTCACTACTCGAGTTTCTCTCCCTGCCCAGCCAAATCTGATATGAGCCTACTATTGCAGCTTCAGATACTCGTTCTAGTATAGAACTTACTGCACTTCTGGAGAAGCCAAGGTCTTTCAGCAGGTTATAGAGAGTTTTTGCTGGTATACCTACCTCTCGCTCCCACTACAGCGTATAAATTAACTACATAGCCGTGTTTTGTTAATTCTAAAGCTAAAGTTGAACAGGATACGAAAATACTATCTGTTATACAGGACGGATCCAGAGAGGTGGGTCAAGGGTCATTACCACTCTTAGGCTGGTTCCAGAACTTAGGTAGACCACTAATTAAAACACGCACACATCGTTCTTACTTGGCCCGACTATGTGACCACCACCTGGGTTCACAGCTGGATCCGCTCTTGCTGTTAGGTATATCGTATTTGACATGATGTCTCGTATCTCCAAAGTTTCTTGGTGGTTTCTTGCCTTTTGCTCAATCATCACATGTTTCATCATTTCATCTCAAAAATAAACAATAACAAATCAAGTATGGCAATAATCCATTTCTAGCAATTTTTAGAGCACTAGCTTAACTTTAAAACCCAAAATTTCAAAAACTATACATATATTATACACTTAAGTAAACAAAAACTCGTTTAGTGTCCATAATCTTACAAACATATTGAGAAAAACAGAAAAAATTCAGTAAATACAATAATCTGCGTAGCGATTCACAATCCATTCGGTTCGGGCTGAGCCACGGAAACTGGCCGCTACCGACTGGGACGAGCAATTTGCGATTCACAACGGAGATTCCGATTAGTTTTGACGTTTCCAACCGACTACCAGCTGTTTCTATTCGGTTGAGATTCGGACAGCTTTTTATCGTGGATAGCTAAATCCGATTTTCAGATTATTGTATTTACTGAATTTTTCTCTGTTTCTCAATATGTTTGTAAGATTATGGACACTAAACGAGTTTTTGTTTACTTAAGTGTATAACATGTGTATAGTTTTTGAAATTTTGGTTTTGAAGTTGTTGGTGCTCTAAAAATTGCTAGAAATGGATTATTGCCATACTTGATTTGTTATTGTTTATTTTTGAGATGAAATGATGAAACATGTGATGATTGAGCAAAAGGCAAGAAACCACCAAGAAACTTTGAGATACGAGACATCATGTCAAATACGATATACCTAACAGCAAGAGCGGATCCAGCTGTGAACCCAGGTGGTGGTCACATAGTCGGGCCAAGTAAGAACGATAAGTGCGTGCGTGTTTTAATTAGTGGTCTACCTAAGTTCTGGAACCAGCCTAAGAGTGGTAATGACCCCTTGACCCACCCACTCTGGATCCGTCCTTGTATAACAGATAGTATTTTCGTATCCTGTTCAACTTTAGCTTTAGAATTAACAAAACACGGCTATGTAGTTAATTTATACGCTGTAGTGGGACCGAGAGGTATACCAGCAAAACTCTCTATAACCTGCTGAAAGACCTTGGCTTCTCCAGAAGTGCAGTAAGTTCTATACTAGAACGAGTATCTGAAGCTGCAATAGTAGGCTCATATCAGATTTGGCTGGGCAGGAGAGAAACTCGAGTAGTGAAGGTGAGTGTTGATGCACGTCAGAAAGGAGCCCCTTAAACCTACACACCTGTGTCACAAGTCTCGGGATCTACTCGATTTCTCTCTGCCACATGATGAACTCAGCACCTGCACGGTGAATCCATGGAATGCTAAGATCATCTCATTATACTTGATGAAGCAAAGGACTGCTACCAGAAGGTACCAATGAGACGATCTTCTGAATGATAATGTGCCAATCCGAACCATGACTTCAACATCTTTATGACATTGGCAATTATGACAATGCAGAACTGGTACACATATTATGTAAGTAGAATCTTGCCATTGTACCGCATGTTTGATTCAACAAACATTTACTTACCTATGTCCTCCATTACCATTATAGACTTAGATAGAGCTAGATATGTTTTGTAAATGTAAATAAAAGTAACATGTATCACAAACTATGTATTATTTAATCCTACTGAATATGTAATGTTCCTGTTAGCTAATACCTCTTACATCTACATTCATGAAGCCGTCGCTTAGGTAACGTATAAGTAAACTCTTTGGGCCGTAGCCTCATTAAAGTTTCCAGGTATTTCATAAAAGGTAAATCTAATTTATTCGGTACTAATGTACCAGGTGATTATTATAACTAAAAGTTCAAATGAAACATCATTTATTACAGTAAATATTTTAATAATTAATCTGAAGAATTTTTTGATAGTTTATATTCAACATAATTTAGCAATAAAGTTTAAAAACAGAGATGGTGTATTGCTGTTTTACCATTGAGAACAACTATTAATAAGAGACCAAACAGAAAATTGTAAAAATGAATTAATCATAAAATGCTCTCCGTACTAAAGTATAATCCGGAGTCAATAAAACATTTAGATTTTTGTACATACCAAATGTTTTATTTTCCTAATTTATTATAATTAAAGTATTTGTTATAATTGTAGACATATTACAATATAGCTAATTCAGTTAACTTTTCCATACTAAACTGCATAATACCTAACTGGGATATTGTAATTTCTAAACTTACTCAAATTATGATGATCCCAACTCTTTAGTGCAATACAAGGATTTTAATTAATAAGAGATACTAAGATTCAAGACAAATTAATTATTTATGTAAAATGCATTAATACTGTTTATAAAAGTTACCATGTTTCTTCACCAAATTAACATTTATTGACTTTATTAAAATACCTACCTAAATAGAGAGAAACTAATTTAACTTAAATCACAATTGATGTTATGCACTGTATCTATTACATAATATCATATTCTTACAAAATGAAATTGGATAATAGGTTTGAAATCAGTAGGTAAGTGAATATTTTTACTGAAAATTGCCTTCATCTTCAATGTGAGTTCAATGAAAACGAAAACTCTCTGGCTTCTTGAATGGAGTATTGTATTATTATAACTTCTCTTCTAGACAATTTTATGAGTTTTCCTATATTCCTTGCATCCAATTTGCTTGAAAATGCGAGTTGAGGTTAGCGCGACATTACCAAGTCGTTTTACACATATGTATAATCACATTTGCTGGCTTCTTGTACGGAGTATTAAATTATAAGTTCTCTTCTTCTTCTCTTGACAATTTTATGAGTCTTCCTTATGATTTGCATCCAAGTTGTTTGACATTCGCATTTCAAGCGACATCACGGCCGTTTTGGACATCACAGTCCTTTTAGACAATGAATAGGTAATTGATCACATTTGTAGGAACAGTAATATTGATCTGCCTGCTACGGTTATTGAGTGTTTTCTGTTTTAAGAGTTAAAACTATAAACTTTTTTGTTGTTAAGGTTTATGATTTCAAAACAAAACAAAGAATGATTCCGTTGACTTTGACAACATCAACAGATTGACAAGTAAAAAGTATATACAAATGACTTATTGTGTTCAAATGCAAATTTCCTAAGGTTATTGTTTGATTTCCTTGTTTATTATGCAGTTTTAAATGTAACCACAAAATAAACCGAAATACAGTTATTTGACGATTTGTATATTTCTACCAAAAGTTAACTTTTCTACCATATTTGAAAACTAGATAGAGTAGCTTGTCTTTGGTCTGGCCAAAAAAGACATTCCTACGCCAATCCGATTGGCGTCGAGAATCGCAAATTCCGATCCATTCGGGTGCGGGAACGCTACCGACTGTGTCCATTCGGGTGCAACCGAATGGATTGTGAATCGCTACCCTGAAAATCGGATTCAGCTATCCACGATAAAAAAGCTGTCCGAATCTCAACCGAATAGAAACAGCTGGTAGTCGGTTGGAAACGTCAAAACTAATCGGAATCTCCGTTGTGAATCGCAAATTGCTCGTCCCAGTCGGTAGCGGCCAGTTTCCGTGGCTCACCCCGAACCGAATGGATTGTGAATCGCTACGCTTGTTTTGCGACTAGTGACTTACTGACTTAATAATTCATATTGGTGTTTCCAGTCACGTGACAACAGATTAAAAATATAGCATTTAAAATCATTTATAATAAATTTATTACGTAATATTAAATTTTAATAATGTGTTTTTCGATATTCTATTAATTCATATTCTGGACTGAAATTTTTTGGGCAACCCATTTGCAATATACTTGTTGACATATTAAATTACATATAAAACACTTTTCATCCAATAATCAGCTCGGGGAAGGTCATTGTATAGCGGGATCTCCTACTACCAGTAAGACTCACCGAACCCGATCTTGCTGTCTGAATTCAGATTCTAACAGTCTGACGCTTTCACCACGCTACACGCTACTTAGCTAAAAGGCTTGTTCGCATTAAGGCTTGTTCGCACTAGGCTAGTAATTTAGCCTAGTGGCGAGTAATTTAGCAACTAAACGTGTATGAACAGTGAAAATTTAGTCGAGTAATTTAGGAAGTGATTTAGTCGAGTCAATCCATTTTGTTCTATTTTCAACGGGCGAGTAGCACCCCCCACCACGCGTTCGTTGCGAGCGGTGCGCTCATTGGCTCGCCGATTAAACAGGTTCGAACTTGTCGAATTTGTCTGGAGAGAAAAATAACTTCAAACAAATGCGTTGTAGGATCTTCATGTTGCGAAACGCTACTCACTTGTGAACTGTACTAAAGCACGGTGCGAACGATTTTTGAATAGTAGCGAGTATTTTAGCTACTAAATTACTCTCTACTAGACTAATTTGCTAGCGTAATGCGAACAAGCCTTTATTTAGGCTTGTTCGAACAGTGAAAATTTAGTCGAGTAGTTTAGGAAATGATTTAGTCGAGTCAATCCATTTTGTTCTATTTTCAACGGGCGAGTAGCACCCCCCACCACGCGTTCGTTGCGAGCGGTGCGCTCATTGGCTCGCCGATTAAACAGGATCGAACTTGTCGAATTAGTCTGGAGAGAAAAATAACTTCAAACAATTTTCCAAATACGAAATGGTCTGTGGAATAACTTGTTTTATTGATCACACAAATTTCCTCATTCACCTCTTCTAAAATAGCCATTACGATTCGATAAGATTAGCTTATTCATTCATTTATTTTATTGCGTTGTAGGATCTTCATGTTGCGAAACGCTACTTACTTGTGAACTGTACTAAAGCACGGTGCGAACAATTTTTGAATAGTAGCGAGTATTTTAGCTACTAAATTACTCTCTACTAGACTAATTTGCTAGCGTAATGCGAACAAGCCTTAAGCCTGTCTGAATAGGTATCTAACGATTGGTGTAAAACGCCTTTAGTTGGCTGAAAAAATAACAATTTACTGTCTACTGTCATCAGTGTCATCGAGTCATTGTCATTAACAAAGTTGTGATGCATGGTGCACGTTTGTTTTGATTGCTATGAATGCTATGATGCTGTATTCTGTGTTTGAGGTTATGTTTGGTTTATTGGTTTGGAATATTTTGATAGCGATTAGCGAGTTTGCGAGTTGCACCGTTCCGAGTGGTTTTACGGAATTGTACTGGATTTTTGTTAGAAAATGAAGAAGTCTAAAAAGTTTTTCGGTAAGGGAAAGAAAGGTGGCCTGAATCATACCACGAAGAAGAAACGAAAAGCCGCTAAAAAAGATGAAATAGTTAACAAGAAGGCTTTGTTTAATCGATATAAAAACGTTCAGAAAGTTGAGGAAGAAATAGAGAAAAAGAAGCATATGGAAAGAAAACTGCAGCAAATGCAAGTGCAGTATTCTGAGAGTGAAGAAGAGGAAGATGCTTTTGGCCAATTGGTCTCATGTTTTGGAGTTACAAGCAAGAAACCGCCAGTTGCAGAAAGTGACGAGGAAAGTGAACTTAGTGAACCTTCTGACTCTGGCGATGTTGCTATGACGTCTGATAATGAAATTACGGACAAAAATGGTAGCGTAGAAGCAGATTCAGATACTGAAAACAGTGATGTTGAAGACAGCGATGAAGATGTAGAGGTTAGTACATAATTCCTTAAAAGCTGTGTATCTTTTAAAACAGCTAAAGTGACATAGCGTGGAAGACGTCAAATTTCACAATCGTGGAGTTGGTGGTTTGAATCCTGCTTGTGGCAGGAATTATTATTGTTATTTAAATTTAGGTTCAAACCTTTTGTGTTATCACTACTTGTCGCACTAGTTTTTGTAGTTTATTGTTAATTTTTAATTGTGTATCCTATTCTTTTGGTGTGTATTAAAGTGTATCTATCTGTACATCTTTAATGATGTAGAAAAACATCATCAAGAAACTACTGGCATTTTCCAAAAATGACAAGTCATCCGTTAACCCACATATAGCCAGCGTGGTGCATTATAGTTTACTTCCTCTGTGACAGATTACTCCGAGTACATTGGGGACATAAAGTATGCTACACAATTTCCTTAGCTCTTTTGACACTTGCTTCAAACATCACCTTTTCATTCAATTAATTGCAAATGCGCTTTTTGACCTTTCTGTATTAGTGCCCATGAGTAATCCACAACATTTTATTTTCCAGATAAAACATGAAGCTGATGATGAACCAGATGATGACATAACAAATGATCCATTCACAAAACACTTACAACATGATCTTAGTGATGAACTGCTAGTTTCTTTAACTAACACTCCACCAACAGTGGATAGTATCACCAAAACATGGCCAGTATTAGGAAACTTATCCATCATCTTACCAAAACCTTTAGAAACATTATCGAAAAAAGTTAAACCCAAAGTAACAATACTTGAAGAAAAAACTTTTGCTGCGACTGGTACTGTACCACATGTCATTAAAAAGTAGACCTTAATCAAATGTGTATTAAGTCTCAAATTCAAGGGAATGTAGTGTCAGCAAATAAAACTAATCTGATTAAAAGAGACCTTGAGCTGACTGATACATTTACTCCACTGCAAAAAGAGCTGTTCTCCATTATGAATAATTACCAAGATCTGTATTACCCCGAAAGAAGTTTCATAAACGCTGAAGAGATTCGCTACGCATATTGTTTGCATGTTGTAAATCATATGTTGAAGACGAGAATGAAAATTTTGCACCATAATGCAAAGTTGGCTAAGAAAAATGACTTGACCGATGACTATCGAGACCAAGGGCTAGTCAGACCAAAGGTAAAACCAAATGATTCTTTCAAAATACTGTTTTTGGAGACAATTGCAACTCAAATACAACAATAGAGAATTCAAACTGTCATGTAGATTAGAGCCTTTTTCTAATCAATTATCAGTAAAATAGCAACTATGGAAGTTTTGTATCTCTAAAACTGAGAACTTGTGGAGCGATTTTCAGCTGGGCTCGCAACTTCTGTAGAATGCAGATATAAATACATAATTATGTCAAGAGTTAAAGCATAAGTTACGACGCGTTTTACGGATACGGCGCTTTCGACTGCAGTGCGGTCGCCGCCCGCCCGTGACCCACCACGTTTGCGGGCCATAATCTCACCCGCGGTGGCTGTGAAACCGCGAAAATCATAACCTCGTGACTTTAACTTTAAATAAAAACGCCGCCCGCCGCGGATGCAGAACTGCGACGGGCACGGGTGAAAATCGTTCCATGAGTTTTTAGCCTAAGAATAAACTTCTGATATTTTGTCATGATTAAAATAGAAGAACCATATTAAAAATGAGCATATTTTTAATTGTATTGTATTTTTTTTGATGAAATAAGTTGGTCATACAAATAATTGCTTAAATAATTTTAAATGCATATTGTTCTAAGCTACACTTTGTTTACTGTACTAGAATTATCAATTATGTGATATTTACCATGGTTGCATAAAATATGTCATACATAGAAATAAAACAAATATCGGAATTTTCCTAGGTGGGGAATGGGACCCCACAACCTATAAATCTGCAAGTACACTCTCTACTAACTGAGCCACTAGGCCAACCATCATTTATAGCTGAAAGAAAATAAAAAAAAGAAATTGCTATAAATAAACACACTGAGAAGAAATATTTATTTGCTAAAAGATCTAAGAAATAGTATGCAAGTATTATACTATTTACAGGTTTTAATTATGGTACCATTCAAGAATGCAGCATACAGAGTTGTCAAAACCATTATAGACATCCTAGTCCCGAAAGAAGCAGGACAGGTATTAAATAAGAAGAGGTTTGAAGACGATTTCACTGGTGGAGAACTGATGATGCCCAGAAAGAACCCTAAGCCTGAAGACTATGAGCTCACTTTTTCAGGAAACACTGAGGACACTTTCCGGCTTGGAATGACGGCTACCAAAAAAACCTTAAAGGTAAATATGGTTAATACTTTAACTATACTGACTAACTTTAACTATAGAAGTGAGAAAATGTTCTTTATAAGAGGTTTTTAAATTTCCTTAATTAAAATCAATATTACATACATTGCATTCGAGGGGAAGAGAGATAGATGCGACGCAAGCATACGATGAGTGTAATGGGTCACTTCTTCATGCGTGCAGTTGGCGTTCATCTATGTGAGACGTCAAGTCAAAAAAAAAAAAAATTGGCAGTCATAGGAACTGCCCATAGAAGTGAAAACTTATAACACTAAAGAATTTGATTGCTTACTTTGGAAACTACGCGGGTGAAACCGGAGGGCGTGGCCCTGAGCATGGCCATCTAGAAACTCTGACACATTTTTAGATAGCCAATGGGAAATGCTGACTCGTTTCTAGATGGCTCTAAAAGAAATTTTCACTTAAAAAAAAAAAGTGGTCAAGTGCGAGTCGGGCTCGCCCATGAAGGCTTCTGTAGCAGCAAGTAACATAATACAAAAGTTCTTGTACTTCGTTGTTACTTTAATCAGTGTTTTAACAATAGTCAATTTATGACGTATTAAAATAAAACTACTTACTAGATATCATTCAAACCAATTTTCGTTGATAGTTTATATGATAACTAACGTACATCACACACTTTTTACCACTTTGGAAAAGTCCCTCGCGCAAACTATTCAGAAAAAAATTTGTTAGAAACCTCAATATCATTTTTGATGACCTATCCATAGATAACCCACGCGTATGGTATTGATAAAAAAAGAATTTTTGAGTTTCAGTTCTAAGTATGGGACACCCCTACAAATTTTGGTTTTTTTCTATTTTTTGTATCAAAATCTTAATGCGGTTTACAGATTACATCTACTTACCAAGTTTCAATAGTATAGCTTTTATAGTTTCGGAGAAAAGTGGCTGTGACAAACGGACGGACAGACAGACAGACAGAAAGACAGACAAACATGACGAATCTATAAGGGTCTCCTATTTTGCCATCTGGCTACGGAACCCTAAAAACTGCCGGCGCCGCGCTCGAGAAGCGCACTCCGAATTCCGAACGTCCAACAACGGACACCATCGAACTATCAGCACCGTAAATTCCGGAAATGTGTCGCGACTCGCGTATTACATTTATGTATATATACCTATTGTGTTTTCATTTCTGTAGGAACTCCCGGAGTGCCACTGTTTTTTAATCTATGGCCTCAAGGGTCATCTACTGTGATACCAGGCCAATAAGAAGGTGCAACACTATACCTCTATAGGCTATAGGTCTATGCTTACATACAACCTGGGCTTTTGTGGGCACGCACAAAACACGCAGTGCCCTCAAAGTCCAACCGGTGGCACTCCGAATTCTTCAATGATTTATCGACTTGCAACTTTTGAGAATTAGAATAACTCCAAAATAGAATTGTTAACAAGGACAAAATTAAAAATTTTGATTAACCCCCGACTACCTTAGATTTGTTATCTGTACAACATTCTACTAGTCAAGATACCCTTTCATTTGATACCCATATTAAGGGAGTTGTGAAAAAAGAAATGTAATTCGCCATTTTGTGGTAGCGGCCACCTTGGATTTGAAATTTGTCATAGTGCAAAGTATTCTACTAGTCAAGCCCTTTCGTTTGATACCCATATTGCGGTAGTAGTGAAAAAAATCATATAATTCGCCATTTTGTGGTGGCGGCCATCTTGGATTTGAAACTTGTTATAGCGTATAGTACTCTGCTAGTCAAGCCCTTTCATTTGATACCCATATTGAGGTAGGTTGTGAAGAAATATTTTGTCCGCCATTTTGTGGAGGCGGCCATTTTGAATCGATATTAACCAAACATAGCTAAGAACATCCGCCCGGATATTAACTTTCAAATAAAAAAAACCGCATCGAAATCGGCTCATCCGTTTGAGCTCTAAGGTGCCACAGACAGACACACACACAGACAGACAGACAGACAGACAGACAGACAGACAGACAGACAGACAGACAGACAGACAGACAGACAGACAGACAGACAGACATCGACGTCAAACTTATAACGCCCCTTTTTTTGGTCGGGGGTTAAAAAATACCTGCTTACAACTATACTTACGCACATACATATAGGATTGATTGATGTACGGCTTACGGCTCTCTATGCGCGGGTGTTTCAATTTCCTCCAGGCCACGTGGTTCGACAGCGTAGTTCGATCAATCGGACCACGTGAACTTTTTTTTCCTCTTGGTTCGATCAGTCGAATGAAAAATGAATGTGCTTTTGAGATTCCTGATAGTTCGATCAATCGAACCACCTGAACTTTTTTTTCCAGCTGGTTCGATCAATAGAACCATGTGTCTTTAAGACTCCAGATAGTTCGATTTATCTATGTGGACTTTTTTCAATAGGTTTGGTTAATCGAACTTAGTCAACCCTTGTAAAATTGATGAACTTAGATGAATACAATAACACAATAAGCATATTTTAATCTTCATTTAACCATGTTACATTTTTACTTTACTTCGTAACGTTTCCAAGGACATTATAACTTTATATACTGTAACTAACATTAATAAACTCTTTTTGTACAAAAAATTAAAACCGTCTTCAAAACCACAAACAGGCACATACTTAATCCCAAGTTTTCTTAGTCCGAGTTAATTGTGTCCAGATGAACTTGTCATAGTGGTTCGACAATGGAGTCGAACCACGAGGTCCCAAGAATTAGTAGTTCACGTGGTGCGATTCTAAAATCGAACCAAGAGGAAAAAAAAGTTCACGTGGTCCGATTGATCGAACTACGCTGTCGAACCACGTGGCCTGGAGGTTCAATTTCATTGAACCTCTATTTAAATGTAAACTGGGCATCGCGCGAGTTCAGCCACGTAGTTCTCGTTCACTTGCAATAAAAAAGTAGCTTATTTGCTAATCCAGATGTTCTAAGTATGAACAAAATTTCAAATATTATGAAAAAACAAATTACACGTCCATAATTTCGCCTAATGTATAATATTAATAGGATGCATAATATTTTCAATCAGTTTTCTGTTGTAAACGTCACATTAAAATGTGGATTTGAAATGTTTCAGACACTTTTTGCTATCAGCTATTTTATATTTATGTTCCATATTTTTCAGCTCTACACAGAATTTTACTCTTCAGACATAATAGTGACGTCGCCGCTGGGTCTCCGCATGATAGTGGGCGCGGAGGGCGAAGAGGACCGTGACTTCGACTTCCTGGCCTCCATCGAGTGCCTCATCCTCGACCAGGCGGATATATTCTTCATGCAGAACTGGGACCACTTGCTACATGTGTTGGACCACTTCCATTTGCAGCCGAAGAAGACACACGGGACTGACTTTTCTAGAGTACGGTCGTGGGCAGTTAATGGTTGGGCGAAGTACTATAGGTGAGTTTAGATACAGAGGTAACAAACATTACAGAGTTCCGGTCCGAATGGCGTGTCCGCTATGGCCATAAAATCTATGGTAAATTTCCTCTTAATATTGAAATGATGACTGGATCAGAAATATACCATTCCAATTAGTCTGTCAGGTAGGTTATGGACTATGCAAAAATATTTGTTATACCAAATTATAAATAATAATCGACAAAGATATTGATCATTAAACTTCTGGCGCAGGAGGTTGTGACGTCACGTCTTCGTAAAAATATAAAATGAAGTGACGTCACTCTAAATTTCTCAACACTGTAGCTTCGTAATTTTTTGTTTTTAAAACAAGTAAAATACATTTACAACATTTCTTAATATTTTAACTGACGGACTAATTCGTTTTTAGGTTTCCGTGCCCAAAGGGTAAAAACGGGACCCTATTACTGAGACTTCGCTGTCTGTCCATCCGTCTGTCTGTCACCAGGATGTATCTCAAAAACAGTGATAGCTAGACAGTTGAAATTCTCACAGATGATGTATTTCTATTGCCGCTATAACAACAAAAACTAAACATAAAATGAATTAAATATTTATTAAGGCTCCATCTAACTAACTACTAACCAGCTTGGGCTGGTTAGTAGTTAGTTAGATGGAGGCTTTACCGCACTGATTGTCCATTGTACATTGGTCATACTTCCCTTCTACTCCAACTAACCCAGGCTATCCCAGAAGGCAAGCATCCTATTCAGGGGGCTTCCATACAACAAACTTTATTTTTTACTATTTCTTGCTCGATACTAATAACGGTGACAGATAGACGTTTTAACTAATCACAGAATATTTAGCTTTCTGTTCTCTGTAAATATAATCAATTAAAATAAAATAAATACTTACTCCCTCCCATACAATAAAAGAGGTTTTCGCCGTTTATTTGCTAATGCTACGGAACTCTTCGTGCGCGAGTCCCACTCGCACTTGGCCGGCTTTTTTTTGTCGTCATGTCTATTAACAGAATCGAATACGAGCGTAAGTTTGTTCGTACCTTGAAACTTTATGTTCAACTGTTATAGGTTTATACTTGACCACCATCTCTGATGTTAAGAGACATATTCCTATAGCGTGTTATGTGTTAGGTACGCAACATACTTGCCCATAACTGTACTGTTATACATGTTGCTTACCATCAGGCACATGACCTGATCGTCTTATTACAATATAATACACGACCATGGCCTTTCTTTCGCAGACAGACCCTGATCTTTTCGTCCGTGCAGCTGCCTGAGATCAAAGCGGTGCTGAACCGCAAGTGTCACAACTACGCGGGGAAGGTCCTCGTGGAGAACC